>JALIGU010000002.1:38402222-39019494 GCA_023053565.1 Aquilegia eximia
AGAGAGTAACAGCGAAAGGAAGAGAGATTTCAAAAAACAAAAAAAAGACGGACAGACAAAAAATTAAAAAGAGAAAAAAGGGGACACACACAAGTTTGAGTTCCACCTGACTCTAAATAGACCTCCTAACGTCGGTCGATTATAGATAACATGTATGTAAATTGTTACACACAGAAGAGATATCTAAAGGTAATCAAAAGACTGAAATGGCATGTAAAATTAAGGCAGAGCCATACTAAACCTTTTCGGCCTTTTTACATGTTTTTTTTTTTTTCTTTTTTTTTGTTGGGCTGTTTCACAACTCACAAGACATTATATAGTAGGTGTATGATTAGGGAAAAAAACACCCAGGCCCAAAAACATTACATCGGTGTGTGTTCGTGATATTACAATATCCATCCTTCCCATGATAAATTTTGACCCTTCATACAAGATCCAATAACACACACACACACACAGAAATATTTAATGTACAATTAAGTCCACTTTTGGGAGTGTGAGTATACACAAAAAACAAAATCCCATAAGCTCTCCACATCACACTTCAACATTATTTTGTTGATATTAAACAAGATAAAAACAATTTTCTCCCCAAAACTCCCTCTTGTCCCATCCCTCTCAAAAACTCTTATCCACTCTCACAACTCTCAAGGAAAAAAAAATAGATGAACAAGTACAATTTTTATCTTTATTTTCATCTAATTCTGGTAAATAATCTTTTATGCCGTTTTTCTCTTGACACAAAACCTTTCTAAGACATTTTTGTTGTTAGCTACAGAAAATTGTGATGTGCCTAACAAAACTGTGAGGGTAATCTGGTAAGTTTGACTTTGAGTGTGGTGTGTGAGTGAAAAGATGCCTGGGTTAGGTATACAGAGTACTGAGACGTCAAGTCGCAAAAAGGAAATAGCATGAAATGAATAAGCTCTTAACATATATGCATTATTTTTTTTACCAAGTGCTTGCCAAGTGAAAATCATACCAATCGGCGGAACAAGTAAGTCCAGGTGAGATAATGCACTGCATCCTCTTTATGGCAAATTGTGCCAGAGACAATCTCAGCATTGATATGATCATGCAATTGCTCCCTCAAATTACTTTCAACTGGAAATGGTTCGTACAGAAACTGCCCCCAAAAAAATAAAAAATTACAAGTGCAATTCAGCAATTTATTAGATCTTCGAAAGTTCAAAAATAAAGTTCATTAATTATTAGCTATCTCACCTTTTTGTAGAAGCTTTTTTTCGGTTCATGAACAAGAATGACAGCTTTCCCATGTTGGTCATACTGTGGTCGACCCGCACGACCCATCATTTGTAATATATCCGTAATGGGAAAATCAACATATCTTTTTGCTTTTCCATCATAGTATTCAGTTCCCTACAATAATATACAAATAAGGCGTGGAAAAAGAAGAAAAGAGGAAGTCATAGGGTGTATGAAGTACGGAAGACCATCTCAATAGTATACACTCAAATACACATAAGTATGAAAATGAATATCAGATCATATATGGACTGATGAACCAGATATCGCATCAAATTGAATGCACATAAATCTATTTGACCAGACACTGTAACAAGAGTCAACAAAAGATTTCCATAACAATATGTAGCCTTCATGCTTCACATCATTAAGAAAATAAGTAGATAACTAAAAAATAGCATAAAAGGTTCAAACTTTCGAAGTAATTCACTTATTATTGCTATCTAATTATGGAGTTTGATAAAATTATATAAAGGCCACTGGTTTATCCATGCCTCACCTTGATTATAACCAAATGAGCTGGAAGATTTACACCCCAGGCTAAGGTGCTAGTGCATACCAAAACCTGTAATGACAATGCTGAATATCAAGTGAAGAAAAACGAATATTGAATTATTTTAAAACTTATTCTCTAGTGTATCTACACATATACACGATACCTGAATCTTGTTGTTTGCAAAAAGCTCCTCAACGAGAGATCTATCTTTCTCATTAAGTCCTGCATGGTGCAGCCCAATGCCAAATTGCAAAGTGTGCTTCAGGTTCTGGTCTGTGAGCTGAGACAGAACCATCTGCAATGCTTCCTCTGGCATATTTAGAAACTGCATTGAATGCTCATCTGCAGCTGCAAACTGGAATTACACAAAATCATCTATAGACGTCGATAAATCCTCAAATAATAGTTTGAGTTCACAGAATGATATAAAATTTTACCTGAATGAGGTCTAATGCCGTAAGCCTTGTCTGGCGACGAGAAGAAACAAATATAAGCACAGGTTTTGTAGGCGAATGGGTGCATATGGCAGCATATGCAGGTTTGTTCATACTATTCATTCTCGGGCAGTAGAACTTCCCTGGGTATCCCTGTCCCACAGAAAATTTCAAGGTGTAGAATATAAAATCGTTAGATATCACATTGTCTTTTCTGACTGAATACATAAGAAACATATCCGTAAATAAAATTAAATAAACAATTGTGCCCTACATTCCAAACATCAGAGTATGAATAAACTCTCAAAATAAGAAATCCAAAGTAACAAAAGGAAGGGGAGAATACATATAAAATAGTGGAATACATATATTCATAATAAAAAGGTATTAAATGCTACATCACTTGCCTGTATATGAACTTCAAGAGGTACAGGTCGCACACTAGGCTTGAAATTGAACAACCCAACATCCCCAACCCCCAGCCAGTCAGCCAAGTCACTGAAGAAACTCACCCGGGTAAGAACTTTTTATGCATAGCTAAAGAGACACTAAGTATGTACCCAATATTAACTGCAGTTTTCATACATAATGGAATAGCAGAAAGACATGACTTACAAGTGTTTGGCATCTAAAAAGAAAAAAAAATAAAATTATTTACACATCCAGCACTACCTTTTTTTATCGGTAGATATTCATTGATGTTGGAAGAAAGGGTGTTGTAGTTTGGTATATGGCATACCAAACTACAACACCCTTTCTTCCAACAATTGATATAATAAAAGATATCAGATCAAGACCAAAATCAAAAGAGGAAGCAGCTAGGTGCTGATTCACTAAGACCACGATGATGCCCAAAAACACATATACATCCAGCACTACACTAAATATATATCATAAATATATCATAAAAATGGTATTTAAACTTGGAAAAGATGGTCGATAGTGAGGGTGAGAAACACAAATAACGAAAAAGAGCTAGGTGAAAAGCTGATGTAAAGATATCCATAAGATATCTGTATCACATTTATGACACTCACTTATTTCAACATATAGAGTATAAAAATCTTAGTGTATTACGGCAAGTTTTGTGTGAGGATGATAATCATCACTTCGCAAGATGATTCTAATTGCCATCTTTAAACCTAAATGTATAATTGAACAAATTTACTAATTAACTTGAAATATGGGAGCACTACAGAAGGATAAGAATTGTGAAAGAACTAAAAACGGGTTCTATTAATCTGTTAACAATTAGTTCCATATCTACAAAAAAAATATTCAAAAAAGGTCAGCAACTGGTTATCATCAAGCTTCAACAAATTCCATACCGTGCATTAGCTAACGCTGTAGAAAGGCCTACAAACCGTACGGAGCGCTCAGTTTGTGATGATATGTATCTCATCCTGGAGACAATAACCTGGAAAGACAAACTTCCCGATATTAAGCAACTAATGGAAACAAATTTCAAAATCAGCTTTGTAATAGATTAATCAGCTTTGATAAGACCATAACTTGGAAACACAACTCTCCTACAATATAGAAACAAAACAGAACAGATAATTTGAGCAGCAGGAGCGCCAAAAAAAAAAAAAAAAAAAAAGATTAATCTGATCTGAAACTCCCAATCCTCCTTACAAAAAAAATTAAAGAAAAAAAGTAACACTTAGTATCTAGATTCTTCAACAATTTTTAAAATTTTAGGTTGGTAAGTTTTCAACTCAATTGATCAATTGTGACACAACTTCTTGTCTGGTTGGATTCTCAAAACTAACTTCACCTTAGTCCCACAGCAGGATTAATAAAGAGACCAATGCACATTCATACCCTTTTTAAAAGAGAATCATCTATTTTTGTTTTGGGGGAGGCAGAAGCAAACCCTAATAGATACTCAGTCTGAGAAGATGGCGTCCGTATTAGGGGTGGGCAAAAAAACCGAAAAACCGAAAACCGAACCGAAAAAACCGAGTCAAAACCGGTCAAAACCGAGTTGACTAAAAACCAGTCAAGACCGGACCGAAACCGAACCGAACTATATAGCTATTGGTCCGGTCTCGGTTCTTGTTTTTATAGAACCGAGAGAACCGAACCGAACCGAAATAAATAAAAAACATTTTTTTTATTAGGAAATTACTAAACTAGACATAGGAAAGTAGAGAAACCTAACTTCATTCCTTTTTTTGGATTTGTTTGATTTTGTAATTGGTTGTGGACTTATGGTGGATCCATGGTTGGTTCATTGGTTTTGGACATTTTTTCTATTTAGTACTTGATTTGGTGTATGTCTTATTTTGTTTAAAGCCCAAAACTTAAGAATAATCATTAATATTGTAGTGGACTAAAGGCCCAATAAAAAAGCCCAGGACCGAGTTTCGAACCGAAACCGGACCGATTGTATTTGGTCCGGTTACATTCAAATAATTTAAGTCCATGAAACCAAAACCGAACCGATACTTTCAAGTCGGTTTGGTCCCGGTCCTATTACATTTTAGGACCGGACCGGACCGGGCCCACCCCTAGTCCGTATAACTTTTGTTGGGGGGGGGTGTGGAGTTGGGGGAGCAAATCCTACTTAGTAAAGCAGAGTTAGAATCCACCTATGCTTGGGAGGTAATATAGGCACCATAGTCAAAAGAAAACTTTCCAACCCAAACAAAAGCTAAATTACTGACACCGTCATGAAGTTTTCAATAAGCAATGCAGTAAATTTAGAGGAACTTCATATTATTTTAGAATTAAGTAATTGAATGATGATTAAAATAATTTGGTTAGTGAAAACCTCGAGAATGGGTCCACGATCAGCTCCTAGTAAGTGAATCTCATCCAAAATCATAAGACCAACCTGTAGATTGACCTCTCAATAGGTTAAGAATGTGAAAAAAATTCATAAACATAGCGCACACGCCATTTATGAAATAACATAAATAGTGAATGACAGCACAAAAACCTTTGTCACATAGCTTCGAGTATGCCAGTTCCGACTGATACCATCCCATTTTTCTGGAGTGGAAATTATGATATCCGCTGATTGTAAAGCCATCATATCAGGGGTGAAGTCCCCAGTCATTTCAACCTGATATAATCAATGAGTAACGATATTTTCTATATACATTAAGAAAAGAGAAAGATGACAAAGATGAGGGGAGTTCAAACCATTCTTTTTCCAAGCTGAGAAACAAGACGCTTTCTCCAATCACTCATTCTTTCGCGAACAATGGCCTTCAATGGTGCTATATATATAACCTGCATGGAGAAAATCATCGTAAAACGATCAACACACTTTAAACATAATTGAATCTTCTGAGAACACCAAGCAAAGCTTTAAAAGTAAACATGTCAATAGAGATACATCACTAGCCAAAAGCATTTAACAACAATAAACCGATAAGACTTAGTTTATTGTAGCTCTTACTTATCCTATAGAGTACTATTTTACAAAATTATTCGCGTCGTCAATGACGGATGGGTTCACATTTACTAGCGACATATATAGAAGTATGGAAAATTATTTATCTACAATTCCACATCATATAAGAAAAATTATTACAACGTTCGTCTACAAGCAAGCACCCAAGTTGGACCCAATAACACAAATTTTGGTAAGAGTTCAAGTTATATAATCCTGATAAAAATTATTACCCTACTACTATTCTAAGTGACTCAGCTCATAAAGATAGATATACTGAAAGCTGAACCCACCCCCTCCCATTTGGCAGACAAAAAACATCATACATGAATTATGAGGATGCATATACATACTTGTATGGCTTATCTGACGAGTAAAATATGGCCTTATCTGATGATTAAACATGAAACTTGATATATTTAAGCATACACTAGTTGCTGCCAGTGTTGACAATAAAAACAACAACAATGTAAAAATTGTCGAGAAGTTTTAATAGGTATTGACTCTAAAAATATGACTATCATATTTACGGAGCATATCTTGGGTTATAAAGCCCATAATAATATGATAAACTAGAAATTACTTTGTGCTAAAAATGATAATTGTTGCAACCTCCAGAAAATATAGGCCTAGTAAGGGACCAGTGAGGTCACAGGACCCCACTGAACTTTCAGGGGAAAAAAAAATAGCAAGTATTGTTTGAATTTTTTTAACTTTCATTGGGTTATTAGGATATGGGCCTAACATGTTATGCGATAGAGTTTTTATATGCTGAAAGTCCGGGCTAGTGGGAACAAAATTTATATCTCTTTCTGGTTCTCTGATCTCCCATCTCTCTTTAACTCTCTCCAATATCCTATACTTCATAATACTTTTACCAGTTTCATCTAATTTATATATGAAATATCTTTGTTTCTACTTTGTACTTAAATTTATGATGTAGTACTAGCTCAAGTTCAAGATAAATTAAAATCCATCAAGAGACGAAGATGAGGTTTAAATGATTAAAGCAACAATATTATGAACAGACAAATATGAATGTCATATGACTGATAATTTCCATGCAATTGCTACAGGCTAATATATCTCTTTCGTTTAATCGTTTGACAAAGGAAAACCACCTTCATGTCAGGTTGAGTATTGAAAAGATGAAGCATAGCAAGTTCTGCTGATATAGTCTTTCCACTTCCTGTTGGAGCTCCTAACAGAACATTATTGTCTGTATGATACAGAACATGAAAGGTCTGCCAATTGCCAATAACAAGTGGTCAGTAACTTTGGATTAGTAAGAACATTATGGGGAGAAATACAAAGAGATCAAGATAAAATGAATGCATACCTGTGTTTGAATTGGATTAAAATGTGAAAACTTGTACAAGTCTTCATAAGACTTATTGCCAAGTGAAGTCACTGGAAGAGGTCTTAAGTCTAAAAGCTCTGTGTGTGACGTGTACGCCTGTATAATAACAAGATTTATAGTTAGATGAAAAAATTCCTATGCACACATGAACAAAAAGAACTATATTATTCAATAACCTCTGGAAGGGCAAGATTGTGGAATGATATGGTGTAAAAAGCTTCTGCTTGCAACCAAGAATCAGAAACAGCGCGAATGATGTACTGAGGTGGATGTGGTTCAAATATTGGTACAGTAAAAGAAATCTTTTGAGATTCCCCACGTCTCAACCGCTTTGTCAATGTAAAAGATTCTGAATGATAGATGTGGTCATTCTCCGTGTCCTGCTCAAAGAGTTCGTAAATAAATTAGTAAGGGTTTACTCAGCCATCATGTTGAGCCGCACTAGAACAGGTCTTTCACTATATGCCATGAAGAGTATGATAGTATACAATAATTAGGTAGACACATGTTGAGCCGCACTAGAACAGGTCTTTCACTATATGCCATGAAGAGTATGATAGTATACAATAATTAGGTAGACACATGTATAGGAACATGATAACATCCATTGTAACTAGCAAGGGTTCAAAATGCGTAGGTCTAAGGCCGCTTCTTTCAAAGAATCAAGGTGTTAGACTCAGTTCCACTTGACAAATAGGCTTTATTCCTCGAGATAAATACGCTAAAACATTTATTAAAAGAACTAACAATAATAATTTAAAAGTAAAATTTGATAAATGAATAAACATATATCTGATATCTCAGGTCAACTACGTAAACAAGCTAGTTTTCCTCATGATTTACCTAACTAATAAAACTTAGCGAATCTCTCTCTCATCTCATGGTATGAATAAAACATGGTACTGTTTCATTTATTTTTTCAAAATAAAAATAAAAAATTGTAATATGCCGATTACCAGAACGGCTGAACCCAACCCTGGCAACTACCTGAAAGGGTCGGGAACCATAGTCGAATTCGGACATCTGTTTCTTCATATGCCCGAAACCTACCATTACCCTACTTAAAGAACCAATTTAAACCAGGTAACCCGTAACTACCAAAAATTTTGAACTTCTTAACAAAGGAATTTCCACATGGAGTTATTAACAAAGAAATCCCTGAATTGATATATCCGGGTCAAGAAAAAGTAGATAAACATCACTAATTAACTCATTCTGTTGATTTAACTGATGTACAAATTGAAAAGTATAATAGATTAAAATAAATTGGAGAAATTACAAGCATTAATTTGGAATTTAGACTTGCACCTCAACAAGAATCCACCAACGTAAAGAAGCACCATGATAGCGATCCTTCCATCCGAAATCTGGACTAATCAGCAAATCAACCTGAGAATGTGTAGAGTATTATACAAATTTACATGCCCATGCCTAAAAAATATGTTGGTAGGTACACAAAGTTTTGTGCAATAACTGCCATGACATACCTTCAGAACAGTTCTGGTAATTGGACTTACAGTAGCAGCCAACTGGATCCATGGAAAACAATCCAGGTATTGCTTCAACATCTTCCAAAACATCAGAAAAGAAGTCAGTTCTACACGTCGAAACAAAAATAAGTACCAATTTCTGAAAAAAGTAAACTCTCACTTAATAAATTATACTCATCAGACACCACATCACACTTTACTACAAAATGGCACCCTATACTAGTCTAGTGGAAAAGATACCTTTCCTCTTTGCGGATCACGAATTAGTAATCCAATATCTTTTTCCGCCATCTCATGGAGGCGGTATAGGTCAACGCCTCGTTCTTCTAGCTTCCTAATAATCTGCAAATAATCAGTTCCTAATAAGATTCACAACATAAAATTAAATATCCGTATGAAAAAAACTACAGGGGTTAAGATGGCAGACAAACTTCAGCTGAAAGCTCCCTGTCAAACATAAACTGTCTAAAGGGATGCAGATGAGGCCAGATTTGACGTTCCACAGCTTTACAATATTCTAACATAAAGGCCGTCATTTCACACCACCCTCGACCCAAACAAATTTCAAAAAGAGCCCGCATTATGCGGGCTAAGCTTGTACTTATATATGCTGCATCAGAAATTAATGAAAAGCTATCCATTGAACCCCGAGATATGTGCAACTGCAAATAACAACAATCAATAACTAGATGTTAATCTTGTAAAGAAATTTGCAGAAGGAAAAACCATCAAGTACAAGCTGTGTATGAAGTATGAACCTGAATAAGGATTGAAATTTTTCCATGTTTATTAGAAGGACCGCCCTTAACTTCAAATGGACATGAAGTACGAGCCAATGTTTCCAACTCTTCTTGCTCCTCTTCTCTAACCATAATATTTTCAAATTCAGAAGAATGGGCCACCATGTTAATAACCTATAGCATATATATATATGAATTAGAATAAATACAAAAAAAAAGAACATTAAAAGCTACAGAAAGGGGAAACCAAAGAAAGAAGAAACCTAATAAAAAAAATTACACATTTAAGCAAATCTGGGACAGAGAAATTGAAATGTGCCCTTCCCAAAAGTGATCTTCATACGATAAATTCTCCACAAACAAAGCATAGACTAATGGTTTAGATACATAAAAACAAAGCATAGAAGTTGAAAGGTACTATTTTCATCACCTTGAACAATTTGAACAAGGATTACCAAAACACATTTCATGTATGAGGAAAGAAATAATGGAGTCTAGCCTATGCCTTAGACAAGGGGTGTGCCTTAATTGCAAAATAGTCCCCATAATTACAATGTGGATACCCACACATTTCATCTATATTCTTATAGCAGTATCATTCCAATATGATTGGATTGGTTCTTAAGTCCGTAGCTTGTTTGAGAGATTAAACCACTAAAGATGGATTCATATATTCAATTTTCTTGAATTTATGTTGCAAATTCCTTGTTCTACTTCCTTTAAATTTTTCTTTTCAAACAATCAATATTATGTAAATAAAGATAAAAGGCACAATGTACGATGTAATATCTTACTACAAAGCAAGAACAACAATAAAAGATAAACACACCAAAAAAATAAAAGATAATAAGGCCTCAGTCATTCCTTGCAGACGATAAATTCCGAACAAGCCACGAAAAAACCCACATCAAATATGTGCATACTCCCTCCCTTACACCAAAGAAACAACAGACCCTTGGAGTGATGATTGTCAGTGGCATGTTACAGGGGCACCTCAAAGTGTCTCCAATTTCTTTTTAACCAAATACCCCAAAGTATCCCAAAAGGTATGATGCTCCACAGCCTCCGCTTGGTCCAGATGGGAAACCTCAGTTTTAATCAGATCGGCAAGAGATCATCCTTTGATCTAGGAAACACACTATCTATGGACACTAACTGGATAAAGTAACCCAAATAGGGTACGAGAGCAGGCAATGGATAAAAAGGTGGTATGTGCGTTCCTCACAGGCATAACAAAATAATGTTATTTTCTCCCTCTTCATCTATTATTAAAGTAGTGTCTTGTTGTAATAATTGTAGAATTTTTTAATACCCTTAGTTTGGCTTCACTGACGAAAGCGTGAAAAAAGAAAAATATGCAAGCAGGTATATATGGCTATGGTTCATTCCTCTATTTATTTTTCTGATTTGGGGATAATGCATCTGTAAGAAGTCAACATGTTTGGTTGTTGTATCGACTAAGAAAAGGTTCAGTTGTTTTCTTAATAATGTTGGACATTTATTTCTAGACGCTCAAGTCTTTAGTGGCTTTAGCTATTGGATTATTCAGTTTCACAGCTTAAATTGATAAATATAACAGCAACCGGCATATAAAATATGTACCCAAACTGAAATCTAATGAAAAAGATAGACCGAGAAGATAAAGAAGTAAGATTCTACCTCACTGTCATTCATGTGACGACGAAGCATTTCATTGTATGTTTCAACACTAATATATTGAATATAGTAGTGGCTAGAAATGCGACCAAGTTCTGTACAGTAAAAATTGCCACTTTTTTCATCAAAGCGCATCATTTTTGCTTTGTCAAGGCAACGTGCAGCATCTGTTACTAGAGATCGTTGTTTTGACATCAAGGATGGATCTGCAATGATCTATGACAAAGACAAATGAAAATCCCCGTCATTAATATATATAGTCGGATGCAAAAAAATAGATGATAATAAAAACATGTTTATATAAATGCAACAATATCTTTTGACCAGCGTATGCAGGACAGGGACATGGAGATCGAGGTGAGTTTGGATTCCAGTGGTACGTTCCACTGGATTATGGATGAGAATGACACTGACGATGACGAATTTGAAGCAGCGGTGCTCATGGGGGACTGGCCTAATTAGGCGTTGAGGGTATAGATAGTAGGTAAGGGACTTTTGTAACAATGTCGTACTAGAAGTGAGGGGCTGTGGGTGTACGTGGTCTGGGCCTCTGGGGGTAGTTATAATTAGCTCCTAGCTAATTCTTGCTAAACTAAGCTTTGCTTTACATATCAATTAATACCTTTTACTTATCATAAATAAACAAATGTATTATTAACAAGATATACCTCATCCCACCCGATCCCATAGGCCAGTGGGTTCGATTTCATCCTTATGAAAAGATATGTATATCCAAGCCAAGCACAAGCTTCCTTGACATTAGTAACAGTACCCAATGCCACCTCCGCATTCAAATTGTCTTTTAAGGAGCCAATGAACTGCAAAAAGAGAAAGAATGATCAAATAGGGAAACAAGCCTGAGATATAAGGTTTAGGCTCAGAGACTTTTTCAGGAATATAATTTATACACATTATTATTTGAAAGGAAGATTCAAAGAAGAGAAGTCATTTGAAAATAGAAACTGTTAAAAAAACAATAAAACTGTTAGTAGAGAACTAGGACAAGAAGGTAAGAGGCTATACTAGTCAACCTCGCTCACAGAAAAGATAATATCCCTGGTAACTAAAGATTCCTTTAAGGCCAACCCTCTAAACTCTCCACCATGCATATATGTTGTGATTAAAAAAGCTCAAGAAGCACAATAATTGAAGCCAACACAAATGACTACACGTACTGTAGTGGCAAAATTGGAAAGCAAAAATATAGACAAATGAATTTTACAAAGGATCAGCATATATGAATTTTGACATACAGTCCAAAGACTAGCTTGCTTATGAAAATGCATTTTCCAACATAGTAAAAATCGTACAATTTACAATTCCAATTAGTTTGATCGTGCCAAACGCCAAACCATTCACTTCAACACAGAACTAAAAATTAAGAAGGATCCGTACAATTTACTTTAAAAAGCAGGATAAACTCATAGCAATTCAAATCAGGTTCCATCTATAGACAGGGTCATAACTCATAAGTCTACCAGTCAGAAAGTGTAAAGGTATAAAGCAAGCAATATCATCTCAATACCTTTTATCACCAGATGAGAAAGATTATAAGAGAACTAGAGCAAAGGTATCTACTAGATTCCATCCAGAATAGGATCCTTGAAATACAACTCATAAAAAAAAACTAGTAATGTACAGCATCTTAAGGCCTTAGTCATCAAATCAGACAGAACTTAATATGACAGGCGCGAGCTTCCTTAAATTCACTAGTACTACCTGACTTTCAATGGGCAGCTGACTTGTCAGCAATCGCAGATAGTAGGCCAACTTGTCATGAGTTGTTATGATGATACCTTCACCACTTTTGTCAAACTGTGGCCTTCCAGCTCTTCCAAATATCTAAAGCAGATTTATCATGGTAAGTAAAGAAAAATACTTTTCCAATAGGAAACCAGCTAATAAAATTATCCTCTGAGTGAGTGCTGTCTTACTTGCATCACATCAAGCATTCCCAGATCTTTCCATCCTCCAGCTTTTGAATCATATAATTGAGTCCCCTATTAGATGCAAGAAAGATTTAAGTTCTAGAATATATAGGATGAACAGCAATTTAGTAATTCTCATCAAGCCAGAACTGGACAATGAATTTTATAGAACTGATATTTAGAAAAGTCTTTTCTAACAAATCACTCTGTCCAATGTTAATAACACACTATAATTTTATAAACCCGATATCTTAAGCAAGACGATCCACTTACAACGATACCAGAACCATGTAAAAAATTTCAGGTCAAAACTGGGCCCCACACGTAATTGGTAAGGTTTTGTTTAATTGAATAATTAGAGAAAGAGGAGGGGGGGGGGGAGAGATATGGAAAGTCAGTGAAATGGAGAAAAGAAAGGAAGAAGAGGGGAGATTATAATTTTCATTTAATTTTATGTGAAATTCAAGTTAACCTTATCAGCCTTCTCCAGGAAGCTGATCTAATCAAACACACTCTAGAGCTTGCAAAAAAATTTAGCAAGAGCTAAATAAAGAAAGCTACAGATACCAGCACAACTATATGTTAATCTAGAAGCAATAACTTCGCATTAGATTTTGGATCTTTGATAATCACCCAAATTGTACCTAAAACCAATACGCAAGCTTCTACGTAGTTACCTGCTCCTATATATCATCTTTACATATAAATTTTAGAATATATTGGTTTACTTTTGACATTCCTTCCAACAAACTTTAACAACATATGTATGTAAGTGAACCCCGAACCTGGACTGACAATGAAGAGTTCCTTTTCCCTTGTGTTTCCTTCACTTTTTCATGGGAGTTAGTACTCAGTGGACTATGATGTAGTTGTGTTATTGTTTCCCTTTCTGTAGCTGTATATATTTCTTGACCAGGGATATCTCATCCCTAGGCTCCCTTGTACAAAACTTCGTATGAATATATTATGCTCCTTTAAACAAAATGTTAATGTAAAGCGGCAAGGAAGGACTATCGTTCTACAGTTTTTTTACCAGATCAACTATTTCAACCAGAGCAAACTACAAATTCATACAGCGGGCCAGTGAATATTAATTGATAAATAATAGTATATAGCATCATTTCATGAGGTTATTGCGAAGTAATGTGACCAGTACAATAGAGAGATAACTATTGTTAATTCAAATAGTAAACCAGTACATAGCATCATTTCATGAGGTTATTGCGAAGTAATGTGACCAATCACTAAGTTCCAGAACCTAACCTTTATGACAACCGTGTGAGCAGGTAAATTTACTCCCCATGCCAAAGTTGCAGTGCATATGAGAACCTTAAGCAACAAAGTAACAGAGGAATTATAAAAACTCCACAAACAAGACTGAAAACAACATGGATTAACAAGCAAGAAAATACCTTCAAGAGGCCATCAGCAAAAAGGCGCTCAGTCAGACTTCTATCAGTACGTAGCATCCCAGCATGATGAATACCAATCCCGGATTCAAAATACTCAACAAGTTCTCTGTTCCTAGATTTGCGCACATCCCTCTGAGATGTCCAGGATGTAAACCATGAGTGAGGATTTGTTCAAGAGAGAAAATAAAAATGAAGACATAGAGTGCCCTACCTTTATCAATTCAAACTGGGGATGTGTATCATTTTCAAATAGATTCAGCTCATTCATTCTTTGAGCATGTTCAATCTGCATTAAAATGCACCATCATAGTTACTATATGGAATGAGTCATAAAGGGTAGAGTATCAAAGACAATTTCATTTTGTTGGGATACAGAGCACCAAGTACATGGTATCATCTCAAGAAATGATTATCTATCTTAACAGCTTTACCTGCAGATATAATTAGAAATTTGTCATGTTTTCACAATATATGCAACAGTTTTATTATAGTATTGACAGATTAGTTAAAATTCTGTTTTCTATAGTGTATGGAACACAACATGATGAGATAAACATGCTGCGAGGTATTTTGGATGAGTAAAAAAGTTTTCAAGAAAAGAAAGAGTCTTGATTTTTGTTAGCTTAACATCACAGCTCTATCTTCCCATGATGTATGCTATAAAGACATGGACAAAATCAATGCGTCCAATTAGGAATGAAGTGTCAAGGGCAAAGCTGACCCTGAAATTTCTCACTTGGCGTCCATTGTTTATTCATGATTTTGTCTTTTCCACTTGGTTCAGGACTCGGGGGGGTATAGCTCAGTTGCTAAACTTGCGATAGGGGCCAGGCTCATCTTCTTCATTTTTCACCACTTGCCAGTTCTTCCTTACCTAGATTGCAGTTCGTGCTTCACTCTTCCATGGAAATCCAAACTCCGTTCCGTGCCCCGCTGCTTGTCAATCACATCAGAAAGTCGTTGGGTCGGCGGAGACCTCTTTCGGCAAAGAATTATACAACAAAGGCCGATTCGAATCATTATGCTCGATAAAAGGAATAGGTGAAGCTCCGATAGAAAACAGCACTACTGCTAATAAGATAGCGAGATATGGTTCATTTGACAAGGTTCCATATCTAGGTGGAATGCCTTTCCTCAAATTGAGATACAATTTCTTTACTGAAATGAGATTTCATGATTTCGCCAGTAGGGGAGAATGATAAATTTCTGAGATGTCTCAATCGGCCAACAGGAGAGGACCAATTCTTCCAGATGAAAGAAGAGCCGATGGAAGAAGAGAGCTATGAAGGGCGAGAATCCTTAAGCAATAGTGGGGGAAGGAATCCAGAGGGAAGGACAAGAATCTGATCGCCGGGTCGTGCTAATTCCATACGAATCAGTACTGAGAAGCATTATCCCATCACTCCAGACATGGCACCGAAGATGAAATATAGAGTCCCTATTTCCTTATGGTTAGATACGAAAAAGCGGGAGATCGGCTTTGAATTACTCAGGGGAATCTTGCTAATCTGTTTTCCTGGTTTCTGGTTGATTGGCAAGCTCATATCCTTCTATCTTTGTGGAAGGAGCAAAAGTTACATAGACCTTTATCTCTACTGAATTCAACCACTTTAATTTGAAATAGGAACTGAATAGAATACAATTATGAAATAATAGATTACTTAATTCAAACAACTGCCATAAACTATAATGGATACAGATCATACACTAATAGTGTAAAACCATTCTTGCAAACTATTAACACAACATTTAATCAGATGATAAATATATTTGTGCAACTATGTACATGTTTCAAAAACATTCTATCACATTTTATCTACTATGTGGAACTGCATTATCAACTCTGATCTCACACCAAATAACTTGGGAGAACTATGGTGATGAACTGATGACAATGACAAGTACACAACAATGTGGTCTCAATTTGTGTAAGCCCAAGTTCCCAGAGAAAATATACCCAACGATCCAAGTATAAAAATTGTGTGATTATTTGTAAAATGAAACTTACCAGTGTCTTCGCCGTCTTCCCAGTATCCTTGCGTGAATGAACAAAGACCATTGCCTGATATCCCTGCTTTAATGACTCTACAACCTGATATACATATCGACATACTGTCATCCAATGAAAACCAATACTAGCAAGAAGGATTATAAAGATAGAATAGATACCTTGTTATAGCATATTTCATTCAACAGGAGGTTGCGAGCAACAAAATTTGGTTCACTCATTCCAATATATTGTTGTGCCAGCGGCACTGGACGATAGCTAGAATCAAAGAAGAATAGTCCTGTTTCGGGATTCACTCTCAGAAATTGTGCAACCTAAACACATTACACAGATGTTTCAATACAATTTCATAGATGTTTACAGTGGAGATAGAAACATGAAAAGGTGGGATTTGGCGAAAATAAATAGAAAATGCAATTAACAAACAAACAAACCTCTTTATAATTAGGTAAAGTGGCTGACAGACCCACAATGCGTATCATACTCTGTGTTGACTCAACCTGTCATAATTTTGTAGGGACACATTCAATTAAAAAATATCTAAGCTTATAGGAATATATTATGGACATACCTCTGTAAAACCCATACAAGAAAATACAATAGTTATAAACTATTAATGTAATATCAGTAATTCTATTACCATAAATAATATGTTGGCATCAACGATGAATCTGCTTGAAGTAAGTTTAAACAGGGTCTTTTCCATCTTTTCCTTTTAATTTTTTATTTTTTATTTTTTTGAGTGGGAAGGGTATTTCATGTACTAGAAGTGAGCAGAAGAAATGAATCACATGTACTCCTCTGTGTATTATGTAGCAATTATTAATGTAATTCCTTATGTACATCTACATTCTCAGTTGTCAACCATGATATTATTGAGAAAAAACGCAATATCTTCGCAAAAGAAGCATCCACAAATCAATACATAAATGAGAAAATCCTTTCTACAAAATTACCTGCCGAAGGGTCCGTGCAACTAAGGCCTCTATGACAGCACCTCTATCATCATTCAGCAGATGTACTTCATCAATAATTAAAAGCTTAACTAGCATTGACAGTGACATGTCACTACTTTTGCGAGTAATAACGTCCCATTTCTCAGGTGTTGTCACTATCATCTGAATGAAATCAATATTAGAGAAAAGTTGCCTATAATATTGCCTGTCATAATAATACAATAAATTGTAGAGAAAAGGAAACAAGTACCTGAGTTTCTTCAATTTCTTTTTTGGTAAGTTGCATGTCTCCTGTAAGTTCTTTGACATACAAATTCAAGGGAGATAGACGATGACTGAATGTGGATGTTACTTCTGAAGCCAATGCCTAAGGGATACCTTCCAATTAAGATATGATTGGTTGCAGTGACAAATTTATTTTTAGAGAGAAGCACGAGAGATTAGTACCTTCATGGGAGCAACATAAACTATTTTAAATTCATCTTTATGCAAGTACCCATCCTTGAAATGCTGTCCAATCTGCAACACAATGTTTAATTTCAATCAACCAAACGAAAGTTGCATTTGCGATGTAAAACCATGAACATATACCCCATATTACACCAAAAGCTTTATACATGTCTATATCATTTATAAGAATATACACACACATATGTCTATAAACATACTGTACATACAAAACAAATACAAAATTGAATAACTATTTTATACTGACTAAAGATGATTATATTAGAAAAAAAATTCATACAAAACATACGTTCTATTACCAAAAGCAGTTTATAGGGTACTAAGACCAAAAGTTCTAAATGTAGTCCTTGGCCTGGACATCTAATCAATTTACAAATTTAAGAACAGTGAGAACAATATAACCATGTGTGCCACCACATTCCAACTGCTCCAAATAAAACACCTAAACTAGATCTACAAGTATCTTATTTATAGCGTACCTCATGTAGTATGGCAATCATAGCTATATTTGTCTTTCCAGCTCCTGTTGGAGCACAAACCTGAGGTTCATCAAGGAAATTGCCTTAGAAGATGGACGAATACAGATAATAAAACTACTCTATATGGCATAATGAAGTAACAGACTAACCAATATATTCTCATTAGTATGGTAAGTAGCTTGAAATATACGACTCTGAATCCGATTCAGAGATTTGTAGCCGCGGAAAGCAGTCTGGGCAAAGTCATCCAACTCGTGTATCTCAATCTGAAACAGTTAGCAAAGAATACTTTCTCAATAAGTAACGCAACTTCTGGTAGAAAAGTTGCACGCTCATCAACACAAACCCAACTAAGAACAGTTAATTTATATGTCAATATTCAGAATATAAAACTCAACCAATCAGAAGTCACAGAAGCCTTTTTTTATACACAGTTCCCAAATCCATTGTAGGATCAGGAGTATAACATTCGCACCCAGCCACCTCAATGTCGTTAATATGTACAATATCAACTAAATAAGCCAATATACCTCCAAAACTCACTACCCATTACTTATGGAACAACTGAACAAGCCTACACAAGAAACAAATGTGACAAATCCACTGGTACAGTACAACGCAAGAGAGTTTGCCATATTTTGTAATTGAAACAAATCGCAGCAACTCCTTCAAATAGTAAAACGAGTGTAATTAAGTATCTAGATAAAAGCCTGAATGTTTATTAAGAATGATTATTTCCACATAGCATATAAGGTGACTCTTGCAGCAAACTCTTACATACATAAAAGAATTTTGCTACCTACATGCAACCTCAAAAAGAAAAGAGAAAGATGTATAGAAAGGAAAAATAAATATAGTGTATCTTTTATCAGCATCTTCTCCTGGAAGGATACCATAAAATATGCATAAAAGAACGTGAAAAGGCATATGGAAGTCCAAACTTCAAAATATTTTAAATGAAAGAAGTGAATATTCTTTCATATTCATATTTTCTCAGAGCTGAAACATTACTGTGAGAGGGGGAAACACTTTAGTGTCTAACACATGTTGGCCATTTTCAACTAGAAACACTTCAGATATGAGTATATGACCTCCTAAAATCTAATAAGGTCTTTGTTTTCTTTAAGACTTTCATTAAGCATGGTTGGTCATAGTAGTGCTCTATTTGAATTTAACACCAACATCAAGGTAATAACTGTCAGCCGAAGCTATCATGTCAATGTTTGAAGGTTATTGCTTCTAGTCCCTCCTACCCCTTTCTTTCCCATAACACAAACCCATGCTCTTGGTGGCAGAACTGGAAATCTAGCATATATGCATATTGTTGGAAGTAAGGGTATTGTAGGCTTTAGGTGTGTAGTTGAGTCCCACATAGCTTAGATATAAAGTCTACAATACCCTTACTTCCAACACATATCAAAGAGCTGTGCTTTAAAAAGTATCTCTGCCTGAAAGGAAAAAGTGCAATATGCAAATAAAGTTCAAAGCCGCCCCATCAAACTGTACTACTTAGATTGAAAGATAAAAAGAATTTAAATCCCAAAACTTATAATTATAACCATGCCACGAGTCGGGACCTTTTTGAGTCTTCAAGCACATTGATATACAGGTTTCAATCAGTAAAACAAGGCAATTATATAGATCCAACCAAAAAATTATATAGATCCAAATCAGCCGATATCATATAAAAACTAAACAATAAATCATAGAAAAAATTACCAGCCTCTCTCCTGGTTTCATTTGTGATGTTGGTGTGGGAGGGATTCTGACTTCTTCATACCCCTTATTGTACTTTCTTACTGTTCCTTGAGGAAGAGCATTAACTGATAGTGATTGGGGCCCTTGGCCACTTCCAATCAGATCGTCGAAAGGACTTTTCTTCTCACTCGCTAGCAGTAAAGATGAAAAGCTTGTGGCAGACAACTCATGTTCAACCCCTTGTTCAGTCCCACGTCTATGACGTTTTTCCTCCTTGCGCCTCAGTTTGTCAATCTGCTTTCCTGATTCGGTTTGAATGGTAACCTAAATGCAAAGTAGATAATTAATTATAATATACCATTCTCTCTATACAGCCAAAAATGTCATTTCAAATCTTGAAAGGAATAGTTCGAAAAGAATAAACACATGTCATGTAAGGAATTTCCAATACCTGTGTACCATAGCTAGGCATTTTCGGTTGAGTGTTTGATCCCAATTTCTCAGATCTTAGCATAAGCATCCCATGATGGATAGCATCAACAAGTTCTTTCCGGTGCTGCAAATGGAAAAAAATATATATAAGACAAAATTCAAAACAAGTTTTACCCAAGCGAAATCAGATTCTTTCATAACTGATGCCACCAACTGTAAATCACTCTATAAGCTTATGAAGTATCCCTCTCAGTAACACTCACCTTTAAAAGATCTTGAATTGTTTCAAAGGCACTATCTCCAACAATATCTAAGAGATCACCAGCTATCTGCAAAACAGATGTTTACAAGAACAGTTAGACTGTATCTAGGACTTAATCAACAATTTGGCGCTACTGCAAATTAGCATACATAAACAGTACCTCATCGCCGGCTTTGTCCGAATCAAGCACCTGACAAAGAGCCATAGCGAGTTCATCTCCAGAAAGTTGTGAACCACCTTTTTGCACTATCTGACCACACACTTCTCTTAACCATCTCAAATCCATGCTTCCTCTTCCAACACTGGATTGATTGAGTGGAGGATCATAATTTTCATACCAGCTGTCGTGATTTGAGGTAGATGTTACAGATGTTTCATCCTGAGGGAACAACCCATCATCAATGGGCAAATCAACTGCAAAACGTGTGGGCTCGTGGAAGATAAATTCACTGCCAAATTCAGTCATATAATGACCACTTCCATCTACTTCGCTTTCTGGGAAAACTGAAGCCTCCTGGTCATTAGGCTGCATTGTGAAGAGCCTTTGGGCAAGGGAAGCAGCTTTTTCAATATTAACATCATAAACAGTATAACCGAGACGCTTTTGCAATTCTTTCCTGCGTATAAAATTCCATGTAATTGATTACAAGCTGAAATGAAATTTTCATGCCACATTCAATGTAAGGTCAGGGACTTTACTAAATGCTGCAAAGAAAGTCAAGCATACTCACTTTAGATATAGAATAGAATGAAGAAGAAAACAATAATTAGTAATCGAGAGACTTCAACAAGTAAGGTCGACCACTCATGTGTCTATGTGTGTCTACAAATGATTGATTGTGCCTACACAACACACCTCGTCAATTTATCCAGCACGGATAAAGTTTTAGTCATTGCCTACAGGCTTCCAACATCGAATATCACACAAACTTTTGGAATTTATATGTCTTAAAATATTTAAAATAAAAATAATAGTACATACATGATGGGTATACTTTGATAATAAAATAATAGTACAAACTAATTTTTTGATTGAAGGTTTTGATAAAATTTTTGGTGAAACTCAAGAAATAATAACTAAAAGAACAATTTAGCAACTACTAATAGCTAAGTCAAATTTGTGTAATCTCCCTCCGCAATAATTTTTTTTTTTTTGTCCTTTATGTACTCATTAATTACAGTATACTTTGACGGATCCAATGTAAGCCATGAGATCTTAAAACTTGATTTTGAAACAGTATGCGGAAGTATGAATCCTTTCACGTGTTTTCAATTTAGTGATTAAGAGTTATGTCATTGAATTGTAAAGAAATCTCAACCCTCTAGAAAATGAAGTGTTTATACAGTACATTATGAGCCACATACGTAATTTATCTTTACCAAAAGTAGTGAAAGTGTTATGGTGTGGAACTAGGTTCAAATTTTTTGGAAATTATAAGGTATGCATTGCTTAAAAAAAAATAAAAAAAAAAAAGCATAAGTAATTACTATACTTCCCACCTACAATCAAGGGATCCACCCTCCCACACACACACTCCACAACAAAATGACTCAGTGACTAACAACAGATAATTTGTCCTTTTGTGAAATTAATTACACTTAAGCAAAAACTTTGGTAAAAAAACTTACTTTTTATCTGCAAATCCTCTCTTAACATCATCATCATCTTCCTCTTTGACTGAACCAAACAAATCATAAAAAGTTTTTGCCACTTCTTGAAACTCTTCCGAACGAACTTCATCATCAATCAACTCCACTATTGCACCAAGAAATTGTTTATAAACTTTTCTAACTTCACTTGATGCTACACCAACAAATACACATAATACATAAGTTCTAACTTCTAAATCCACCATAACAGATAAAATCTAAAACTCTGTCAATAATTCAAGTGTTTACTAACCTTCTTCCCATCGATGAACTATCTTTCTTGCTAATTCTGAATCATCAAGAGCATTAACAGGTCTGATTTAACAAAAAAAAAAAAAAAAAAAAATCAATTTTAAAATTAAAATTAACTTTTGTTTTTAATTAAATTGAAATTAAAGAGCTCAATTGAAGAAGAAAGAAAAAAAAACCTTGGAGATTTGTGATTATTTAGAAAGATTTTGCGTTGGAGGTAAGCTTGATCAACATCAAAGTGATCTCGAAGAGAATTTGCTAAGCGAGGTAATTGAATCAGCATTGTGATTATTTCTAAATCTATCAAACCCTAGATTTCTCTTTGTTCTTCTTTTTTTCGCGGGAAGTATGAGTTTTCGTTGATTAATGAGAAGGAAGAGATTGAGAAAGAAGAAGTAGAAAAGTAACGAAACTGCATCGTCGTCTTGACCCAATAGACCGTGCTGTCCAAGAAACGATTGCGTTTGGTAGTTGGGTCGGTTGGTCTTGGGTTCACTTGGTCCGTATTTAAGTCCGAAGAGGATTCGAACTTGAACTAATCTGGGCGGTGCAACTTGAGCCGACTTACAATAGCCCAACATTGTGGCCCTTTAATGTAGAAAATTAAGCACATATCATATTCAAGAAATACCAGTCAGACTCTCAGTTCTAAGATATGGGGTGATGATAAAGAAATATCAGCAAAAATTCAGAAAAGTTAGGATAACATTAGGTCTGGCCATGAAAAATTCTTAGATATGGAGTGATGATAAATGAAAAATCCGAACCGACCAAAAAGCCGACAAAAAAAGCCGTGTACCCGGGACCGAATTTTCTATCTAGGGTTTGGATATTCCATCTAAGACCAACCCGAAACCAAGATCGACCCGATTTTTTACCCAAAACCGGACATATAAGCCCGTTTAGTTCAAGCTCGAGCCTGACACAAATTAAATTTAAATACAAACTATTTTTCTTTAAAAAAATATATATATATATATTCTCCATTAACAAAAACTATGCTTCTCTTTTTTTATTAACATATTTTTCATTAATGGTAATAATACAAAAAAGATCATCACAGATCTTTTTTTCCCTTATCAAAAATTATTCTTCCTTAATTTTCTTTTCTCTTTATCTAATATAAAAATTAATAAAAAAATATTTTATTGATAATTAATAAATCTTTTCATCTTTGATTTTCTTTTTTTTTTAAATCTAATATAAAATTAATTAAATTATGTCGGGCTTAAAACCCGAACCCGACCCGAGCTCGATAATTACCCGATAAAGTCGGGTACCATACTGGATTTGAGCATATCTGATTTTTCATATTATCCGAGACCGAAACCGATCCGATTTTATACCAACCCGAATAGGGTAACTCAAAACCCGACCATACCCAACATGTCGGGCTCGGGTTGGGTACCGATTTGGACAGGCCCAGATAACATAAGTGTAAAATATCAGTCCTTTCAGTTCTCGTGATGAATGAACCACCACTAAGGTAAGTCTGGTTCTGTTGCCTCTTCGAACCTTTTCTGTTATCTGTTTGAGAAGTCTTTTCTTGCTATGAACATTTGAAGCTACAATTTCATAAGATCTATAAATTAGAGATTAAGGAATGGTTGAGACTTGAGAGGAAACGGATTGTCCTTGTGCAGATCCTCAGCTAATTTTTCGTAACAGCTAAACTGTATGGCCATCTTATGTTTACCATGCCCCTTGGTGTTATTTAATTCTCAAACGAAAGTATTTCTGCTGATTTCAGTCTGCAAACTGCACCTAAAATATGTTTCATCAAAGATTTTTTTTTTTTTTTTTGAACCAAGTTATAGGGTTAGGCAGACCCTCACCTGTATTAGAATCTAGTAAAAATAGTGCCATTTTTGTCATCTGTTACAATCAGATCCATCTCCTTACTCATAGGAGTTACAAAATAAAACTCTCCTAGTACAACTTCTAGCCCTGCTAAGTAATCAGCAACTCTATTAGACTCTCTATACACATGTTTGTACAAAACTAATTCCATCTCTTTTTGGTAGTGCTGTATCTCACTCACCAAATTTTTGCAGTACCAAGGTGGCACAATTTTTCCTTGCAGGATATGAATAGCTTGTAGTGAATCTGCTGCAACCAAAATCTTCTTTTGTTGAATCAGTTTACAACCTTTCAGCCCCACTAGAATCCCCTTCAGTTCTTGTACAATCACTGAAGCAACCTTACTTGCACCCATGTATGCCAGTAGAACATCTCCCTGACTATCTCTGATTACTCCTCCAAATCCATTCCTGGTATCTGATACAGACCCATCTGAGTTAAGTTTAACAAAACCTTCTGCCGGTTTAAACCAAGTGCAGAAGATTGGTTTCTTCCTAGTAAAATTAGCAACAATTTCCAGTTTTTGTAATAACAGCCTTGCTGCCAAAGAGTCTTTTGTTGTTGCCAACACTTCCTGGAGATACAGCTTCACTTCCCCTTTTATTTTGTCTCTTACTACACCCCAAGGCCTGCTCTCATTGCGAAATCTTCTGAAATTACGCTCCTGCCAGATGTAGTAAATAGCAGCACAAGTAAACACCTTAAACACTTCTGTATTTAAGTCTTTGCTGCTGCATAGCTCAAACAATTTAAGCCATTCCCAGTTAACTGTATTGGTTCTAATATCAAGTCCCATCTCAGCCTTAATGGACTTCCATATTGCACTTGTGTAAGGGCAAGAAAAGAAGAGGTGTTTCGAGTTCTCCCTTTCTTTCTCACAGAAGCAACATTTTGAGGTGCTCATAACATGTCTCTGAACAAGTCTGTCCTGTGTAGCCAGATTTCCAGAGAACAACAACCATGCAATAAAAGAGTGTCTTGGTACCACCCACTTTCCCCAAACTAAGTTATACCACTTTACTTTCTCTCTAGCAACTCTCAAAGCTGTGTATGCAGAATGTGTAGAGAAATTTCCATGAGAAGTAGGCTTCCAGATGATCCTATCAGTCTCTAGGAACCTGTCAATCTCTGTATTGAGAATCTTCTTTTTCAGGTCGCATTGCGGAAGGCTATGCACCTGTTGGCCCCAACTTCCATACTCAATCAACTCTGAAACATAAGTATCTTCAGGTAACTATAACTTTGTTCTGGCTTCTACATTATTCCATAGAATACCTCCTTCACACCATGGGTCGAACCAAAGTGACGTAGAGACACCATCTGAGATAGCATATTTAATAAACTGTAGAGCTGTAGCTCTCATATTCAATACATTCCTCCATACCCAAGAACATTCGGCTGGCACCTTCATGTCCCAGAAATGCTTTTCCTTGATATGATGAGTCCAAACCCAGGTTGTCCATAAACTGCATTCTTTAGATGCAATTTTATAAACTAACCCACAGTAGGCTGACTGGTTCCAAATATTCAAGTCTATAATGTTCAAGCCACCTTCCTGCTTAGTTCTAGCTAGAACTTCTCTGCTTGCATGATGAATTTTCTTTTCCATCATTGGCCCAGACCAGATGAATCTAATGCATATTTTACTCACCTGCTCCAATACAGTAGTTGGTAAAATAAAAGTCCTCGCCCAGTAGATATGAAAAGTTTGTAGGACAGAATTTACCAACTCCAATCTTCCTGCATATGACAGATATCTATTCTTCCAGTTCTGGATCCTCTTCGTAATCTTTTCTACAAGAGGATAACAATCCTTAATACTTAATCTAGTAGCTGTAAGAGGCAACCCCAGATAAATAATTGGAGGCTTTACTAGTTTTACCCCCAGGTAGTTTGCAAAACTCAAACTGTCTTGGTCTGCCATACCTCCCACTAATAGTGATGTTTTCTGGCTATTCAGCTTCAACCCAGTAGCTTTTGAGAACTTCTGCAAGGTTGCTTTAACTGCCTGAACAGACTGTTCTTCACCTTTAAAGAAAACCATTAAATCATCAGCAAAACACAAGTTTATCACCTTCGTTTTCTTGCATTTTGGATGGTACTTTATCAAACCAAGTGTCGCTTGCTGTTTGAAAAACCCCGAGAGTATCTCCATGATAAAGACAAACAGATAAGGGAAAATAGGATCTCCCTGGCGTAGACCCTTCTTTCCTCTGAAGTACCCACATGGAGTGCCATTGATAAGAACTGAGTATGCAGCTGAAGAATAACACATTTTCATCCACCTCAGAAACAAAATAGGGAATCCCATTTTTGCTAGCATCAGCTCTAATGCAGCCCAGTTGACTGAGTCATATGCTTTGCTAATCATCAAAGATAATTACTCTTTGGTGTTCAATTCTCGATCTACATATGCTTTAAATCAATTACTTTCTTCATGTATATGTAGGTCTGTAGGTGACAGTTGGGTTCTCTATGAAGAACTCATTGATACAATGATTATTGTGGCAGAACTCATCATCAAAATAATTCTTAGTTCCATTATTATTATTTATAATTTTCCATGCATATTCGTCTTCGAAAATATATAAAGATGGTGAATGTGGGTGATAGAATACATTTGGGGCACCCTTAGGTGGTCCAAATCATTCCTTTGAAACAACATCGGATTTGTTTATGGTTGAATAGTGAATATTAGCTATGGTATAGACGTATAGTGTTTTTGTATTGTATCTTGTTATACTATTTCCTCAAGACTCAAGAGTCAAGACTTAATGTGGTATAAACCTGCGGACTTTTGTTTTGCAGTGCCAATGATCTCAGTGCACTCCAACAACTTTTGATTGATCAGCCTAACATACCCAAAGAAGAAGGTTAGTAAATAGATATTTGTTTTAAACCACACTATATAATCTACCATTGAAAACCAGGATGGATACGCTTTTAATGAAATATTTCTTACTGATCAAAAAAATATGTTTTTCATATTTATTTTGCAGTGCAATCGATTCTTCACATAATATTTGCAGAAGACATATGTTGACTTCGTTCATACCCAGTCATTTAACAGTTGGAAAAAGCCTCTTGAAAGACACTGATGAAACTCCTGGCCAGCCGAATTTTTACAGTAGAATGCCTACAAAGTGACAATCTACTATGGCAGCTCACTTGGTCTGATCAGATCTCTTGAATACACCACTTCAATCTGAGAAATAATAATATAGTATGTGGTTCAAATGATCCAGCTGTGTTGGTTTTAAGGTCTCAACAATTATTTGTAATAAAGCTAACCATCAAGTGTGCCTGCAAAACTATCTACAGTATATTGAAAAACGGGTGCAAAATAATGCATTTTGAATTGAGTTCTTGGATGAAGAGATTTGACATGATCTTGATTCCAATGTAGGCTTTGATTGTTTGGAAATCACATTCTTATGCTTTTTCCCCGAAAAATAAAAAAAACTTACAGGTATAGAGAAGATTTTTTAAATTATTTAAGGAAAATTAGTTGTACTGGTTTAGCTACGGACTCCCTTTACCAAAACCTACAGTAAGGGAAGAACTTAGAAGTTAGAACTAAAATACCCAAGCAGCAAACTCAACTGGCTTGGTTTTACTAGACAATTAGTTGGCAGGAGCACAGGGCACCCCTCTTTGAGTCTGGACTCTGGAGTGCAGTGAAAAGGTCACAAACCTAGGTAATCATGTTTTGCTATTGCTGTTGCTTTGCAAAGCCTTGTATGCTCTTGATCTATCAACATGTTAACACTCTTGGTGAATTAATGACATTGAGGATCATGTACTGCATCGGTGCATCCATAGTTCGAAACAGGTGCAGGTACAAAGGCAACAGGCATGGTGCTTAGCTTGAATCCCAAGGTTCTCTAATCTCTATCATTGCAAAACTTTGATACATAATAAATCAAGCAGAGTACACCATAATAGTTAGAACTTGGTGTATGAGATCTGAATTTTTTTGAATAAACATTAGCAGGGGCCGCGCGAACGCGTACCCCCTCAGCAACAAATTATGATGTAGACTATCCCACTTGGAGATATCTTAGGCGGGCGCCCCTCCTGAGTGCAATGGAGGTCACCAACCTAGGCCATGGACCTTCTTGATCTCCCATAGACCCCATCCAGGTAAGTAATTTTGAATGTGGCACTAGTTCCCTCTTTATAACCCTTCTCTTCTCTTATATTCTGTATCTCCACCTTGTGGGATTAAAGGTCTAAAATAAATAACTTTGTTTTGAACTTAAGTTCTACTGGTAGGCAATGTGTGAACAGAACACATGCAACTTTACCCTATCAATATTGATCTCGATACCATCCTATTTCAATTAAGATCAACAAAACTGATGTTACTTTTCATCTGATATACATATGTGAGCAGGGTTTACAGCTGAGTAGCAGCAGCAGCACAGAGTCCATCTTCCCCATCCCTTTTCCCCTACCAAAACCTCTCAAACATGGCAGAACAGACGGAGAAGGCGTTCTTGAAGCAACCCAAGCTGTTTTTATGCTCGAAGAAATCTGGGAGGGGAAGAGGGTTGGAAAGGGTGGAAACCGCTTCTTTAAGAGCATTGGTTTGGGATTCAAAACTCCAAGAGAAGCCATCGGAGGGACATATATTGACAAGAAATGCCCATTTACAGATTTAGTGGCAATGTTTCTGTGAGGGGTCGTATTCTGCCTGGTACTTGTCACAGTGCCAAGATGGTGAGGACTGAGGACCATCATTGTTCGGCGAAACTACCTTCACTATGTTAAGAAATACCGAAGATACGAGAAGAGGCACTCTAACATCCCAGCACATGTATTGCCGTGCTTTCATGTCAAAGAAGGAGATCATTTTATCATTGGTCAATGCAAGGCATTGTCAAAAACAGCAAGGTTCAACGATTTGAAATTTATTCCTGCTGGATCTTTTTGTGGATCCGAGAGAAAAGGTTTCCTTTTATACTTTTGCATGTTAAACTGTGGATTTTGATAAAATCTGTGTAAGTATTTTATTTGCACTTTTGAATTGCAATACTGCATTGAGTATGTTTGAGCTAAGTTTGTGTTCTCAATCCCTGCTATTGCACTATTGCAGTTGTGATTGTCAACTACAACATGTTGACTGATTAATCACACTGATAGCTGACTGTATATACACCGATAGCTGATTCGGAAATGAAAGAAGGCTACTGAAAATTTCCTTTCCTTAAACTACAAAGTACAAACACGCCCTCCACACCCTTCCAAGTACCACAGAATGATAGAATCTGGATGCTAGGTTTTCACCACATCAGACTTCAGTTTTCTTCTCATTAGGGAATATGAAGCACAATGTTTACACCTGCCACATGTTGCAATAGGCACTTTCAGCTTAAGACACCAAGAACAACTCGATGCTATTGAACAAAACCTTTCTTTTGGTTTAGTGAGGTTTGCCAGACCCTTGCAGTAGTGCAACACATGGGCGACACTTTGAAAGTCCCAAATAGCAAGCTAATGTGGTGGACTCTACCTCAAAGAAAAATTAATTTAATATCGTGAGAGGCATTGCCTCACGTATCAGACATTAAACTGATAAGAACAGATACTACACTTGATCTTAGCCAAAAGGCAGAGAAAGGTATGCTTTAAACAATAACTTAAGCTCTATTTTATATCAAGTCCATCCTTCCTCGCACTCTTTATCTATTTGATGTGGGACTAAAATCTAAAAACGCAAAACGAACATATATATAGATTTTTACAACAAAACTACAAAAGCAAACTTTTATCTGATATTTATAACTCAGAAATTCAGAATTTTGATAAATCGTGTTGACAGTAGTGTGAATTCATAAGAAAGGTTTTTTGTTCAAAAAAATAAAAAACAAAAAGTCCCTGAAATATTTTTGAATGCCGAGAACATAATGGTTTAATGAATATTGTTAAGCTTACAGTGCTTTGTAATTAGTTTATGAAACTTGGCTAATTGAAAGTGATTTGTCTCTGGCTTTCTGCAATGTGCCCGCAAATGTTCTACCCTTCCAACCACAGATTCAACAGGTAACTCTGCTCTATTATTGCTTATTCTCCCACATAAATAATCTGACCTTTGTACTAGAACCGTCGCAAGTTCTCGGCTATTCCAGACAAATTGCTTGGCATGTTGTCAGTACAGATCCTAATAAGATAGTACAGATCCTAATATTAACAGAGGGCAGCGCTAGGCATACCCCCGGTTTAAATGCAATATAGATATCATGGTGATATCTCGGAGATATCTGATACCTCCGCCGCAGGCGTCTCCAGAATCAACTGCAGGTTCCAACCTGGGCCTAGGGCCGTCCAGAGACCCGGTTAGGTTAGTAGTTTCCATTGATGTTCTTGCTTCCATACTTATAGTCTCGTTTCTCTTGGGAGTTTCTATTTACTGACAATGTGGGACTAAGTTATGAGACTAAAAGAGTATAATCACGACAATTGACGGGTTAATGAAACTGTTATTAGCTACGTATTAACGTATGACTTTTACCAGTTTATGAAACTAGTTTGTTATGGCTATGCAATGTGACTTCCAACCTCTCCACGTGTGAATAAGTTGAAGATTGAGAAACCTCTGAAACAAAAGAAAAGTCTTTTAAGTTTTTTCAGATTCAGAGTCATGTATTTCCCCTTTGTTTAAACTGTTAGAAATGTGGTTCCATTCATAGGTGAAAAAATTGAAAATGCTGGGCGGATATTCACGAAATATTCTGGTTTTGGAAAATTCGGAGCGGTACGGCATACGAATAATAAACGAAATATAAATCTCCCCATGCCGCTCGGATTTTTACGAATATTCTCGAAATATTCGGCAAAATACGAAATTTACGAAATTTTTGATTATGAAATTAACACATTTATTTTTAATTCCCACCAAACTAGAACAATGAGGTTATCAAAAAAGGGTCCAAACGCGGATCGTCAACGAAGATGCACCGATAAGGATGATGCACCGATGAATTGGATCATCAACGAAGATGGACTAGATCTCGAACTGGATCAAGCACCTCGGATCCCAAACGCGGAAATTGCTGTGAGGCTTAATGTGAGGGTTGAAGACAATATTTTGCCCGAAGAACCACGACACACAATGTTTGACGTCCGCGATTCTCCTGATGACCCCGTTGGGGACCATCCAAATATTCGTGGTGATGGTAGTGACATGTTCAGAAGTAAATCAATTCCACGTTCACGTTCACCTTCAGATGATGATGGTGATGGAGGCGGTGACCAAAACGTAGATGTTGGTCGTCAAAAGGGAAGATCAGAAGTCAGTGATTCACTAAGAGCATTCCCGATGCAGGGTGGATTTATCCACCTCCACATAGGTGCCACATATGTGTCACTAGGATAAATCCACCTTGCTGACTCAAAGTGAAACTCTACAAGGTAGAGAGTTCCCAAGGGAAGGTGGACTATTTGTAGTAGGAAGTTGATTTTTTTAAAAATCCGGACTGCATGTGACATGTCGTCCTATTTTTTTTTGCAAAAAAATAGGGAGACGGCATGTGGCATGCCGTCCGAGAGACCAAAAGTTTTAAAACACTTCGTAAAACTTAAAAAAAAATGGGACGGCATGTGACATGTCGTCCGGATCTTATCCACAATGTGGATTTCAAAGTGGATTCTCCCACCTTGAAATCCCGGCTTACTTGGGCTAACCCTGCCCGATTTTTTGGGTGGGTTCGTTTTGGCTTTCCGGTAATACGACCCAGGGCTCTCTCTGATCGAAATGTGGGCTAGGGTCCAAATATTCGCGGAATATTCCGATTTTTCCAAGGTCGGATATTCGGATATATTCGAAATTTTCACCTATGGTTCCATTACCATTTGTTTTGCTTCTGCTATTTAATTTTCTCTCTCTAGTTGAGAGCAAATATAATGTTGACAATGATCAATTTTACTACAGTACCTGCTTGTTCTAAATGAATACTATTATTCACCAAGCTATCCATTATGCCATCAATTTTACTACAGTACCTGCTTGTTCTAAATGAATACTATTATTCACCAAGCTATCCATTATGCCATTATGCATGCATCAATGATTGATCTTAATAGGGCACCTTGAAACTAGGCTGCTGCGGAACACATACCCCTCCGGGGTTCTTCCCTGAAATAATATTTGGATGCAAAGAACATAACAAGTTTTGATGAAAATTGTAAAGTTTCCTGCCAGCTCTACAACCTGAAGACTTTTAATTAAGTACTGTATTGGCAAGGCCGCGCTAACACAAATTGAAAGTAAGAAATAATTTGCTTGTCTTTGGATGTAGTTGATAACGAGCACAAACAGAACAACGAAGGATCATGTAATAGTTTAAAGCCAAAAATACGAAAGTTTCAAAGCTAAACATCTTCATTATTATCATTGGGGCCTTCTTCAGGTTCTCCCTCCACATCTTCATCTGATCCATCTTCCGCACTTTCTTCAGATTCATCTTCAGAGCTATCTTCAATGTCCTCACTACAGTCTGCTTCTCTGTGATCTTCAAGCCCATTGGTTTCCACGCCAATGGAACTAAACTTGCATAAGTTACCACCGTTGCTCGTAAATTCAGTACACAGCCTTAAATAATCTCTCTCAGAATTCTTATGTGCCGCCTCCAAGTAGGCAAGCTTCTCATAACAGACAAGATGCCTAAAGTGATCATACAACCAAAACAATATGACAACTTAGGTAAGCACAAAACAAAATTATTTCCAATAGACAGTACAAGTAAAGAAAAGTATTTCCCCAGGATCATGCATTAGAAAACAAAATACAATCTTTACATTTCAAAAATAGCACATTAGTTCACAACTTCCTACTATCGTTTTCAATTATTCTACTTCAAACAAAAAGGAGTCCCACACAAGATATTTGACTAGGAGTTTAAGAACTAAATTAATGTCCGAAACATAATCAGTTCTTAGAAATACAAAGTGTTTTCGTATTTAATGCAAACGAATTAATTTTTTTTAGGTAAGATTCATAGTTATTAGGACACCAAGCTTTGAAAAGGAGCATTGTAACAACTCTGGCTGCTCCAACAAAGTAAAGACCCTTATAGAAACTTAACCTACTTAACTGAAAAAATTACTAATACAACTTGATCCTAAAGTGAAATTGAAAACAACTCGTCTCGTTCAACAGAATTTTGATCTTTCATTCAATGGAACTAAGCTGCATCTAGATTTTCTACCATACTAAGGCTGTTTCAAAGTACATATGCATGACAAAACAACGAAAAGAAGAAGAGAGGAAATGCCCTAAATCTAACTTCTCAAAAAATGTTTCTTTCTCTCATTCATATAGCCTCTCATTATTTCCAAGTTAAGTGAATCGCCTGACTTTTCCAAAAAATTTGGAAATCTTCAATGAAATAGCAGTATTAAATAAACTAAGTAACAACTCCACAAAAAAAAAAAAAAATTAATATTTACGGTGTAATAAGCAAATGAAAATATTTAATATTTTGCAAGACTGCAAGAATGTTTCCAACTTCCAAGGATTTAGTGGAAATACGAAAATGAAGCCAATATACAGAGGTTAATTGTAATATACATCTTGGTGTTGGCGACAGTCAAAATAAATTGTTTTTCCCATGTCTGATATAGAAGTTTGACCCACATATAGCAAGCATAGCCTAGATTCGAAGGCTCAGTCATTGAAGCTAGGAAAATATTGAACTACAAAAAACTATGACCTTTTTTTTTTTATCGCTAAGTAAGTTATATATAAAAAAACAGGCTGGCTATAGTGGCTCCCCTTAAAATGACTCCAATCACATTCCAAATCCAAGCCTTTGATCTCAACAAATCCAATGGTTAATATACAAGACACATGGAGTAATCTCATAAACCTAAGAAGTGGAAGGGTACCTTGGGAATAAATTTTTATTACCAATCTTTTTTTCCTTCGGTGAAAAAAGAAAAAGAAATCTCGTGTTCTCGTAGGCTCTCTCTCTCATGTCTCAACAAAATGTTAAAAGTACTCTTGTTAAGACATCGGCTTGCTAAAGATTCTTCACAATAATTTGATTATCGGAAGAAAAAACTCTGATAAAAGAGTAAAGAATAATGAACACAGGTTTTTAGTGGTGATTTTAATTGTATTGGGTTTCAGCAACTCTGTGAAGTAATGTTAACCCTTAACTGAATAATTAATACAATTCATTAATATACCAAACTTAATCAAGATTTTTATTAATACAATTCATACAACAGAATCAAGCTTAAGATTATTAAGAAAATTGAAATTAAACAAGTCGAGAAATTGAATGGACCGCAGAGAATCAAGTTTTGTCCAATTTGTCTTGGGGTATTAATGTTGAAAATGAAAGCAGATGTGAGAGAAGAACTTGTATGGAGAGATATCCACGAAGAGATTTAGGTTTTACAAGTGTTGTTCGATGGGGGAGAAGAAGATACATGTTAAAATTACAATTTTTTTTATCAATAAAATTACAATTATAGCCATATATTAATTCAGCCTACAAATTTGATACACATGTTTTATATCTAACCAGATGGGAGGATCACACGTGTAACAATTAGAGTGTTTTGTTTTTGTCGTTGTGGGATTTTGGTGTGATATTCTATATCACAATCATTAATTAAATCTATTGTAGTCTATGCAGGTTTTACCGACTTCCTTGAATCTTGGCGTATGTAGCCGACAAAAAAGATTCTTATTGAGGAATAATAACAGAAAGTTGTAGCCCTTAGTACATTTCTCATCATAGCAGCCTTTCCACATACATCAGATATCTATTGTTGAAATAATTAACTTTAACTTGAAATTAATCACCTTTAGGAGGACGGGGACATCTTATCAATATTAATTTTTATCAAGGTTGACTCTGATTACCCTTGAGTAACCAAATCCATGTATTCAGTAAGCAAATTGAGTATTACGTGTCTCTCTCACTAGGTGCCCTAGTTGTCTTAAAAATAACCTTAGGTCAATAATAACATATATAATTCAAAAGACTAATTTAAGAAATTTGAACATTTTGGAATATGTGACAAAATTTGTAAATTTGTATCAAACAATAATGCCGCAAATTATTGAAATAATTAGCAAATAGACAGCAGCTCATATGATAAAAATTAAGAGAGTGGTACTACCTGTTCTGAACCATAGCAAGTAAATCTCCTGAAAGATTCAACTGCTCATCTAAAACCCTCATTTCACGTCGAATCCGTTTAATCTTTCTAGACAAAACACCATGTCCATTCTCATAGAGAACAATTGTATCTCGAACCATATCACGCATAAGTTTAAAGTAAAGCTTTTTCTTAGAATTTGAACATTGAACAAGAGCTTGTGATGATGATGATGATGATGATGGGGTGTTTGTGTTTTGTTGAAATTTGGGGAAATCAAGGGTTAGTAAAAGAGACCAAAGAGTGTCATCTTTGGATAATTTGTTGAAATGTTTGGATGAATTTGATAATGAGCAAAGATCTTTATAACCCAAGCTTGAATTCTCAATTCCAATTTCTAATATTTTTATCCAAATTTCTTCAGGTAAATTTAGAACTCCAGCAGCTTCCATTGATTTTACCCCTTTCTCCATTTCTCAATTTTCTGTAAATTTCATAGTGACCCTTTTAAGTTTACAAATTGCGGGTTTTGGGCTATAAGAGCCCCACAATAATATGGATCTTTAGATAAGCCCATCTTGGCTATAAGTATTTTCTGAAAATTTAGTGTTGAGAGTGAGTACTGAGTAAGAGTGAATTAATAAGAACTACATTGTGCTGTAAAACATCCCTGAAATATTTTTTGCATGCCTAACAGTTTATGATAGCTGAAAGTGAATGTATGTGTATGACTTTCTGCGATTTTGATTTCCCAATAGCCATTTTTAGCTCATAGATATGGGTGAACGATGTAGCACACAGCACACCGATGGCAATCACCATCATCACTTAGTAGCAGAAAACCATGACTCCATGACAAATATACATTTGCGCAATGACTTACCAAACAAAAATTGATCCCAGAGAAGTAGCAAACAAAGAACCAGCTAGAACTGAAGAAATGGATGGTTTAGGGCAAAACCTGAAAGTTAACTCAATTAAATGGAAAGAAAAGATCAAGTGGAAGGAAAAAGGAATTATTATCTTCTTCGCAATGAATAACAAGAAAAAAAAATCACAAAATTGATTGTTCAATGCATATACAGTTAAACCTCTATAAATTAATAGCCTTCGGACCACCTTAATCCTATTAATCTAGAGAGATATAAATTTATCGATAAATTAATAATTAATAATTTATAGAGATATTTTAATTTTTTTATTTTTGGAGTAAATACATTACTTTCTACTGCCTATTCAATTATCAAGGTCCATTAAAGATTATTGATCAAAGACATTGACCAATTTAAAAAATCCAACACTTCATTCAATTTTTCGGTGAATACTAAGAATCATTAGTTAATTCAATTTATTGAACCTTGGTGCAATGTATCAAATACACATTATTTAACTCAACACAATCTTGTATTTTGTTTCATTCTACATTTACAATTCAAAAAATCAAATGGCTTCCCATCTCAAAGGTGATAGCAAAAGAACCATGACGGATAAAATACGTAAAGCACTATGTCAACATAGCCTTGGAGAACTTTGATGAACCCATGGATGGAGATGGTATTCTTGAATTGAGGATGATAATCAATTAGTTGGGTTATAAGGATGTAATGGATGTTAATTACATCCTGGACTATCCTGGTGAAAATGATGCAAGTACAAAAATTTTGAACGTTGATGAAATCGTTGACAACAAGGAGCATCCTCAAGATGAAGAAGATGAAACACAACCTTTAGTACCGGTTTCAAGGAAGGACGCACTTCAAGCATCAATGACACTACAAAACTTCTTGTTCTAATACAAGAATACAACCCCATCACTTTTGGGCGCATTGCGCACAATTGGAGACGAAATTCAACTAGATTTGAGTTTCAACATAAAACAAACTAATATTGATTAAACTAATATTGATTCATATTTTAACAAAACCTAAGATGTAATCAATTTTTATATTTATTTAAGTAATTATTAGTTTATGAAAATATGTTATTTAGAAATATTTTACACCTATTATTTTATTGGTTGTGCTTGTTTCGCTGCAAAATTGAGGGAAACTGTTGGGGGAAATAAGACACGTCAGATTTCCTAGATATTTACATTATCGGTGATGCTTGGTGATGTTAATTATAAATGGTCCCCACAGAAATTTTTTGTTAAAATGACAAACCAGCTCAGCACCTTTTACTAGGGCTGCTATCTGAGCCGAGCGGCTCGGGCTCGGCTCAGGCTCGGCTCGATAAAAGCTCGGCTCGGCTCGCTCATTTATCTAAGCGAGCCGAGTTCGAGCTGGTTTTTGAGCTCGTCACGAGCCTGAGCCGAGCTCGAGCTCTAAACGAGCCGAGCCGAGCAGCTCGTTTACTATGGGCTTGGGCGGTTGGGCTTATGGTAACTATGGGCTTAGGCAGTTGGGCTTCTATCTCCATCACTTGCAACCATCAGTATCAACTATCACAAACCCAAACTTAATCTTCACCTTTTTTTTTTCTCTCTCTCTCTTCACTTTATCTCTCGATCAGTCAATCAGTCGATCTCAACTCTCTCTACACTTTTGATTTCTCCATCAGTCGATCTCCTTGTGATTCAATTGGTTTGCTGAATTTTAGTTTAGAATTAGTTGTAGATCTGTATGGAATTTTTGTGGTAATAAGTAAGTAAGGGAATGGGTGGTAGTGGTGGAGGAGGAGGAGGTATGATTAGAAGAGCTATAGGTAGAAGAATAGTAGGTGTTAATAATAGTGGAGTTCAAGATAAGTCTAATAATAATAGTAATAATAATATATTATCTTTATCAACTCGTTGTAATCCATCTTCTTCTTTATCATCACCATGTATTCCTGTTTCTGCTACTACTTCTAATACTGTTCCTTTACCAACTTGGTCAAGTAATAGTTTATACTATGATTCTGATGTTTGGGATTGGGAGCATGTTGATGCTTATGGTGAACAAGATGATGAAGTTCATGGAACTTTTGATAAATATATTTTTGGTCCTGTTCCTTCTAGGGAAGAAGTTGAAGATGCTGCTGGGGACCCAGAATTTTATTCAATTTGTTAATTTTTTGGTACTGTACTACTGCTACCATGGCGGAATTTAGATCACCAACTCTACCAATCGAGCCAAACGAGCCGAAACGAGCCAGCGAGCCGAAACGAGCCGAGCTCGAGTTTTACTTTTGGCTCGCGAGCCGAGCTCGAGCTCATAGTTCGGCTCGATCTAAATTTTAAGCTCGGCTCGAGCTCGGCTCGGTTAGTAACGAGCCGAGTTTGAGCATACCTTAGCTCGGCTCGAGCGGCTCGAATAGCACCCCTACCTTTTACAGGTTTAAAAATCCCGGATATAAAAGAAAACCTTGGTAGCTCTTTTTCTCTCTCTTCCTTCTCTCTTTCTCTCTCCCCAATGAATTTGTGGTCCCCCTATTTCCTTTCTCTCCACGTTCTATTTTCATTTTCTATCTTAAATCTTAACAAACACCAATTACTTCGAAAAACCTGCAAAGTTTTTTTAAAAAAAAATTAGTAAAATTATGTAAATATGTGTAAGTTTTTATTTTACAGGTTTTGCAGGTAAACAAGCCCAGCCATTATTTTATCAAAATTTATTAATTAACATAGAAACCCCAAGTTGGGACCGGAGAATTACATTATCTACAAGAGATTATCAGAGACCCGGTTAGGAAAGTGGTTCCTACAGATGGTCTTGCTTCCGTATTTATATTCATGTTTCCTTTGGGACTTTCTACTTACGGACAATATGGGACTATGTTATGAGACTAAAAGAGTATTCCACTTTTAAGCTATGACATGACAAATTGACAGGCCAATGAAACTGTTATTAGCTACGTAGAAAGGATGTAAACAGTATGTACTAGAAAGGATGTAAACAGGTTTGCTTATTCTCCCACACAAATAATCTGACCTTTGTACTAGAACCCTCCCAAGTTCGAGACTAGAAGTAATTTGGTTCAAATCCCCGCTACTCCAGACAATTGCTTGGCATGTTGTCAGTACAGATCCTAATAAGATGCATAGATCTTTCTTAGATGGTTCACAACTGAAATTCAAGCAGAATAAACTCTCATAGCAATTTTTCAACAACATAATTTAGAGATTAAACATTCGCAGAGGGCAGCAATAATACATACCCGTCCACTTGATTTCAATAGAGATATCATGGCAGGCCGCAGGCGTCACCTGCATTGGAGATTCCAACCAAAGCCAAGGGGGTGTCCAGACAGTAAAAGAGTTGTAAAACTAGGCTAATTGGCATGAATTTTTTAGTAGAGATTCTAATAAGAGCCCTACTTAGAGCATTCCCAATGTAGGGTGGATAAATCCACCTCCACGTAGGTCCACCTAGGCAAAATCCACCTCAAAGAGAGAGGTGTATTTGCACCTGGGTGGTAGTCTCCCAACGCAGAGTGGACTCTTTGGTAAGAGAAAGTGGATTTTTAGAAAAACCGGACGGCCATTTTTTTTTGCAAAAAAATAGGGAGACGGCATGTGACATGTCGTCCGAGAGTCCAAAACTTTTAAAACACTACGTAATACTTAAAAAAGAAACAGGTCCGGTTCTACCACCCACAAGTGGATAAATCCACCTGTGGACAACCACTTCTCAAAATCCACCTCCCCTTAGAGCATTCCCAATGGGGGGTGGATTTTGGAGGTGGGGTGGATAAATCCACCTGCTAGACAAAAATAGCTTCCCAAGGGGAGGTGGATTTTGGAGGTGGGCTGCCCACAGGTGGATTTGAAGGTGGATAAATCCACCTTCAAATCCACCTGTGGGTGGTAGAACCGGACGGCATGTTACATGCCGTCCTACTAAAAATTACAATCGGACGGCATGTAACATGCCGTCCGCATATTAAAACCAAACAGACGGCATGTTACATGCCGTCCGCAATATAAAACCTAGAGACGGCATGAAACATGCCGTCCGAAATCTAAAAACAATCAGACGGCATATTACATGCCGTCCGACCTGTAACGGCTATAAAATTCAAATTTTGCAGCAACGGTCATCTACTGGTTATTTTTTTGCCAAATCTATATAAATATGGACATCATGTATGAAGTTCATACTATGAACTACTAAAAATATTTTTTTACTAAAAAAATGGCTACTTCTTCTCAAAAAACTACACAAATTGCTTGGACAATGCAAGAAGATGAAGCTTTGTGTCGTGCTTGGGTCACAATTTCCGAAGATCCATCCAAAGGGCGATTTCAACCCGTTAGTGGGTTTTGGGCACGAATTCGAAACGAATTCGTTTTGATGCAACCTTCTAGTAATGAGAGGACTCCCGATGCTCTATCTTGTCGTTATAAGCATATCCAAAAGCATCTAAACAAATTTGTTGGATTTATTGAAGGTATTGAAGCAAATCCACCAAGTGGATCAAATCACGAAGATTGGGTAAGTAAATTCTTTTGAGTTTGAAATATTTTATTTATTTTCCAAGTTAGAATTTTAGTGTGTTTTGACCTTATTTTAATTCTATAATTTTTCCTTTTTATAGGTTAATATGGCTAGAAGTGCTTATCAACTTGAAACTCGAAAAGCATTTGGTTTTGATCAAACATCTCCATTGTATCATCAAATGGAACCGTATCCTCAATACCCACACTTAACCCCGTTAGCATAGTAAAATCAAGTGGGGTTATCCCGGCTTCACCCCATGGAAAATGGAATGTATGTGTACTATCCCACCACCTCTCTACTAAAGCATACTCTAAAGACACATCATTCTTTCCCCAATCAAAAGCTATAATTGGACCTAAGGGTGTACATGATAAAATAGCACATACCCGACCGAAATTGGGATGAGTTTTGCTCGTAAGTAATTTCCACCAACCTTGAGCCGTTTGATGAGCGCAACGAATCTTCCATTGATGGATTTTCTAAAAAACAATTAACAAACAACAAAACAATGAAAACGACATTCGTTTATGTATTTTTATTTCTAATGGGCATTTAATCAAACACTTTATAAACAACACTACCAAACCCCTAAATAAAGACAAAAAAATTGTAAATTCTTACCTGTGTGTTCTCCATTTCAAAGGTAACATGTGTCTCCCTACTTGGGCAAAGGGTAGGATGCAAATTGGGCGCAATTGGGTCGGGAAATTGTAAATGCGGCACAAATGCCTCATTTTCATCAATTGCATCCGTATTGAGATTACGAGGTGTTGAAGATGACCCTCTACTTGATTTATGGGTCATCTTCTTCCTATTTAACCATCTAGATACTGGTTTAAATAGGTCTGACATTTTTCTTTCCGGTAAAACAGCAAGAAAAGGGAAGAAAGCTTGGGGAAGATAACAATGGAGGTAAGAAAGAGGAAAGAAAGAAAGATCTGTCTACTGATTCGAATGGTTTAGCTTATATATGAAATACGGACGGCATGTGACATGCCGTCCGGTCTTAACAACATACGGACGGCATGTAACATGCCGTCTGGACTAAAATAAATACGGACGGCATGTTACATGCCGTCTGAAGTTAAAATCCAAAGGGACGGCATGTCACATGCCGTCCGCACGTTTAAATTTTTTTTTAAAGTGCGGACGGCATGTGACATGCCGTCCGCATTTTAAATCCACTCGAACCCCCACCCTCCCTTGGGAGACTACCACCCAGGTGCATATCCACCTCTCTCTTTGAGGTGGATTTTACCTTTTTAATCCGACGTGGCGCCTACGTGGAGGTGGATTTATCCACCCTCCATTGGGAATGCTCTTAGGACATTGTTTTAGGTTTCAAGGTGGATTTATCCACCCCACCCCCAAAATCCACCTTGCATTGGGAATGCTCTTAGAAGATTGACTCACAACAGACATTCAAATAATATATCACTTCTCTCGGTGATATCTCGGAGATATCATATCTCCGCCACAGGCGTCTCCAGAATACACAGGAGGTTCCAACCTGGGCCTAGGGCCGTTCAGAGACCCGGTTAGGAAAGTAAGATCTTTAGTTATTCTTGCTTCCATATTTATAGTCTCGTTTCTCTTGGGACTTTCTATTTACTGACAATGTGGGAGTAAGTTATGAGAGTAAAAGAGTATAATCACGACAATTGACAGGTCAATGCAACTGTTATTAGCGACGTATGAGTTTTACCAGTTTATGAAGCTTGGCCAATTGAAACTAGTTTGTATATGGCTTTATGCAATGTGACTTCCAACCTCTCAACGTGAATAAGTTGAAGATTGAGAAACTAGTTTGTATATGGCTTTTTACCAGATTCAGAGTCATATATTTCCCCTTTGTTTAAACTGTTAGAAATATGGTTCCATTACCATTTGTTTTGCTTCTGCTATTTAATTTTTCACTTGTTAGTTGAGAGCAAAAATAATGTTGACATCGATCAATTTTACTAGTTACTACAGTACCTGCTTGTTGTAAATGATAACTATTATTCACCAAGCTATCCATTATTCCATTATGCATGCATTAATGATCTTATAGGCTTTTTAAACATAGTTTGGCCAAGTTTAAACTAGCTAAAGCTCGATTATTCCCATAATTCCATAATGCATCAAACATTTATAATGATATAATAAAGATGAATGAAGCTAGCCTTGTTCAAAGCAAAGGCACAACGTGAAGGTGATTTTCCATGAGCTATGCATGAAGCAAGGATATCAAATCTTTTTCCTTACAATGTTTACTGGGCTGTTGTTCAGTTCGAAGTTAATGATCATTAATGGGTCATTATCTCTTTTAATAACTGAGGAGGAGAGTTTTTTTCCTGATGCGAAACTTTTACCAAAAAAATCCATTTCTCTTTTACTAAAATCAAATATATCTTCTCTAATATAAATGGTTATTAAGTAATTTCAATATAAATAATTAAACTTTATCAAGTAGTTACCTACAAACTAGGAAATTAATATTGTTTTTACCAAAAAAAACAAGAAAACTAAATATTATACACGTCTAACAGACGTGCATTCACTTAGTAAGTCTTAATAGATAACAAGAAAATAGGCCCAAGGACCAGGTAATGAAGTTTGTTTTGGATTTAAAATTTTAATTTAAAAACTAACCTATGTGCATTCACTTAGTAAGTCTTAATAGATAACAAGAAAATAGGCCCAAGGACCAGGTAACGAAGTTTGTTTTGGATTTAAAATTTTAATTTAAAAACTAACTTATATACACAGTATTTGGTTTGGTAGCGCAGAATTTCAATTTTTCAAACACCTTGTGTTGAGAGTTGAATTGATAAGAACTAGATTGTTGTGTACCCTGAAATAATTTTCGAGTGCAAAGAAACATAACAAGGTTTGATGAAGATTGGGAAGTCTACAGCGGTATTATTCTTCAGTTTACGAAAATTGAAAGTGAATGGATGTATATAGGGTCAATTTGCCGATACACCTCCTTTTTGTGTCACGTTTAGCCAATACATCCCATTAGTCTAAAATTTGTTTTTTCCACCTCTTTAACAGTTTGACTCCGTTAAAAAAAATAGTCAACCTTCTTTGACTAAGTCAGACCTTTCAACTTACATATTTACCCCTGAATTTTTAAATACCTAAGTTACCCCAATTTAATCTAAACCGTTAATTCAATCTTTTCTTGTAGATCTAATCTTAGCCGTTTAACATATGTACTACTGTATGTACTAGGGAGTTCTTCTTCCACCCCCAACAACATCACAAATTAAAGCTATTCTTGCTTGTAATGAGGGAATCTAAATTGAAGTTTTGTGAGTCCCTATACTCCCATAAGTCCGTCATCTTCTACAGAGATTTCTTTTTTCTCTGTTTCCAATTCTATGTTTCTACTTAATAAAAAAAAATTCTAAATTTCTAACACATCATTTAATTAAGAGAAGTTGAAATGAGTTACTTCGTCAATGACAGCGAAATTTACTTTCTTTCCACTAAATTAATTCTGTACAAACTAATAACAGATCAAATTGTTGTAGATCTTTGTTAAATGTATGATCTTTTCATCGAATTAAACACCCATTAAAGCGTTAATCTCATAGGGTACTCTTCTTAACATATCTCTACAAGCCTCTGCTATCATACGAAGAATTCTGATCAATTGAAGCCATAATCCATCACTTTGAAAGCAATGGATCTGAAATTTGCATAAGCTTCTTCAATTCCTCATTATTATAATTTACAATAATAATCATTTCCTTTATTCTACTATTCTACATGATTTTTATTCTACATGATTTTTATTCTACCTAATCTTTCATCTGGATATCCTTCTAATTCACAAGAATCAACGAATTTAGGTAGTTTGAAATATGAGAGTAAGTATATAATTTCAGGGGTTTGACTTGGTCAAAAAGAGTTGACTGTTTCTTTTAACTGAGTCAAAACAATTTTTAGACTAATGGGATGTATTGGCCAAGGAGGTGCATTGGCAAATTGGACCATGTATATAACTTAAACTTTAAAATAAGAATTAGCAGGGTTACGGTACAACCACGTACCCTCTCTTAAACCTTCCAGAGTTAATCTTCCCATGGCAAAATGGAATAGAGACATCAAAAGATCTCTCTCTAGCCCCAGGCGATCCTCCAAAATACTTTGGAGGTTCAAACCTGGTGGGGTCTTCACCAACACCCGTAAGGGGTTGTAAGTTTAGGTGAATCTCCTGTTTCCATATTTATACTCGTTTTTCCTTAGGACTTCCTAAATTCCCACAATGTGGGACTAAGTTAATAAGTAACTATCAGACTGACACCAGGATTGACAGATCAATGAAACTTTTAGTAGTAGCTACTACGTATGACTTTTACTGGTTTATGAAACTTAGCCGATTCAAACTAGTTTGTGTATGGTTTTATACAATGTGATCACAACTTACCCCACTTCCCAATTTCAGATTCAAGTCATTCAACAGGTTAACTATCTTTATGCTATTCTGCAATACGTGGCTCGATCACGGTTAATTATTCCAATAAGCTACTTACTAGTAAATCTTTTGTCCAAGGGGAAATTTTGACTTAACCCCCCAAACAATGGACATCTTTTGATTAAACCCCCATATATTCAAAAAATTTGACTTTCCACCCCACCGTTTGATTTCGTTAGATTTTCCATCCAAACCTAATTTTGACTTCCCTAAATACCCCTCTTTCTATTATTAGTCAAAACCCCCCAATTAAAACCGGTTTTGTTAAAAGATGGAAAATTACCCTCTTTTTTTTTACCTTATCTTCTTCCCATCTTCTTCTTCTTTTTCTCATCTCATTCTTCTGCACATCACCTTCTACAAAAAATGTAATTAGAATCTGATTCATCAGAAGAAGAATTGAAAAGAATGATGTCTGAAATTGATTTAGATGGTGATGGTTTTATAGATCTTAAAGAATTTGCTGATTTCCATCTTCATAGTGGTGAAGAAACAACTGCTCATAATAATAATAGTCATAAAGATTTGAAAGATGCTTTTGATTTATATGATAAAGATAAGAATGGTTTGATTTCTGCTGCTGAATTACATTTAGTGTTTAAGAATTTGGGTGAGAGATGTACTGTTAGAGATTGTCGTAAGATGATTAGATCTGTTGATGTTGATGGTGATGGTTATGGTTGTGTTAATTTTGAAGAATTTAAAAACATGATGGGTACTAGTACTACTAAGCCCAAATCCTCGAGATACTAATACAGTACTCTATTTAGAGGTGTGGTAATTGGTAAATGGTAATGGTTCCCCTTGTTTCTGTTGCTAGCTAATCATCAATCAATGGTTGGTATTATTTCTTAAAGTACCTTAATTACTATGTATTAAGAGGATTTTTAGATAAGAAGAAGAAGAAGAAGAAGAAGAAGAAGAAAAAACAGTCGTGAGATGTAAAATTAGGGGGTTTTGACTAATAATAGAAAGAGGGGTATTTAGGGAAGTCAAAATTAGGTTTGGATGGAAAATCTAACAGAATCAAACGGTGGGGTGCAAAGTCAAATTTTTTGAATATATGGGGGTTTAATCAAAAGATGTCCATTGTTTGGGGGGTTAAGTCAAAATTTCCCATTCAATATTCATAATCATCTCACTATGAGTAGAACCATCTCGAACTCACAACTACAAGTGTATTGTGTCAATAATTTATCCACCTGATGATGGCAATTCCTGCCAGTTTGTTACTAGTGGAATTAAATCAAGGAACAGATCCTAATAGGAGCGCTAGTGCTCCTGCTTGTCCTTCGTGATAGCAACAAATTATGAACTTGGTCAGGGGGCTAATTTAAACTTAATAACAGTGTTAGAATTTGAACTTGGATTTGGCAGGGGCCGCGCGAACGCGTACCCCCATAGCAACAAATTATGACGTAGACTATCCCACTTGGAGATATCTTAAGTGGGCGCCCCTCCAAAGTGCAATGGAGGTCACCAACCTAGGCCATGGACCTTCTTGATCGCCCATTGACCCCGTCCAGGTAAGTATGTTGTTCTGTAATCCTACTTCCCGATTTAAACCCACGTCTTGTCCACAATGTTTCTCACGTCACTGATGTGGGACTAAATATCTTTCAAACGTAATCAAGTTATCAAACTCATACTGGCCTAAATTCTGAATTTGTGACTGGGAAGGAAACTGAGTGAACAAGTAGTTATTGAACTCAACTAGAGTGCGTCAGAACAATTATATGCAGGTTGATGCATTTGCTTTCATCTGCTAATGAACTGAAGGTGTTTGATTTTCCTGCACTATGCAATTGTCGACACAATGCAACAATGTAGGTCATTGGCACTTGGCAGATCCAGTTATCTTAGCAAGTCGTAAGGTAATTAATTTTAATTTCAAACATTTAAATGATTAAATCCATCAAAGTGATCTGAATTGCTGATGAAGTACTAAGGCATATATAGTAATTAAATAGAGGAAGATAAGTTGCCAGGTTGCCACAGCCAAGGGTATTTTGCCAGCTGCTTTTATCTGCTAGACTGCTCCTGAACTGAACCTTGTGAAAGTATGTTAAGGTGTGTTGATTAATGACACTGTAACCTAGGATGCAGAGTTTCCTCCACAAACAGAGTTTTGTTCATGTCGTTAACTACCTTGATCAGATTGAAAATATGAAGTAATTTGACAGCCAGAATGGCTTCAAGAGCATTATTCATGAGCAAATTACAGAAAGTTGCAAATATCAATTTTCAACAAGCATAGCTTTTCTCTTCTTTGCCCCTGCTTGAGTGCTTGTATAATTATTATTTTTTGAGCAAAAAGTTCTATTCTATTCCATTCAAAACCTGTTACATACTAGTTGCAGTAGCTGCGTTGTAAAGCAGTACCTGCATTATCAAGGAACAAAAACATTCCAAGTTCTGGGTCTGGTGTTGTAAACCAGCCACTGGAATCTACAACCCTTAAAGCTCGCTTGTATAATGTATACTCAGCAAAGTTTGTAATAACAAAAAAACAAAATAATGAAAGGAAATTTATATTGGAGGCCACAGTTTAGGAGGCGTCCACCCAATAAGTAGCCCAACCTTTGTTAGTGAAAAAAATAATGAACCTTAGAAATTCTTCCAAAATCCTCAACAACAGCAATTGACAATAGGTTATCTCTATTCTGAGGCACAATACATATGGATATTTGTACATTGGTACACTTAATTAAATGTACTGGCCAATCGCACAAAGTAGAGCATACAAGCAATCACCATCAGGTTGTTAGATTCCCATTGTTCCCAAGCTTTGCTCTAAGATGGCTGAAAAAACACAATTTAAAACCAGTAATCAATTGTCTGAAAGCTGGCAGTAAAACAATACATGCAGTCAAAACATCCATACTCTATTGATCAACGAACGTTTATTGGCTTACAATACAAAAATACCACTGAGTGAATTTTGTACTGGGATCAAACGACCAAGGGAAGAAGAAACGGTGGCACAGATGCATCAAAATATCAAGTGAAATTATAGGAATCAAAATGAAATCTAAACATGAAAAATCGACAAAACTTATCCCAGGACCTGAAAAGACAATAATGACGACTATCACTATATGGGGTTATGCTATATAAACTTTGTTAACAATTTGATAAATTGGTGTTTCAAAGGCAGTAGAAGCCATTTTGCAAAAGAGAACAATACTTCTATGTCAACAGAACATATAGCATGATATGCACTCAACATTACAAATAAAAACTTAGTACCAATACAAATAAAAATCATTTTAAGTATATAAAAAAAAGGTATCAAGTTATTGTTACATCAAATACATTACCCAATTGAGGGCACAGTAAAACAATATCCTATGATTTATCCAAGGGGAATAATAAAGGCACATATAATGCTGATTCTAAATGGACAACCCAAAATAAAAGTTAAAATCCAGAATCACACACATAAAAGAAAAAGAAAATAGTTGTCAACAAAGTAGATACAATGGATTCGTTACGAGGATTCAAGAAAAAAATGTTGTCAATAATACGTAACTATTCACTTCAGTTATCGTTCAATGTACAGTAAAATTTGAAATATGAGATTAGCATAAAATATTACCTTCTGTAGAACTCAGTTGCAGATCGTGATCCATTGGAGAAGGCAAACCACAACAAGACAATAATCAAAATATCTAACAGAGTTAAAGAGCTCAAGAACAATAACACCTAGATATTTACAAAGTTCAAAACGTTGCGTGACCTTTCTAGTTGTAAACCTATTACATTCTCCAATTCAACAAATTTTGAGCGCTCTCTATCCACTAAAATTGCTTCTTAAAGTTTAAATTACACGTAATGTTCAAATTAGATCACAAGCAAAATTTGAACCCCCAAACAGTTTGACTTTCTAACCAAACTATACAGATCTATAAGGAATTGACTGGTAAATGGTGACTAGGTTCAACCGAGAAAAAGACTAAACAATCAGAATCTACAAAAATATGAAAGGATACTAAAAAGATAGCGCTCCCACCACTCCAACATGTAAAGCCCAAAAGTGACATTGTAAAGGAAGATCTTCCGCTGAAACCAATTCATCACTTTAAAAAAATAAACAACACGACGGCAGATTGAGGGCCTTGTTAAAGATCTGTCAAAGAAAACAAAATAATCAAACAATGAAATGAACATTGAACAATTACAATTGTGTCTGTTAGTTAATCAGCTAATTCTGTATGAAGATTACAATTAAAAGGAAAACAACTATAGTAACAGTGCCCCTCTCATTGATACAAAAGTCGGAAAGAAATCAAAGAGATAACTCACCGGATCGCAAAATATATATGACTTGATCACGGTTAATTATTCCAATAAACTAATTACTACTAAATCTTTTGCCTACTCTATCCAATATTCGTAACCATCTAACCATGAGTAGAACCATCTCAAGCTCACAATGATAAGTGTAGTATTGTGTCACTCAAAAATTATCCCGCTGATGATGGCCATACCTGCCAGTTTATTACTTGTGGATCTAAATCAAGGAACAGATCCTAATAGGAGATGTTAAATTGTCTAGAACCTACTTAATTCATGGTTCCCAACAAATAAATTCAATTAGAATGCCGAACACACAGCAACATCAAGTTAGCGTCACAAGCTGTGACATCATGTTAAATTGTAGGCCACAAACAGAACAACGAAGGATCGTGTAATATAGTTTAAAACGAAAAAAGTTTCAAAACTAAACATCTTCACTATTAGCATTGGGGGCTTCTTCAGGTTCTCCCTCCACAATTTCATCCAAAACCCACCCAGAGTAGTTGTGTCTATTTCATATTATCATTATTACTATTATTGTATATGATTTTTAAGAAAAAATGACCTAAAATTTATTATAAGAAGTAATCAATAACATATGATAGAGGATTGATGAAATCAAAGACATATTTAACCATGAAACACTAAAGAAATTTAGATATTCATTCATTAAATTAAAAAAACAAAAAAAAAACAAATCTGTGAACTCACCAAGGGTTGAAAGTCGTCGACAAAGTTGCATCAACTACGAAACCAAACGATAATATTGATCAGATCTGTAATCAATAATCAAGATGATGAGATCTGATGCCAAGTTTTCAATAGAGAATTCAAAGTTTGACACCAATTGCTTTCTTGAGAAAAAAAAAATATATATATATATATTAAGGTGAGTGAGTTGAAAACTTGAAATCGTATCTAGCTAAAGATTATGTCTGTGAACGATGGAAATTGGAAAGGACATTAGTTTGGGAAAAAAACAAATAAATACCCAACTCTTTTGGGCTGGGTTCTAGGTTTTAGAAAGAAAAAAAGCCCAAAATAGTTGGGTACCGTATTTTGGTATTTTAAAAAAAAAAAAAAAAAATCCAGTATTTTGGTATCAAGTTATATTCTGTTTTGAGGTTTTGGTTGGCTTGTTGAACTCGTTTGTTTAACACTAGAATCAAAAACAGTAGGCGAATAATTTGAATAAAATATGTAAAAAAGGAACTACATATATATATATTCAAAAGTGCACTCCTTTGTGTTTCATTTGGCTCCACATCAGTTACTTTATAAATCCATGAAAAGCCAAGAAAACAAACTACAGTACATAAAAGAGGAGGGATTCTCCATTTCTAGCTCCTTTAGTTTCTTTCTTCTACGTTTATGTGGTCATCATTATATGTCAAGAATTTATTCTTTCCAGACATCAAAAAAAGCAATCTAATCAACAAAAGCAATTGTTGGATGCTTTGATGAGAAATGCCACCTTACTGGTCGGTGTAGAATGAATGACTCCTCAACATTCAGCTTTCAACAACGAAGAGGTTACATACTTATACTTTAGTCCCAAAGAGTTATTGTTAGGCACTCATAAGTCATAACATATATATCACTAGGGAAATTCTGACACTTATATATTTTGTTATTGCAAAATAAAATACTAAAATTATATTATACATTCCATTAGTTATTTTATACTTTTTTTTTTCTTGATAACCAAGTTATTTAATACTTGATCACCCCCTTAATGTATATACTAATTATTATTATAGTATTTAATGCATCCAAATCCCCTGTTGTAATGTTTGTTTTTATCAATCTTATTTTATTGATGTATTATGTTGGTGGTGAAAAAAATAGTGTGCATCAGATAGAACCATTGGACCCATTACTGGACCCAGAAGAACAGTGATTCTGGGCCTTCAATTTAAGAGCCAGAGTCAGAAGGAGCTAATGTTAATGGAGTTCTGGTACTCTGATCTACTGTTTTCAAATGCTGAAAACTACTCTAAACCCAACCATGGTAGCATAGACACCTGGATAAGGGCAATAGGACAAAATTAAAAGGACTTTTTTCCTTTTTTTTTTTTTTTGGCCAAAACACCTTTCTAGTTTCTAGCTACAGGGGCAAATAGGAGAATTACATACACTGTACTTGATAAAAAGCAAGAAAAGGGACACTTTAATGGCTTGCTTACAGTGACAGCACATCAAGAAAACACAAAGGACCAAACACTAGGACTAACTAGGACCAGGTACATAATAAACTCTACAAACCCAACCAGGTTGGTTAACTTTTAATCACACTAGTTTGAGACCGTTTTGATACAAGACCCACTTAACAGGCTCTGAGCCCTTCAACGGACTCAAAATGCTCAAGTTTTTCTCTCCTCCCAAGGCCACTCTTAACACTTCTGTGTCACTGCCAAGGACACTAGTAGTCTAGTACACAGTACACTACTTCCTTTGAAGAAAATATATATAAATAAATAATTAACTTAGAAAAAAGTGAAAAACAACAAACTTGCTCTCAAATACAGCCACCCCACCGTCACCTACATCCATACATACATATCTTTTGTCTAGATATCTCCATTCCCCACAAAACTCATTTTTCTCACTTCTCTCACTCATCTCTCTACTCATCAACACACAACTCTCTCTAGTCTCTTCTTTTGCTGCTCTTTTTTCTCCCCTGGGTTCTACTCTCTTCACCAACCAAACCTTGTAAATTAAAGAAAACTACTAGTAGTTTCTTTCTTTTTCCAGTCTTGTTGAAAATCATGGCTGTTTTAGTTCTTGCTGTTCTTCTCTTTGCTATGACTGGCTATTCAGGTAATAAAAAAAAAAATTATTTATTAGCTGGTTTTCATTCTTTCTGAAATCTTAAGTTTCTGTTTGTAGTTATGAGTCTTTATTTTTATTTTCTTGCTCTACTTTTGTTTTGGTTTTTTTAGATCTATAAGTTTGAAGATGAGCTGATACATGTAATTTTAATTGTATGTTTTGTTAGATGCAACAAGTTGGTGTGTTTGTAGACCTGATGCAAGTGAATCAGCACTTCAAAAAGCTATTGATTATGCTTGTGGAGCTGGAGCTGATTGCCAACCCATCCTTCAAAGTGGATCTTGTTATAATCCAAACACTGTTAGAGCTCATTGTAATTGGGCTGTTAATAGCTATTTTCAAAAGAAGGGTCAAGGTCCTGGAACCTGTGATTTCAGTGGAGCTGCTGCTCCTACTCCTACTGACCCAAGTAAGTTCCTTTCCATAAAAAAAACCTCCCCAATAATTTTACACTATTTTTAAAGAATTGTTTTTTTAAAAAATAAAGTTTATTTAGAAATCTGATATTCTAAATATGTAACTTATTTTTTTTATTCTTGATTTGCAGGTCAGTCTGGTTGTACTTTTCCATCATCTGCCAGGTAAATATATTTGCATTTCATTTTTTTTTATTTTTTTTTCTGAATGATGAAGAAAATTCATGTGGCATGATTTCATTTTCTTATCAGTTCTATGGTGCTGTAGTATAGAAAAGCATGTGGTATGACTAAAGATTTTTTGTTTTTCTTTCTATTGTGTACATCATCATTTGTCCTTTTTTAATCAAATGGAAAGGGAAGGAATTCCTTTCTCTACCCACATGTTTCCACTGTGTTGCATTTAATTAAGCTTTTTTGTAAATAGAATCTAATACCTTACCTTTTTCTTCTGCACTCTACCAACTTGAACTGTCTTACCATTTTTACCTTGTGTTCTTGGCTGTAGTACCCATTTTAATTAACCAATAAGTTAGATGGTATGTACCAGTACCGCCCATCTACCTCACATGCATCTACAATTATTGATTTCATTAAGGTTAGATCCTTAGTGTTTTTTGTTTGGAAAGTTATGATGTAAAGAAAGATCTAGAGATTCCACTATAGCTGTCATAGTGTCATGATGTTGATGCTAATTACTTGTAACATTTCACCATTATTGATGTTTTGGTGCTTTGAATTTGACCACCTAAAGCTAGTGATTTCCATTTGGTTTTTGGGCTTAATCCTGTCGCAATGTTATTTGCTTCTCTGTTAACAAAACTTGTGGGTTTGTTTACTTTTTGGATAAATTTATTTACATCTGTTCTAATTAGGTGAATGCAGTTCAACTGATTTTGTTTTGTTGGGTGATGGCTTATAATGGTGGTTTTATTTTCTCTTTTTTTTTTCAGTGGGGGAACCACACCATCAACAGGTGGTGGTACTGGCACAGGAACTGGAACTGGCACCGGGACAGTAACTCCTCCAGGAACTGGGACAGGCACAGGAACTGGAACTGGTACTGGAACAGGCACGGGAACTGGAACTGGTACTGGAACAGGATTCACTCCCACCCCAACAACTGGAATCATAGGAGGAGGGATGGGTGGTACTGGTTTAGGTCCATCAGGTACTGGAATCAACACAGACAGTAGTGATGGTGGGTTTTCCTTTCAAAAGACAAGTAACTTTTTCCTTCTTGTTACACTTTGGTTCTCAGCCCTTGTTTTCTGGTGGAGTTGAAGAATAAAACAAGTAGTGGTGGGGATAGGGGTGGTGAGGTTGAGTAGTCAGAGGTTATTGGTGTTTGATGTGTGGACCAGATCTTGCCACAAGTGGATGCACATTGTGATATCCTATTGTAGGTGAGTAGAGAATCAATCATCTGTAGGAAACATTCCTCCACTAGGTTTTGTCTTTTTCCTTCTGATGAGGGAAAAAGTAGGGTTTGATTCCTTTTCGGTGGGTGGTGATGATGTTGGTAGTGGTGGTGGAACCTAATCTTATATATCTCTCACCCTTTATTTTCTTCTTTTTGTATATCTAGAGGCAGTAATTTTATTAATTTAATGAGAATTTGGTACCTAAATTAGCTTTATATTAGGAGTACTATTGTTCTTGATTGATGTTTGCAGGTACATTGTTTTATGTTCTGTACCTTTAGTTAACATTATTTTCAAAACCCATTTGGCATAATGTGTTGTATAAAAACAGGATATGTTAGTCATATTATATGATTTGTAGGTCGATTAGAACCCAATGTTGGCATTGGACGTTTAAAGTTGCATTTTATATTCTGTGATTTGGACCATGATTAGAACTGTGTTGGCATTTGTTTCGCACTTGTGTTTAAACTAACTTTAATTATTTGTGAGGTTGGCACCTTAGCTTTACTATGGTGGCGACCTTCTTGATTGTTTATTTGTCCTGTTTGAATAATTTATGTGTTGGCAATAGTTTGAACAAGCTACACCATTTTACAAGACTTTTAGCTTTTCTGTCTGTTCGTTGAATGTATATAATTGGTAAGGAGTCATTCGTGTGCAGATTGGGGTTAAAGCAAAGCACCACCCAGCACATGCAGTAGGTGTCCAATAGTCAAATGAATGGCTCATTGAGGTGGTTGTTTGTCTGTGCATTGTCGACATGATGATGAATGATGAACACCGAGGGCCAGGGAGGAAGGTGGTACCTAGAGTAAATGGATTGTCCTCCTCGGAAGTGAATTAAAGTGACTGATACTGAAATATATTGTTATTGGACTCGAGTAAAAAGATTTAAAATTAGCCCTGAAATAATTTGATGTGCATTTGAACCCAATTTTCTGATCAACCAAGTCGCCAAATTGATAGGTTTTAAATGGGTCGGCAAGAAATATTGCGGTAAAGAGGTCAATTTGGTTTGATCCAGACCTGTAGTTCACTATTTTTGGGCTCCTGGCAGGACCTTAACCAGTGCAGGAGAGGTGAGATTTTAATATGGTTTAATGGTAGAGTCGACATCAGAGTACAGTGTTCAGATATGTACTTCACCTTGTCAGAACCTTTAAAGATTGCAAGGACTTTTCAAATCTACACTCCAGTACTCCCTTCGTACAAAAGTAAAGCTGAATCTAGATTTGATTTGATTTGTTTCATCATTCTCAGGAGTTCTTGCCATGGACTTCTAGGTTAGGAGTTATTTTCATTTCATTTCACTGCTTTGGAAACATTGGTTGTTGGCAATCCAATGTGTATGGATGGTCTCTACTGTGGTTACCAAATGACAACAAGTGATCAATTCTTGAGGCCCATTTCAAAATGATCAACCTCTAGTTAGAGATTAGTTTCATTTCATTTCACTCTCAGGCTAATCAATTGTGTATCTATTGGTTACTGGTTACTGTTTAAATATGATAAAAGGGACACATATTTTGGTACAACAAACAAAAATAAGGTACTTATAATTTGGGACAGATGGAGTATGTAACAAAAAATACCACACCGTAAACTTAGTAACTTACTACTACTTAGTACTGTTGTTTAAATAAGCTTTATGTTTTTATGGATTGATAAATTTGCAATACATCACAAAATGGATTATGTAAGGCTTTACTGTCTTTGGAATATTACAGACAGAGGACAAATCATTATAGGTTAGTGCACAGTACACTTAGATTTATTTTGGATTTCGAAATGGTTGCTAGAGTAGTGTCCCTGGCTAGTTATTTACTTATGCATATAAAAAAGAGATTTTTGGACATACCCCCAATTTGAAAGTCGAAATTTGAGATACCCCATTTGAAAAAAAAATTTGAGATACCCCAATTCAAGATGTGGTGTTATCTTAGCCGTTCATCATAATCCATCATAAAACTCACCTACGGCTGTAAAGCTCTTCTGTCCTTCTCTGAATTGGGGTATCTAAAAAAAAATTTCAAATGTAGGGTATGTCCAAAAATCTCTAAAAAACAAAAACAAAGAATTGTCAAGCATATTTATAATCGAGCTTAAACACTCTAATGGATTATGTATGTATATTGTGAGGATTTGTATCATACAACAAAAAAAAAGTGAGTCTCCTCTATGGCTCTATATCATGTTTTTGGCACGACAATAGGTTGTTTTTTCTGTGTTTATTGGCGTGAAGCCATGAAGAAAGTTTTGCTTATGTGTGTGGAGTTGATTTTCATGAGGCCTTTAATGGCGTCGGTGGTCTACATTAATCATCAAAACTATCAATTAACTGCAAAAATTATGCTTTTGGAGTTTGAATATAAAACGACAAAAAAGAACGGAAGAATTGAAGATTTCCTTGACTATGACATACTATTGAAGACATCTCCTTATCTCTCTCTTTCCTCTACTATTTAATAAACCTGTGACTGTGAGAGTGACAGTAACAAGAGTGTGTTCATTTGAAAGAAACAAGAAATTGAAAACAGAAGAACAACTAAGAAATGGGAGCTTCAACGCAGAATAAATCGGTATGATGATTTATCTTCTTGTTTGTTCAGCAGTTTCTCTAAATACTCTAAGTAGTAAGTATTATGGGGTTGGTTTCTCTACTTTCAGGGTTTATTCTTTGATGAAAATTGAATTGTTTGTGTTCTTCTTGTTTTTGTTTAAAATGGGTTTGTTTGGTTAGTTAAGATTAAACTTCAAAGGGTCTGAATTGGGTGGTTGGATTTTGTTTGATAAATTGTTTTTAACAAAATTTCACAAATATAACTGAATTTTTTTTTTTTTTTTAAATTTGTAAAAATGAAAACATACATTAATTCTTACATTAGTTGATTTCCTATGCGAGATGATGATTTATAGGGTTGTTTTGTTCTTCAGAGTCAACCCTGTGACATTTGTGGTGATATTGGAAAAGCTAAGCACATTGCAATTTGTTCGGCTTGCCACAAGTCTCGCGAACATATGTAAGACATCTTCTTGTAACATTTCTTACTCCACTTGATAGAATTTTTAAATAAAAATTATTTACATAGGAACTTTGTCTTGTAAAGAAGAAAGTTGTGTGTTAGCAACAACTATTCCAGTGAAAGTAGTACAAAGCACTTGTATTTACTTCACTTTTACAAATTGCAAAAGTTGTTAATTGTGATTTTTGATAGCCTACAAGTATGTAAAGATTGGAGGGCGCGGCCAATATGTGATAGGTTTCATCTATATAAGATACCCTTTACTAAGACATTTGTGCAAAAGTTCCAAAAGATAATCTTATCATTTCACCTATAAAGTTAAAATGATGGTAGGGAAAAAGAACTCACTTATTAAATGATGGTAGGGAAAAAGAACTCACTTATTAGGTTACTAATTGCATTGATTTTGTCATTGGTTTTCTGGAGGAAACTTCACCAAAATCTGGCTTGAACAATGTTTTCGATCAACTTTACACTTATGATGTCTTGCTTTAGTTTTAGATTTATAGATTATCGGCACGTTTAAATAAACACTTCAATCCCTATACTATTTCAGCTATTGCATGCACCCCAATCTCCAGAAGGTTCCAGAATCATGGCATTGTGAATCATGTCGATGTAAAGACATGGTTGGTTGTGGCACTTTCCACTCTGACAGTCTTAAAAGACATCATGAAGAAGAGCTACAAGAATCGTCTAAAAGACAGAGGACATGGTCCACGGGGAATAACTCATCTAAGTTACCTGATGCAAGAGATTCACCTTCTTCTAAGAGTGCAGCACGTCTCTTGTCCAGAAATTTTGTTCCCAAGAAGGTTGAAACTGGAAAAGTGAAGTTTCTGCCTTCTGAAGACGTCTGTGCACTGTCATCTGGAGCCAAGTCAAAATCATTCTCTTTACAAGGTAGTTCTACCTCACAAATGGGTACTATCAATACTAATCGCCCTGTAATTTGTAAGAGAACAAATGTGGCTGTGGCTGCTTGTGCAAAGCCTTTTCCTGAGACATACCATTCATGTAAGTCACCTAGACACCCAAAGGCTAATGGATTGAAGTCTCCATTGCATGTCCCGTCCAAGCCTTCGTTCTCTGAAGGCTCCAGAAGAGTGGCAGTTCGAACTAGGACAGGTAAGAAGCACTTTGATGATGAAGCGCCCCGTTCCCCAATAAATCGTGTTGGGCATGTGCGTTTTGGTGTGCAAGAAAAGTGTGACTTAAAGAAACCATTCTTACGATCGGATAAGCATGCAGGTACAGTTTTCTCACCTTTGATGGTATGGGATTTTGCCTTTTCAGTTAGCTTGTCCATAGGGGTGATTTTAGCTTATCTGTTGTGCATCTTCTTGTTCTCGTGACATTTACTGCAGGCAACACAGACTTTGTACGGTCCAGAGATCATGTATGCAAGGAAAAGTCAGTTGCTGCTGTTGTCCATACACTACATTCTGATGTAAATTGGGTGACCTCAAAATTCAACTTTAGGAATGAAGTTCTTCCAAACCCCCCTGCACTAATTGCTTCATGGGAGTGAGTAGTCTGTACTCAACTAATTCAATTCTGATTTTTATATTTGTTATTATTAATTTGGGGAGTCTAGAAAGGTAGTCCAACATCCTAGACTGCAATTACAGTATACTCTTCCCCACCTTTTTTTTAATCAGAATAGGGGAAGAACTAGCAATTGACCTTGACACATTCATGATTTATTGTTCACGGTCTTTGTTTCTTGTAAGGGGAGGCTTTGAGATTCTTAATTCTCCTCATGAATTCCATGACGGATTTCAAGCTTATCCACCGGGAAAACTTTCGCGCAAGGCACATTTAGCTTCAAAACAAATGCCTAAAGTACTGCAGTTTATGCTACAGCCTCGGCGTGATATGTGGCCAGAGATCTTCGACATCAGTTCTCCTTCTGGATTTGATATCGCCCTCTACTTTTGTGCTGGCAATTTCTGCAGGTTTGTTTTAGCATCTTATTGCTAAGGCTCACTGTAACAACTCTCTTACTTAGATCTCAGGAATCTTGTAGGTCTAGAGAGAAGTACAAAAAACTTCTCGAGTTGATGGAGAAGCAGGATTTAAGTTTGCAGAGTCGCCTGAATGGTATGGAGTTACTCATATTTCATTCTTGGCAGCTTCCTGTTAAATCTCAAAGTAAGTGCTCGATCTAGATTAGTTTTTTATTGATTAAAACTATTATGACTTTATGAGAGGTGATATATGCGTATGTATGAAGCATGCAGGCAGGATATACGCATACGTATAGATGTGTTTTGACACTCTTTTACTAAAACCAATATTTTTTATTATACTATCAGGAATGAACATGCAGTATTACCTCTGGGGAGTGTTTCGACAATATTCCTCTGTTGATTTGAAAGGGAAGCAACATGCAATCCGGTATCCTTTAGATCGTAGAATTGGTGAGAACTCAGCAAGGACGATGCAGTATGCACTGAATTTATAATATGTTGCTTCATCTCTCATTCATAATACCTTCTTTTAACACTTCAAACTGAACAGGTGAAAAGAGGGTGCAATGAGTTCCATACTCAATTCAAAGCCAGCGAACTGTTTCTAAACAGTATTGCGAGAGGCAGGGAGGATATCACGCATTCATGCTACCAGCACACCAGAGTTGCGTCTATTCTATCTTTCAGCATAACTTTGTAAATTGTCTCCTACAGTTGTTTGTAAATAACCAGAGTAACACTTGAAAGTTGCACATTGGCTAATGATGTTCACATAGTGCTTGTTTTTCAATTAGGTAAAGTGATGGATTACTTCTGTTTGTTTTTTTCCACTTAACAGATTCAGTCCTCTACAACCCACATCGAAATCCACTGTACTGTATCTTTAATTTAGATTGAATGTGAAGGAGAGTCTGGCCCTCTTTTTCAGCACAGGCAGCATGTGAAGGGTGTTCCCCGCGCGGCGACTTGAGATGGGCATTTGAAGTACTGTAAGTGGTAAAGACAAGGCTAGAGTCTCTTCATTGGCATTGTCCTTATCCATCCAAAAAGCCCAATGGATATTGAATTTTGCCATATTGATAAATCCAATGTCCATTAGTATTGCTCTGTATATTCTAGTGTTGCAAAAGCATCAGGAAAACTAGCTACAGTAGCATACCACTACAGCATAATTTTGTGAAAAAAACAATAAATGACCCCTTGTTTCTAGCACTACTGATATCTCATAGTATATAAGATTTCGCTTTCACCACCCAACACACTCCATGCTCATTGGTCAGTGGTCACACATGGTATTCAAAAGAATTTTGGTTGAAAATTTCCTTACCTAGTTAAGGTTAAAAAAACAAAAATACTGTGCCAAGCCACACAGGCATTATAGCTTTTCATAAAACTTCTCTGCTAAGTAATAGCTCTCTTTTGTCTTTTTGAAACGCTTAAATGGTGATTTTAGGGTTTAGGGTTTAGCAGCGAATCTGCTTACCATTAGCATTTTTCATTTTTCAATCAACTTTTGCTTGATGAAATAAGTAGTAAATATTTGTTAAGATGCTGCACGGCATCACCTTGATGGTTGATACCACAAGGCACAAACACCACGCCGCCTTCTCGAGTGAATATTTGTTGGCCATTTCTCCAGAATTCGACGTTGAGTTCAATCAATGGTGGATTATATTGTTCCAATTTTACAACCCCTTTTAAAGGGGTAGCACGTAGCAACACAGTACTGTATTAGTTATTTAGTTTACATAAAAAGTGGAACTATAATAATCTATAACATAACAAAGAATGCTCTTCTAGTCAATAAATTATTAATTTAAATATACATTATTATTTAAAAACAATTTATTAAATTTATGAATTTGAGTACCCTTATTGATTATAGGAACTTAGGAAGAGTTTAGTCATTAGTGTGAACTCATCACTTGGAAAAGTTCTCTTTTAATGTGCTAATTAAACATTAATTGCAATTATTAATAATAATAAGACAAAAGCAGGAGAAAAGAAAGTTGAGAAACTTGGTCTCTCTCTCTCTCTCTCTCTGCAGTCTGCACAGAATTGCTGAGACCTTTGTTATTAGTATCAATTAAACAAAAAAAACTACCAAAAGTTGGTGTTTAGAAGAAAGAGAAAACTAAAGAGATCTTCAATGCAGGAGGAGAATATAAGCTCGGTAATAACATTATATTGTTCAATGCTTTTGTTTATTATGTGATTTTCTCTACCTTTAAGTTGGTGTTTTTAATGGATTTTGATTTCTAGCGTCTTGAAATGGGTTTTTTTCTTCTTCTTCTTCATGAATGCTGCTCTATTTGTCATGCATGTATTGTTGGTATATAGTCTTGTTTCCATTGATTAGAGCTCAATAGTTCATAAATGGGGTTTACTTCCTTCACTTGAATTGAAAATAAGCAAATGGGGAAAAGGGGGTTTGTTCTTTTTTTCTTATTAATTAGTAATCTGTTTTTGTTGTTGGGGTTATGCTTATTTCTTTGATTGAATTGAATTTCTATGTGTCTTCTTCATGTTGGATTTTATATTAGTATTTTATTTTAAGTTAAAATATTCAATATGTCTTCTTCTTCTTCTTCTTCTCAGATTTTGGGTTTTTACTTAAGAGTAAAAATGGTATTTTTATTACAGAGAAGATTTGCCCAAAAGCTTGGTTTTTGTTATCTTCATCCCTAAGGCCCAAACAGAGCTTTTTATCTTCCCATTTTGCCCCTTTCTTCTTCTTTCCCCTTGCTTTTTTTATTTTTTGTTTTTTCAATTTGATTTGAAGAATAAACTACAGCCCTCCTTGAATACTGAAGAACAATCATAGGATTACTTCGACCATCAGAGTGATTTTGATTGTCAAGCACATACATTAACATTGTGTATTTTCATCACCAATGAAAAAACCCAAAAACCCGTGAAATCTGTAAATTGGGAAAAGTATTACTTTGTTGCATTGTGTCAACTTTTGGGAGTTAGTAGAAATCGATCTATAAAAGTTTTATTACAACTTATATATTGTATAGAGAGACACGAATTCAAACATATATATGAATTCTTTAAGACTCCTCAGTATAGAGAGATGTAGTATCCTCAAAGGAATATAAACCCTTAAGCCTTCTCTAGCTGAATTGTTTATTACTATGAAATTGATAAGTTTCGGAAACAAGTAGCAGAATTCATGGCCTATTGGCCAGAACTCCTCCTTAGGAAAGCTGTGATAAGGGACGGATGGAATGATGGATACTACACAAACAAAGAGAATTATTGAAAAAAGGTAAACAAGCAATGATAGGGAGACAGGGAGTGGGTGAGACCAAGAATGATTACTCTCTTTTCATTTTAACAAATGTTGATTGTAGTATTGTTGTGTTTTGGAGATAAGCATGTGTAAGAGATTCTTCTTTCTTCACAATGTACATCCTACTTTTCTTAGTAGATCAGAGATTTTTTTTTGAGGTGTAAGTAGCTCTAGAATACCGAGAATTAAAAACCTATAATTAGAAGGAAAAAAAACATTGTGATGTTTCATTGTTTTGTGTGGTGAAGATTAAACACCAGATTCTGATATACTATCTTCTTTTTTCAGGGTCGAGGATGTGATATCTGTGGTGGTACTGGGAACGATATGCTCATTGTAGTCTGTTCTATTTGCCACAAGTCTCGTGAGCATATGTAAGATTACCTTTCATAATATATTTGTTGACTTATTTACTTGAATCTACTTCTTTATGTATTATTTATCTTTTATGAACAATATTTAGGACTTCATTTGATTTTAGAAATAGCCCACAAGTTGCTGCTAACAAAATCATGTGGAACACTAATTTGTGAAAAGTAGCATAAACAGAAAAACTTGATTAGTTTCCACGTCTAAACGAATTAGTTTTACAAGCATAGGGGTTGGAATGCCATATGTGATAGGTTTTATCTTTGAGATATCCTCTCCAAAACGGATTTGTTCAAAACTATTGATTGATAATCTGGTCTCTTAAGATTTACCTATGTCGGAGAAAATTTCTCGTCATTATGTAACTTTTGGGAATGGATGTGTCCATCAATTCAAAACGACACATATTTACATGTATTATTGGCTAAGAAAATAGGCTAGTCATGTTTGCATGGGCTTCATATTTAGAATGTCTCACTTCTGCATTTTCTTATATTATTGGCTAAGAAAATAGGCTATGCTCTCTTGATTTTATCAGTTATTGCATGTGCAACAATCTCGAGGAGGTTCCAGAATCATGGGATTGTGAAGCTTGCCATGCAGAAAAGCGGCAAGACTCATCTAAAAGTCAGAAGACCTTGGTTGATGACTCCTCTAAGGTACCTGATGCGAGCAAGTCAATATCTTTCACTACTGACAATTTTAGAAGACGTGCTTTATCCAGATCATTTGTTCCCAAGAAGGTTGAAACTGGGAAAGTAAAGTTTCTTGCTTTGAATGAAATCTATTCACACCCACCTGAAGCCAAGCCGAAGCCCTTCCCAGTCGGTCCTAGGTCACTACGTAGTTCCTTTGGCAGTCCTCATTGTCGTATTCCTAACAAGATATCTGTAGCTACTTCTCCAGTGTCTTTTCTCAAGAAAGAGCATGCTTGCAAGTCTCCTACACAACCAAAGGCTCTACCAGTTAGTAGAGTGCAGACTAGTATTCTACAGAAACAGTCTGTTAAACCCTTCCAACCGTTGAGTGGTTTGAAGAAGTCTTTATCCCAATTTCCATCCAAATCTTCTACCTCTGAAGATTCTGACAGTGTGGCGGCTCGTACCAAGAGGGGAAAGAGTCATATTAGTAATGGAGTCCATTGTTGTTCAATAGATCACATTAGACCTGTGAATATTAGTGTTCAAGGAAAGAGGCAGTTTGAGGAAACAATGACAGAATTAGATAATCGTACAGGTATAATTTCCTCTCTTGCAATACTGTAATAGTATATTAGGTCTTATGTTCCATACTTCCATTATAGTTTGCATGTAAAGGTAATCTTAGCTTATATGTGTTATTTATCTTCTGCTCCTGATGAGGTTTACCACAGGAAAGGTGAATTCTGCACTGTCCAAGGATAATTTGAGCAAGGAAGAGCCTCCTGCTGTACCTTGTGATAAAAGGGGAAGTTTAAACTCAAAATTCAAATTTGGGGAAGAAGAGTTTCCTAACCCACCTGCAGCAAATGCTTCATGGGAGTGAGTAACCTATCTCTTGACATAGGACATAATAACCATTCATCTAATTATTTAGGTTAAACTTGTGTTGTCTTCTTGTGTCAGATTATACTGACGACAGCATACCAACTTGTTCAATTACTGTTCTTATCCTTTATTATAAATTTAAGGAATATAATATCTTAATTGGAATTTAGCAGGATACTAGAAAAATACTGGTTATTTGGTCAGAAATTTTAGACTTGCACAAAATTTTCCATTTCAGATTATTTGGTCTCTTGTATTAGATCATAAAGACATAACTTAGAACAATGCTATCCTGATGCCAAGTATTTTGACGTTTATACAAGTTTCAATTTGTCAAGCTCAAGTGCTATTGTGATTGTCCACTTTTCATAACAATGATTTCTTACAGTTAAGACATCTGATGATGCCTTCAGAATATGAAGTGTTTCAGCCTAGCAAAGAAGATTTGTACCATAGTGACTCAATTTTTTTCTTCCATGCCCTTGTTAAGGTGATTGTACCATAGTGACTAAATTTTTTGAGTAAAATTACCTTGTTTAACTCAACTCACTTTTGAAAACTATTTTATTTTAAGCTCTAACCCTTCAACCCCTGGCATCAAATTTGCTTTGTTCTGTTATTCTTCTTCTTTCTAATGATCCCTATTCCCTGTACCCAAAATATGATAGCTTGTAGGTTGTTCACTTAGATTCTAATTGTTAAGTTTTGGGGGTCCAACTCTAATTGGCGATAAGTGGTGTTGCCCAAGAAATTATGTATTAATTAGATAGGCTTAACTTATCTCATGTGAGACAAATTATCTCACCACTAATATTTGATGTAGGCAAAGTATGGGAGATCGTGGGTCTATTGTTTGTTAGAACATTGCATCCTACATAAGTAGGAAATATTATTGAAACAAGGAGGAAGTTTAATGCTTTGTAATTGTAGTAGTTGAAGAAAAGATCACAATAACATTTTCCATAACTGGTTATTGTGATATACTGATATTAAATGCCTCCGCCTATAGTCTAGTTGCAATATACTCTTCCCTACCCTTCTTTTTAAGTCGACAATTTTGCTAAAGATTTTCTCCGACTGATCTTTACTCCTTGTAGGGGAAGCTTAGAGACACTAAATTTTCCTCACAAATTTCATGTTCAAGCATATCCACCTGGGCAGCTTTCGCGCAAAGCATATTTGGTTTCAAAACAATTGCCTGAACTACTAATGTTCACACTGCAGCCTCGGTGTAATGTGTGGCCGTCTGACTTCGACATTGTTTCTCCGTCGGGGTTTGATATTGCCCTCTACTTTTGGGCTGAAAGCTTCAGCAGGTTTGTCTAGCATCTGATTGCTGGAATCATTTTAACAGTTCCTTGAATTGAACCTCAACTGATCTCAAGCCTTCTTTTTCTTGTTCGACCAGAGAGAAGTACAATCACCTTGTGGAATTAATGGACAAGGAGGACTTAAGCATGCAGACTCGCTTAAATGGCGCCGAGTTGCTCGTATTTACTTCTAGACATCTGCCGGTTGAAGCTCAAAGTGAGTGCTCTCATTTAGTTGTTCTTCCAGTAAAAAAAAATGTTCAGGAATGACCATCTGTAGATCCTATTAATGGTTGAACATATGAAAATTACTTGAAACGATATGGCTTATTGAAAATATCAGATTAACTCAAGTATTGTTGGGGTACTAGTAAGCATGAGCAATGGATTCAATCATTGATGCCATTGTTTAAAATAGAAAAATGCAACAATGGATGTCAAATTTGGTTTGGCGATTGTGCAGCCGCAGTGCAGTGCAGCTAGTACTAAACTAACTTTGAAAAGTGTGCATACAATGAATTCGCCCGTTAGACGAATTTTCAGAAGTGTGCATACAATGAGCTTTGTTTGGAAACTACCTGAAGAAACACTCTTGTTTGGTGAAAAGTAAAATTTAAACTTATCACATAATATGACGTAGACATCATGTATGAATGCATGTAAATGCTAATTTCATCCTTTAACCCCAAAATATTTAAGTGAATAAATGCTTTTGGGAAGACTCACACTGAAACCAATTTTCTTAATGTCTACTACCAGGAATGAGCAAGCAGTTCTACCTCTGGGGAGTATTTCAATGGAATTCATCCGTTAATTTAAAAGAAAAAAAACATGCAGACCATTATCCTTTAATTGAATATAGAATCAATGAAGATTCAAAACCTGTTACCCTGGAAGTTGATGATCAGGCTGTAGATATGGAAATTGATATGGTTGGGGGAATAGAACTTGGGACTGCCTGTAGCAACAGTTCTGATATGCCTTCCCATGATGTCTTTGGCAGTGTTTTGTCACCCCAACCAAGACAACAAACTGCTGCTTCAACGCATTTACACCCAGTGAAAACAGAGCAGTCTGATGGTTATGCTGCGCCTCCTGGGTTTTTAAGACCAGTTTGTGATGCGCCTCCTGGGTTCTTAACACCGGATCGTGCTCCTCCTGGACTTTTGAGACCAGTTCATTCTCCTTCTGGTTTGAATGTTCCTCCTGGTTTTTTCAAGTCGAGAGAATCTTCAGCTAAGGTAACTCATAAAAGATTGTTAATGCTTTATCTAACATTTCTTACAATGTATTCAAACTCCATTGATCTGGTTTTTAAGCTTTGAACATAATTCAATTTTTCTGATTAAAATGAAGAAAGCAACCAACTCACTCCAGAGAGTGGGACCACCTGCTGCACCATAATAAGATGTTTATTTTAGTGCAGCTTTTTGGTGTCAATATAACCTGATTCACATGCACTTTACACAGAGGACTGGTGTAACAGAAGGATTGTTTATAATCTGAGAGACAAATCCCTTATTCCATGAGGGACATAGTACTCATTAAAATACTGATATCAGAGCTTAAAAACCATGTTCCCCAAGTTCTTCCCTTACCTGTGTTCGTGAATGCCATAACTCAGACAATGGTTTATATAGAAATTCCAAGTAAATCAATGATAGTTGTCTGAACCCCGAGAGATGATACCATGGTTTATATAGAAATTCCAAGTAAATCAAAGATAGGTGTCTTGTCTGAAGGCCGAGAGATGGTACCCAATTTTTTTCGATTTCACACATATCCATGTTCTGGAATCAAAAGATAGCAGAGTTTGCATAATGATTCATCTACCAACATTTTTTTCTGTCTGCAAGTTACTTTCTATTGCAAACCATTGACTGATCAATACTCATTGCTCGCAGATGGACTCTATTGCTACATTGTCAACTGGAAAGAAAGGAGGTGACCTCCCTCAGAATTCTATTCATGCAAGCCAGAGAAATCATGATGATTCTGGCTTTAAAGTTGGTGAAGTCATGCATGGAGAAAAATACCAAACTTGTGGTGATTCCAAAGGGAAAGCCAAACTGCAGCTGGATGAAAAGCTTGTTTATGTCGAACAGAAGAAATCGTTTCCGTGGACCTCTACAAAGGGGGTGACTATTAAGGATACTAAAATGCTTCAACAGTCACACCAACAACTAGGAGTTGGTGTGAAAATAGAAACTGATTGAGCTGATCATAGCGGTACTGTGACTATACTTGCTTACTCTCGAGACCATGTTTTGAAAGATGCACAAGACCTAAAGCTGTTACGATGGAACACATTGAACAAGATGGTTATACAAATGATTAACAGTTGAGTCCCTTATATATTGTGAACAAGTAGAGTATAAATTGTAAATATAGAGAAACTAGATATGTTTAGGCAGTTAATATGTACGTATAACAGACTTAAAAAAAAAAATTGGCATTTAGGCTTGACCCAGTCAGTCAGTATTTGGTAGTGTGGGATGGGGGCATTGCATACGTGCTTCAGTTATATAATACCGTATTACCATATAATGAAACATCAACTTGTATAATGAAACATCAACTTGTTTTTGTCCAAGATGATACTCCGCCTCGATTTCCTAGAATTGGTTGCAGATGTTTGAACTGCTATGATACTCCCATCACTACAAGAGACATAAACAAACAAAAAAAAAAAAAAAAAAACAAATGACCCACAACTAATTTTTTATTCTCACTTAGGTCTACCCCCCTTCTGCACAGTTCTATTCTCCAGGTCATGTTCTTAAACATTCCCCTACCACATGTGGCCCATGTTTTAGCTGAGTTGACATACAAAAGATAATTCACAGCCTCAAGAAAACAAGAAAAGGAATTTCGTAAGAAAACAATAAACAGAAAGTTAGTTTGAATTGCTAATAGTTAGTTTGAATTGCTAATAAAAAGAAGATAATGCGTGGCATGGTCTGGAGGTTGAAATTCTGCCAATTTTGATAGGGTTTTCCTTTACTTTTTAAGCACCAGGTGGATGCCATAATTCAATGGTCGAAAAAGTCTCCAGACCATATTGTATTTCACCTTTCTTCCCTCAGCTCCACTCTTTTTGACACATTTCTATTACTCAAAGTCATGCTCTTAAGCAACCTTCTAATCCAATGACAAAAAAACAATACCAGCCTCGTATAAAATAAACATGAAAAATTAATCAAGTAGAATATATCGATTGGTATTTAAAATATCGAACACAGTATGCCAACAGCCCACAGGTAGAGGTATGCTAACTCCCAAGATCTGAAGGTCGAAATAGTGCCAATTTCTGACACACTTAGCACATGCCATTATTTAAGAGATTGTTGGACACAATGGACATGGGTCACAAAATACAAGGTCTGAAAATGCGACCCGTAACATTTTTGATGATTTCCTCCACGAAGTCTTTAGCACAATTATATTCTCCAGGTCATGTTCTTAAACATTTCTTTACCACGAGTGGGCTGTTTTAGCTGAATATTCGTCTAAAAGAAGAATCACAGCTTTAAAAAAAAAATTGTAAATAAAAACCATAAACAGAAACAGAAAAACATATAGCTTCAAAGTATCAGTCGCATGGTCTAGAGGTTGAAATAGTGCCAACATTGAGAGGGTTCCTTCTCTCTCAGATCCTTTCACTTACGCACATCTCAAATCTCCATGTCATGCAACATCACAATGATAAAAAAAGAAAAGAAATAAAGATCCCAGGCAGAGTATATAAAACTGTACATATAGATAGTGAAAAGCCAACAACGAAAACAAAGAGACTCGGGAAAGAATTTGAACAAGGAAAATCAACAGCCCACATATAGAGGTATGCAAATTGCTAAGTCCCAGGATCTGGAGGTCTAAATACGTAAATAGTGCCGACTTTGAGAATTCCCTTCACTTCTAACACACTGAGGATAGGCTATTATTTATGAGATCTAACATAATGGCCATAGGTCACAAATTACACCATCTGAAAAAATGACCCATAGGCTTTTTTTATTTTCCTCTCTGAAGGCTAATCCTATGCACAAATATATTCTCCAGGTCATGGTCTTGAACATTCCTCTACCACACGTGGGCTGTTTTAGCTAAGCCACAAAAAATCGTATAGATGAAGAATCACAGCCTTAAAAACAAGAAAGTAAAAGTATGTATACAAAAAATTATTAACCATTAAAAAAAACTAAATTTAGCTTGGATAGCGGAGTCACATGGTCTGGAGATTGAAATAGTGCCAATTGGGAGGGTTCTTTCAATTTTAAAGCAGCAGCAGGCATAGGCCACAATTAGTAATGGTGACAACATTGAGAAAATTGTTCCTTCCCTCCCTACTGTCCACAATCCAGGCACATTTCTATTCTCGTAGTCATGCATCCAAAGAAAAATAGCAATCCACTTTCTATAAATTACATAATAAATAAACATTATAAAACATCAAAATCAAATAGAATATATTAATTATTGAAAAGAAGTAGACAAAATACAAAAAAACAATACATAGACTAAATAAAAAAATGCACGGAAATATTAGCATATCAACAACCCCCACACTATAGAGAGATGCTAAATCAAAGGACTGGAAGTTCTTTCACCACACCGAACATAAACCTTTATTTACATAAGATCGGACACCATGGCCAAGGGTCACATAATACAAGGTCTGAAGTAGTGACCCTAATTTTTTTTCCCCATACAAGGCCTACTCTCTTTGGTCAGCTATATTCTCCATGTCCTGTTCTTAGTGACCCCACTACTGTGTGTGGATTGTTTTCACAAAAAGCAAAATCACATAACATACACAATGACCATTTCAATCAAAACAAACAAAGAATTTTTTTTTATTGATTTTAAAGCTTAAATCTTGAGGGACAAAATTAATCAAAAACGAAATCGCAGGAGCACAACCCTCACTTTTGATTTTTGAACCAACAATTCAAATCCAAAATCCAATTGAACAAGCCAAATTCCGACAAAATATTTCCAACTTCTCACAACAACAATAAGATCGGACAGCCCACACACGATTGAGAGATACTAAATAACAGGACTGGAGGTTCTTTCACCACATCAAACATAGACCATTATTTACATAAGATCGGACACCATGGCCAAGGGTCACATAATACAAGGTCTGAAGTAGTGACCCCTATTTTTTTTCCCCATCCAAGGCCACTATCTTTGGTCATCTATATTCTCCATGCCCTGTTCTTAGTAACCCCCTTACTGTGTGTGGGTTGTTTTCACATAAAGAAAAATCACATCACATACACAATTACCATTTCAATCACACCAAAAAATAAATAAAAAAATATTGATTTTAAAGCTTAAATCTCAAGGGACAAAATTAATCGAAAACGAAATCGCAGGAGCACAACTCTCACTTTTGATTTTTGAACCAACAATTCAAATCCAAAATCCAATTGAACAAGCCAAATTCCGACAAAATATTTCCAACTTCTCACAACAACAATAAGATCGGATAGCCCACACACTATAGAGAGATACTAAATCACAGGACTGGAGGTTCTTTCACCACATCGAACACAGACCATTATTTACATAAGATCGGACACCATGGCCAAGGGTCACATAATACAAGGTCTGAAGTAGGGACCCCTATTTTTTTTTTCACATCCAAGGCCACTCTCTTTGGTCATCTATATTCTCCATGTCCTGTTCTTAGTAACCCCCTTACTGTGTGTGGGTTGTTTTCACATAAAGAAAAATCACATCACATACACAATTACCATTTCAATCACACCAAAAAATAAATAAAAAAATATTGATTTTAAAGCTTAAATCTCAAGGGACAAAATTAATCGAAAACGAAATCGCAAGAGCACAACTCTCACTTTTGATTTTTGAACCAACAATTCAAATCCAAAATCCAATTGAACAAGCCAAACTCCGACAAAATATTCCAACTTCTCACAACAACAATAAGATCGGATAGCCCACACACTATAGAGAGATACTAAATCACAGGACTGGAGGTTCTTTCACCACATCGAACACAGACCATTATTTACATAAGATCGGACACCATGGCCAAGGGTCACATAATACAAGGTCTGAAGTAGGGACCCCTATTTTTTTTTCACATCCAAGGCCACTCTCTTTGGTCATCTATATTCTCCATGTCCTGTTCTTAGTAACCCCCTTACTGTGTGTGGGTTGTTTTCACATAAAGAAAAATCACATCACATACACAATTACCATTTCAATCACACCAAAAAATAAATAAATAAATATTGATTTTAAAGCTTAAATCTCAAGGGACAAAATTAATCGAAAATGAAATCGCAGGAGCACAACTCTCACTTTTGATTTTTGAACCAACAATTCAAATCCAAAATCCAATTGAACAAGCCAAATTCCGACAAAATATTTCCAACTTCTCACAACAACAATAAGATCGGATAGCCCACACACTATAGAGAGATACTAAATCACAGGACTGGAGGTTCTTTCACCACATCGAACATAGACCATTATTTACATAAGATCGGACACCATGGCCAAGGGTCACATAATACAAGGTCTGAAGTAGTGACCCCTATTTTCTTTCCCCATCCAAGGCCATTCTCTTTGGTCATCCATATTCTCCATGTCCTGTTCTTAGTAACCCCCTTACTGTGTGTGGGTTGTTTTCTCATAAAGAAAAATCACATCACATACACAATGAACATTTCAATCACACCAAAAAAAAAAAAACAAAAAATATTGATTTTAAAACTTAAATCTCGAGGGACAAAATTAATCGAAAACGAAATCACAGGAGCACAACGCTCACTTTTGATTTTTGAACCAACAATTCAAATCCAAAATCCAATTGAACAAGCCAAATTCGGATGTAATATTTCCAACTTCTCACAACAACAATAAAATCGGACAGCCCACACACTATAGAGAGATACTAAATTACAGGACTGGAGGTTCTTTCACCACACCGAACATAGACCTTTATTTACATATGATCGGACACCATGACCAAGGGTCACGTAATACAAGGTCTGAAGTAGTGACCCCTAATTTTTTTTATTTTCCCCATTCAAGGCCTACTCTCTTTGGTCATCTATATTCTCCATGTCCTGTTCTTAATGACCCCCCTACTGTGTGTGGGTTGACAGAACCAAAACAAATATGGATTGAAAAGCTTAAATCTTTAGGGACAAAATAATCTAAAACAATAATACAGGAGCACAACCCTCACTTTTGAACCAACAAATTAAATCCAAAATACCATTAAACAAGCCAAATGCAGAGGTAATATTTCCAACACAAGAACAGAAAAAGTTATTTGTAAATTGAAAACCAAGTTTTAATTAATAGCTTCATGAAATAGTAGTATACTAGTACAAACAACACAACAATGGACAATAAACCTTATTAGATTCATAGCAGAAACATTAGTAAGATTGCAGAAGAAAGCAAACAACGATAACCAATCAAACTGTAAAAACAACAAGATTAACAAAAAAAAAAAAACCCTAGATTCATAATCATAGCAGAAGAAAGTAAACAAAGATCTTGCTTAACAACAAAAACTTATCTATCTATCTATGAATCAATACGAGATGAATTGAATCGATCAGTACGAGAAGAATAAAGTAGTAACTAACCTTATTAACATCTTTCGCTTTTCCATACATACAACTGCAACAATCTATCTCTTCTTTTCCAAATCTCCAATGCCTTCGATTTCAAATCTAGGGTTTTCTCTTCTATCCCACTTTTCCATAGTTTCTAATTCTTTCTTACACGCGCACCTTTTTTTTTATATATTTATATATAACCGACACGGGTTAAACACGGAGTCGGTTGGTTTTATGTCGGTGGGTTTTATTTTAACCCGTTTAAAGAAATAAGGCCCAATCCGGTTCTAAGTCCAAACCCATTTTCAAATTCCAGTGTTTTTTAAAACCCGAACCCTTGATTGATTGGGTTTGGTCCATAATCTATAAAAATTTCAGTTTTGATCTTCGGTATGTAATGAGATCAACAACGTGACTGAACTGAATGAGCTTACAACGTTCCTTGAGTCGCGCGGCGGGGCGGCGTGCCATGCAACCACAGTGATATGATTTAAAGGAACTTTTGGTTGGGATGGGGATGATTTAGTGGTCTGTTGGACTGATTAGTACTCACATTGACTAGATCTTTGATCAGACTAAATCATACATCTACTATATTAGAAGTCTAAAGAATGTCAACCATCCATTGAAATTGCACATTTGTTCTAAAATTAAGGTTAGAGATTAATAACATTTTCAAATACAAGCTTGTGAAACAACTTCAGTTCCCTAAGAATAATATTGAAGACTAATTCTGCCGAAGGTAGGTATACATATTTACTATATAACTATTAACTGTAACGTTTTGATCGTGAGACTTGACTCCTGTGGTAGCCTGCAGAAATAGTTGTGATCAAACATTGAACATTTAAACCACATTTGTCATCAAGAATATCAGACGCCTTTGTCAAAAGAACCTGCAAAAAGTAATGCTCATGAAATCAAGAGAACGATTAAGGTATCACGTGATTAAAATGACTATCATGCAAAAGTTCAATTAATTCCTAACATTTGTCATGAGAACATTGTTTTGGAACCAGGAAATCGAGTCTGAAACTTGAGTTTTAAAAGAAAAAAATGCAATTAATTTCCTTTGGTGTGGCCTTTATATTGGTTGTCGTGTTTTTGTAATTTGACAAATGACCATTATTGGGAAAGCCACCTGTGTGCAGTGTGTATTAGGTTCCTAAGTTCGAATAGTTTGTTTACCTTCAGCAGTATACCATCAATGTCGTAAAGCGCAATGGACTCTGACAAAGTCTGTGATCAACTTGACTACATGATCTGGCTTCTCCACATGAGGAAGATGACCACAACCTGGTATTTGATGCACAGATGCGTGTGGTAGCTCACAATACAGTCTCTGCAACACATGGTGCATGATTATTTATAATTCATTGTAAAAGGACACATTTTTTTCTATAAACAATTGGAATCCCCAAAGCAGCAAAGGCAGATCTACAATTACCATGCAAAACTTCATAAAATGCAAGCTGATCTTATCAAACCAGCGAATGTCCTTGCCAATATGAAACCTCATCTTCTCTTTCACATTAATATGTGATGTATATATTTGTATTAATTATTAAATGACTTAAAGAAATTACTACTGAATCCAAGTTGCCTACATTAAAAAGAAGAGGAATTGGAACCCTCCTACTAACTGACTATAATTTCTCCTGGTATTGTATCAGTCAGACGAATCCTATAATATAGAAACCTGCAATGTAGTTTTCCAGAACGAGCTTATTTGTAGTGCATAATATTCCCTTAAGGCGAAGGACTTAAAAGTTGAAACCCTAGACCGTGACTGGCTCACCACTTATATACAGTAATCAGTACCTGGCGACACAAAGAGAACCTGGAAATTTATATCCCCATAAATATAAACTGAGATTAAATTCACAATCTAGTTGTATTCAGTGGCGAGAACAGAAGCTCGTTACAGGTCAAATATAATTACATGAACTGACCTCTGCAAGCTCACTGCTGATAATCTGATCATTTTCACCCCAGATGATGAGTGTTTCCTGTCTCACCTGCTCAATGCAACAACAGGAAAAGCATCATTACAAACACTAGTAGTTTTATTATGGTATTAAAACTCTTGACTCATCCCTATAAAGTAACAACACCCTGAGTCCCTGTTTCAAGCCATAGGAGAGTTGGTGTATCGTTAGGAATTATTTGACAGACTTGAACATATTTTGCCACCTGCAAAATTGTCTTCATGTTGCCACCCACATGGTATATTGGTTGTAACTTTCCACTTTAGATTTATTTTCTTCGCTAGCTAGAACCAACTGTGAGCAGAGGTCAGCAGCATGAAGATTCAGTCCTGCCCTGAGCACAACTATGACCATTAACTGAAATAAGGCCTATGTTATTACATGCGTTTAGATCGTTTGATTGCCCATGCTTGTGTTGTAATAGATCTGAACACTTGTCCTAGATCGACATCCAGACCATAAGTGCTCTAGTGAATAACTAAGAAAGTGGATAGATAGAAGATCTTGATTACCTTTTTTATCTGATTGCTGACATTATAACCCCCACTGATCATAAAGTTAACTGTTGCATCCTTCCACCATGGTAACAAGCAATGTAAGCGGCCAACCTAGAGTCAAACAAAAGGGATATAAACTGATGTGATTCAACAGTGTATTCTTCGCTAGTTATACATATAAAAGTAAATGCTCACTTTGGTCCAATCTAGTCTGGTACGAAATGAAATACCATCGAAAGCCAAAAAATTGGCTAACAACCGCAGTGGAGTGCTCCTCAGCAAAGAAACCTGCAACGCTATTTAAAATTAGTCATTGCAAATACAAGAGATAATTCTTTGTTTAATTCATTGTAGGGGACTCAATCTGACAGTACAATTATATACTGGTCAGACTTGTTTATTCTTTCGTTCAATTCAATAAAAGATTTACTTATCAAAAAATATATGATAAAGCAGTGCAGTTTTTTATTGAAATTTTGGAAGGCTACATACAGGAGTGTACATTATCCTGTGCAAGGGTGTTGCACCATATAATCTACTAAACAAAAAATATCTATCCTAGGTCATCGAACAGAGTGTTTTCTATTCTATCGACTCTCTAATAGTCTTTTCTTTCTTTTCTGTCTCTACTAGTTTACATCTTAACCAGACAGATTCCAGTTATTTACAATTATCAAGCATACGCGTCTAATCTGCAAATCAGAAATCAACTAAATCTTGCACAAGATAAATATTTTTCAACATAAAATGCTTATTACTTCCATTTACAAGTTGGGACAAAATTCTCACCCCAGCGTATGCCACTGTCCTAGGTAGTTTTGCGAGATTCCCTGTCCCCTCTGAGTAGACACTAGCACCAATCAAGACCAGTTTTTCAACCTGCAAATTTGAGAAGAACAACTTTAAGAACAGAGGTAATTCTATTAGATTACTGACCGTATAAACTTCTGCATCTGCTTGTACTTTCTGCACAGATATCTCATATATGGTTTTGATGATAAAAATGGTATTTTCGACATATGTCTTCAGCGTAACAGTTTACACTTTGAACCTTTAGCTAAACCCTGAATACTCAAATTCTGTTACACTTCTAAAGTTAGAGCTAGCAATTCTCTCGACTTACAAACTGTCAGAAAGTATTCTCTCCGGATGCCTGTGACAGAATCAGATTGTATGCCAAATGAAATGTCCAAGAAGTATATGACTAATCAAAACCATACCCTCAGGTATAATATAAACCATGCAGGAATGAAGTAGTACTTTATTCCTGCATGGTTTACTAGAAGCACAATTATGTAAAATACTTACGGCTTCTGGGTGATTAAATGCAAAGTCAATTGCCACAGCAGCGCCAAGACTTGGTCCAACCAAAATCATGGGTTTCTTGATGTGGGACCTCCAAAACTGTAGACATCAATGAAGGAAAATGTGTCATATCATCTCAATGAAAATGGAAAACGCTTAATATAAAAATTATAAAGATGATGGACTCATGCAACTCTACCATACTTGGTGGATGTACCTAATTAATATCCAATAATTCCAATAGATGTAGAACCAACTTCAAATAAGCTAGATGAATTGAAAGAGTTCATTGGTTTTATGGCATTGAGGGAATGAATACCTGATAAAGGTGCTCACGCTTCGACGCCACGTCGCATAATGGAAGCCTTTCTAAGGAAGACGTCAGACAAAAATGAATCATTGTTAATTAATGAACAATAATACATCTCGAAATCAGTAATTCATTTGTATGATTAAATGCAAGATAAAACAGACCTAAACAAGAGAAGCCCCACCCTAACACATCCAGAGCCCATATCTCCAAACCAGCCTCCTCGAGCAGTGGATATGTGCACCTCCATTCTAAACAAGAGCTGAGGAATAAGGTAGAAAATTTTTACTGGCTTAGGAAAGCAACAATAACGACTAGGAAAAAGAAAATAAATACTTAAAAACACATTGAGTCATTAATACATGCCTATCAAAACCATGGAGGAGAACTACTGGATTTGTCTCATTATGGATCAATGGCCTCACACAACTACTCATGATCAGACTATCTGCAGAACATATCTGCAAGAACCACAGTGAATTACATGACATGACATTTCTTTGCTCAATTTACTGTTTATATCTGCAACTTGCTATTTTATTGGAAGGGGTCACCTTCTTCACAGTTACCTCCAGACATTTGGCCAAGACTCTTTTAACATATTTAGTTTTTTTCTTTTTTTTCATTTTGAAACTATTATGATTTTGATGTAAAGGTAAAGCTCTGGAAATTTTGACAACAGACTTTGACTTCTACTAAATTAAAATTGCTACTAAGAAAGAAAAAAAAAATTAAATCCACCCCACATAAACCTAATCACAAAATGTCGTTTATGGTTGAGAAGAACAAGCTTGAAACATTGGTGTGTACTTCTCTTATACTCTTGATAAAAAAATATAACAAAATCAATTCTGTTAGCCAAAACTCAAATAAGAAATAATGCTCCATTCAAACTCAAGGCCATGAATGTCAGCATTACTCGTAATTAGACTATAATTATTGTATTGCCTCCTAACATCAATTAATTAACACTTAAAAATATCAGGAGATGAACAACAACCTGAACTGGAAGTCTCTGAATCCTTGTAGCCAACTTTCTAGCAAATGGGTCTTTAATTTTCTCCACTTGTTTTGGTAAAAATGATGGAAACCCATCATTTGAACTGCTGCATTTGATTCTCCAAGCTGTTCTTCTTGCTTTAATTGATGAGGTAGAACAAGAGAATGTGTATGCTAACATCATTTCTTTTCCCCTATTCTTCTCACACACCTTAGAATTTACTCATGTTAACGAAACCACTAAATGGTGATACTGTGATACTAAAATGTCTTATCCTAGTACAGTACCAAACTACCAATCCCTTTCAACTCCACAATGCAGTATCAATCCCTTTCAACTCCACAATGCAGGTTTACTCACTGCCCTAGGCTTTTGCCACATATATGGACAACTCGATAAATTCTAAGCACCAGAAATTTGCTTCTTCATTAGTGGAACCGAAATTCACACTAGCCCAAGACTCACAACCAAAGATAGATAAAAGAAATTGATTAAGGAAAGGTAGATAGTTGGAATAATTCTAACTTACAAATGACTCTCAATCAACTTACAAGATGAATGGACATACAAAACATGACAGCAAACTTAAGACCAAAGCTTGCACCTGGTGATGGGAATGTGAATGGAAAATGTTGGTGTTTGATATATAGGTTGGATGGGAAGGTGGGTGGCTTCATGAAAATGGAATTAATGTGCTGAATGGAAAAGTGTCAGGAATATGGGAGATCCACACAAGTGCAAGCTAGGCCACCTAAACACAAGAAAATTCTAGAAAAACACTTGAATTGTTGAAAATGATGGAAATTGGAAACCCATCTTTAAAACATGTGCCAAGCTATTCTTCTTGCTTTAATTGGTGATGTATATGCTTAAACATCATTTCTTTTCCCCTATTCTCAGAATGTACTCATGTTTAACAAAACCAACTATTTAGAGAATCTGTTTTCACCACTAATTGGTGATACTGTGATACTTTAAATGTCTTATCCTACTAGTACAGTACCAAACTACCGATACCTTCACCTCATTCAACTCCACAATGCAGGTTTGCTCACTTCCCTAGGCGTTTGCTTCTTTCTTTGTCTTTCACTTGAGCATTGCTAACAAAGCATCTTTTTTCAAATATATTGTCTTGCTGGAAAAAATAAAATCAAATGGAGAATGGAGAAACAGAGAATTTCGAAGAAGAAGGGAAATGGACAAATGGTGGTGCACAGTACAAAATATCTAGTATGGGTTAATAATGAAAAAAGTGTTACAGTAAACAAGAGAAATAATATACTCGTAATATGGTGGATGTGTTGTCACTGTTGTTTGGGTACTATTTAGCACTCACCACTCACATGGTGAAACATAAACAGGTATTCTGACAGATTTTGCACTTTATCTCTCTCTTTCTAAGATATTTAGAGTTTTGTTCTAACAGCAAATCAAATCAGGGGACCTAATGAGCAATCAATTTGCTTGTTTACTTCAACTGGGTATCAAGTTTATTGGCGCAATTTTTATTACTTCTCACACACTGTCATCATATACAGTATGTTTATGTACCGAGTGGGAGCTTCATACATCTCCGTGGGTCTTTTTTGTTTTCTACCAATGGATTGCAAAAACGATTAAAGATCTGTAAAAAGGAATTTGAAGATTGCTCTTGCAATTCCCAGTTCATTTCTATGACCAGTCACACAATATGCGCACCAGTATAGAAAGTATGTATTAAATTACTAATGCTACGCTCTAATGTGAACCTCACAACTGAGGAAATTTGTATGAAATATTTCTATATATAGAGAAAGCTATTGAACCTCACAATTCTTTTCATATAAAACTTACTGGCAGGGTTTCTGCATATAATTTTCCACATTCTCACATGAAGCTAGCCTTTTCATCACAATCCAGACATTCACGCAAGTTATTGTTGTGTAGTTTTGTCTAGTGCTTCATCTCTGAGCTGTGCTTCTGGCTTCAGAGAACTGCGCCTTAAAATTGTCAGCCCTGAGCCTGAGTAAAGAATGGTTGCTTCAGGTTGTCTGCTGGTGTGAAACTTTGACATATGGTGTACCATGATGTACTTGTTGCCTATATAAAACCATGTTTCATGCCTCATAAAGCATGCCAACTTCCATTCTTTCAGCTAGGGGTATTCCCAAAGCAGGCAAGGCAGACCTACAGTTACCATGCAAAACTTCATAAAATGCAAGCATGATCCTATCAAACCAGCCAATGTCATTCCCTATATGAAACCTTGTCTTCCCTTTCACATGAACAACTCCTGCCACTTTCGCATGCTCCAACTCTAATAATTCTTCTTCAACCGACAGTGGAATGGATGGCAAGTCTGAGCACTTTTGTATGTGGGCTCTCAAACTATTGATAACTTGATTTACAAATCCATCTGTTTCACGACTGAACGAATCTGCATACCCATACTGAATCACACAGCCATACACCCCTTTAAGGCCCAATTTCTTGATAACGATCCTCTCATTTTGAGGCACTTTAGCAACCAACAAGTAACGGAGGGTTGTAAAAACAGTGACTTTATGCAAGGACTTCATGTTCTTTATGTAATGCCCAAGGACAGGAGTGAGTCCATCTTGGATATTGCTGTAGAAGAAGCACAATCCAGGTACCCTTTGGATTCCTGGGTTGGCCAACAGCAATTCGAGATTCTGCAAAGTTATCTTATAGGTCATTTCATACTCTAACTTCCTCTGCCTCCCATAAAACCAACCAAACATGATGAATGCCAGGATGAGGGAAATGGCGAATGGCAACCATCCACCCTCTGGAATCTTAGTAAAGACAGCACTCACATAAACTCCTTCAATAACAAAAAACGTGACAAAATAAAGAGCCGCCAGTACAACTGGGGTCCTCCATATCATGAGCATCACCAAAGTAAGTAATATTGTGGTGATGAGCATAACTAGACTAACAACAACACCTGCAAAAGGACATTCAAATTAGTAATCAGCAGGACATCAAAATAAAACTTAAATTTTCAGAAGTGAATAAAAGTCGTGTTATGATGGTTTAACAGTGGCAAAGAGGTGGAAATCACAGAGGGGTTTAACAGTGGCAAACAGGTGGGGAATGTGTGTGTTGGTTGGGGTGGATCGAATATAGGCAGGGTCATTGTGGGTTCAAACCCAGTTGGGATGTCGTGTAGCGTCTTGGAACAGGACATACATTTTACTTTACTTTTACATACTTAGCTAACGGAAAAAAAAAAGGCGGAGAGGGAACTATATAAACCTTAAACACCTAGTTCTGTATATTAATGAAAATAATATACAAAGTAGAGGTTCAGGTTCATAATTGTCTTACCAAATGCATTTCCCAAATCTTTTCCATCTCCGAATACAAGTACTGACGAGACACAGATAACCATGAGGATGTAATTAACTTCTGGAGAGTAAACCTCCCCTTCTTTGTAGTGGGAGGTATGCACCACCTTAACCCGAGGGAAATAATCCAGCACAACTGACTGCTTGATGATAGAAAATGTGGCAGATATCAATGACTGGCTTGCAACAGTTGCTGCTAATGTGGCCACAATGAACATTGGCCAGTAAACAGTATGGGGTATAAACTTGTAGAACCCATCATCATGATCATTGGGGTGCTTGATCAGATAGGCTGTCTGCCCCGCGTATGTCAGAATCAATGAAGGATATATGGTGAACAAAAAGGCCAACTGTTGAAATGCAAGACAACTATTAGATTAAGTCCCCAAAAAATGCAGTAAGTATGTGAAAAAAACAATTCACCTGAATTGAGCGCCTATTAAAATGCCCAAGATCAGCAAACAGCGCTTCAGAACCTAAATAGAACAAAATTAAATATCAAAGGTTGGGTGTAATACATTGGGGTTAGCATTTCACTATCTCAGAATGTTAGTCGATATTGATATAGTGTGTGTGCTTGCAGATTAATTTTTTATCCACATAGTACAGATGCAGGCCAGTCTGTAAAACAGCCCAAACCATAAGTACTACAAAATTAAGAACAAACAACTCTGACCACTTGCTAGAAGGAATAATTACTGAATATTGACTGGAAAGCCCCAACATTACTGTGCCTACTATTAAAATATTTCAAGCAATATTCGTAGTTAAAGTTTCCTGTTGTGCCTACAATTACAAGATGTCAAACCTTGTTTGCCTGTTTCAAAGTGCATGGTTACATTGTATTTTTGCTTCAACCGGTTAACAGAGAATTTGGTAGTGCACACAAAAGTAGGATAGCTAACTAATCAATAATCATGCTAAGAGACATTGGCATTGAGTTCGTGAAAAACCCAAACTCTTAAATTGATGTGAAGAACTTTCTATAAATATGTTGCATACCTGTGATACAAAGGACGGTTCCACCAAGCAATGCCCAGCCTTCCTTTCCATTTATGAGGAAGAAATGCAAGATGTAGTGTGGTGATAAGGCCTTGAATATACTTGGGTAATGGCGAAATATGCTATATATGCCTACGATTGGAGTGGTTAAAGTCCAGGCACCCATGATAGGAGAGAAGAGGAAGCTCACTTTTGAAGTACCAAACTTTTGAACCAGAAACAAGGCAATCAAAACTATTGCAGAAAGAGCCACGACAAGAGCTGAAAAGTGAGCAAGTCGTTCTAAAATTAAAAGATAACCCTTGCAGAAGGTAGTAAATTCTATATCTGTATAATAATCTACCTGAATAGTTAACCAAATAAAATTCTTTGATCTGTATAATAATCTACCTAAAACAAGCTTTGCTTCACTTCAGATTCAAATATAATAATCATGCAAATTTGAGGCAATTATGATGATGTTTCAACTAAATAATGTCAAGTATCATTTTGTTTCACATATATCATTACACTATTGAAAGATATTGTAAGAAAAATACTGGATCTAAAGTGACGTTGAACAACATGCTTACATTTACTAGCGGAAGGAAATGGTCCTCTTAGTCCATCCATTGCAGATAGCACTGTACAACAAATCCAAAATGACAGAAGAAAATCATCCATAGCGTATAGGATAATTAGACAACGTATAAGTAACTGACATAAAGTTTTCTCAGTATCAAACCTGAAACTGCTGGTGTGAGTATGCCATCACCAATTAGCATGCACATTCCTAGCATTGCAACAAAAAGTAATACTCTTCTTGCAACAAGGCTTTGTTCGAAGAATGTTACCAGCCTACTTTTCTTTTTAGTGCCCCCATACTGGTTAGCATTTTGAACGCCTGAGTCTGTGTCCGTGCGCTTGGAAGAAAGAATACTGATGTTTGCATGCCGACAAAGTAACGAATACAAGGCAAACGTTCCACCTGCAATTATTCATTACCGAACGAAAACCAAACCTGTAATGGAAACCATGTATTGCAAGCTAAAAATAAAAAGTAATCTTCCTTATGCCACCAGTATACATTGAAGAATATGACGTAAAATACAGTAGCAAAAACATAAAGGCATACCTTCACCCTGATCATCAGCTTTAAGAGCAATGCAGCAATACTTCACAACACCAATTAGAGTGAGAGTCCAGAACATAATGCTGTATATACCCAAGTAGTCATCTTCACTGGGTGATGTCAGATGCATCGACGGGTAAACATAAAGAGGAGAAGTAACAAGTCCACCGAAGACAACTCCAAGAGTTTTATAAGCTAGAAACACATTCCTCCAAAAACCATCCTTCCCCTGAGTCCATACAAGTGATACAACATTGCATAGAGCTTAAGAACTGAAAAGCAGTAAAACACCATATTGACAGTATTTGATATAAAATTTGATCTTCTTCCAAGGGTGTTAAACAACAAAACCAAACAAGACAACAGAACCCTTTTATTTAAAGAAAAAAAAAAAAAAAAAAAAAAAAAACATCAAAGGCCCTACCAAATTCATTCAAAAATCAAAATTATGAACAATTTAGTCAAACTTACTTGGAATCCCCATAATCCAAATTAAATATTTAAATCAAACCATATGAGAAAACGCACCTCCAACTTTCTAGAGCCTAGATAACAATAAAAAATTATCTATAAATTTTGAATTATTATATTTAAAACAGTAATAAAACAAAAAAAAATCCTGTCAAATCCATTGAAACAACGTTGAATTAAGAAATCTAATTCAAACAGATGAATTCTAAGAGAAAGTAACTAAATACAGAAATCAATGGACAATGAGACAAAACAGAGCCCATGTTTCCATGTGTACCAAACTTAATAAAAATCCATAACCATGAAAACAACACAAGATATATAAAACTTTAGCAGAAATTATTCAAAAAAAAAAAAAAAATCCTCTATTCAATCAATAATCAACATACCCATTATCAAATACAGAATCAAAACATCAAAACAACATTAAAATCAAGTTTAACAAGTTAAAAACAAACCTTCCCAAAGACAGAAAGAAAAAAAAAATCAAAACCCAATGTAAATAATCAAGTAAAAAGACATTTTAATAGCTTACATTGGTGTTTTCATTAATGGAAGAAGTGAAAGTGGTATGGCTGTGATGACCATTCAAGAGAGAGTTGTTGTTGTTGTTGTTGTTGTTGTTGTTATGGTTGTTGTCTTCAACAACGATTTCAGAGAGTGGAATCGGTGGACTAGATGTAATGAGTTGATTATCCATGAACAAAACGATTTAAAGAACAAAGGTTGTGAACCGAACACTACTCTTTCTCTGTTTCTGTGGAAACAGAGAAAGAGAGTTGAGTGATGAAAAGGTTTTTTATTGAAACAAAAAGAGAAGACTTATGAGAAGCTTGGTCACGTCACCTACTTTTCTGTATGAATGTGCGGTTTTTATAGGTTGTTTTAGATTCAGGGTGTGGGGTCGGTCCTTTTGTGAAGATGTTAATAAGCAAAATAATAAATCCATTTAAAAAGTTGCACCGATGCAACCATCTTTCTAGGGACATTTTTATTGGTACCTAACATTCTCTGGGAAATAACACATTCAGTCCATTAGTATTGACTTCCTCTTAAATTGGAAACAGAAAATGCGAATTTGGCTTACTTGCTTTAGAAAATGTTTTTACATTAATTTGTATATAACCTTAAATATCCAGAAAACAAATTAATTATTAGTTACCAAAAATAAATAAAATTTATTGATTAATAGCATTTGAGTTGGTAAAATGGTCAAGAAAGAAAATTGATGTTTAAGGAATTTTAGTGTTTCCAATAGTTTTAGAGCTGAAAATATTTATAGATAATTTCAAGTAATGGATCCATCAACACACATGGGATGAATCATGAATGAACCTTTCAAAAGAACTAAAGAAAAGTGGATGGAGTGATGGACTAGAAGAGCATCTTATGTACAATTTGTCAATTTCAAGCGGATAGTGAGATAAATATTGGTGCTTAGTGGTTTCTTTTTTTTATTTTATAGTAACATAGTTGTTGTAAGTTTGGTTTTCTTCTCCTTAGGTTCTCTAGAAAAAAACGTTGTATTAACCTATTTCTAGATTAATGCACTTACAAGATCAGGTCGCAGTTGGACTTGACCAAAGGGGGATTTGAGATCGGGGGTGGCTGCACCTCGTTGAGATTAAGATTGCCTACGTACTCTAGCTCGTGGGGGTGGAACTTAGAGATCAAACCATCGTAGTTCTGTTTATATAGAATGTGAAGGGGCGAAGATCATGGGATCTTGCAGATTCTCCGACATCTTTATGATTGTGTAATATTCTCCAATGATTGTGTAATATCTTCAATGAATGTATAACAGCTGCAATGATTAGGCGACAGCTGGAGATATTCTCTATGCGTTGAATTAGGGCATGTGCATATGTTGAGGTCGTTGTTGATCATGTAGTCGAGCTGCTCTGGGCGGCCTCCAAGTAGGTCGAGTAATGAGCGACCTGTGAAATTTGATGAGTATGCCACGTGGCGTGTTTTTATTGGTTGGAGTATATAGTACCCCTACAAATGCTAATAGCAACACATTAAAGGCATGAAACGAATCCCACTTAGGCTAGAGATACAGTATATGGAAGTGAGGCCAGTTGGTGAACAAATAATTATTGATGTATGTAGCTTGATTTGCACTTGCATTCATTTCTAAGTGTTGTGCATGCGCCATCAGTCCCTCACTCATGGGATTCATATCTAGCTTTTACAGATTCAATCACGAGTTGCAATTTGCAAATACAGTACTCTGTAGTTTCTGTACAAGACATTTGAAGAGCTCTGTCACCATTGAAGAAAAGACCAAATTACTCACTTTGACAACGAACTTTGAAGTTGGTTGCAAAACTGACAACCAACTACAAATTTGACAATGAACTTTGAGTTAGCTTTCTTAACTAACATTGGGAACGGAATCCGGTAAATTTCGTCAGCGCACTTGCTGACGTGTAAAATATTTGGACACGTGGCGTTGACTGCTACACAGTGTCACTAACTATTGCCACGTTGGCACGATAAGAAGCTCATGGTAGGCACGTGATTAGTTAAGAAGTTGATTACAATAAAATCTCTTTCAGACAACAATTAAAACTAATTTAATAAAATCAAAATAATTTAATCTTTCTTTCTTTACAAAAATCACTTTCACTGTGGTCCCTTTCCGGCAACTCCACTCAAAATCTGTTTTCGTCCTACCAACAAAGTGGTCCAAATAGGGTATGTTTGTACTGTTAAAGCTTCAATTCTTGTTTGTTTAGAAGCTTTGAAATTGATTTATTTCTGCAATTTTGGGATTTTCCGAAATTAGGGTTTTTTAATTTGGGGATTTTCAAAATTAGGGTTTTTAAATTTGGGGGTTTTGTGAATTAGGTTAATTTAATGTTATTGGTCTAAATTAAACATTGATTAATGGTGTAAAATAAGTTTTTAGCACAAGATTATCAACCCAAACAAAGTAATTACATTCTCCCCTCACACAGTTGATGAATTTTCAATTTTTGTTGGTTTCCGTACCTGAAACTCTAATTGGAGCAGGAATTCCACATTTGCAGGTGGCGAATGCATTGGTATAAGACTTAGTGGAGCTTGAAGACATGGTTTTCATGAAATTTGGGGAAGAAAGAGTAAGAAGAGCTTTAATTAGATTTCTAGGGTTTCACTGGTATAAATAAACAAAGGAAGAAGATGATGTTTAAACAAGGGTTACCGTTATTGCTTTTTCGGTTTTTATTATTTACTTACGTGTCATTAAATGGCAAGCCACGTCATACATATTCTTCCACGTCACACAGTTCAACGGAGAAAACTACCGGAGACTTTTTGAATGTTAGTCAAGAAAGTTGACTCGAAGTTCATTGTCAAATTTGTAGTTGGTTGTCAGTTTTGCAACCAACTTCAAAGTTCGTTGTCAAAGTGAGTAATTTGGTCTTGAAGAAAACATGCGTTTAGAATTGGTCTTTCTTTGAATTGCACACACGACATTCAAGCTTTCAACACACACGACGTTCAAGCTTTCAACTTTCAAGTTTCAACTTCGCCATCATGTAAGAAAGAACCTTTGGAAAATGTAGTGATTGTTGACTCAGTGAGCATATTAAACCAAAAGTTCTGGTGCAAAAGACTAAAACATTTTGGCTTTATAGCTATAGGATGGGCATCACATAAAACCAAGAGCAAGGAAAAGAAATAGTTGCCAAAGAGTGGAAAAATACATAACAAACAAGACAGAAAAAACAACCCATTTGGACCTTCTGATGTAATAATATATGCAATGAAGATTTATCATTGAGAAGCCAATGCACATTGTACTTAAAAACAAAATGTCACAGCATATTTTCCACAATCTCAATTCTCACCTTCTCCTTAATAACACCAACTTAGCAGAAGGAAACATCAAACATCTGATACCAAGTTTTGCGAGTGACAAAAGTTTCCTCTTGTCCACACCATAAAATAAAATCCACCTTATAAGTATGGAATTCTGCTCTCTCTCTCTTCTACATCACTAACAAAATCCCATTGTAACAAAATCTCATTGTAAGAGCATTCCCAATGCAGGGTGGATAAATCCACCTCCACGTAGGCGCCACGTAGGTTCACCTAAGCAAAATCCACCTTGTTGATTCAAGGTGAAACTCTACAAGGTGGAGAGTTCCCAAGGGAAGGTGGACTCTTGTAGAGAGAAAGTGGATTTTTAGAAAAACCGGACGGCATGTGACATGCCGTCCCATTTTTTTTTTCAAAAAAATAGGGAGACGGCATGTGACATGCCATCCGAGAGTCCAAAACTTTTAAAACACTACGTAAACTTAAAAAAAAAACAGACGGCATGTAACATGCCGTCCGGTTCTACCACCTGTGGGCAGCCCACCCCCAAAATCCACCTCCCCTTGGTACATTCTTTTAGGCTACAAGATGGATTTATCCACCCCACCTCCAAAATCCACCTTGCATTGGGAATGCTCATCCACCTCCACGTAGGCGCCACATAGGTCCACCTAGGCAAAATCCACCTTGTTGATTCAAGGTGAAACTCTACAAAGTGGAGAGTTCCCAAGGGAAGGTGGACTCTTGTATAAGAGAAAGTGGATTTTTAGAAAAACCGGACGGCATATGACATGCCGTCCGAGAGTCCAAAACTTTTAAAACACTACGTAATACCTAAAAAAAAACAGACGGCATGTCACATGCCGTCCGGTTCTACCACCCACAGGTGGATTTGAAGGTGGATTCTCCCACCTTCAAATCCACCTGTGGGCAGCCACTTTTCAAAATCCACCTCCCCTTGGGACATTGTTTTAGGTTTCAAGGTGGATTTATCCACCCCACCCCCAAAATCCACCTTGCATTGGGAATGCTCTAACAAACAACTGCTAGCTCAGTTGGTTTGTTATCCCTCTCAAACACTCCCACGAGTGAGAGGTTATGAGTTCAATTCCCATCAACAGTGTTTGGGGGAATTTCTCATGTAATTCTTAAGTGGGTCAGCCTTCGGGCCTGGTTCGAGATTAGAAGGCCCATACTCTTATGATGATGATATGTGGTTAGGTGTTCTCCCATGATGATGATGTGGCTAGGTGTTCTTCAGCGAAAGCAAGTCCCTGAGTAGCAGAATTGCTCGAGTTGCAAGGTGACGGTATAGACACTTAGGTAGTAGCATCAGTAGCCTTCGAGCCTTGTCTTTGTAAGCCCTTTGGGCCCTGTCTTTGTAAGCCTTCGGGCCATGATTAAAAAAAAAAAAAAAAAAAAAAAAACTTCACGAAAAAAAAAAAAAAAAAAACAGGATTTCCAAAATGGTGATATCAACATGAAGATTAATGCCCTCTTGGTACTGGAGGGAGGAGCAGGGTGCAGACATTGAATATCCATGGGAAACTTTTACGTAATTAATTTGATTCACAAGTCATATGTGAACTTTTTGAGAATGACCTCAAAGGTCAGCATGCCCTCTAAAGGCAAATCTCAAAAAGAGAAAGCAGTCCTTGAGTAGTGTAAGGATATAACTATGAGCATAATGAAAAAGTAGCAAATTATTGAAACTTAATGTTAGACCTCACATAGCATATATTAAAAAATGGCACACTTATTGCCTTATTGGCTTTGTACAAACATTGTTAATGCCTTCAAAGGAGAACGAACAACCCGAGAATCCATCATTTGGAATAGCATCTTGAAAACACATCCCGCTACCTCTTTCATCAGAGATTTAGCTGAACGCCTACAATAGAAATCGCCTATCAGAAGCAGCAGTTATATGCAAGGTAGATTGATGAGTGAAAACATATCATTACATAAATATCCATAATTAATTATTTCGGTAAGAAAGAATTTCTCCAGACAAACTAAAATTTGACGAAAGACTGGGAAGATAAGATGGCTTCAACTGACTATATATATATATATATATAGTTCTCATGGTAAGGAATATCTACTTGACTACTTGGGGCAAATTACGACCAAAACGTAAGTTTACAAGGACAGTAAAGACAGAAAGCACCACAAATATGATCATCTTAAAAACTTTGCCACAAGAGAAATTGGTCAAGGAAAATAATTCAGTCAGTGTGCTCTAATCATAGTAACATTGCAAAATTTCATACAATATAGCTTTTTGATAATCTATATTAATGCTTTCGAGCTGTTGTAAACAGTTCTGGACCCAATTTTCCCTTGCTTATTATCCATTATTCAACCCAAAGAATTAATTACTCCCATCTTTAACTTTTCTATACTTGAAATTTATAACCTGAAGTTGTATCCACGAATACTAACTTAGGGATTTCCCTGAATTGATAGCCGGGTTGGATTCTGACACCCACGTCCATGCAGGGACGTTATGTGTATATGCTGGTGTGACTATATGGCTTATTTTCAATCATTTACAAATTTTACAGATTCTGAATGAACTCAAAGTATTTATCTCATATCAAACAAGAGGGATGGGTTACAAACACCATAATTTTTTATCCTTGATCCTCAATGTCTATGAGTCCCACAATGGTGCTTGTAGGAATAAGTTTTGTATAAAGGAATAGCGCCTATTCGACTCTTAAAAGGGCAAAAGCCATCTAAGTTGAGGATGTTGGTTGAAACTCATAATTAAGTAATTTACTGCTATTAAGAATGCTTGAATGAGAAAAAATAAAGACTATCAACTATCATATCACGTCCAGTTACATAGTTTCGTAAAATTTATAAATGTATGGATAAATCCCAATTTTATAAAATGTTTAATTATTATAGATAGCTACCATACCCTCTTTTATTGACTATCTACTACAAGTGAATTGGCTCCTAGGAAGTGAAAAAGGCTTGCATAATGAGCATAATTGTTCTCTCGAATCCCGACTCAATATAATGTTTGCAAACATAGTTGCAAACAGGTGACAGGCAAGCCTTTAAGCTACCTTCTTAGCTGATTACCTCTCTAAGGACCATAACTTAAGTGATATACTAGGAAGTTGATGCACTGCAATTGGAACGTGTGGCAAACAATATATAGTTCATTCAACCTTAACTCTTAAACAGCTAAGACGGGATCAAGTCGGGTCAGGATCCACAGTTAAATAAATTGGGGATAATCGCAAAACAAACAATTCTTAATCAACCAAACCAATAAATATCCCAATCAAACCAAACATAACTCATCCACAGATAAATACCGAAAGCAAATCAAATCAAATTACAAAATCATGCCCATCAAACTGAATCAACTCAATAAAATTTACCTGAAAATGTACCTAAAATTTCTTGGTGGTGTCGTCACTGAAGAAAATCGTTTCAGTTGTAGTGTTTGGCTGTTGTTGTTGTTGTTGCTGTTCATTTAAGTACTTGTTCATATCTCTCATTCTCGTCGACACAACACTCGCAACCAGAACTAATCAAATTTAAATAACCAATATCAGAAAATCATAATAATTAACATTTTTTATAATTAAACAAAAACAAGAAAATCAAAAATTACCTCCAGCAGTTCCAATAGTCCAGAGCCAGAGAATTTTCAAACCTGGGCTTTTCTCTCTCCCCATTTTCTCTCTCTCTCTCTCTCCCTCTCTATCAGAAAATTGCTTCACTTCAACTCTTCAATTCACTTCTCTCTCTCTCTCTCTCTCTCCGCCAGACCTAATTTTGCTGCTTCGAGTGATCAGCTGCTGGTTTATCTATCAGGTTAGCCACCGTTTAAGTGTAAGGAAAACGACGCGTGGACGTGGACTTCAATTTGACTGGAGTAATAGGCCTGGACCCAGCCATAATCGGGCCTCAAGTGTTCGGCTTAAAGCCTTAAAAGGTTATACTGTTCTGGTGTTCCCACCCAAAATAAATAGTTCAAAAACCCCACTTTAAAACCATAGTATTAAAAAAAATCATAAATATTCAACGGATATATTTTGTTTTTTCTAGAAATTAGTTATCAAAATATTTGTGAATATTCGAGTTTGGTTTTAGTGTTGAAATTTCGAATATAACTGGGTTTTTTTTTCCTTCAAAAATAGGATATCTACGTAAAATTGATATTTTCAACTTTGGTCAAAATTTAAAACACACGAAACTATCTCTATCCAAATAATTAAAATATCATTTGTCTAAAACTTCGCCCAAAAACTAATCACTCTTCCGCAACCCCATTAAGTGCGGCTTGTAGCGCGCTTATCCTTCATTTTTGTGTAATTCTTTAAACTTATTAAATCAATAAAGAAAAAAAAACATTAACCATGGTAGAAGTCATTATTATTTAAAGAGAAAATTAGATTGAACAATAAAGATGATTAATAAATATATTTTTTAATCAACAAAACACACACTATTGAGAAGATCGCAATGTCTGGCAAAATAAATATATCGGATGTTGGGAAGTAACAAAATAAGAAAACATCGATTCAACGAATTACTATGTAGCTTGTAACGAAAATTGGTTAACTAAAATAGGATACAACAACCATGTAATGTAAGCATTATATTAATGGTAAACACAACATATTATTTAAAAATATAAGTCTGTGGGCTCAGTAATAGGTTATTCGTGCTAGGCTTGAAACCGTTACTTGTTGGCTCGGGGGCTCGACTATTTCGTTCAATCAACTTCTTCTTCGCTCCTTTCCCGAGCGTTTAACACTAACTAAGAGTAATGTAAATTATAAACAAGAAGAGTCACTAGGCAAATAGCCAAATATAATACAAATTTAGAAAGTCAAGGATCTCGTATTTTAAAATGGTCTAAAATAAGGGGAACATTCTGCCAATCTGCCATACATAAATTTAAAACGAAATATAATTTATATAACAACGCTACTTGATTTCCTCTATACATGACTTATTATTTGTTATTGAAACCATTATAATTTTAAACAATACGTAATGTTCTTTTTACCTGTTTTTTTTTCCTATCATGATTAATTAACATTAGATTTAAAATTTCTCCCTCTTAAGACAAACTATACAAACCTCAAAAATAATTCATCATCTTACGTTGTTAGTGATAGAAGTAGCGTTAATAAATGATGAACAACAACCCGCCAAGTGCCAAATTGTCTTGTTTAATCCATTGTTCAAAATCTCGTGAGATCTCACAAGATATCTCAAAAATGGGAGTGTTCGGTACGAGATATTTGTGAGATCTTAAACGGTATAATATTCATACCAACTTTGTTGATATCTTCGAGATCTTGTGAGAAATTATATTTTTAGCGGTGAGATGGATATAATGATTTTAAGAAAAAAATATATAGAATTGGGCTCTAAGACATAGAATTGGATTTCATCACACTTTCATCTGGCCCATCCCATTGGACCTCAACGGGTTTACTTGATAAGGAAGTTTCGTACTTTCGTTCCATTCCACATTTCCACTCTACCAGTCCACTACTTTTCGCTCCTGAGCACAAAACCAAAACCAAAACCAGAATACCGCCACAATCTTCTCTTTTCTTCACTTTCTCTCTCTTCAATGGATCCACAGCAGCAGCAACAACAAAGAGCAAGAGTTCCTCAACCTCCACCTCCAAATGCAGATCTCACTCCTGTGTTCACTGTTCTCGTTGGCTTTCTTGCCGTAGCTGCTATGGTATATCTTTCTCCTTCTCACTCTCTCTCTCTCTCCTTATCTCTTACACTTACACACACTTAGGGTTTTAGTGTGATTTTAACCTATTTTAGCCTTTTGATCTAAACCCATTTTGTATATTGTGGTTTTTAGGGTTTTGTTGTAGTTTTTTTTTATTTGTTGCTTTTTAGAAGAAGCTGAAGTTGGTTGACTTATAGGAGTTCAGATCTTTGGATTTGATTTTGTGTTGGTTTTGAAGCAGTATCAAGAACTTTTTGGGTAATGGGGTTTTATTTTGATGGATTTTGAGTTATACCCATTTCCCCAAATTGATAATGAAATAAGGTTTTGGATGAGTTTTTGTAACTTGGGGTGAAACAAGCTTGAGGACTTAGGTGGAGTGAGTTGATTTTTTTTTTATAATACTTTATTCTTGCTAAAAATGGTTGGTAGAGTTGATTTGGTAATAGTTATGAGGAAATAAGCTGGTAAAATCTTTGGTTGTTGACATCGGCAGCTCAGCACATAAGGCTGTGGGTGCGAGTCATGCACCTTTATCATTAAAATGCTTGAGTTCAGATAATGAAGCTTATAATTAGATTTGATACTTTATTTATTTTTATTTGGGAAATGGAAGATTTATTTTGATATCCAAGTAAATTGCATAAAGTTAGATGATTTGCTTAAGTATGATACATGTGCTTTTGAAGGCGAGGCTTCTGACATGCTCGTTTTAAATGTCTGAAAAGTGAAAACCTAAGCTGTTTTAACTTTGAAGTTTATTTGTATTGAAATACCATTGTTTCACTCAAGTATTACTCCTTTTGGTGTGAGGTCATTATGAACTTTTCATAAAGTACCAACTGCTTCTATGTATAAACATTTACTGGGTGCAAAAACAAAGGGATAGAATATTCTGTTAAATGGTCTAATTGATGTTAGTATGTAATTAACTATATATGGGGTAAATTAAGAATCTTTGTATATCATAACAATTCCGTAATTAAGAAGGGTCTGTTGAAAATCATTGTTTCGTGTTTAATTATTCGTAAAGTCCATTGATGTAAAATATCTCTTTTATTTTATTGCTTCTTTCTTTTCACTTTCGACCGATAACTTAATTTTTATGTAGATATAAAGGCCCAAGACGTGTTAAATGATTTTATGTATCCTACAATTTGAACATCATGTGTATGTTCTATCACAATATGAGAGTTGTTTAGGATCCAAACGTCCTGAATTGCATCTATTAAATACGCCCCAGTCGTACCAATGCTTAGTTTGTTCATCACATGCAAGGTTTTCCATATGCATCAATGGACTTTTACCTAGGTCTGTAGTCTTTACTGAACCCTATGACTCTCGTAAGTGTTATCTAGAACACATCTTTTTGCATATAAGTGGATGATGCCTGATCTTGAAATATGAATGCCTAATCCCCATCAGAGAGTGAAAACATGGTCAACCTATATTATGACCTAGTTTCCTTAGGCTGGTTCTGCTTATCAATAAATTAATGTCATGCGTTTAATAATCTCATCACTGTAGCTTGTACTTGAATGTTCATATATCATTGGCGCATAGCATGACATATTAAGTTGATGATTTGTTTCTCTGGTGATGTTTCTTCAGTTTCATCTTTTCACCCCAAATCTTTAATATAGTTATGTTATCATAAAATTTACAGATAATAATTCCTGCATCAATTTCAACGGCCAACTCCAGTTTATCCATTTTACATCAAGTCCCTGAAGGTCATGTGGGGGTATATTGGAGAGGTGGCGCTCTTCTGAAAACAATTACTGAACCAGGTATAACTTTGGTGCATTATCTTAGCTACACTTCTACTTGATGGGCTAAGTTATGTTGTGCTTATTCGTACTTATAATTTCGACATTTCTCCCTCTTTTTTTTGCAGGCTTCCACATGAAACTGCCACTTATAACCCACTTCGAGCCTATTCAAGTGACCCTTCAGACAGACGAGGTGAAAATCTTTGGACTCATTAATACACCTGAAATTAATGAAATTCTGTCAATCATATTTCTCAATGAATAATTGTACTGAATAGGGAACATAAATGTGGCTTCGAAAGGTGGTTGACCCATCTTTTTGTTTATATTTTATTGATAAATTGGAGATGTTTCTTGAATCATGATATTGTGGTCGTGACATTATTATGATGTTCAAAGCCAATAGCATTTCCTATTACACTAAGTGGTCGATAGTCTTTGGTCTTACCACTAACCATTTCTTGCAAATTTTGTTTTATTCTTTGGCACTCTGAACTTTTGAATATCTCATAGAAGACCGCTGGTTGAATTTTGATTGTTTTCAGTTTCCTCTTGGGGTCTGATTTCTGTTTTTCCTGATTTGAATTTGTCAAGATATTGGGATTGATCTTATAGAGGGGTGTGAGATCTGTAGTTTTTTTTTCCCCAGTAAGCCATAGTGATGTTGGGTTTTCTCGTTTGAAACATAACTTTATATCCATCTCCACACCAGTCTAAGGTAATAACCGAAGATGTGGCATGAGACTTGGTTTGTTTTATAACTCTTCTTTTCACACCAATAACTTTGTGCCTCTCTTTTTTGATGAACAGGTGAAAGATATCCCATGTGGTACTAAAGGAGGTGTTATGATAAGCTTTGAGAAGATAGAGGTAGATAATGAGTTTCTATCATTTCTTTACCTTGGCAGTTTTGAACTTTGCTATTCTATTTGCTTTCTCTTAAGGACTTCAGGTCTTATTTTTGTTTTCCTAGTTAAAAATAATGTTGCAATTGAAATTTCTTCTGCAGGTTGTTAATCGTCTCTCCAAGGAATACGTGTATGAGACACTGCTCAACTACGGGGTTCAGTATGACAAAACATGGATATATGACAAGATTCATCATGAAATCAATCAGTTCTGCAGTGCTCAGTCCCTTCAGCAAGTTTACATTGACCTATTTGATCAGGCAAGGCGATCCCCTTCATACTTTTAGTCCACCAAAATCCAGCATTAGTAGTTTATGTTTCCCTATACTTTGTCATTATGTTTAGACTACATTGTTTCTAAGAGCCGTGGGTTGCACATGCTAGACCCATTAAAGAGTTCTCTATTGCTTTTCTACACATTAATTTGACAGGCTTATGCTTTTTAATGTTTCAGATAGATGAGAAAATGAAAGATGCTCTTCAAGTTGACTGTACACGTTATGCCCCAGGTATTGAAATCCTCAGCGTGCGTGTCACCAAACCTTCTATACCATCCAGCATTAGACGCAATTTTGAGGCTATGGAAGAGGAACGCACTAAGGTATGCTTTTAATGCCATCTTGGGGTCATAATGTTGTTATGTATACTTGCTGATCTTGTCGGAGTGAATGATGGAAGCACCTGTTGCCTAAATAGTTTAAAAGCAGTCTTTGACCTAAGAATTAACATAAGTTGGATACCATGTAGGCCTTAATTGCCATTGAGAGACAAAAAGTAGCTGAGAAAGAGGCTGAGACACAAAAGAAGATCGCTTTAGCAGAAGCAGAAAAAAATTCTCAGGTTAGCAAGATCCAAATGGAACAGAAGTTGATGGAAAAAGACAGTGCCAGAAAGCAAGCTGACATCGAGAACCAGATGTACATGGCCCGCGAGAAGAGCTTAGCAGATGCTGACTTTTACCGGTAAGAAACATACCTTTAGATTTTGAAATGAAACATCATGATAACGTTGTTTTATTTGCAGAAGATATAATCTTGTTTGGCTTTTTACAGTGTGTTGAAAGAAGCTGAAGCCAACAAGTTGAAGCTGACACCTGAGTTTCTTGAACTAAGGTTCATCGAGTCCATCGCAAACAACTCAAAAATATTCTTTGGCAACAAGGTGCGATGGTTATTCTTTACGCCATGGTTTTTATGACCTTGGAACTTTTCCATGGTAGTGTAATAATCTAATCTTGGAATCCTCCTTTTCAGGTACCAAACATGGTATTCGATCAGAGGCTTCTTGGGAATTTTTTGACTACTGCAGGAAGGAAGGAGGTCATGGATGCGTAGGTTTTCAACTTGAGTGGTGTACGTCAGGACTGCAGAACTTTTTTCTCCAAGGGAGAGTTATAATATGAATAGCAGATTTATAGGAAGTTACAAAAGGGAAATATCACTGTGTTTATAGACATTTGATTAACCTTTTACAGCATCATAACCCAAAGATGCATATACTTCAAATTGTTGGTCTTCCAGTTAGAAGATTAATTTTGGATGAAATTTCCCAGTGCAGGAACATATTGATTTTAAGCTCAGTTGTTCGTTCATGTTCTTATTTATCTTTTATGCTGATACGAGTAATCTTCCAAACTGTGTACATTTTAGTATTTGCTGTACCAGTGCCATCGAAAACAGTACATTTAATATTCACTTCTGCTGTTGCTTTGAGCCTTGTACTCTCTGTATCAGCCTGAGAACACCAGTGCTGGACTGCTGGACATGCTTAGAAGTTAGAACTTGCTTCAATGCTCTGTAATGTGGTTACAAGAAACTGTAGTTATGCAAGTAGATGTCACAATTTTCATGACAAGAGACTGTCACTAAGAATGCCAGTAGACTGTCTAATACAAGGGACTGTTGTTGGACTGACAGTTTCTCGAAATTTCAGTATGGCTGCACAACCTTTAGGGACTCTATTAAGTATCACAGCATAATAATAGTCCCTAATAATCTCTTCAGAAAATCTTGTACAACAGAAAAAATGGAATTAAACTTTGGACCTCATGGGTTTGGGCCTGAATATTATATAGGCCTAAAGGTGGTGTATCAGGCTATCAGCCTTCCCATATATCAAAGGAAGCCTTTCTTGGACAGTTAGTGGTTGCACTTCTTCAGATCGGGATGGAGCTTATAATAACCACCACTTTTTTAGGCAATTTCTACTAGAAAAACTTATAAAACCATAACTAGATACATTACCTTTTTTTTTTTGTATATAAGCTACTAGCTTGGGGAGGGAGCACCACTTTTGAAACCTAGTAGAAAAACTTATAAGACCATGACTAGAAGTAAAAACAAACATACATTTGAGTTTTCTAGTAGAAACTTATAAGACCATTTCTAGTAGAAACTTATAAGACCATAACTAGAAGTAAAAACAAACATACATTTGGGTTTTCTAGTAGCTTATGAACTAGTATAACTGAAAAAACAAACACCACCTCAATCTCATTCATTCAAGTATTCAACTATGCACATATTTTGGATCTGCAAAACCAGATACATTGGAAATTCCATAGATTTACAAAATCGCGATATATTGCATAACAAAAAAATGTTGATATTTCACTTTACATGTCTCCATTGTTCATTGTTCCCTTTAATTAGACAATTTTGCTCTGCAACAGAAATCCCAACACACTATTCATTCCTTCAACCTTCAGTTTTTGCTTTAAAAAAAACTCAAAACCCTCCTACAATCCTAGAAACAATCCCCAAAACCCTTACCTCAGATTATAAAACCTCTTTAGAATCAAATCTTCAAACATCTCTTTAGAATCAAATCTTCATATCAGTAGATGCAACATTTGGCGAGATGAGACTTTCCACATACATAATAGGGGTAGTGCACAATGGGGGATCAAATAGAGGATCAAATCGTTTAAGAATCTTTGCTCTCTTGTTCCCACAGCAGATGATGCAAGAATAACTTGGAATGGATGTTGGTGTCGATCTGGGCATCGCAGTAAACAGAATATGTCCGTCCTCAAAAAGGCATAGTGGTGAATCAAGTAATAAAGGAATATCTAGACCTTGTCCAGGGTTGTCAATGCAACACACATTTGTCCAACGTTCTTCCTTGAGACCAATATTTTCCAGCATCCGCAAGCAAAAGGAATATTTTTCATAATTACCAAAAAGAAGATAAAATTTGTCATTTAAAGTAGTAAGGCTCATCACATCTCTAGAATGGCAAGAATGGCAATCAGATATCATAGGAAGCACTCTGAATTTATCATCCTTAAGATCAAAAGATATGAATTCCGACTTGGGAGCATCCAAGTCCTCTATATATATCCTTCTCCGCTAGATGAATTAAGTTAGAATTGACAAGTGTCATTCCATAAGGAGGTTCATCAATCATCACAACCCATATAGCAATAGGGGATGTTTGGAAGTGTTTTCCATGAATCAGTGTGTGTTGTATATATATATAGATAAACTTGAAATTCCATTAAATCGGATTCTCCCCTGACTGTATCTAAATATAACACTTTGTAATTGTTATAACTGGTAGGATCACGTCCAAATCCATATACAATTCCACAAGGGCTTTTATATTCACCAGTTTTAGGTTGAGGTATAATCTTATGTTCACCAGTTGTAGGGTTCCACAAGTAAATAATAGAATGATCAAAACCAGTAATTACTACAACAAGGAGCAATCCATCACAAGAACCAAGTATATGAAATTTTTGTTGCTTCTTATTAATATCAAACAGCGGCTGATCGATTCAAGTTACTATTCCAAGACCAAGATCATCAGGAGTAACAGAAGAATAGCTTAACGATTGTAAACGACCATACCTGGCAGGTAGCATGAAATTTAAGTTGTTGCTGCATGTTGTTTGTTTGACAATGTTTAAGATGGTTGTGGAGAAATCCAGAACTGGTGACTCCATGGTACATAGCTTTTGATACACACCGCAATTGTACTAGAGACTTGCATCGGAAGTCTAAACAATATATTCTCACCAACCTGTTGTTTAGCAGTATTTGTTTTCATTCCTTCAATCACAGACATGAGATCAGTCTCCGAATGCCTTTCGCTTCTCACAAAATCCATACTTTCTCTCTTTTGGAGAAGAGGCAGCAGCAGCAGCGAGAGGCAATGCTATCTTCTCTCTTTTTTAAGGGTGATTTAGGTTTTGGTCACTACTTTTTAGTATAAATTAGGTTTTGGAGGCGGTTTTTTTCTTTATTAGGGTTTAGAGCTCATTTTCAAACCAACAACTAAAAAAACCCAGTTGAACCGAAAATATTTTCAAAATACCTAAGTTTACTTTGTAATAACTTTTCACATGTTTCGGGTCCATAAAACCAGATATATCGGGTATATGATATTTCACCTTACTTAACAAATCGCGATATATCGGTATAAAATATGTTATATTTCGGATACCAGCTGATACAGTAGAACACTTTACATGTCTTCATCGTTCCCAGCTGAATAAACACTAAACAGAATCAATTTCAACAAATGATGTGGAGAAAAACATTCAATTTCCCTTCAATTAGACAATTTTGCTCTGCATCAGAAATCCCAACTCTGTATTCATTCCTTCAACCTTCAGTTTTTGCTTTAAAAAGAACTCAAAATCCTTCTCAAAACCCTTCTAAAACCCTAGAAACAATCCCCAAAACCCTTACCCCAGATCATAAATCCTCTTTAGAATCAAATCTTCAAATTTCTCTGAATACCCAAAACACTGATGAAGCATGGAAATCATTTAAGATTCTTACTAGCACTTCAAATATTCCAAGTAAGCAACTTTCCAATTCACTTATTACTCATTTATCTTCTCTTAAAGATATTCATAATCTTAAAAGAGCTTTTGCTTCTGTTATTTTTTTATTAGAGAAAAAACCCATTGTGTTAGATAATGAAACTATTCGAATTTTGTTACTTGCTATGAAATCTGCAAATACTGCTGCTCCTGCTTTTGCTTTGGTTAAATCTATGTTTAAGAATAGATTTCTTTTGCCGTTTAGTATATGGGGAGATTCTTTGATTGAGATTAGTAGGAAAAATGGTAATTTTGTTGGGTTTTTACGGGTTTTTAATGAGAATTGTAGGATTGCTTTGAATGAGAAATTGGATTTTATGAAACCAAATTTAGTTGCTTGTAATGCTGCTTTGGAGGGATGTTGTTGTGATCTTGAGTCTGTTAGTGATGCTGAGAATGTTGTGGAGACAATGTCGGTGTTGGGTGTTAGACCTGACGAGGCGAGTTTTGGGTTTCTTGCTTACCTGTATGCATTGAAAGGGCTTGAAGATAAGATTGTTGAGTTGGAGAGATTGATGGAGGGTTTTGGGATTTCTTCCAAAAGGATGTTTTATAGTAATTTGATTAGTGGATATGTTAAATCTGGCAAGTTACAATCTGTATTAGAGATTATTCTGCGTAGTTTGCGAGAGGGAGATGACAAAAGTTTGAATTTTAGTGAAGAAACTTACAGTGTGGTTGTAAAAGGGTTTTTACAAAATGGTAATATTAAAGAATTAGCTAAGTTGATTATTGAATCTCAAAAGTTGGAGTCACCATCGATTGGAATTGATAGCTCTGTTGGGTTTGGGATTGTCAATGCATGTGTTAACCTTGGATTATTAGACAAGGCTCACAGTATACTTGATCAGATGACTGCTGAAGGAGGTTTTGTTGGACTTGGTGTCTACACATCCATATTAAAAGCTTACTGCAAAGAGCAGCGGACAAGTGAGGCTGCGCAGTTGGTTATGGATATCAGCGCATCTGGTCTTAAGTTGGATGCAGCTAGCTATGATGCTCTTATAGAAGCATCCATGTCAAATCAAGATTTCCAATCTGCCTTTACTCTATTTCGGGAGATGAGGGAGGCGAAGATACCTGACTTGCAAATGAGCTACTTAACTATTATGACTGGCTTAACAGAAAATCATCGCCCTGAACTTATGGCTGCTTTCTTAGATGAGGTTGTGGAAGACCTACGTGTTGAAGTTGGCACCCATGACTGGAACTCAATTATACATGCTTTCTGCAAAAAAGGGCGGTTGGAGGATGCGAGACGAACTTTAAGAAGAATGGTGTTTTTACGGTTTGAACCAAATGCGCAGACATACTTGTCTCTTATCAATGGGTATGTGACAGCTGAAAAGTACTTTAGCGTGTTGTTACTCTGGACAGAGGTGAGAAAGCGGATATCTATTGACAATGAGAAGGGTCTCAAGTTGGATCACAACTTGGTGGATGCATTTTTATATGCTTTGGTCAAGGGTGGTTTTTTTGATGCAGTGATGCAGGTTGCCGAGAAGGCACAGGAAATGAAAATATTTGTTGATAAGTGGAGACATAAGCAAGCATTCATGGAAACCCATAAAAAACTTAAAGTGGCAAAGCTGAGAAAGAGAAATTATAGGAAAATGGAAGCACTTGTTGCTTTCAAAAATTGGGCTGGTTTGAATGTGTGATGTAACAGTGAACTGGATTTGAATGTTGTCTTTCAGTCTCTGTCAACGATGCAGAGCATGGAGAGTGCTTGGAAACCACAAAAGAGCTCAATGTGGCATAGCTGATGAAGAAGATCTTCAGGAGATTTGAAGCCCATCTTGCATTTTAGAACTGATCTTAGTGGATGTTGCTAACAGTGATCCAGTTCTGAAATCGGCTTGGCTTTCTAAACATCTCTTAAATAGTGCAGAGCATGACTGCTAAGGGGTGCCTGCAAAATCTCAGAAGCAGATTCTTATAAGCAGAAAATAATGCTATGGATGAATTTGAAGTCGAAGTAGGGGTCAAAATGCTAAAAGGAATGAGAATGTGAATGCTGCTGCTGCTGATGAATTGACTCATTTAGCTTTGATGATGAAGTTCTTGGTTGTTGTTGTGATTGTTTGCATGTGTTTAGAATGCAGGGACTGAATAAGGCTTCAAAGTAATTGTAATTATAAGAATATAAACCTATCGGTAAAGGCTTCTGTTTTTTTTTTTTTTGATAAAAGAAAAGTAACAAGATTACAACCTGATCAATCGAACACACTAAGTGTAAATTAGATCAAAACACTTGAAAACTCGACTAACATGAAACAACATATTTTCAAGAAAATTAAACTAATCATAAACCCAAGGCACACTCGCCCAGGGTTGCAATTCTTCGCATCCAACATCTCTTTAAAGAGTTTCTCTTGCCCTTCCATACTCATGCCAATTATACCCATTTCCTTAGCCAAAGGGACCACAAAATATTTCACTAAATTTCCATGGTCCACAGTTTCACTTCCTATCAAGCTATTAACAATTTTCGGTAAAGGCTTCTGTGCTATTGGAGAATTCGAAGGTAAAAGTAATTGGTATTTTGTACTGTATATATAGTGCATCTTATCCTTATACCTGCTTATACTTGCTGCCATTATGTCAATGGACATTGCAGAAATGTTCTGCTTTCCTTTACGGCTAGGTTTACTGTGCCTGGATATTTATTTTGTAGATGTTAGTCTCTTGCTTGTTTATCACTTTTGTTTACAATGAACATAATACTTTTTGTTTACAAATCATGTATTGTACAAAGATGATCAGATCCCAGTACAAAGCATGTGATCAAAACAAAAGGTCTTAAACTAAAGATTAAAACACAAAGCAATAACTTTTATTAATCTGACAAAATATTTACAACATATTGTACAGTGGTACTCGGAGAGTTATAACACCTCTCTCCTTTACAATTAAAGCTAACAAAACTACGTCAGTTAAATCTAAACTAATTTTCTTTGATCATTCAATCCTTGCAGTAGCTTCTTCTCCTTCCTTTGCAATGATCAGCTGTATCTCCCTTTATCGCACTGGGACTACTTGCATTAGGCTGTGACTCCTTTGCAGCAGAGGACATGAATACACTGGTTCACATGTAATTTTGAACTGCCCTCTCTGTTGAACAACGAGCCCTTCACTTTTCTTGCAAACATCCGAACAATTTGCCACCAGTGTCTTTGTGGAAACCACATCTTTCACTTGTGGAACCAGTGTTCCATTGGGACTCGTTGTCTTGAATTCCGCTTCATCTTCCTCAGGGATTGTTCCCTCAAAAATTTTAATCAGAGAAGCTTGTCCCTTGATATCCTTAATATCGAAGGTCCATTCACTTATTCCTCGTTTGTATTCGTTGTCAGACATCTCCTCCTTTTTCTTGTCTAAAGTTTTCTTCTGTGCAATCATTTCAGCTTCTTTCATCTTCAGCAACGCCATTAGTTCTACCAGAGTTCCAGGAAGTCCCTTCAAGATTGTCTTCAAAACAGATTCTTTGGATTTTCCTTTCATAAAGAAAGGGTGCTTCAAAAGCTCTTTTGCTGAAGGTCGTTTAGAGACCGGATCTTTCACCAGGCACACAGCAATCGTTTCCCCGAAAGACTTTGAAAAACGTTTATCGCTTTCAGGATCTAAACTAGGTGGAGGACTCTGCGGGGTCGTAATAAGTACCTCTACTGGTGAATAATTGGAGAATGGTGCATGACCATGAGCAAGCTCCAGAGCAGTTATCCCAATGAACAAATATGAGCTTTAAAATCATAACCTCCAGCATGGTGTGCCCATACACAGTTATCCCATTCCCCAAGATTCATTTTGTGTGACAAGTTTGAAAATACTTTCTTTTTTTCTGTTACTAAATCTTTGCTACATTGTTCTCTAGGTTAACAATTTTCAACATTAATAATTTTTGCATCTTTAAGGAATTTAATTAGAATAATATTTTCTTTAGAATTTTTTCTTCTTCTTCAGAATAGTTGAGATATTTAAGTAAATCGAAAGAAACCTTTGTTGTAGTGTTGAACAGGAGGTAACAGAATCAGCAAACCGGGGTATTTTCAGGCTTTCAGCAGACTTATGTAATTCAATCTAAAGAACTTCTGATGACTAACTAGTTTTAAAATTTGATTTGAACTCGATTTTTTTAAAACAGACTATTAATTACTTAGATAACACGGTAATTTGCATGAAATGATCTATTGAAATGCTAAAAGCAAGTATCAATGGTTTCAAAATTGCCACATTCTTAAAGTTCATTTAGTGTGACAAACTTGAGAATGAAATCGCTCCATTCCCAGAATTCATTTTGTATGACAAGTTTTAGAATAAATGGTATTGTATCTTCATTATAAGTACGTTTGTTGAAGTTAACAATATCTAACATGAATAATTTCTACATCATTTGAAATTAACAAGTTTTATTACAAACTGAGTTGCTGAGATATTGAAGTAAACAAAAGAATGATGGCATTACCATGTATTACCATGTCTCGATCGGATTTGAAACTGCATACAATTGGTTTCCTTGAATGAAAATCAGTGCAATAACAGTAAAGTTTGCATGGTTAATCGACCACAGCCACATGGTCGATGAGCTAATCGACCATAACAATGAGGCTATGACATAACTTGTATTTTTCGCACACTCGTTGCGCTTAAAGTACCACAATCAAGATTCTTCTTTAATACTAGGTTTCAATTTTCGCCTTATTGTGGGAATTACAAATGCAAACCAATTAGAAATAGTCGTAGCAATAGCCATATGACATTCAAGTGTATAAAATATATAAATGGTGACACGAGGACTTTCCCTTCTCCATAAGTCATAGTAGTACAGTACGTGGTTAGTCTAGCTAGAATTACGATTACCCAATTACACAAACAGGTTTGTGTTGTGGTGTATTTCAGATGGACTGCCACTTAGTTTGTGTATTGAGTGTTGACATTTGTTGAATGTTTCGATACAGACTCAACAAGTTAATATTTATGACAAATTTAATCCAACGTCTAGTTTCTGACCCACTGCATCACATCTTTCATCCACAATGTATGTATAGATTCCAGATCAACAGAACCTAGCTTCTACAGTCCCAAAGAGAATCTCTTCTACAACACACTGTACTGTATGACTGTATGTTTGTATTTCTAGTCCTTGGACACTTGGTTTATGTTGTGTTAATTTCATTTTCATTGAAGACAAACTTTGGAGGATATCTAACTTGTTTGTGCTTCTTAATAATCTTTCAAGTCAAAATAGGTAAGTACTTCCATTTCTTAGGTTCATATGTGCTGTCTGCCTGTCTTGCATGGATTTTAACTCAAAATTGAATACTTATTAGTAACTTGGCTTTACCTGCATTATACCTTGTCTTCAATCTTTATCTTATCAGAGAAATAACCACTGTTGAATTGAAGAATATATTTAAGCTTGGTAGCTTTAGATCAATAGCTACTTATATGCTGTAGTTCATTTCTGTTGCTGCTCTCTTTTCAACCAAAGGGTACTTCCAAGTTCCAACACTTCATGTTTGAATTTAAAAAAAAAAAAACACACTTCATGTTTGAATTTTAGGCTCTATTATCTACATCATCTATTGACTTCTTATCTGATCTCTTTGAGTATGATGAGTTCTTTAGTTATTTGTTTTTATTTGTTGATTAAATTTCTCAAATGCAAATTTTACATGTGAGCTTATAGGTGTTGATGATAGTTGATACTATCCTAGACCATGACCATCATATCTACTAGGTTGGTTTTTGTTTTCTTGTTTAACTCATACAACTTTAGTGATAATAGTCCACAATCCATCATCCCCAATATTTAATTTTCTGGTTTTCCACTTTGTCCCTTTTCTTTCATCAATTTATTGCAAAGTTTCAGTCAACTTGTCCACCTTAACTTAGCTAGAAGACACAGGTCAAAGGATGGGGTCTTATGGCTTTTTCTTCTAGCAGGATTATTTGATGTATATATACTTCCTGAGTCCTGACTGCCACTCCAAGTGAAGGATTTTTAGTTAGTTGAAGATGTATGTGGTAGAGAGCAAGGGAGGTGCTATTGCCTGTATGATACTTTCCCTCCTCTTCTTGGGTACATGGCCAGCTATTCTGACTCTTTTAGAGAGAAGGGGCCGGCTTCCGCAACATACATACCTGGATTATTCAATCACAAATCTCTTGGCGGCAGTTTTTATTGCTTTAACCTTTGGTCAAATCGGGGAGGACAAACTCAGTATGCCAAATTTCATTACTCAACTTTCACAAGTGAGTTCTAGTTGTACTTGTTACTATGAATCTAAAATTCTCTTGTTATACTATTACTAGTTCACTCTGCTTGGTTGGACTGTTTAGGCCAGTCAAGTTTTGCAGTAAATGTATATTTGCGCAGTTAGGCAAGATTTATTATATTGGTAGATTTAGATGACTTGATAGTCATTTCTGAATTTGTAAAATATATCCTCCATCCTGTCTTAAGCTTATCACTGCTTGATCTGGACCAATCTTCATTTAAAATTCCACTGGCAAGCACTTAATTCCTGGTCTATGTCCTTGGCAGGATAATTGGCCTTGTGTTCTGTTCGCCATGGCAGGTGGAGTGTTTCTTAGTCTTGGCAACCTCTCTACACAGTATGCGTTTGCTTTTGTTGGACTGTCGGTGACAGAAGTCATCACTGCAAGCATAACTGTTGTTATAGGTGTGTAAGTGTGTTTTACCATAATAACCTCTACAAAATCATCACTACACGGCTGTTGACTGTGTGGATACAGCTTTTTGATGGGTTAAACTAGATAAACTGTGCCTACAAGTTAAATTATATTTCTTCTGAATGCAACAGGCACGACAATAAACTATTTCTTAGATGACCGAATCAATAAAGCCGAAATTCTTTTCCCTGGGGTTGGATTCTTTCTCGTTGCGGTTTTTCTTGGATCTGCTGTCCATTTCTCGAATGCCGCTGATAACAAGACCAAACTCAGTAGCTTACCTACTAATTACATAGATGGAACAGGGTAAATCTCTATGCTATATATTCATTAATGGCTAAATTAGACATTAGGAGGAATCTGGCACTAATTCATCCGTACTTTCTCACTGCAAACTGGAAAGATCGTGGAACCAAATTTTAAGCAGGTTGTATATATTCACATGGAAGATACAATTGTGTGTGCATATCTGCGCTTTTACACACCTATCTTGTCTTCTGACCGTTAATATATCTGTTGCATACTAAAATTTGATCTTTATTTCTTAGGGAAGAAAAAACGTCAGGGTTTAAGGAAGGTTCTCCAGACAAATGTTAGTAATTCATCTGGCAGATTTCGTTTTTCTAATATGTATTTTGCGTGGTAGCTTTGATATTGATTTCCTGAAAACCGTTTATATAGATGGAAAAGATTTGGAAAATGGAGATGTTAATGTCGAGAAGGCAAAATTCGGAACTGCAAGCTTTCTCATTGAACTTGAAAATAGAAGAGCAATAAAGGTTGGCCATCTTAGTACAAAGTGTTTAATTGATTAAACTGCATGAGTGGATCAGTTTCCTGTGTCCCTTATGTCCCAGTCTCTCTTTTAACTTAGACATAAGGTCTATATCCATGCATGTTTTGTCTGTGTAATTAGACTCGGGCACATACCTACCTTTTTGCTATTAAGTTGATCTGTTTGTGATACTTTTATCCGCAGGTGTTTGGAAAGAGCACTGTCATTGGTCTGGCCCTAACATTTTTTGCTGGTGTTTGCTTTTCCCTCTTCTCACCAGCATTTAACCTGGCAACAAATGACCAGTGGCATTTAATGAAGGATCGAGTTCCTCATTTGGTCGTATACACAACCTTCTTCTACTTTTCAGTCGCTTGTTTTGTCATTGCCATCATTCTGAACATTACTTTTCTGTACCAACCAATGCTCAACCTACCGAGGTCATCTCTGAAGGCATATTTAAGCGACTGGAATGGAAGAAAGTGGGCTTTTTTGGCTGGTATATTATGCGGATTTGGCAATGGGCTCCAGTTCATGGGGGGTCAAGCTGCAGGATATGCAGCAGCTGATTCTGTTCAGGTTAGTGTCTCCATATGAATTAATGTGTTGCTAATAACATAATTTCAGAAAATGTACAGATCTTGTTTCCATTGAAATAATTATGTGCGTAATCTTACCAGGCACTTCCACTTGTTAGCACCTTCTGGGGCATACTTTGGTTTGGAGAGTACCGAAGATCATCAAGAAGAACTTACGTATTGCTTGTGAGCATGTTGTTAATGTTTGTCGTGGCTGTAGCTACCCTTATGGCATCATCAGGGCATCGGAAGTAATGGGACAGGGCAGAAACATAGCGAAAGTGCAAAACAGTGGTATAGTGATCTCAGTTACTGAGGGTAAACTAACCCTATGAAGAAAATAACAGTTTTTTTTTTTTTTTTTTGTTTTTAAGGTTTTTCATAATTAGGTTGTTTTGTTGTTCCAATGAGTGTTTCTTGGCCGTTCAACTTGGGCAGTTTTTTGACTCATGTTGAAGTTATGGCCTTGATTTATGTATAAATTCTTAATGTTTTGGTAAAATAAAGACATACAATAATAGCTATACAGTAAAACCCCTCTACAGGAATACTCTATATAGAAATAACCTCTACATAGTCATAAAAAATTTCGGTCCCAACTTGGGACCAGTTATAAATAGGAATAATATTCATATTGTCATAAGTTATAAATTTTTTAGGTCCCATCTAGAAGAAAATTGCCTCTACATAGTTATAATTAAATATATATTAATAAAAAACATATTATATATTGAGAAAAATATTAAAGAAAATATAAAATTTGAGACATTTAATATGTTTTTTTTTTCTTTTCTAACACTTCCCGTCATTAAGTTAGTATATGTGCACTATATCTTGAAGCTATATTATTGTTTTGAAACTATACCATTATTGAAATTATACGATAATTTTCTTAAGTAAAACTCTATTAAGTTATAACCTCTCTATAGTAATAATATATTTTGGTCCCCAAGAGTATGACTATAGAGAGGTTTTACTCTATTTAATTTTATTTAGGCCAATTTTATTTATTTGTTTGTTTTCTTTTGGTTTTTGAAAAAAAGAAAAGAAAAGAAAATTTATGATTGGGTTGGGCTTCGGCCTACGGCCCAATATTGCACTTCCACTTGAAATAAATATACCTGATACTACCGTGTGTACTCGATCATAACTCTCAAAAAAATAATAATAAACCGGCCCGAATATTAAAAAAAATCCCTCTCTTTTAATTTGATAGTTCGTTTCGTTCTCTCTTTCTCTCTCCTCCAAACTCTTTGGGGTCTGTTTGGTTTGTTTCTCTTCTCTTGCAATCACTCACCACTCACCATGGAAACAGCAACAACAAGTAAACCAAATCTTCCAAACGATCAAGAAGAATCTTCAAAACAAGTTGGTCTTATTTATGATGAACGTATGTGTAAACATTCAACTCCAGATGGTGAAGATCACCCTGAAAACCCACTTCGTATTAAAGCTATTTGGAATAAACTTCAATCAGCTCGAATTACTCAAAGGTTTTTTTTTTCATTTTTTTTAACTATTTCTTACATACCCATTACTCATTGTTGAATTTTATGTAAAACCCTTTTTTTATTTTGGGAATTTTGTGTACAGATGTGTTGTTTTGAGTGGTAAAGAAGCAGAAGATAAACATATAGCATTAGTTCATACACAAAGATATATTGATTTGATTAAGAAAGTTAGTTCTAAAAGGTATGATTCAAGGAGGGAAAAAATTGCAAGTGAATTTAATTCTATTTATCTTAATGAGGGTTCAACTGAAGCTGCTTATCTTGCTGCTGGGTCTGTTATTGAGGTGAGTTTCAATTTCGGGTCATGTATTGTGTATAATTTAAGCATTATGGAGCGCAATTATAAACATTTAGTATTATGTTGATTAGAGTCTAAAACTTTTAGCTTAATATGATTTGCTAGGCTTCTGAGAGAGTTGCCAGAGGAGAACTGAAGTCTGCGGTTGCCATTGTTAGGCCTCCAGGACATCATGCAGAGGCAGATGAAGCAATGGGATTTTGTTTATATAATAATGTGGCTATAGCTGCGAGTTTTCTTTTGAATGAAAGGGTATGGATATATTAATTGTTATGTTGAAACTCTTATAGATTTTCGATTCATAGATAACTCAGATTCTTGGTTTATTTGTGCTTTAAATAAACTTATACAACATAATATTTTTTCCATGTTTCAGCCTGATTTGGGTATCCAAAGGATTCTGATTGTTGATTGGGATGTGCACCATGGGAATGGCACTCAGAAGATGTTTTATAAGGATCCGAGGGTGTTATTCTTTTCTGTTCATAGGTAGATCATCAAGACATTATAAATTTATAGTTCTCTTTTCCAAATACACTTTATTATCTTGATAATTTTTGGAAGTTTCCTTGAAAGTGTTTCATATAATTTGGTTTTATCCTCGTAGGAAATAAATTGTTTTCCTATTCAATTTGTATAAATTTTCTGCATGTCATTCAATATGTTGGTTAACTAACTTGAAATTTTCTGTTTCATGGGTATATTGCCATTTATATAGGTTTGATTTTGGAACATTTTATCCGACTGGAGACGATGGCTCACACACTATGATTGGAGAAGGGTTAGGGACTGGATACAATATAAATGTTCCTTGGGAACATGGGCAGTGTGGTGATGCAGACTACTTTGCAGTTTGGGAACATATTCTGATTCCTGTTGCCAGAGAATTTGCGCCTGACATGATTCTTATTTCTGGAGGATTTGATGCTGGTCAGTGTTAAATTGTTAATGTTGTTCACGACTTCTTTCTATACTTTTTGAAGATGTGGAGCTTAGGCTGTTTAAGAACAAGAAAAAAATTTATGTGTTCATTTTTTTAGTGGTCTTGGGAAATAGTTTCCTTCTGATTTTCAATTGCTCCAATCATCTCTTATGAACATTATTGCATGGAAACAATTGTATTCTACTCAGCCCCTTCGTATTATTGTGTGAAAGTTGTCGAGGATGTAAAAATTTAGAACTATATTTGCAGTTCTTAAGAGATTCTCCACTACTAAGTGAGTTTTCCATGAAAATTTCTCCCATGCAATAACCTTTATTAAAGCAAGAAAGAAGGCAGCTTTGACTTCTTTCTGGGACCTAGATATATTACCCTATATAGATTGTCTATTAAGATTATATGCTCACTAAAAAACCCTTTTCACAAAAACATATTTCAAATAAAGTGGTGTCCAAAATATGAAACTCTAATTAAGTGGCGCTAGAAATGTAGCAAGGAGCTGCTATCTTGAAAAATGAGCTCCATACTGAGAAAATTAGTTTACTCGTCTTATGTTGGCCCATGATGGGGTGTTAAGTGAGTTTCAAGCTAATCTTAGTATGTATGTTTATTTTTGTGTTTCTGTGATTAGTTGGTAGTTACAATGAAATGTCAAACCAACATATAATTGTTTAATGGTAACTATCTTCTAAGGGCTTGAAGTTTTTTGATTACTTCTTTTGACAGCTGTTGGTGATCCACTAGGAGGTTGTCGCATCACACCATATGGGTATTCTGTGATGATGAATAAGGTTTGCATTATTTCCCCCCTTTTCCAAGCTTTTTATGTCTTTCCTCATTCCATGTTTGGTCATTGTTTCACATTTTTGACTTTCCTGTATAGTTTCAGTTTTGATGGATGATATATGTTATTTATTCTGTTTGTTTTCTCAGCTTATGAAATTTGCTCAAGGAAAAATTGTAATGGCATTGGAAGGAGGGTACAATTTAGATTCCATAGCAAATTCAGTGCTTGCATGTGTGACAGCTTTACTAGAGGATAGACCTATCATTGGATCGTCAGAGGTCTATCCATTTGAATCAACACGGCGTGTTATAAAATCGGTATTTGTATTTTTACTTTTTGGGTTTAGCTTTACCTATTGCCCTATTGGCAGCTCCAATGTTTTGCTAAAGTCAATGTATATTTTGTGTAGGTTCGTGGAGAATTAAGTGTCTTCTGGCCAACACTTTCCGATGAATTACCAAATGACTTGGTGCTCACCAATAAGGAAACAGCTCCAGTTGAGGTGATATAATCTCATATGAATGCATAAGAATTTCTTTTAAAGGCCGTTGTAGAAGTATGTGAAGGTGGATATCAATAATATGTTTTTACTGCTAGGTGGATGTTATATAGTAACTCTTACTTCAGGAAAGAGTCTAAAAGCATATTGATACAACATACAAGATCTTTGCTGTTTGCAGTTTAAATCATGGCAGGAGTTTTTTTTTCTTATTAGACTATAAGCTTTTGTGCATTGACTTACTTGCGCTGATGCACAAAAAATATAGTGTAAAAATTGATGCCACCTTGTGAGAACAACCTCTTATGATAGTTCAAGGTCTCCTTTCCCTTTGTTTGTTAATATTTCGCTTTATATTGTTGAATATTTCGTTGAGTCACCATACAAATTATAAAAAAAAAAAAAAAAAGTTCTATATTTTTACTTCTTGTTAACAATAATATTCATTAAATTTATTTGCACCTCTGACCTGATGATAGGCTTATATAATGTTGTTGTCTGACACATATTAAGTAATCTATTGATTTTTTTTCGGATTTTTACTTCCACAGTTGATCTCAAGGTCAGATTCTGATGCCGAGAGCGATGAAGACGTCAATGCCCAATCACAACTATCAGAGGCTCTGTCTGAAGTAAATCGCGTAGATGTAGTTCAGAATATTATCCAAGACCTCTCAATGCTGAAAGTTGATGAGGCTACAAATGGTAAGACATCATTTCAGCTTCTTTATCCTTGGAAATTTTGAAGAATGTCTGATTGGTTTTGTTGCCAGATCATGATGCTGATGGTCCCCTCTTGTGGAGGTCAGTCTTGTCAAAGATTGATATTTGGTATGGAAGCTTTGGTTCGAACATGTGGAAACCTAGGTTCCTTTGCTACATCGAAGGAGGGAAGGTAAGATATTTCCTTCATTATACACTAATAAGCAGCACTATTCATCCAGTTTAAATTACTAATAAAAATCTGAATGCCAAATCCTCAGTCATATGTTGTCAGCCACGACATATCTCTTTTTTGCGGAAACTTATGTTCCTCATTGTATTGATTTCAAAGTTAACAAGAAAATTTAGGGTACTTGAAAGGTTTTTGATTCACCAGTAAATCAATAGTATGAGTTATGATAGTGAAAACATTATAAGTTTTGATGTGTAGTAATAGATATGGAACATTTTCTTACGTGGTTGTCGTTTGTGTTGTTGTTCAGATGTTTAAACTTACCTGTAACTATTTCTTCTAGGTGGATGGTATGCAAAAGCCTTGTTCTGGTTCAATGGACAGAAGCTCGCCAAAATCGATTGTGTGGAAGGCAGTGCCCCATCAATTATTCTTTGGGCGCTCTCATACAAGTACATGGGGACCTGGCGGGGTTGCTTTTCTACATCCTCAAAGTAGTAATACCGAAAGGAGCTACATGTGTTTGTACAAAATAACGTATGTGACTGAATTCTGTAGCACTTTGTCCACTGAGTTACTTTTTTCACGATAATTATTTTGGTGATCGAGGAATCCGTTGATAGTAGTAAGAATTGGATTAATTGGCATTATATACTAGCATTTTCACTGAAGGAAAACTGAAGAAACTATGCTGAACTTGATATTGAAATATGTTTCTGTATGTATTGCAGCATTCCATATATTTCCTGTTTGTACTTACGGCAGTTGTTTTTGTAGGCTTGAGCAGTTCAATGACATATTGCTTCAGGAGAATGGTCAAAATGTGTCGGCTGCATCTTCTTTGTTTGACTTAAGTGCCTTAGAATCTGTGACAAAAAGCAATTTCTTAACTTTGAAGGCGCTTAAGGTGTGTTTGCTGTTATTTATCTATTTTGAATGCCAAAATAGGTTGTATTTACTATTTAACAGATTGTGTTTGGATGATATCTAGCGGTAAAAGAGAAACCTTAAAAGGGTCTTTTATCAGAACATAATCTCATATGATTTGTTTACAATACTATGTATATTGGTTTTATTAGTCAAACCAATTTAGAACATTATTTGGATCCTACATTCTTACTGTTTGGTTAGATTCCTGGCTTCTAGAAAAGAGTTGTTTCTCAAATATGGTAGAGCGCTTTCATTAACTACTTATCATTGGTTGAGCAAGGGCTTTATAAATTCTGGGATTCTTTATGCCACATCACCCAGCTCAACGACAATAGAATTTGTCACGTTCTTGAGCGGGTCAAAAGTTCTAAACTACGGAAAATATACTAAAATGTGGTCACTAAGCGGACCTAGCATATTATCTTTGGTCATCCATCAATATTATTGTCTTGAACATATACTTTCAAAATTTGTCTCATTTATTTGAAGTTTTGAATTTGCCGATATTGTTTCTAACATAATTTTAAGCCATCTTTGTTGTATTTCCACGTATGTCTCAGCTGCTTTCTGAATTTGTGGCAGGGTGGCTGGTACTCAAATGTGGTATATATGGGAAAAGAGGAGGGTCTTCCCATACTGACTATGACGTAATGTTTTGACATGATATCTTAGTTCCTGCTCATTCTATTCTGTTAGCAACATAGTTCATTATATTTCACCTGTTTTACCTTTCCCTAATGCAGGTGTCCATTTTTAGATGTCGAGAGTTTTAGCACTGGGAAGCTTCCACTTAAAGAACCATCTAAATGTTACATGGATACTTTGGTCAAAGGCTTGGTAGCGGGGAAGCAATTGTCTGAGGATGAAGCCATTGCTTACATTAACAATGCGTCTGCCAGATCACTGTGATTCTTCCCTTTATTTCACCCATCATCTTCTGTAAAAGTCAGTCATCGTACAAAGTGCAAAAGAAATATATATATCCTCAAGTAAGTCCACTGTCCACACTTCACAGTATGTTGGGCGTGCTTCTTTTGTTAGTAGTAAGCAGTGTGCAGGTATTTAACATGAAAAATACCGTGCACTTAATTTGGCAATCTTTGTAATCATTGTTCATCTATGTGTATTAAAATATTTTACTGACTGAAAAGAAACTTCACTAAATAATATAATTTTTGTTTTGGAGTTAACCTTTACATCTTTGGTAACCTCATAAGGTGAAAAGGAAATACAATGGAGTACAGTCAAGGGCATGCATTTTACTTAAGTGTTGTAGAGGAATCTGTTGCTTGTAGATTTTACTAATAGTCCACCCATGTTTGGATCTTTGTGTAGTCCCTCAATCAGTGTCTTCTGCAGAAACAGAGAAAAAGTTTTCATGTTAAATAAATTCTAATCAAATACATAAGAATTTTTTTGTTACAATGCATGGTGACTGTTATTTATCCACCCATCCATCAGCTAGCAGTCTATCTGTCATGGATATCGACGGCATAACAGGGTGTTATAGCATTATGGTCATTGGGATATGTAATGTTTGGCATCCAAGATGATGCAAATTACAATGTAAAAGCATTGAATATGATTTCTTACCAGTAGATATAACATTGTCTGCACAGAAGTTATCACATCTTAAATCACAAAAGGCTTCATCAAAATGATCTGGTGATGCGAGACAAGCCTCTGTGCACCTGTGAAAGCAGGTGGCATGATCTTCTGCTGTTGCCTCTTGTAGGTTGGTTGTTGCGAAAAGAACCATGCACAAAATAAACGCAGCCACAACCTTGTTTTCCATCCCTTCTATTTCTTCTTTGTAATGAAGAAATAGAAGGGAAGACAAAGGAGGGAATAAGGGGTTTTAAACCATGAAGAATTTTTTTTGTATGGTTGAGAAAAATATGCTAATTTTGGGGTTATGCATGAGGCAGTAGACTTGGTCTAATTCTCTATATTAATTCCCAAAATTAGTATGTAATACAAAGGAAATCTTCTGTTCTGTGCTATTTGACTGCTTTCTGGTTTCTGCATTGTAGGCACAATTAGTGGAATCAGTTGAAGTGTATGCTTATATGCAACCTCAATCTAAAGAGTCTGCATTGATGCAACCTCAATCTAAAGAGTGCATTGGCCAATTGAGTGCAGGAGTCTATGGGCTAAATTATCAGGTCCTTTTATTCCGGCCCAGGATATATTGGACCGGGCCGGTCTTGAGGGTTTGGAAAGTTTCGTTTAAACGTTAAAAGTTAAAAAGTTAAAACCCAAACAAACAAGGAACAAGCAGCGCGCCAACGGAAAACAGATTTCGCTTAAACCAGAAAAAAAAAAAAAACCCAAATCATTTTAAAACCCTAGAAGGCTAACAAGTGCGAGCGAAAACTCGTTTCTTCTTCAACTCAATAGTTCTTCTTGTTCTTCTTCTTCTTCTTGTTGTTCTTCTTCTGTTTCTATGGCGGCAACGAATACGACAACAATGACAATTCCAGTATCTAATATGAACGATGGATTACTTCACAATAACGACAACAACTTCTTCAGTAAGTTGTAGTATTTTTTACTCTTTGATCTCTTTCATTTGTTTCAATTGATAATTCTTCGTAACTCATCGAAAACCAAATAAAATTATGGAAAAGATGTTTGATTACTATAATTTAATAATCACTTAGAGTTTTTTGTAATTCATTAGTAACTAGGGTTTTGATTTTAGCTTTGAAAATTGTGGAATGCTTTGAATTTGACTTGACATTGTTCTATTTATGTAACTCAATATTGTTGTGTTAGAGCTAGTTACATAGCTTTGGAAACCTAGTTACAATATGTAGGCCTACTCAGCATTGTTGGATAAAAATTACTATGAAATTGTGATTTTTTTTTTCATTTGTGTTATGCTGCAGTATGGAGGGAATTTGTATGGGGAGCAGCTGCTGGGGCTTTTGGGGAAGGCATGATGCATCCTATCGACACCATAAAGACTCGAATTCAAAGTCAAGCTATCTTTAGTGCGTCCCAGGTGCAAGAAAGAAATCATTTATCACTAATTTCAAATCTTCTTAGTTACAACACTCTATGTTTGAGAGTTTTTAACGATTGGAATTATTCTTGACTTTGGTTCATATATTACAACTCAGGCCCAAAAAAGTGTCCCCCAGATGATGCGTACAGTCTGGGCTACCAATGGAATACGAGGTGAATGATTTTCCTTTCCAAAGCTATTGATGTAGGTTAGATGACTTACACTTTTAATCACAAAAATAGAGAGTTTAAAGTATCGACTCCTTTCAAAATATGGAGAAATTAGAGGCATTTGAGTATGCAAGTTTACCTTGTCACCCCTACCAAACTAGTATCACCTTCCATTTATCATGCTCTCCACTTTTCTTTTACCATATTAGTAAGATAAATAAATGAAATACTTCTGGACAAAGGATTGGAAAATACCTTGAATACAACACAACAAAATATGTAATAACTTTCACTTTGATGTTCTAGGAATTATTTTTTTTTGAGCAGTATTTCCCATAAATCACGGAAACCATTAAGTAAAATTAGTAAATTACTCTTCACTATTTTTATACTCTTTGACGACAAGTTATGTTATACCAAAAGTGTAAGGAAACAATTTTGAAGATGAACTTACTGGCTTATTTATAAGAGAAAATGATTTCTGATGTCAGCATACTATTTTTTTTTTTTACAATGGTTAGGTTATATATTCTTACTTTTATTTTTGAATTTATACAAATTTTAGTATATTTATATGGGTATTGTGGTTTATTCTCTCGAAAGTCTTTGCATGACACTTTTTCAAAATGATTGAAAGTAATTTATTGTGCGAAAAATTACAATTACATCATATTTGTAACATGAATTTTTTTCTAAACTTGTTTGATGAAGTTCCTTTTCATTTGATGGTATCTTTATTAGTATCTAGCATAATTGTTTCCCTACTGTTTGGTGCTTATTCACTATTCTTGCTTGTGTAATTACAGTTTCTATTTCAGTTCTCTACTTCAACGACCAGATTTATATATCATACAATAGTATAGAACCTCTGAGACTAACTCCTGGGGTAACTGGATTACTTGCGCATTCATTTTTTCTCTTCTTTGACGTTCTTACATTGACCATCACATATTGCAGGTTTTTATAGGGGACTAACTCCTGGGTTAACTGGATCGCTTGCAACTGGGGCAACATACTTTGGTGTCATTGAGTCCACTAAGAAGTGGATTGAGGAGTTGCATCCTGATCTTGGTGGTCATTGGGCACACTTCATTGCTGGGGGGTTGGGTAAGCGTAATGAATTTGATCTTTGATCTAATTGAGCTTGTTTATCTAGTTGAGATAGATGATATTAAAATGTTTTCTTAAAAGTCAAATCACTCCCTCAGATGCAAATCAAAGGGAAAAGAATAAACCTAAACCTTCATTCGCCAGTTTCTATCTTATCTGAAAAGGTACTATGAGAGTCATCCCAAAGGAGCAATATTACTTTCTTACCCTTGTCATTCAAATGGAAGAGAAATGCCTCAGGAAAGAAGAAGGATGCATGCGGTTATAACTTTCAAGCAGTATAATGTATTGATTGTTGAAAAATGTATTTTATCACATCTAAGTGACTCTTGTGGTAATTTATTTACTTCTTCTATGATTATTATGTTCCAATTTGAGAACATTCAATCCTGCGCCTGCTACTTTTATCTCTCTTTCTCTCCTCTCTTCAAGCATGGAGTTTAAAATTACGAGCATATATATGCTGATGTCACCTTAGGTTGGATCTAGATGTGTCAGTCTATGCACTTATTCAGCTAGAGGCGCACACACATGCTAGGATGCTGAGTGTAGGTGTCGGGGTACGCTATTGACTGCATAGGTACCAGTGTGCATTAGGATGACAAAAATCATAACAACTTTATGTTCTTGTGTATGGTTGCCATTTGCCAAGTTATTATCTTTGTACCCTATAAACGATAAATATAATATTCTCCTTCCTATAAGTTTGTAATTTAATTCTCTAGCATCGGTTTAGGCTCATATCGCTGTTGTCTATAATGTTCCAGGAGATACACTTGGTTCTTTTATATATGTTCCATGTGAAGTAATGAAGCAAAGAATGCAGGTCCAAGGCACGAAAAACTCTTGGACATCTACTGCCTTGAAAGAAACTATTCGTCAGAAATCGGATAATCAAATGTACGGCTACTACTCTGGAATGTTTCAGGCTGGTGGTTCGATTTGGAAACAACAAGGTCTTAGAGGATTATATGCTGGGTATGTTTCAGTCTAGCCTGCTATTTCTATTTTCGAGTAGGCAATTGTACTTCTTGTCTGTGTGCAATGTTTTATGACCAGCAACAATGCTCTGCTATTATGTTCATAGCAACCGTTTTCTACTGTTAAATATGTTCGCTGTTAGATTGGCTTTACCAGCTATTTTATGTTCCTCTTTAAGTTTTATAGGTTATAAATCTGTTTTCATTTTATTTCTATTATTTCTATTTTTTTTCTTGCTCATTTCTGATTACAAGTGATCATGATCGTTAAACTGGTGCTGTGGAACTCATTGGAATACATATAATTATAAATAATGGATTATTTCATAAATTTATGGTAATTCATTTATCAAGATTTTCGACCTTTAAGTTTGAATCTAGCAATGTCTATGAGCTATAGAAAAGGGGATACTGTATCTGTTTAATAGAAGGCTGAGGTGTGTTGCAAGACTGATACTGCTATTTGGACTTCATTGACAGATACTGGTCTACACTTGCTAGGGATGTTCCTTTTGCCGGTCTTATGGTATGTGTATTAATGCAAAGCTTCTGTGTTTCTTGTTAAGTGAAATGGTTGCTATTTAGGTGCAAATTGTCAGTCTCTTAAAAGTTCTCCTTTTCTCGAAACAATTTGTTTTGTCAGGATGTTCACGATGTGTGTAAATGCCACTAACACGTTAGTTTGCTCTGCCCTATGAGTTCCAAGTGTTTGTAAATTCACATTGATGGTCATGCTTGCTACTTACCTTAACAAACCACTTTGAGAATCTTTTGTATGCTGGAGGCCCTATGTATGAGTTTATGAGTGATGGAAGCAAATGTCATCAAACAAACAAAACAAAATTTTGATTGTGCTTCTATTATTCTATTCTTCGCTGTTGGGACTTTGTAAAAACTCAATCCATAATTTGATGATATAACATGGAAGAGACCAGATCATCTGCTCTCAAGTGTAGTGGGGCAACTTTTCCCTCATGGTATCACCTTAAAATATTACCTATATAAGGTCACATGCTTTGAGATAAACACCGTGACCTCATAAAGGTTTCTGTGTGGTGAAATCATGAAACCGGTGCAGAGGTTTAATATCTGCATCTGGGAGCAGATGACCCAAGTTCATCATGGAAAGATATGTAAGGCCCTGCTTGGTATAGATTGAAGGATTAAAGCACAAAATGTAGGAGGCTATAGTCTTCTCGTTTTTGAGTGTTTGCCTCCCTCTTCTTTTGCATTGGTTTTGAGTTGCATGCATTTCTTTTGGAGTTGTAAATGAAAGTTTGAACTATTATCCACAGGTTACATTCTATGAAGCACTAAAGGATTTAACAGAGTATGGGAAGCAGAAATGGCTGCCTCATACAGATTATTATGTTGGTAGTTCATTTGAGGGATTGCTGTTAGGGGGACTAGCTGGTGGTAAGTTTTGCTCTTTGCCCCAAGACGATGGATTATCTTCATTTAATTTACTCTCACTTTGTGCCCGTGCATGAAGTAATGCTTCACTGTTGTACTGCTTTCACAGGTATTAGTGCATACCTCACCACCCCATTGGATGTAATCAAGACAAGACTCCAAGTACAAGGACCAATGATAAGGTACAGACTTAATGTAAAACAACAAATAGACAAGTTTATATAGCTTGAACTCCTCTGTCAAGCATTGCAGTAGTAAAATTTCATTAATAGGAAAAATACTCTTTTTTCCTTGCTGCCTCTTCCAGTCCTTTTTCTTGGAAATAATTTGATTTGTTTGTCCCTGATAAGATAGTGTTGTTGACTCTTGGAAGATTAAAAGTTTCAACCTTCTTTTCTTGGTTATTATTTTATTTTTTTTATGAATATCTTATGGTAGTCTCATTTGATGTTGTTAATTTTTCTTAGGTACAATGGTTGGTATGATACATTTAAGAGAATTTGGCTGGTAGAAGGTGCAAAAGGTATGTTCAGGGGTAGTGTTCCCCGGGTCATATGGTACATTCCGGCGTCTGCACTTACTTTCATGGCTGTGGAGTTCCTCAGAGACCATTTCAGTGGTGAGTTTGATAATAAGGATGTCCATGAAGTTGCAAACATATCCATTGACAAAACAAACTCTACATTAAGAGAGGTGGTCTAAAGCCCTATTGTTCGTTGTAGTTAGATTTACCGGCCAGTTTGTGCTCATGTCCATATACACCATTTCAGTGGTTAGGTGGTAAACAACCCGGTTTTCGAATAAAAAAAAAAAAAAAAATGGTTAGGTGGTATTGATGTCCTTGACTTTTGAGCTTTCTAACATGGAGGAAACAGGTACATATAGAAAAGGTGGTTTTAGCCTTTGAGGAAGTATTCATTTCCCATCCAGTATATTCTGACGATGGGCTTTTGTATCATATCAGTATTACAACTTTCAATAGGAGTTAACTGTATATTGAACATGTAACGATGCTCGACTGAGCAGTCACAAATTAAAGGCATACAATATGTATCGTGATCTTGTACATCCTATTCAGTTCAACATACATGAAAATCGGTTGAAACTCTAGTGATGGGCTAGTCCACGTTTTAAAGCAGCCCCTAAACTAGTTGTGAGGTATTTGCAGTTTGTTGCCTTTGCTTTTGTTTTATCCATCTCTGCCCTTTAAAGAAATCAATTCTGGAAATACTATCCAGTTTTTACTGCAAAAGGTTGGCTCAATGGATGTATGTTTCAGGACTCCAACTCTCCAGGTAAATGATGTGTATAGGCGAATCACTTATTTAAGTCTAACTTACATAAGCACTAACTTAAAAAACGTTAGTTTGCTCACTAACTTAATATTTATGTCAGATCATCTGTGGATGAAGAGTGCTATGAACACATAACATAAGCACTCTGACTGTTTACCTCCTGGTGCATCTCAGTAGAAAGCTGCCACACCACAATGCATATTCATTCCAAGAATTCACTAATGGAGAAGCTTGGTTATTTTAAGCCCAATTAAAATGGGGCTCCGGTTTCAGAGACAGAACTTAGATTGGGCCCAATATCCGCCGCCGAACAATATGAACTGTAGTTGACGTTGACAAAGTTGGAGTCACGAAGTCACGGTGGAAGTAGTAATACTGTAAAAAGAGAAGAAACTTGATCGACGACGATCTCGCAACATTAACAACGATGATAATGGAAGAATGGAATGGATCTTCTTCAACTAAGCTTTCGAAAACAGCTGTTTTAACTGTTTCTTCATCTTCTTTCTCCCTCCAAAGGTTTCGAAAATTTCTCAACCTTCTTCTTGTCTTTGTTATACTTATATTGCGTTTTCGTTGCGTTTCGCTTAACCTTAATCAATATTTCTTTCTCTATTGTTGCATATTTAGATATGATAGTCGATTCAATGAGGTATCAAGACGAATTCTCGAAGCTTTTGTACCAGAGGCAAGTTTGTTAAATGTTGTTGATGGAATTTTACAATTTTCTTTCATTCTTAATATCATTATATCAACAACTACTATGCTTAAAGCTAAGCAATGTATTGTTTTCAATTAAGGTCTGTTTGGTTTGGCCGGGAAATAGATTTACCATATTGCAAATATTCGGGAAATAGAATTTTCATAAAATGATTATAGTAGTGCTATATTGATCATGATGAATATCATTGGAGAATCATGTAAATATGTGTTTTAGTGAGAGTTCATAAACATTGAGCTTTAATATGTTCCAAGATTTTAACATATTGTATCATTTCTTTTTAAAAATTTACCGCTTAATTGAGATTTCCCAGGAAATCTATCAAACAGACCCTTAGAATATTATTGATTTTCGAATAAATTGGAATGTGTTTGCAGGGTTTTCCAACTAGTGTAACTCCAGATTATGCTCCTTTTCAAATTTGGGATTCTTTACAGGTAATAATGAGCAAATTCGTCACTCTAGTCTCATGAATAGGAGGCTTTTTGCAGAATTTAATCTAATCTTTTGTGCTAATTGAATTTGATTCTTTAGGGTCTTTCAACTTATATACGAACGATGCTCTCAACGCAAGTAAGTCCAATATGAAATGCAAGTATACTAGTTTAAAATCATTAATAATTCTTTTTACTTTGGAGCTTCCTTGTTTTAATGACTTTGTAAATTGTGGTTAGGCTCTCTTAAGCGCAATTGGGGTCGGTGAGAAATCTGCTACTGTTATTGGGGCCACATTTCAGGTGAAAAATAAAAACATATTTGTTTGATTTGAAAAGCAACAGCTGAAAATTTTAATCTGCTTGCATTTCCTTTTACCTTGATTTTTGTGAATGACTTGCGACTTTCAAATGAATAATGTCAACAGTGGTTTCTGAGGGATTTTACTGGGATGCTTGGAGGTATCTTATTCACATTTTACCAGGTTAAGATTTCTCCTTTGTGTTTGTGATGGTACAAGTTGATCCATGCCGATGAAACTTATAAGGGCTTTCTCTTCAGGGTTCTAACCTGGATAGCAATGCTAAAATGTGGCGTCTAGTTGCTGACCTTATGAATGATCTTGGTATGTCTTAGAGGCTACATCAGTTTTTATTTTTTTAATGTAGTATGTTTATGTATCATAGTATATTTCATATATCTTTAGACTTTGACTCAATGTACACTCATCGCTTTGCTTGCAGGAATGTTAATGGACCTTGTTTCTCCTCTGTTCCCGTCTGCTTTCATTTTCATTGTTTGCTTAGGAAGCATTTCAAGATCATTCAGTTAGTTTTCCTTCAACTCTGTATCTAGATTCTAAAATAGAATTGGCTTCCAGGTAATATGGCTTTAACATATAGAACATTTGAACTTTAATGATGGAGAGGGAGCTGGGGTTTAATAGATTGGAAGTGTGAGATATCTCCTTTTACACTTCAAATTACTTTTGATCAGTTATAATATATTTCACCTCTATGGAAAGAATTATAATAAAATAGACTGGCTATGTGTTTCGGATTATAAAGAGATATTACTGTAAATAATTGCTTCACTCTGTTTAAACATAATGGTACTTTGCTTTTTCCTACCATGATCTTCTGTGTCAATCATATGAGATGACCAGCAGACTCAGGCTCCTTACGATTTGACTTCAATCAGCTCTAGTATTTTTTCCAGTCTAATAACGTATAGATAATTTTAGGCTAGAATTTCTAATGCAGGTTTCATCTCTGGTACTACATGGAATTTTCTTTGATTAATTTGATTGGTATTATTTTATGGTTCTCAGTTTTTTTTTTCTTCCCTTGGTAGATTATAGACCTTTTAATGTTAAAGAGTATCAAATATCTACCAATATATTCACATAATTGAGTAGGGTGCAAGTGCATACTAAATTTTACAGCAATAATCTTGGTTAGTTAATTTCTGGCGGTTCCCTTACTAATATGAACAGTTTCTCGTAGATGAAAAAGTATTAATATAAAGAGCTTATGTTCTTGCTATAATTGAAAAAAAAATTGGTGTGGGGAAAATAGTGAAACGATCTTGATTTGATTTTTTCAGCAATTTCATAAAATTTTCCAGTTTTTTTCTTTTGAGTTGATTGGGTGACCATTTATGCAGTAAGCACCAGTGCTTTTCATTGATCTATTTTACATTATGTTTCCCTGTAGCTGGTGTTGCGAGTGGAGCAACTAGAGCAGCTTTAACACAGCATTTTTCACTTCAAAATAATGCTGCAGATATATCTGCTAAGGTGCAGTCATATTCATGTCATCTGCTCTTTGAAAATTTCTTAGTACTACTAGTTGTTAGCAGAGTCAATAAGCTGGATACATATTTTTGAATGTGTTGATAGGAAGGAAGTCAAGAAACCGTGGCAACCATGGCCGGAATGGTATTGGGAATGCTTCTTGCTCATATTACAATGGGACAGCCTCTCATTATTTGGTTCTCTTTTCTGTCTCTCACTGTTTTTCATATGTACGGTAAGTTGTGTTTTTTACAATGCCTGTCGTGGGAACCTTCATATAACTTGAAAATCCCTCAATTATGCATTAAATGTTTATCCCTATATCATACCTTTGACTGTAACAGACGTATTATGGACACCCAATCGACACCAATTCAAAGCCAATCATCATTAATGCAAGCTAATCACTTCTCACTTCAAGTACAAGAATTGGACATATTAAAACTGGACACATGGTTTTTATATGTTTGCTTCTGGTTACATTGGACTACATACCTTAGCTAATTGTTAAATGCTAACCCCTGCAGAATGATCATATATAAAATTATAAACTATTACAATGTATCATTCAGGTCTGACTGGCTTATGTCCAACTCAAATTAGATACCCATATCCATATTGTGTTGTGTCTGTCATAGTTAGCCTGGAGGTTTGATTTCAGCAAGACATCCATCCTGATGTAAATGTCTATATTAAGTTTTGTTGAAAGTTCAAACCTATCTTTCAGACTTATTCAAGATGCATTATATTGATAATTTAGTTTTTTTTTTTTTTGCCCTACACAGCAAACTATAAAGCTGTTTGTTGCCTTTCCCTGACAACATTGAACAAGCAAAGGTGCTCTATTCTTCTGCAGCATTTTATGAAATCTGGTCAAGGTGATCCTCAGGGCCTTACGACTTTTCCTTCAGTTTACTTGTTTCAAATTTCTTTTTAGCAATAAATTTAGTCAGATACAGTAATTTGTTTGTCTTTATCCATTTATCTTAATACAACATTAAGATTAAGAATTATGTTCACTGGTTTTAGGTTGTATATAAAAGAGTCATTGAGGTTTATAAAGAAAGATATTGAGGAAATACTCTAGCATCATGCAGTATTTACTTTTACTCAGGTCAAGCTTTTAAGGGACTGTGCATTTCCACCTCCTGAAGTCATAATTACTGATTTTTTTTTATCACTCAGTTGACTGGAATACTCATACTCTGTAGGTCTTAACTATTTGATAATTGTTTTTTGCTCTGATGTGGAGCGAACCTTTTGCTCCATCACAAGGTCATTAGAGCAGAATATGGTTATAAATTCATCATGCTAGCTTCAAAATTTTACCTTTTGTCATTTAATTATTCTTATTTGGGTCACTTGTAGTTCTTTCTCCACAACAGGTTTCAAAATTGGAGTATATTCTACCCGTTTGGGCCAGCTCTTGGTACTCCAAGACATCTAAACTGACTTATAAGAAGATACACTTGGGTGTGAGGATTTCTTCCTTAAGCCACTCAGAAATGTGAGTTCTAAACTAGTACTGCTTGTAACTCCTGAGGACTCATGATTCTAATAATTGGTCTTCAGGATGGACCTCTTTGTTGCGGCAGGTTCTTACTACAAGGAAGGTTAGAATTACATAATCTTTTCATTCTAATATTTCTTAAAGTCTAGAGTTCGGTATTATTCAGCTGTTTATCTGTGTATAGTGAAATACTTGCTGATGGAGAAGGAAGGAGTTGTCAGTATTGTACTGCATAAACAATCAACAGCTGCTGATGTTTTGCAATCATATTTGCATGCACTTGTGCTGAGAAATCTCCTAGGAAAATCCAATTCCATGCATGCAGAAAGCCAGGAATGGATGGATAAGCATTATGAAGTTTTCACTACAAAGGTAATGTGCTGTTGCAATTTCATCATCCTCGGTTCGCATGAAATTTTTCGGTTATCTTTTAGAAGTAAAGAAATTAATAGGATGATTTAGAATGTTGTGTGGATTTTGGGCACTGCTTCATTTTTTGTGCAAATTACGTCTGACTTGCTATGTTGTGCAGTTGCAATCTTCAGGATGGCAAACAGAACGTCTTCTAGCATCTTCGATAGTTTGGAAGGCAAATTGGAATTGCGTTCCTTCAAACGACAAGAACAAGTAGGAAATTGAATTTGATCCAATCTAAGGGAAGCAATTTATATAACACTGGAGCATATTGCGTGGTGAGCTTTCATGATGCAACAACTGCATATCGCTAGAAATTGTGGCAATCAACAAGATGAGAATCTGCTTTGTTAACTGAGAGTGTGATTATGGTTTCATTTAGTTGCTGGAAGTGATGAATTAAGGCCAAGCTTTGAATGTTTTTCTTGTAAGCTGTATACTGGATGACACAAGCAAAGAAAAGTTGATTTTACAGACTAATTGTGTAGGTCATCAAGACAGCTTTCATACAGTTTTCTCGTTTCATGCATATAATTTCTCCCTAGTAGACATTATAGATAATTATGAACAGAGGGGGTCTTTTGGATGAGACTGGAAATGAACTACTTGAGACAGCTGAAGAATGGCCTTTGGCCAGCTACACTAATGTCTTTGTGCTTGAAATCGGCACATCAGCTGGGTACCTGGGTCAAAGCAACAGTAGTCACTAGTCAGTAGCTTCAGTAGGTGTATCCACAAACTCACAAAGCTACCGACAGACCTAAAAAACCTATGCAATTTTTCAGCATCATAGATAACATTCAGATCATTTCAAGACTCAATAAGCTTGTCCCTCTCAAAGATGAACTTACACAAATTTTCAAACCATCACTGTAAATTTTTTGATTAAATCTTGCAACCAAACCACTGCCAAATTGGGCTTTTTTCTGGGTAAACAATTGGGCTTAAAAGTTGGACCTATAATTAAACTACAATTGTAAATAGCCTTATATTAGGAGTCCATCTTTGATATATTTACCGCAATTCTTTACCAAAACAACCAAACACACGTTAAAATCTTAAATTAAATTTACCTGAATTAGAAAAAACCCTACAAAACGGTTTCCAGCTGAAAGAGAGAGAGAGAGAAAAGGTTGAAGAAGAAGAAGAAGAAGAAGAAGAAGCTTTCTGCTCTCGTGGATTTCATCAATGGCTTCTTCAGAGAAAAGATGCCATTACGAAATTCTCGGCATAAATCGAGATTGTTCACCAGAAGAAATTCGATCGGCATATAGAAAACTAGCTCTTCAATTACATCCCGATAAATTAATTAAAACCGGAGTTTCAGAAGAACAAGCAACCGCAGCATTTCAAGAACTTGTTAATGCTTATGAAGTTCTATCTGATCCAAAAGAACGTGCTTGGTATGATTCTCATCGATCTCAAATTCTTTTTTCTGATTCAAAATCATCGAAATCAAAATCAACTGGTTCAGTACCTGATTTGTATTCTTATTTTTCAAATTCGGTTTATTCTGGATTTGGTGATAGTCGTAAAGGGTTTTATAAAGTTTATAGTGATTTGTTTGATAAGATTTATGGACAAGAGATTTTGTTTGCGAGGAAATTAGGGTTAGGTGAAGATAGTGTTAAAGTTGCACCATTAATGGGGAATTTGAATAGTGATTATGTTCAAGTTACAGCTTTTTATGGGTATTGGTTAAGGTTTAGTACTGTTATGGATTTTTGTTGGGTTGATGAATATGATGTGTTGAATGGACCTAGTAGAAAGGCGAGAAGGTTAATGGAAGAAGAGAATAAGAAATTGAGGAAGAAAGCGAGGAAGGAGTATAATGAGACGGTTCGTGGGTTAGCAGGGTTTGTTAAGAGGAGGGATAAAAGAGTTATTGATATGCAGATGAAGAGGACATTGGAATTGGAGAAGAAAAAGGAGGAGGAGAAAGCTAGGAAGAAAAAAGCTGAGTGGGAGAAGTTGCAGAGATCACGGATGTATGAAGAGTCTGATTGGGCGAAAATTGATGAGGAGGAAATTGAGAATGTGTTTGAGGAAGAAGAGGAGGATAGTAAGAAGAATGATGTTAAGGAGTTGTATTGTGTTGTTTGTAGTAAGAAGTTTAAGTCTGATAAGCAGTGGAAGAATCATGAACAATCAAAGAAGCATCGTGAGAAGGTGGCTGAGCTAGGTCATACTTTTCGAATGGAAGAGGAGGAGGAGGAGGAGGAGGATGAAGAAGCGGTGGAAGAGTTGGGTGATGATGTAGATGAATTTGATACTGAGTTTGGTCCTTCCACTTCTGTGGATAATGTCATGGATGAGTTAAGTGAGAAATTTGAAAATGATGTAGGTGTTCGAGAAGACAAGAGTGAGGTCAGAGATCCTTCAAGTGATGGAGAAGGTGTTGAAGTCTCTAGTGCTGATAATGTGGATGAAGCCAGTGAGTCATTCAGCACAAATGAGGAAATAAACACTCTCAAAACAAAGGCTTCAGGGCGCAAGAGTCGGAAGAATGTGTCCACCAAGCGCCAACCTGAGACATATCCTAGTGACACGGATGTTGGTGCTAAAAACGAAGAGATGGACTTGATGGACTACAGCAGCCGAAGAAATGCTCGTAAGAACCGAGCAGCAAAGAGAGAGGGTGTTCAGAAAGCCAAAGAGGAAGCAGTGAGCGTGGAAGAGGGTCATGTTGCAGAAGAAGCAGTTTCTTATTCTAATGGCGACAAGATTGGAGATGCGGAAGATGATTCAAGTGCTGACTCCATGTCTCACATGCCTGAGAGTAAAAGGAGTACACAATTAGACAAAAATCAGAAGGTTCCAAACAAACAAATCAAGAAGAATGTTGCTGGAAAAACAAATACAAGTATCCAACTGAAAAAGACCGAAGAAGGAGGTGCAATTACTAAAATGAGAAACACTTCCAAAGGAAACAAACAGAAGGCAAGAACATTTTACTGGATACTTTTATGGATACTACTATGTTGTGATATAGTTGATTTGTTTAAATAGAACATATTGTTTACATATTTCTAATGCTCATTGTATTACCATATTTCTAGGTCTATATGACTTGTTTTAGTGTAGTAATACAAATCAATGTCAATTCGTGAAAGCAGGGTGTTGAACAAACTATAGTAAGTGATCTGATGACGCAACTGAGAAGAAAAATCATGATTTATAATCTTAGTGTTATGAACCACTTAATGGCTTCAATTCCAATCGCCCAACATTACCCCCCCCCCTCTCTATATGCCTACTCACCCATCTTTCATATGCCATCAAAATTCTTGAACAAAACAAATTAAAGGAACAAGAACTATTAATAATTTCTATATTGCCATGATACGCATAAGAAGGTACAAGAATCTACCAGAGACTGTTTTTGTAAGTTTATGTACCAGTAATTACCAGAAAAGGGAAAGACTCATTTCTGTTTGTATATCTTGATTAATGTTCTCCTTGTTTAAGAAAACCTTTTAGTTAGTATGAAGTGATCGTTTTATTTTTTCCTCAATAGAAGTCCTTCAAGTTTATACTTGATTCTTACAGTGGCCTCTGTGTTTTTACTTGATTGGCTTTTCTTAGTTGTATACATTTTCCTCTTTTTTTATCGAATTAATGTTTTTATTCATTGTTATCATCAAAACTTCCATGTTTCCTCTAGGGTTTAAATTGATGATTGTGAGATTGTAAGCTTTTATAATTGTCATTGACGTCTAACTAAAACTTGAAACAAGTACTCTTTTACTTTTCCTGTTATATCATTCTGTTATTTTTGTGCACATTTCTGCTATTATAGCTTCTCTCCCATCTAAATTGGAATCTCTTTCTTCCAACACAGGCAACATCGAAAAACAGTAGTCATTCATGTGAGACCTGCGGAGAAGACTTTGGGTCGAGGTATTTAATCATATATATCGTTTACACATGCTGTTCATCCCTTTTCTTATTAAGTCGATCTCAGGAACTGATGTTGTAACTCTTGTGTTGCAGGAACAAACTGCATAAGCATTTAGGTGACACGGGCCATGCTGCACTGAAATCAAGATAATGGTTTCAAAGTAAGAGAGAACATTGCAATCCAGACAGAAAGTGAGGCAGCCACTTCTTTTGTAGGCTACTTATAGAATCTTAAATAGGGGCTTTTATATAAATATCGCAAGGCTCAGTTAGCCTTTACACTTGTTCTGTGACTTGAAGTTCCTTGTCCTCACCAGCCATTATATTTAGCCCCTACTTATGCTGTTCACTGGAGAATGTGCGTGGCCATCCACCTCGCTCTAGCCGCCAAATAGCGACTGGGATTTATTATGCAATGCACAGGATGAGCTCCTAAGGCGACTGGGGCATATCGATGATACAAGAAAAAACAACACAAATAGAGTTTGTTGTTTGTAAAGGAAGTTGTACTAGGAAGTAGGAACACATTGATATGAAATTCATTTATAATTGCCCGTAAAATTTTGATTGATTTTGTTAAGCATAATTATTTTGTACTACAACAGGAAGGTAAAATGTTTAGTGTTTTTTTCGGACAAGCATAATTAACTGCCCACAAATTTTAATTGTTTAAGAAACTACTTTAATTACTTTTATTGATACTTGTTGGTATTCATGAAAAGTATTTTTGACACTTTGCATGCATTGCTTCTGATGGATAGTACAACAGAGTTTGGAATTGTTAATACAAGTGTAATTTGTTAGAGAAAGCACAGTTGACTGTCAGCATGCTTTATGATGGTGGCTTTTATATTATTATGGATTATTGTTTTAGATGAAATTATTGTGCTCTCTGTGTAAATTGAGGCAGAGAAGCAATAATCAGATGGATTTGGACTGAAATTGAAGGCGTGGTGTTAGGAGACTCACACATTGTCGTTGAATAAGCTGCTTGACGGAACTGCTATTGCGATTGACTTGTCCAGAGGGCACCAGATCGTTACTGCAGACGTATCTTTATTTTTATATGCCCCTCCATTGTCTGAGACCTTATTGCTTTTTCCTTCCAATCTTGCGCTTCACACTGAAAAAAGCTGCATCAAGCTACTTATAAAAATGCGTGCAGCGGGGCAGGCACAAATTTACACGGGGCTAAGGCAATATCATTAGCGTGATGTGCATGCTCTTATTGGCCTACCACCAAAGATGTCATGGCAGCTATCTGAGTCGTGCTTGAAGAGAAGGGTACTTTCCATTGTTCAGTTGTATACGGTGAGGCAATATTCAGTTGAGCATCTGAAAGCAAGGGAAAAGATGCTTTGTAGTTTGTACCTTTGCTTGCATTATGCGGTTATGCCTACGTCAAAGTAGTTTTGCTCTTCAGTTGGATACGAATCAAGTAAATCCACACAATCAGCGGGTTCATAGGCAGTGAGGTGGATCATGCTTTGTAGTTTGTACCTTTGAACAAAGAAAATGTATGATTTCTATATAGTGTTTAGGGTGTCTTGAGAGGGAGATCTCTTACTGTAGGGTGTCTGATTAGCTGCAGGTAGACAAGTATCTGATCAATCAGTCTTAGGGTGTCTTGAGAGGGAGATCTCTTACTGTAGGGTGTCTGATTAGCTGCAGGTAGACAAGTATCTGATCAATCAGTCTTGTAAGCTGGTATCACCTTGGCAGTAGTTGCATTGTTGCAATCACTACTGTGTGAAAGGGAGTTAATATTAGCTGAAGCTAATTAAACCGTTGGTAAGTTTAATTGAGTTCTAACATGACAGAAGCACAAAGACTTAAAAAAAAAAAAAAAAAAAAAAAAAATCAGGTTTTCATAGAAATTTTGTAGCAGGGGATTCAAAGGCCGCATATTATTATCTGTACTCTTGATGTAGTATAATTTCACTTGTCAACCAAACAAAAGGTTTCCCCAACAATTTTTTTGCAACTTTGTATCAAAATGATCCTACTAAGACAGTAGGATGCATGGATGATATGTTTGCTTTAAGGGGCAAATTTTTGATCTTTACTTGTGAGTTGTGATTGATTTGATTTGTGGTAGACTGGTAGTTATAGATTTCTCAAAATTTATATTCTCTATATAAGGAAGGATACCCAAAGATCAGATTCCATTGCCTACTAAATTATTAAGTAAAAATCTCTTAAAGATGGTAAGAAAACAAGCAGGTAAAAAGATAATATTGACAAAAAAAAAGCAGATGAAGAAAAGAAATCCCAAGTGGAAACCATGAGATTGCTGAAGAATTAACCAAGAAACAAAAATTTGCAAGAAAAGAAGAGGTTAAGGTTCTAGCATGGACGAAACAAATCACGTTCAGATCAATAATGGTGGTTGTCAGTGGTATTTTTGGAGTTGTGTTCATGTTCGTGTTGATGAATAAGCTGGGTGTGACAACAGTTATTATTCATCTTTTGAGTCTTTGTTCACTTTTCCTGAATACTCCAAATATATATGAAATTTTAGTAGTAAACTGGGGTACTTAAAAGCTGTACTAGTTTGTTTGTTACTAATTGTGCTTCTTCCTTTCTATATTACCGATCGGGAGGATTTACGTCTTATATTTTTGGGATGAAGCCTAAGTTTGCTGTTCAAGTGGAAAATTTCAAGACATTATCTTTGTCGTGGATGATTCCGTTTCTGTTTCCGTTTGCCATGGTTATTATGAGCTTTGTTGGGTTGTTCTCCATCTTTCTTTTGAAAAAGATCATGATAATGATAATTGACTACAAGGTTGACATACCCTAGTAGTGGAACTGCAATTACATCCATTATCAACAAAGCCAACCTAACCAAGAAACAATTAGAGGAGCTATTTACATGGTTTGGCACAAGCTTTAATTTATATGGACTTTCTTCTTTTGATGATGGCAGTGGTTATGAAAACTTTCCCACATTTGGTCTCCAAGATCCATGTTTTTTGGATCTTTGATATCGTGTGGGATCATGTGGCCTCTAATTGATCAATAGAAAGGTCAATCTAATTGATATCGTGTGGGATCGTGTGGGATCATGTGGTACTCAGCCGCGATCTCCCTCTGAGCAATCGCAATCTTCACTCTTTGCAAGGTTATAAGGTATATCTTCTGACGCATTATAAATTCATATATATTTTGAGAGTGATTACTTATATTATTTATATTGTTAGAATGTAGGTAGTATATCAAGTATAAACTGTGAAAAATCATTGGTCTCTTTCTTTCGCCATGCCTTTTCCACCATAGGCTGCTGACATGAAATGGTTTTTCCATAACAGGTTTTCATTACCATCGCCATGATTCTTGGGGATGGATTGTTTCACTTTGTCCTTCTGTTCTGCAAACCAATATGCAAGTGGCGCTACATGGAGAAGAACTCGAACAAGGATAATAATGTTGTCCCTGCAAGTGACCCTAATGAAATGAGCTATGATGGTACACGCCATAAGTACTTTTTTCAAGACGTCATTTCAGGTATACGCGAAGGCTGTGGTTAACTTGCATTAGTAGTTTTCATAATCTTTCACCAAATGATCTATCCCAACTTAGTGCAACCTATCAGCAACTATCGTGCAACATATGGTCTTATATATTGCAGCATGTCCTTTATTTGTATCAAGCGTATCATCTCTGGTCTCCCGAAAAATTGCGTCTACTTGTCTCTTGGGTTTTTTGTTGGTGCCATTCTACTAAATGGGTTAACAGAACCTTTGAAGCATTATGAATGGAAAATTCATAAGTACACTCCGAAGCCAATGGCAATGCCAATCCCATTCTGTTTTGATGGTAACTTTACTGGCGAAATGTGGAATAGAGGTTTAGCTCTTTACACCTGACACTGTTGAAAATTTCGACGGGGAAGATTCTGAAGTGAATCCTTCAGCGAAGAAAGTGAGTGATGAGTCCGAAAAAAATGTTTTGTATGAAGATGACTTTAAGGAATATGAAGTGGATACTTCAGAAAGAGGTGTGGTATTTGAAGATATTTGGCAGAATGATTTGTACCGTAGGATTTGTTTAAGGTATGGCAGAAAGGTTCTCAAGTGGTAGAGAAAACAAATGATATGTTGATATTGGCCTTGAAGGAAATTCTTAAAGTAGCTCAGACACTGGAGAGTGTTGATGTGGATACATTGTTGCCAGGAACTCTCCAAAGCTGGGAAAGCACAGTTGAAGTTGAGGAGCTTTTCAAATTCAACGTGAGTTGAGTTGGCTTCGTAACTTAGTAAATGAAGTGAAGGCATTGTTTTCAAGTCGTCGGTCATTGGCAGAAGATGTTGGTATACGTAATGCTTGTCAGAGTTTATCAAGGTTAAGAGAAAAGGCTGAGTTGGCAAAAAAACAGTTGGAAGCCTTAATCCAAGCAGAAAAGGATGCCACTAAGGCTGTCGGAGAGGCTTATACTAGTCTGAAGTCAGCCACGATTTTTCAGATGAATATATAAACCTAATGAGCTTAGTGTAGCTGTGTGCGTAGGTTGCTTATTTAGCTGTCTCTCACGCTTTTAGTACACCACAATCAAATGTACTTGTTGAATGACTGGATCTGGGTTTGTTTATTGTTCCATGTTATGTTAATGTCTTGATGGATGATGCTTCATGGGTGTATTCTTCTTTAGCATTGTGCTTTCCATTCAATCTATAACTAATACTATTAGGTTCCCAATCTTGTTCATGTTCTGTCCAATTTTATTCTCTTGCTATATAGTATATAAAACAAGGGGTATCTTCATGATGGTTGGCATCAAGTGGAGGGCAGTAGATGTCTCTTGTATATAAAACAAGGGGTAGAAGTTCTTCAATGAGAGCACATAAAGAAGCAAAATGTAGATCTCTTCCATTCAAAGTGAAGTGCAGGAACGAGATTTTGAAATGAAATAGTAGATCAAACCTTCAATGTGGGGTTTGGGAAAAGTGAGTACTGTAAATACTGTCTACATAAGACCAAAAGTCATATGGCGATATTTCTGAGAGATTTTGCGCTACTAAGGCTACCTTGCAACAGGTAGCACTGTCATTCCGGCTCTTTTTTTTTTTCTGTACCTTTGGGCTGGCCAGGATGGTGGGGATATACAGGTCCCTCTCAGGTCTCACAATCAAAGAAAATGCAATACAAAAATCACAGTGTACTAATAATACAAAAATGCCTAACAGCAAAACAACATATATTCGAAAAGATCACATGATTGTAGACTGTGGGGCACAGAAATACCGATTGCTTTTATTAACACCAACCCTTGAATCTTTGTTGTCAAATGACCAGCAACGGATTCAAATATAATATCCTCACTTCCATTCATGAGTCCCCAAAGTCTTAAAAAGTTTGGTCACAAACCAAACACAGTCCACAAGACGGTATAACAGATCTATTCCTTCTATACAAGTAGAGCAGAGCAACTCTTCCACAAAATAATATTGACATGGTAAATTTAGTGTAATCTTGTTTTATTGCTGAATAAAATAACTCGTATCCAAGCTAATGTGAAAATATTGAATTTGATATATAATTTATTGTTCTGAGCTGATAGAAATAAGAGATTACATCTCACCAACCTGCAAAAATACTCTGAGCTTTGCAGCAAAGCTTAGAGATGAAAAATAATAGGAAATTGCAATAGTTAAACAGCTAACAAGTCCAATCTAACGAAGAGAAGCGACGGGCAGGTTTTGTTAATCAATGTTGTGTGCAGCTTTTAAGCACTTCCATTAGCAAGTCCGGCTTTGGAAGGTGGGTTAAGCTCATCCCAAGCATCAATCCATGTAACCATGGCATCTGCTAGCTTGGTGAAGTAGGGGTCCACATTTGAAAGCTTGGCATTAACCTGCTTTGCCAGTTCCTTGTAACAAGCCTGAACGGTTGTGCACTCCTTTGGAAGGACTGCAGACTGGAAGAAAGGGATCAGCTCTTCTTGCCAGTAGATACCCTTGTATTCCTTCTTGAGGTTCACGAATGGGTTGCTTGCTTTGCTATGCCAGATGTAGGGGAGACCAGTCTTGATTCCCAATCCCAAGTGATCACATATCACCTAAAAGAATCATAATATATGGATGTGTGAGGACTATATAAAATTTTCTATATGTGCATAAACACAAGGTTAGGATATATTTGACAGGCAAAGGATTGATTAAGCAAGCTCGGTGTGCTGCATTAGGACACAAATGACTTAACAGAGAAAAGATTTAGATATAACAAGAATGTACCTTGGTGCACCATCCAGCCCACATGTCGTCGTAACGGCCAATGGGCTGACCATCGCCCATGAGACCAAAGTACATTGCAGGGCCAATCAGATCACGGTCGAATGCCAAATTCATGCCGCACATTGGGAACAAAGTTCCTTTAGGGATGGTCAAAACTGCATCAACATACCTAGACAAAGTAAAAAGAAAAGAGGTGCAATTAACATCAACTAAAAGGACGTATTTACCTAGTTGGTGTGGAAGAGAGAAAGTGTATTTGACAACATTTTAGACCGAGTTATCACATAGTTGGTGGAAGATACACATACCTGCTGTTTCTCTCACGAGGCTTGACAAGTTGAGTTGGGGCATCATAGTCTGGGATGTTGAGCCAGAGTCCATGAGAAACAGCAGTGGGGGCACCCTCACGGAGACTGAAAGGGTAGCCACGGACAAAGTCTGCACCTTCTCTGTATGGGTCGTACAGAGTGTTGAAGAAAAATGGGGTTGCTGGGCACAAAAGATTCTTTATGTGCTGCTCAAGTGCATTGATGTCTTTGCCAGATGGATCTTTGGCAACCTGCCCAAATATTTAACAATCAAATTTGAGTAAAACAAATGAAAGATTAATCTCAGCTTAAACCATGCAAGTATGAACACATGAATTAGGAAAAGTCAGAAAGAATTAAGCGAACAGGTAAATAACACAGATACTCGGGGAATATATTTTAAATTAAGCTGCCACCCAATATTTTGAAATGCAGTGCAAAAATATTTAAGCACTCAAGTACATTGCTCCGCCTATCGCTTAAAAGGTGAAAAATGTTAGCATTTTTCGTGATTTAAATTAAAGATTCAGCAACCATTGTGTGTTAAGGCATCATTGGCGGGGTATATTGGTATCAGCATCACCACAAGTAGATATTGGTACCATGGCTTAAGCTATTCCATATCCAAAGAGTCATTTCAGGTCAGGCCACAAGAATAACACCAACATATTCATGATATGCTCTCCTCTTTCACAATTATATTGTAGATGTGATCAACTGTATATGGGCATAAACAAGATGTACACAATAAACTAGCTCAGCTGGTAGAATATGTTTGGATGAGATGGGAGAGGGAGTAATATGTAGTTTCTGTTGCTAAGTTTCAACACGGCCTTTCACTATTGAATGTTAGTTCCACATGTCAGCATAAGAGTGACTGACATGTCAACCATAGAATAGACCTTTCACTTCTGTATTGTGGGGACCAAAAAATTCAGATCCCGCAATCTAGAAACAAAACTAAAAACTAAATAAAAAGCCACCAACTAATGTTAAAACTAACAAATGGGATCCAAAATACGGGACCTCGAAAGAGACTGATCTAGGCAACATTTAAAAAGTGAGATCACAAGAAAAAAATCTCAAAACAGCTAGGTCTCACCTAATATTCAATTCAAATCTGCTATGGGCATTATTGACCGAGAAAACAGTTAGAGAGTGAAAGCACTGGAAACAGTCAAACAGTTCCAAAATCCAAAACACCAATATCTCGTCCAGTAAATTAAACAGACAATGCTAATACTCTAATGTAAAGAGATGTGAATCACTGGAAGCCACACATTAAAGGGTAATTTGCGTTCTTTTTACATGCCCCTCTAAATCTTAATATTCATGATTTTGTAGCAGCAATATAGACGAACAAATGTTACTATACAGATCCGATCAGCAGATCCAGCTTGTATAAAACGGCAGATCCATTGTAATAAGAATAATACGCGTACTATAACAACTGAGATCAAAATTAGATATCTTAAAGGCAATTCTATACTGCTGAGAGATTAACACCAATGCAGTGTTAAATACAATCCACCAAAACCAATTAGAAAAACAGATCAAACATGTTTCATTAAGACTCAAACATCAGTGCAGATCAAATACTTCTCATTTTGCTAGCTGAAAACAATAAATAACAAAACCAGATCCAAATCCCAAAACTAGAACAAAGTAAATCTGAAAATCAACAAAAATTACTTCAATTACAATCACATAGAGAGACCCTGTTTTCCCGCCAAAAGAAGAGACAATAGAAACGCACATAACCCCCTAAAGAAATTTCATAAAAAAAACCTTTTTTTTTTACCAAAACCAGACATTTTCATCACTTCAAAACCAAAATTAAACAACCCCACAACACAAACCTCAAAAACATTCAATTTTTACCCAAAATTCCAAAACAACAGATCAAAAAATAAAAAACCCAAATTCAAAAAAAGAAAGGAAATTGAATTAAAAATACTTACAAAGCAATCATCATCGATGGTGAAGATATACTTCTTCTTAGAAACCATATACCCAAAGCAACGACAAGCAGAATCCTTAAAAGAGATACAAGAAGCCTTAGGACCCAAAATCCTATTAATATCATCTCTATTATAAAGTTCATAATCAAAACCTTCAGGTACATTAATCTTCTTAGTAGGATCACCATCTTGAACAATAATTAAATGGTAAGGTTGAAAAAAAGGTCTCCACATCTCAAGAAAATCAAGATTTCGAATTGTTGGTATAATAATATCAAGTTCATCTGTTAAAAGTGGTGTTGGAGCAACTGCAGATGCTGCCATTGTTGCGTTGTGAAAAGGAGAAAAACAAAACAAAACAGAGAGAAGGGGGGTGGATTTAACGAAGAAAGAAAGAGTTATGGTGGTGTTTATATAAAGCTTTTTTTTTTTTTTTATTTGATGATGGCACGTATGAGTAGGGTAAGGAGAAGTGGTCGGCACAATTGCAAACTCTTTCTATCTAGACTTGTGGTTTAGCTTAATTATGTGTGTTTTTGGGGCAAAATTAGTAGTATGTACTTTGGTTTAGAGACTAGTTCAACACTTCAACCTTGCCCTTGTTTTTTGCTAAAAATTTGAGCAAAATCTTTTTTCTTTTTTTTTATTTATAATTAAATATTTTTTTTTATTTATGATTAAATATTATTTTAGATTGTGATTTGATTAATAATTATTTAGACTATCACATATGTAAACAAAATTTTATTAGTACATTTTTTTTTAGATCTGGAATTAAATAAAAATGATTATCCCTAATTTAATCATTAAATGGTCAATAAATTTCAAATCAAACGTACATATGATACAAACACATAAATGTGTTGGTTCAACCAATTCTCATGAATATTGTTCATGCTATTTTTATTAATAATAATTAATTAATATTAACTTATAGTATCAAGTTAATAGTCTTTAAAATTTCTCCATGTATAGTAGTAGTAGTAGTTTAGAATCTTGATCTTAAATAATGTTCAACAAGTACATATATTTTGATCAATATTACATGCATACACATAAGTTTCATGATACAAAGAGCACGAAATATACTCATGGAATGTGTGAAAGAGATAACATGTCCAAGTGCATTGCCTCACTGTAGAGATTGGAAATAATTTGGAAATCAAAAGTAGAGTTCATGACTTGATGTAAGGGTGTTACTCACTAAAAGGAATTTGATAATTAGAACACAACGTACAGTGTAAAAGTGTAAACTTCTTATACATAAGTACTAGGGACACATGTCAGGTAGGTCTATTACTCTACTATTAATTTGTTCAAATAATAACCAGGCAGAGGGTAGGGCAACAAAGCTTATAAATTTGTAAGTTGTGGACGTTCAGGTTAGTGGTGGTTGTGTTTGCAATCTGGCATACAAATCAAAAATGTGACAATATTTGCTATTTTGCCATTTGATCCTGTATTATTAATGTCTACTCTGCAGGTTGATTAAAATTAAAATTATTAATAATGTCACACTTTTCTTGCACAGATGCATGGTAAAATGTGAATTGCATGTGTGACTTAACTAGTTTCACCCATGATAAGAAGCAGCAGAACAGGACCCTAAGATAGTTCATCATATATATCATCTAGCTAGTTCTTCTTCTGCTATATGTAAAAGAAAGTAAGTACTGTACCATTTGTCGATCGGATCACATTGATGACTACACCATCTACCAACCTCATTATATTGCAACGCGTGTGATCATACCAGTGTACCACTACGATCGATCACGTAGTGTTGGTTGGGTACGTAATATTGATTGATGATGAGGTCCCATTAGTTGTCCAAAAATATTTGAGCTTCCTTTAAACAAGCCAGCAGGCAGCATCCTTGTCTAGTATATAGTCTATATATTTCACAATCTCATCACATATGATACAATACAAGATGCGCGGGGTCGTGAAGATCAGAAAATGCAATAAATCCCAATTCGAACTACATCTTGTATATATGTCTCTATCAATAATAGAGTAATTAACTCTTTCTTATCTTATATTATTCGGAGAGATCATATATTGTGCTCTTTTACTTCTTTAGTTTACTACTACTAAATTACTATAAAGTTTGAGTGTCGGTGCACCTTAATCTCAGGCTTTCAGGAGACTAATGTGCATGTTCATTTTGATCTCTGTCACCATCAAACTGTAGTACATATATAATTTTAGATCCATATATACGACCATACATTATGGAATATATATACCTGGAAAAAGTTTGATCAGATGACTTCAGCCCAGATAATAATAAATATTTGAAACCATGTTCTGTGTCACATTCAGCAAGAAGAGATCGAGTTTATAAGTTTTAAACAACTGTGAACACATATATAGGTGTGTATATATGAATTTTTTGAGTTTCAAACAAGTTCATATTTACAAATCTACAATATTGAAGTCATCGTGTGTGGGTCACATGAGAAAGACGGACATATATACCATAATACCAATTGTTTAGGACTTTAATTAGGTAGTTTGACTAGTTATCTGTTAGCTAGATGCGCACTGGAATGGGGATTTTTGGAGAAAAAAACAAGAAGAGAGTAGGAAATTTAAGAAGATTAATTCATCTGTGTTTGAGCTGTTGTTGAGCCTGCGCGCAGAACGTGTTTGACAGCCAAATGTTGGTCACAATTCACAACTCTATGCGCGTTTTTGTTAATGCGTTTGATATTTTACAGTTTACACACCAATTTCAAAAGAGTTGGAATCATATGTCACATGGTGCCTACTTACCCAATTTTCTGATGATTGGGACATGGTTTGGTCATATTACATTATTGTATACTCCAAACTTTTTTATTGGTTTGCCTTTGTCATCTCGACTACATCACCCTACATGCAAAAGTCTCAGCAATGGTGGAAATCTTCAAAGTCAATGTCAATGTCAGTCTTTCTCAAGTTTGAAATTTTGTGTGGCCCATCTAAGGCCCATGATCCAGATAACACAGCTGTGGGTTATGAGTAGGATCTACAAAGTGGGCCGGGTTGGGTTTTATGTATGTTTTGCATGCAGAAACTCACAAGAGTCCTTGTCCATTGTTTTGGGCCAGATAATGGCCCTGCAAAAAACATTGAAAGTTTGGAATCTACAAAACCAGTGAACCACTGTGAATAGTAGTAGTAGACCACTAGACCAGTAGTAGCCTATACTTTCATGAATTCAAGTTTCAACTGTCAAAAACTAAATTATGTCATCAGCTTAAGAGTTAAGAACCTCGACTAGCCATTTGTCTGCGTTGATCAGCAGTTCACAATCTGGCTTTTATTGGATTAAATATGTCGAAAACTGTCAGTGTAAGGTTCAACAAGAAGCCGTGTGTTAAGGGTTAAGACCCATGATTTGTAAATGTTCACTTAAAATTGAGGGTTTGCAGCTTGTAGCAATCACTATGTATCAACACCTCCCTAGTCCCTACTATGCCTTCATACAATTGATTATGCAGATTAGGTATATGAGGAGAACCACTCTAATGTGTGCTGTCAGCCTGTCACACACTGAGTGCAATGAACATGTAATTTAAGTGGTATATAAGTTTCAGACAGTCTCGTAAAAGTTTATGTAATTCGATCAGTCAGCATAGTACAATAACAGGAATGCGAACAATACTTACAAACTAAACTATCATGATCATATACATTTTATATTGTTTCTGTGAGGCCGGGGTCATTACAATTAAGACCATGTACAAGCAATCAGGCTCCAACATGCAATCTGCCAATCAACTTTCCATAAGCTTCATGTAAACTGATGCAATAGGAAACTTTTGAATAACAATGATTCCTCTTAAAGCTATGTAGCTAGGCATGACCAAATAAAAATGCCAAAGAGATCAAAATAACCATTACTGGAGTAAGTTTAGCGATATGCGTATCAGGAGTGCTGTTCGGCAACCATGGATAGGCATCTGGAGGTGGCATCACACAGTTATCGCCATTGAAATATACGCGTCGAGGGAAAGCCCACCCTTGGTTGAAAGTGAATGTTGATTTGTCCTTCCTGAACAGTAGCTCTGATTGCACATTTCCAAGTGGTCCAGCTTGCATGAGCAAATCATTGTAAAACTTTAACCCCCATAACATGGCAGTGTCATCTGTCAAAACATTTCAAAGAAAACCCCCAATTAACGTCAGTAGCCTTGTTTTTGAAAATTAGAAAATTAAATAAAATTGCTCAAAGTTTAATTTGGAATAGATCAAACCACTATGTCACAAAATGAGATGGACAAAATTGAAGAAAACACGTTTTAGCACATGTATATATACCTATATACTATGTCCACCACGTCTTGGTTGACATTTGGGATTCAAATCAAAAAGTGACTTTGTTTGGTACAACTTTAAGGACATAATACTAGCATTTTATCCTAGCACATACTGCACAGGCATCTAGAAGAGAATGAAGGAATTGAGCAGTACTTACTTATGCTTTCGTAAGGAGTTACTGACTGATAATTGAAGCTAAATACTGTAGTGAGATTGTCGAAATTAGGATGTTGGACTGCTAAGTTCCATTGAGTGTAGTTCATCCGGTAATTGAAATTAATGATTGAGACTTTCACCCGCCAATAGTCTTTGTAATTAAGTTTCACATGCCAATGCACTCGAATGGGGCACATATGTTTCGTACACTGAACTAGAGGGGCGTAGCTATTTTTACCAGAAGCTGCAATTGCAGATTTTAAATACGGCGAATCTGCCCTGTAAAGTCAGTCCATCCTTTATATGTCAAATGACACAAAAGAAAAATACTTGCACAAGTAATATAGACAAGGATGTATTAGAGAACTCACTCTACGCAACTCCCAGGCTGAGTTATGTTATTCTGGCAACCGCAAGTGCATGTTGGGCAGTTGACAATGGTATCATTGTAAAATGAAGATAGTGAGACACAACAGGTGGGAGTCTTCTGAGCAAGGAATTGAGAGTAGGTGCAGGTAACATTCCATGTCACTACAATAAGAAATCATAAAGGATAACAAAAATTAAAGGTGAACTGGTGAAGTAATAAACGCGAATTTTTACCTTATTCATCCATGAGGCAGTTATTAGACCTCATTTATGACAATTAACTAACAACAATTAGCAACTTACACAAAGCCTGAGTCACTCTCCTTTGATCTGCCGTTACAAATTTACTTGGCCTAACAAGCCTTGCGGGTCCACATGTGTATCCAGGCCCCGGCGCTTTCAGGGTGACATTCCTTGGTGCCCTGACAGTCTTGTTAGTGGTTCCTGCTGCACCCACGCTCAGTTGGAATGAGCTTGCTGCGTTGCTAGGATCCTGGATTCTTGAACTAATCACTCCTCCTTTACAGCAATTTGCAATTTGCTGATTGTAAGGAGTTCCAGGCAATAAATCCACCACAGTTGGATCTTTCTTACAGCAATGAGGAATGTTTGTTTTATACCTTGAACAATCACCCTGTTCAGTGGCTTGGGCTCCCACCATACTCCAAATTACTTCCTTCTTGTACCATGACCACCCTAATGTCCATCCTGGTGCTTGAATATGACGAAATTGCTGATAATTGTAGATGGTAACAACAGCCTGTCCAATAGCAGTTGAATGTGAATATGTGATTCAGATTATAGACATTAGTTATTTTCAGATCCAAACTTCTGACATTTACTATACCTAAAACCTAAAATCTATATAACATACATTAAGCGAGATACTACAACCTTAATTGAGAGTCAAAATATATCCATACATGAGTGTGAAAACATTGAGTTAAAATATTTGCATTTTAAGACACAAGTAAATCAGCACATAATTCTCCAGAAACAGATTTATAGCCGTTGTTCGCAATAGGTATATGTCTCACAGATAGATTACTGGATAATTATATTTTTTGACTTTCATTAACGGAAGTTTATTAGTTTTCCACCTACCACATAGCCGTCTGGTGTCCAGCTCATAATATCCCATTTGATAGTGATATTCCCGGTTGGATCAAGTGCATCATAAGCTTCTGAAAACCAACAAACAAACATAGTTTAGCCATCAGTCGTCAAAAGCACAATCACAAAGTGATGATAAGAGATTAAGGACAATAAATACTTAACTTGTTGAAAGTGCCACGAAAATGTACCAATAGTTTATGATTAAATGTCATTACTAAAATTACAAAATGATCAATTGACTGATATTTAGCCGAAAAACAAAAGCAACCTTTTCTTCATTTGCTACTTAAAATTAAAAAAAAAAAAAAAAAAAAAAAAAAAAAACATTTTCATTATACCAAATTCCTGCTTTGCAAAAAACATCAATATCAAGTTATCAACTGATCAAACTTCACAAAAACACTTCCACATATATTAGAAAGAAGAGAAGTGAAACTTTCCCATTAGCTACAGAAGAGAAGATCAATGGAACTGTGGAAGTATATTATTGAAAATTCATGACTCATGACCATAAAGGAATTTAAGCATAGTTTAGACTTTAGAGAAATATTCGAATTCCTTCCTCATATCTTTATGTTAAGAACTAATTAGTCTCTTTTTCTCAAGGGTATTCACCAAGATCACAAAATAAGACAGAACAATTGATTACAATGTGATCAAGGAAGATATAAATGTCCAAACTTTAGTCCTTATTTCTAAAAATTGATACAAATTATAAATTCCAGTGAATAAATTTTCATCCCCATTTTATGAAATATATAATTCTACAATATAGAAGCTAAAATTTACCAAAATTTGAAGAAAACCCATTAACATTAACAACAAAGAGAGAATAAAATTTCCAACTTGAGCTTAATAAAGAAGTAAAAGAACCCCATTTCTTCATTTTTCACCAATTTCCAAATAAGGATAAGAAACATTATATTTTTCCTAATATTAAAACATCACAACCTCAAAAGCTAATATTTGAGCTAAATATGGAAAAAAATGAAGAACAAAAATTACAAGAGAAAGGAAGAAAAGTTGGTTTGAGGTGTAGGTGTGCAAACCTGTTGTAGTGAAACTGAAGCTGAAAAGCCATAAAACCAGGAAAATGGTGCACATATAGTTAAGCTTGGTGATGAAAAAGAAGATGGAACCCATTGAAACAAATTACCTCAAAGAGAGAGAAGAGAGAGAGAAGATGAATGAAGAGTGTAGAAGAGAAGTAAACGTGGTGGTAATCTTCTCAGATGACAGGTTAGCTCAAGCTGCCCTTATGCCAGTGGGACTTTTTTTCCTAGCTTCTAGACCAAGGTTATGTTAACTTGTGACTTTGTGTACCACTGTACCCCTCATTCTTTCTTAAATGAATCTGTCATAGATTTTCATTTTCTTTTACTACATTTTTGCCTTTTCAATGAGTTCTATATTACAACATTGACACTTGTGCAACTCAACTTTGTTTTATGCACCACTTTGCATCAACACCAACCATAGGTGCCCACTTGTTACATTCACTTTGACTAGCTTTTGCAGCACTTTCGAAAAGAAAAACAATGGAAGTGGAACTCACATCTCAATGAGTTGTTGTGATGGTTTACTTGTAATTTTAAAGAAATACAAAGCTTATTTAGTAACTTAGAATACAAGACATTCTTTTATGAAGATGGACTTGATCAATGAACAAGACATTCTTTTATGAAGATGGACTTGATCAATGAACTGGGGCCAATAGAGTTAAGGTGTTTGAACTTTGACGAAATGAAATGATAAGATAGATTAGTTGTTTGGCTGCATGTTTCTTGTATTTTTTTTTTTTTTTATTACTAATTTCTTCAAACATGCACCACTCTTGTACCTCACATTAAGTTAATTAGTTGGTAAACTGTTTTATATATGTTGTTTTAAACCATGGTTTAACTATCAAAACAGAGACTATGAAGATGACAATCTGGCCACGCGGAAAAAAAAAAAAAAAACCAGAAGTCAAAAGTGCATGATAAAGACTTAAAGCTTAAACATCAACAAAAAACAAGTATATTTTAAACTTGAAGGTGATGACCATAAAAAGTCACAAATACAAAATTAAGTACTTAAATAAAATCACAAGAAAATTTCATCTCTTTCTAATACTCATACCCACCTAACTTTTGATAAAGACTGGCCTTATTACCAAAATTAATATGAAGTGTAGTAAGTGATTCAGGCAAACCAGCTAATCTTGTGTATCCAATTTCAGTGAATACAGCTAACAAGATGCTTGATATTGATATTGATATATAATACGAGTATATATATATGGCATGTATTTCCATTTTCCAAATGAAAATTTCATACTCGACATAGTAGAATTGGTCTCATTTTGAAATAATTTATATATAGATCTCTTGAACTCTTGATTTTACAGTTATTTTACGATAAAACACATAACAAGTATTTTAATTTATTTGTGTTTGCCTATTTATAAAAAGATGGAAATAAAACTTTAAAGTTAAAAAAATAATAAGGTAAATTCGTGTTTGCCTATTTTTAAAAAATTTAAGTAGTGACCAATCTTTTGAATATAATTGGAGATTGCACACTCTTTTGCACTTACATGTGGTCAAAATCACAGTTGACGTGGTCAAACTCCAATGGTTTACTATATATCACTTATAAGACAACTTTTTGGGCATCTCGAGGAAAGCATGTCATCTGCGGCTGGGAGCACGTTTGGGGGCGCTCCCACACTATTATAAAGATGAGTTTCAAGCGCCTCACCGGTTGACAATGATGTGAATCGTCTTATAAAAGTCATGGATATCAAAGAGGGCGAATTTGTCAAAACCCCAGAAAACCTTACCTGAATTTGCATAAACCCTAGACTTTTTTTTTTATTTGAGTTTACCCATGTCCGTTAGTATTTCTGTTATCAGCCCATCTGCTGACTAGGACGACAAGTGCACTTACTAGAATAGCCCTCTGATATACCAATATCCCCTTTGTATAAATAAAATCCAGTCTTTTCCCTTAATCTGAGATTTTTAAATAATCCCTTGAACGGGATGTTTTAGACTGGATGTATTCTAGTAGAGCCTGGTTTTATCTACTAGTCATGAGATAATGAGGAGGGAGCAAAATCAATAGAACATAATATATCAAAACCCCATTAATTATCTAAATTGATATACCAGTATACCACTAGAACAAGGAACATACAATTTTTTCCTAGAAAATTTAGCATATTGAGGCCACAAGCCACGCTTTCTACAGTGGTGCAAGGGAAATCCGAAAATCAAATCTCTTTTTATTTTGAATGTTCTTCATTCAGTTTATCCTTCTTCAACCCTTCCTCGAGACTTCAACCCATCGTTCCAACAAACTCCCATTTACCAAATTTTGAACTAAAATTCAAGCTATTTCTTCAACTCCGATAACAAATGTAAATTTTGGATAAATTTTTTTTTGGATAACTTGAAGGAATTATATTGTCAGTTTGAGTTTTAATCTTTGGATCGTTTCTCAACTTTGCCTCAATTCCATCTAACAAAGAAAAATGACACTCTCTCCTTCAGCAAAACTGACTTTCCATCCCCACCCCACCACCACCACCACCCCCAAAACATCCTTCAACACTATTCCTTCACCAATTAAACTAAATCAAACCAACCCGTCTTCAAACAAAAACCCAATTATTTTATATTCTATAATAATTCCTTCTAAAACCCAAAATCCAAACAACCCACCATGTTATTCAAATTTGTTCTGCCACTTAGATTAGAATGGGGAATGGGGAAGTTGATCGACTTCACTATTTAGATTTGTTGATTTTGTTAGATTTAAAAGCTTTAATAATAATCAGGGGTATAATTGGTATATTTGAGGTTATTTTAATAAAGATGAAGCCACGTAGATTATCAGTGGGACCAGAAGACGGACTGATAACAGAAATACTAACGACATGGGTAAACTCAAATAAAAAAAAAGTATGGGGTTTATGCAAATTCAGATAAGGTTTTCTGGGGTTTCGACAAATTCGCCCTATCAAAGATTTACTTACAAAAAACAGCATATTCAAGCTCTAATGGTTGATGGCCCTTCTTACTAGTGCCCTATTTGTGTGATAATTTATTATTTTTTTCGAAAAAGTTTAGATGTGGTTACGGGACTAGACCCCACCTGTAAATTAACCATACCAAACAAGTTACAAGTCTCCCAAGTAGATAATCATTTAGGGAGTTACATTACACATAAAACATGAGAAAGACCAACCTGCCTTAACATACAAAGGTTCAAAATATACATTTTAAAGCTCAGTTCTTATCCACTACCATACACTAATTAGGCCAACCCTCAACACTCAAGGCCAAACCTGACCCAACTTCATATGGAATTATGGATCACTATGGGTCCATTCTCACGGATTAAATATGACTCATCTTCCTAACCCGAATTTAATGGGTTGATCTTCAAGCGGAACACCACAACAAGGATCTTCAGATGCTCGATGAGTGGTCAAATCCAATAAAATTTGTATAGAGATTATCACTGTATCCCGACCTTCTGTGACAAACTTTGACCTCCAATTTTTTTTTGTTGGCAAGCGAGGTTGAGGAGACCCCTACCCTTTTAAATTACGTGTCGAAACTTATATCAACAATCAGATGTTGACGTGTTTCGAACCCACAATCTCTTCACTTTGTGAGAGGGGTGCTACTATTGAGCCACATGCTCATTCGCTTTTTGTTTTTTTTACATGTTAACTATTGCAAAAACTCTTATAGAAAGGTTGAGAAGAAATGTTTGATTTATGGAGTCGACTGCACGAGTTTCGAGTCGCTTGTACAACACTTTAAGGTTGGACATGTCGATCATGTTGTTGCGACAAAGTAAGATTTATTATATTTATTTGTTTGTTGTTTGAAAGTTGTCATGTGGATTTCTTCCCCATCGTTAGATGTCTTGTTTTGTTATTTTATTAGGTGCAAATTCTTCTCCAGTGTTAGATGCATGGCATGGGCAGTCTCAGAGTTCAAAAAACATTTTTTTTTTTTTTGCATGCGGGGTTGAGGCCCCTACCCCTTTAAATTACGTGTGAAAACTTATATCAACAATCAATTGTTGACGTGTTTCGAACCCACAATCTCTCCACGATAACTTACTATTACTTTGACTAAGTAATATTCCTATTCATAATGACACTGATATGTGCTTTGACATGTTCGATTCGTTCATCTTTACTGAAAAAATACTTTTGCCTAGCACCCTTAGAAGTAAATGCATTTTTATCGAGCATCTTGATTGTTACTAGCCAAATGGAGGACCAAAAGACAACAATTTTTACACACAAAATGGGAGAGATTGTGATTTGAATGTACTTTGGTTTTTCATTTTTATCTATTGGTACTTTTAATTAAAAAAGGTTGCTACGAAAAAAAAAAAGAGGTAGGTACCTAGATTGATTTAATAGAACTATAGTATTGGTTTATATAAGTTGAAAGATTAAGTTTTGTTAAATATAATGCAGATATTGAATAAACAAGTTAAGTACTTTGATCGTCATAACTCTAGTTCTTTTCGGTATAGTTTATAGTCTTTATACTACTTTATCTTCGACAAGTTAAATATATTAAATATAATATTCGATTGTTTTGATTTTTTTTAATCGATTTGTTTTATAATTTGGATTGTTTGTGGAACAATTTATGTGTGTGTGTTAAAACAGTTTATTCTTAATCTACAATACCAACAAATAAAATCTGATAACAAATTACTTCTTCCAACGAGTCGCCCGGTTTAGTCAGGTTGTGCGAGGAGCCCTTATCCGGATTGTTTCGCTTTTTTTTCCTTTAAAAAAGAAAAAAAAAAATCAGCTCCTCAACCGCCAGCTCTACGTCAGCGCAACAGCCAAAACTGACCGTAGAGAGATGCTCAAACTCGTCAATAGGTGGCATTCTTGGTTGTCCAGTCAGTGCTAAGGATATCATTGCCCTAGATATAACAATTGGTTCACGACTAGGGAACAACGCTCAGCCCATCAGAGTAGTGGAATTGGACAATGCCAGCGAAACGTCCAGCAGACAGAAAAGAAGAACCTTGTGGAGGAATAAAAATTGAAAGATCGGTCTCTTCATAAACAGATGAGTAAAAAACTCATATATATCAACATCATGCATAACATTATCAAAAAGTGATTAGAAATTCTAATAATTATTATAAACAATCAGCAAACTCCAAATTCACCCTATTGTAAACAGAATTAAGTTTTTTTTTTTTTCCAAATATTTTTTTGGTTTTAATTGAAATGACTAAAAAGTATATTAAAAGAGTTAACTTCATGCATGCCTTTCTTCGATAGATTTTTTTGAAGTATTTGTATGTGTCTAGACGGCTAAAAACAATGTTTTATTATTTATCAACTCAATAAATAATGAAATGTATTTTAAATTGTCACATCATCAATATTTAAAAGTTATATCGATGACTGCGAAAAGAGTGTAACTCGAAGTAATTAATATAATTTTTTCCTCCATAATCCACGTCTCTAAATAAATGGTTAAAGAGAGGAGGAAATTATAAGAGAGAGAGAGCTTGAGAAAAAAAAAATGTTTTTAAAGAAAACGGTGCACCTCCCTTGCTTGAAATTACTTTTACACCAACGATTAGCGTGTTTGAACCCACAACCTTTCCACTTTGTGAAGGGGATGCATAATCAATAGTTGAGCTACATGCTCATATGCTATTATAATTTAAATAGGATTTAAATAGGCTCCGGATTTTGCTTGACTGACGAAAAAACCTTCTTAATATATAAAATTCATTGATCCTCTCATTCCAATTATGGTTTTCTCTAAATTCACATATAGCAACTAATTTTACAAATCACTAGATAAATTGAATTTTTTCGGTTATATCATGATTAGCAAATAAATCAAGTGGACATGTTATAACTCTCAGCAATTCACTTACTCAAAGAAACCCCTATAATCTTTAGTAAGTAAATTTCAATATAGGATTGATTTCTTCAAAATATATTTATCATTCACCTCATTGTGATTTTTTTTTTTATTGTTAGTTTTGTATTTGATGTTGCCCAAGGTTTTAAACAAAATTTGGAGTTGATTTTGTGCTTGAAGTTGTCGTGGGTTTGTTAGTTGAGAATTTTTTAGTACCTACAATTATTTGATTAGATTCAACATCGAGAAAGATAAGGATCGATGAGATTGCAGGAGGCAAATAATAGTTTTTAGAACAGATCGGAACAATAATGAGGTTATGAGGAGGAAGAAGATAGATTTAGAGGGTATTTTTGCTATTCTGAATTTAGGCCTTTGGCAAAATCAAAAATCTGGAGCCGATAAATAAACCAAAATCATATATATTTTTACCCAAAGAAATATAGATATATATTAAAAGAGAGCTTTTTCATCCATGCCCTAGTGCCCTACCACACACTCAAAAAAAACAAGCATTCAGTCATGCACTCATGCCTCCGATGGATTAGATTTGTTTACTGCTCTTCTTTAAAAGATTAATGATATCAAAGACATCAACAATGAGTGGTTAGGAAGTTTTGTTTACACTTCACGTGTAATGTGTTAGACAAACTATTGAATACCAAAGTTTTGTTTATTACTTCAGACTCAGCTTCAAAACTTTCGAAGTTCAATTTCAAACACCTTTCTTTGGTGCGCAGGCCGACTCTTGTGTTGGACTGTCTGGATACTTGGACAAAATGAGCCCACAAATACCAGAACAGCCACAACCCAGGTCCAGTGTTCATGTTCAGGCATTCTATGCAGAGTGCAGTCCACTAACACACTTGGAAGTTCGACCAGCACACACAAAATTTGCAACAATGCTTGGCTGCTATGCTGTCAGGGGCGGAGCGGAGCGCCAGGCGCTCGGTTTCTGCCTCACCGCCTCGACCGCCTAGGCGCCGCCCAGGCAACGCCCTGATCAGACCCCTGACAGCATGTCAGCATCACAGCAATACAGTTAATCAGTTATACTTATACACTTATACAGTTATACAGAAGAGAGAAGAAGCAGCAGCAGCAGCAGGCAGCAGCAGCAGCGGAGAAGAGAGAAGAAGCAGCAGCGAAGACAGCAGCAGCCTTAATTCTGGACATGGGCTTCTTTTATTTTGGGCCATTTGGGCCGCTTGAGCGCCTGTGTATTGACCGCCCTGAGCAGAGCGCTGCGCCTGGGCGCCGCCCAGGCTGATCGAAGCGTTTTAGGCGCTATTTTACCGGAGCGAAGCGACCCCTTTCCGAAATAGCGCCGCCCCTGACAGCATAGCTTGGCTGCTTGCAACTTCCCAGGCCGGTGGTCGTGTATTCAAAAACCCTATTGCCAAATTGTGTATGTCTGTATGATGTCGAATGTACCTTCCACTGAAGGAGGGCTACAAATCACAGTTCCCAGGCCTCTCAAGGAAAGCAGAAAAGAAGAGCAATACTAAAATTTAAACAGAGAAAGAAATTAAAGACAAAAAGAGCTCTTTATTCACGAAATTTAGTGTCTCAACTCTCTCCACTCTCCAGGTACATACACAGATACTAAGCAAAAGGCTGGTCTGACAACAAAAAATCAAAACCCTCAAGTTTGGAGGCAGCTGCAGTATCCACAAACCACACCAACTTTCCATAAGTTGGATGAACCATCCTTCCTGGGATAAGTGGACTTTCAGGTTCCACATCATCAACTGCCAAGTGCAACGCCTCCCCCTTGGCAGCACCAGTTACCAACACTGCCACATTGGATGCAGAGTTGATGACAGGAAATGTGAAGGTGATTCTTTCTGGTGGGGACTCGGGGGAGTCAGTAATGAAAGTCACCCAATCATCCTTTTCATCCAGTGCCATATGGTTTGGGAACAATGAAGCAACATGCCCGTCAGACCCCATATTAAGAAGGATGAGATCAAACTTGGGGCAATCGTTCACCTCAGATACAGCAACAGTACGTGCCTTCACCAGCTGCCGCAGGTCAAACTCATAGTCACTGGCAGCATCCTCAGCTGACAAGGAATCGTTGATGGAGTGTATATGGCTGGGGATCACTGGCATCTGCAAAAAAGACCATTTATTAGTATGATGATAAAACTTTCAACAGAATTCAGTAACATCTAGCTTGTGACCAGCCCAAATCTTGAAGTTTCACCATACATTTCTTTATCTTACAGCACCAAAAAGTCTATTTGGGAATAATATGGTAGATACATTAAACGAATAAGGCATTACAGATGCTATAGATCAAGGTTCCTGTGAAATGTAAAATGCTAAGACCATGAAATGTAAGCCTACAGTAGTATCCTGTGGGGGTTTACCCGCATGCCGTGGTTTGAGACATATCAAACAAAGCAGGTGGCCATCTCTCTAACAACAGTTTACCTTGCTAAAATTAGCAAATAATAAATAAAAAAGCAGGCACTAACAGTCTAACATCATAAACAACAGCTGGCTACATAAGCAAATCCACTTGATGTCCTCCACTCAAAGCATTGTAAGAGGGGTTTAGTTGCAGGAAGCAAAGGACTGGATCTCAGTTACTATAACTTCACTCCTTACAGGATTATAATCCAACAGATGTTTTCATCTCAAAAACAACAAAGCATACTTACCAGTATTTCTCCACTACTGATGTTACAAAAGAGGCAATAATAAGAAAAAGAAAACGCAAATGCTAAAACTATACAAGGAAGATTTCATCTTAAAATTACAGACTGAGGTGCATGATCTGCAGTATTTCTACCTGTATCTATATATACTGATATAAAAACTACAAATGATCAATAGTATTCAAAGAAAGAAACTTGATGCAACTATTAAGACTATACTAGGGATAAATCAAGCGTCATTTAATCATATCTGGGAACAAATAAAGAGTATAAAGTACTGGAAGAAAAACTGAAAAGGGATGCATCAGAGAACTCCACCATCAGAAAATCTAACAGGCTAGAGAAATGACTGCATGTTATAGCTAACCATGACAGCTTTATCAGGGTGACTGTAGGTGGTAATTTTAATTTTTAATTTTTTTAAAAATAATTTAATTCACTTTTCAAAAGAATTATATGCAAAAAAAAAAAAAAAAAAAAAAAATACAAAGAAAAACCTTAACACCGTTATATACTTATATGGAACAAGAGCCCTGTTTTCTCACAATGAGAATAGCTCCAAGAATTTAACTTCATTATATGACACTTCAGAACACAGACTGCTCACGACAATGGAGAATGTAAATATTGCAGGTTTACCAAAGCTGAGATCATGATGTAAGAATGAAGAACAATCTACTTCCCTAAAAAATTCAGATTGTAAACAGGGGAGTAGGAAAAGAGGCTCAGGTATGGGAGCTAAGCAAAGGTGACTTCAAAAGGTCAAAAAGAAAAGAGTCAATAAATAAATAAATGAAAAGCTATCCTTTATTCATTATATGCACATACACACTGATTAATTTTTATAAACACTTCGAAGATATTAAGAATAATAGAGCAATAGAGGGTCTTAACTATCTGACTTTTTAAGATCAAAACATCACGTACACACGCATTCCCCTCTCTCTCCCACACACTGGCATGCACCCAGAACTTCCCCACACATTCATGCACCCACGTGCACACACCCATATTTATGTGTGTGTACAAAGCCGTTTTCTTTCAATATTGCTATTATACATTTCACAAGCTTGTAAGCCAAGAGTTAAACAAGAGACTTTAGAGAAACTGTTGAGATCTTATTATCAATCTAATAGCAGTTCGGAGTTAGTCAAATTACAAGGCTAATCTAAAATACATAAGAATGACATGGACACGTGTGTCAGTGCCTAACACGCGTATTCTACTAGTGTCTTTGAATCTGACATATAGAATTCAAGCCTATCGAGTTCATACGTTACATGAAGGTAAGTGCTATTTAGATAATGGAAATACGACCCAGAGGTGCTTTGAAGGTCGCCAAACCCTAAATTTGCTTGTTTAAGGAAAGTCAGACAATTGACAGAAATTTGAAACACCTCAAGTAAATGAATGCACCACTCATTCCACTTCCAAAAATGACATGAAAAGCAAAACACATGCGGTAATAATTGATGCAAGCTGAAAATCGGGTGAACCAAATACTGTTTGTATTAGGCGTAGAATTACGAAAAAAGTAACTTTGGAGTCAACATTTTGGATTCTCTCCCAGAACGCAACGTAGGAAAAGAAATAGATGGCTATTATTCAATGCTTGTGAGCACAACTACTTACTTTAGGGCTGTTTTTCCTAATCAATTACTTCGATAAGTATATTCTGAGATTTGTTCCACGGTTGGTAACTGTTCAGCCAAATTCAATTCTCAGTCTAATCAATTATACCAAAGACAATCAAGAATTCATATGATCATATCTCCACCCACCTATTTTTTTCATTGGATATATGTTGATTGTAACAAATAAACAAACCCGATCAGAGCTCAATATAAGGTTTCCAATTTGTACTTTCAGTATTGTCTTTATAATTTAGGTTTGTAATAGTTCAAATTAAAAAGCTCACCTAGGTTGAGGGAATCACAGCTAGGTTTACTTGAGGTGTGTTTCGTAGTCATTGCTTATATCCTTAGGTCAGCGTAGAAACTCGTTAAGTATGAGATGTGAAAGCATATAACCGAGTCTAGGCATAGACAATAATGAGGTACGGTAGGCACAATATTGTTGTTGGATGTTAAGATCCTAACTTGATTATGGAGAGGTTAATAATACAATGTCTGAAGCCCTTCTTGAAGTCAGGCAGCTCTCTGTTACTTCGCTGTGAAACCTGAGCCACCTCGCTTAATTTTCTTAAGACACATACAGGGTAAACAAGTATCTTTTATAACAAGGGAACAATGTTAAAATGTCATAATAACCATTACGTCATTTTTACAGTTGTCTCTGTTGGGAGAAAGTATTTTGAGGAACCCGCTTTGAAAAGTTGGTGTGAGAAATCTATGCTATGTAATATTAGCTTAACAGCATTGTTTGTATCAGGGTAGCACTATTCTTTCTCTGGGCTAGTTGTCTCTGCTCCTTCTTTCTAGATAAAAATAATTTTACTTACGGAACAAAAAAACCACACCCAAACGTCACCTGATGAGCAATGATGAAAATAAGTGCTCTCGAAATCTAGGTTACCAGTAGGTATGTCACCATATCTACGAGTATTAATTTGGTTTATTAGACTCTGACATTAATCATTAAGATTCGTACGTTTGTCTCAAATTCAAACATTCCCAAATTACATAATTACTATTTGTCACGTCAACTAGACCAAATTCCTTTCCAGCCCCCCTGTCTTTATATGACTTATAAACTTCAACACTTTAAAAGCCTGCCTTATTTAGAGTTCCTAATAATTATCTTCTGACAGATGACGCAAGCGACAAAATCTTCATGAACAACAAACTGGACCTTTTTTCAGAGACGAAACCTAATAGATTTTTTTTTGGATAAGAAACCTAATAGATCAAACTATGTACTTAAAGCATGTGTATAATCTCTTAGTTAATGATGTCAAAGGGAGGTGAAAAAGATTCATTAACAACATAAGATTCTTAGTATACAGAAGCTCAGCAATGCTTATTACGAAGCCCTTTACGTTTCAGATATAGAAAGTGATGGGATACAAAACCAAACAGGTAATGAGAGCAGACAAAGAATGATAGATTGCAAAATATTCCTATAGCCAGATCGAATAACCACAGTAGAAGGCATTCTAAGATCTAAATCGTATGGCCATGGCCTCAGGGACTGACTGGAACATAATTTTTCAAGTGTTAGATTTTAGTGCTGAATAGAAAATACAGAAAAAGGCATGAAATCAACATCATCCTTATAAGCATTTCTGCCCATCTCAGACATCACATCATCTGAGCTTAAAATTAGATCATTACTTAAACATGCAAATGAACAACATAATATATCATAGTTTTAAGCTTCCGAGGACTTGAGAAAAGTTATTTCAAGATGATACCTTAGACAAAAGGACATCCTTTGTTAACTTGTAGTTACTATCTGAATGAGTTTTCCCCACAACACGCTCATCAGCCCAATATATGTACCACTTGGCCCAATCGACAGTCTTCTTATAAGGAGCTTCACAGAGTTTTCTGTTTTGAATGATAACCTTAGAGTCTGAAATTAAGAAAATGATGGAACTAAAGCGCCATCAGAAAAATATCAGAACAAAACAATTATTTATACCCTAGCAAGGTAATGAGAGAACCGCCTGATAAAGCAATGGCAAAGACACCCCTTTCCTTAACTGAAGCTTCTGACAACTCAGCAATGTACTCTGCCAATTCGATACCAAGATCATCTACATTGTCTCGAATTCTCAAGTCACCTCTATCCTTGGTACGCTTCAAAAGAGCCATTCTCTTGAGAAGGCTAGAATGGCCCTACAACAAATACAAATCACAAGACTAACTCAGGTCACAGAATTATACTGAAACTTTCATCTCTAATCAAATGTAGATAATAACTAGGAAACAAATAGAATAACAAACAAGCCATAATTTTCAATCTCAACATTGCTAATCTGTCAACAACAACAACAACAACAGAAAAAAAAACCTCATCACCAAATCATCTCAATGATCCCATCTCTACCAATTGCATGTATAGGTAGAAATTAGAATCAACTCCAAAAAATCAAATTTTTTAAAATGCTACACAACATGCAACAAAAGTCAGGTTCAGAAACTTCAAAGTTCATGCAAATGGATTAACAACAAATCCCTACCAAAAGAACAAAACAAGCCATATCTTCCAAGACCAAAAAAATTAACTAAACAAAACCCAGAGAAACAAGACAAAGCAATCCAACTCAAACATCACTGACAATGAATTAAAGAAAAAAAAAATGGTAAACTACAATATAAAACTAAAGGCTTACAAGGACTCAAAACAAGAAGAAAATCTACCAAAACCATGGATTTTTCTACAAAATAAGAAATACCCAAATCCCAAACCCCATTAAAAATAAGCCCCATTAAAAAAAAAAAAAAAAAAAAAAACCTTTCAAAGAATCAAACATACATGCAACCAGAACAAAGAAAAAAAAAAAGGCTTACAAGCAAAACAGAGAAGAAGAAGAAGAAGAATAATGATGATGAGTCACACAAGTCACAGAAAGGCGAAAGAGATGAAAATGGAAGATGGGTATGAAGAAATTTATAGTATAATAGAGACAAAATGCATTAAATGAGTAAATTAAAAGTTTGGAAGAAGATTAGAAGAATTTTTACCTTCCACGTGCATCCCACAATTGTGACAGAACACACAGACAAACAACTCAAACAAACAAACTAAACTCCTCTCTTTCTCTCTACTATTTCCTTCCTTCCTTCTTTGTCTTTCTCTCTCTCTCTTTTAAACCTTCAAACCAAATGGATAATTTCAAACCAAATTAATTAAAAAAATTCCCTACAGCATCTGCAATAAATACTCTCTCTCTCTAACAACAGAAAGTTATAGATAAAAGCAAAACAACTTAACAAAGAAAGATAGAAAACAAAACAAAGCAAAACTCTTTTGTTTCTTTCTTTTCTTTTCTTTTCAAGTTTTCAATTTTTTTTTTCCTAAGGGTGTGTTTGATTGCAATTATTTTCCCAATGTAATGAGAAAACTTATGTGTTTTCTCAGTGGACCAGTGGAAAAGGGACAGGTTTTAGCTGTTTGATTGTTAACTTTAACAATGAGAAAAAAAAATCGTATTTTCTCACTGTATAGCTATTTTCTCTATACAGTGGGAAAACATTTTCTTACCTCCCCTAGAATTCCAAACTAGTGAGAAAAGGGTTATTTTCCCACTAGAGTGAGAAAAGAGGAATGTTAATTTTCTCACTACTTAAGTTGTTTTCCCACTGGGCCACATTACTATTCATCCTAATTAGCCTTAGATCCTGTCCTAGTGAGAAAACAACTTAAGTTGTTTTCCAATTCCCACTCTTGCTATCAAACACAGCCTAAGAAAAAAAAAAACCCCACTACTCTCCAAAGAAGAATCAGACACCTGTTTCAAGTCACACTCCTGACAGATGTGTGTATATATAGAGAGTAATTTGTATTATTCGACACAACAAGCACAATTTGATTCTGTACTCCAAGGACTATAAACCATGATTTAATCTAATGGTTGAGGATTTATGGAATGAAGGATTGAGTGTATGGGTCCCATTAGTTTAGATATGAAATAGTGGGCCATACCATCTTACCAAAGTACCCCACAATAAATGATATTTAACTTTTTATGGTGTAGAGAATCTCCACTCTTGGATAACACTAAGGAGTTTTTTTTGTATTAAATTATGTCATAATTATTGGTAATTATAATTAATTAATTAAATACTAATTCCTTTCTTTTTTTATTTCTTCTTTGTCTCTTAAAACAAGTATGATTTGATTAACTAGTAGTTTAATATGGTATCCCATGTTATCAAAGTTTTTTTAATTTTTAATCTTTTGATTTGATATACATATTACATATACTTGTTTGTGGTTGGTTTATGATGATGAATGATCCCAAATATTTCTGCTTTTTTGTTCTGCAAGATTCAATTCTATAGGTAGGAGAGGAGTACTTCTTATTCTAGCTTTTATCAATTTTTATTATTGTTTCACTTGTCTCCCCAAAACCAACCATCAAAAATGTTCACTTTCCTATGGATCTTCTTTTCATTTTCTATACTATTCTCTTTCACATTTTCACCCACTAGCTCTTCTTCTCTTCATAGACCCACATAGTCCATTTCCTACAATAATGTGAAGAATTCACATTTTCCAAAACTATGTGATATGATATGATATGATGATCATAAGTACTTTTTCTCTGTTGGATTTATAATATATATGTTGGGTTAGAGTGCACACAGATTTTAATATCTCGTTTTCATTTTTACTTAATTAAATGATGAGGAACTAATAACCAATCTGTATCAAGGAATAATTGTGTTATATATATTCCACATTATTGAAGATTAAGACCATCTCCAACCGCTACAGGAGATTAGAAAGTAAAATGGCCATTAGAAAGTCAGAATGGCCATTCTCAAACTGTATTATAATGTGTATTAATCCCTGGTTTGTTTATATACTCTATAGCCAAGAGCTCAAGCTTATAAGGGGGACCATGTTCTTGATGTCATTTCAATCCGCTATGGAACTATTTTCCCTCACTCGGCCTACATTGGTTGTGATTTGTGAAGGTGTCTTAGTCACCAATCCTATTCTGAAATAGTATTATTAATTGATCTTCCACCACAATACTTAATATAATAATGATCATACATATAGAAGAGAAATATGTATTCTCTGCCTTTCAAGATCAAATAACTATGTATATAAACAAAGCAATATAATGGTCGAAATATAAGCTACATACTCAATCTGCAAGCAAATTATTCCTCGATCACCAAGTCACCAACATGAGAAATGTGTATATAGTATATAACTCCCTAAGATTCAAGCTATGATCAACTGTTATTAATACATAAATGTGCATGATATCGATCAGATGTATGGATCTATAATGGTTTCTCCTTTTAAGGAGAGACATGAATCATGCATCAAATTATAATAAAGTTGAAGCTGACTTTGTCACAAAAAGGAAACTGTTTTCTGCTTCTACATTGAGTTCAACAAAATGAATGTCACTCATAATGGAATCAAATGTTGCCAAACTTTGTCAAGCTTTGTGTGCAAACAATTGAGCCTGGAATGAGGAGTACGTACTCTAATTGGTCTCGTATACATACATTAATTTAGTTAATCTTTTGCATGAATCCGGCCTTAATTATCATTTGAGATCTTAATGCATCTGAATATCTGATCGACTTAGTTGACACAATGACACACCATGTCACCATGCAAGATAAACACTGGATCCCTCAACACATAGAAGATAAGCATTAGTCCCAACCACTAGTAGTTCTTTATTATGTACGCACGTACTACTCTTCCATGATTTTAACTGCAGTTTGTACTCTAGAATCATAAATGAAATCCAACTTTTAAGCAGATGTGACATCTAATAACTTGGATTTTACCTACAATCCAATCCAATTCTATGTTGTTTGTCCTTAGAGCATCTCTAATGGGTCTCCCATATATTGCCGACACATAGGCAGATATGGCATACACGTAGGTGCCACCTACTTTCCCAAAACTTTTTTTTTGCACGTTTCCTATACCTATATCAGGGGTAACCCTAACGCGAAAACTTTTTTTTTTTTTTAAATTTTTTCTTCCACGCGTGGAATTATTTTCCCCTTAGCTTTGGGCCTTCGCACGGGTGGGCTTCGATGGCGGACTGCGCGGGTGGGCTTCGATGGCGTGTCGTTAACCAGCGTGGAACATTTTATTTTAGCTGTCTGCTATAATCCTATCTCTTGTTTGATTTTGGGTGAATTTTAGCAGACCGGCCCACCACGTCCTACGTGGATGGCCGGCTGCTATAATTATAGGAGACGCGTTAGGGTCGACATTTTTTGGGAATTCCTAAATTATAGGTTTTATGAGACCCATTAGAGATGCTCTTAAATGGTTAATAGAATTAGCTTATTAGTCAAATCTTAACTTTAGCTAAACAAGTTTATCACATCTATTCATCATCATCTTCATCATCCACCACCAAGATCATAAATATGTAATGGAGCTAGCTTTAATTTGTTAAGATAATGTATTAAACCAGCTTTGATAATGGAACTTATAATTATTTTTAAAGCAGTGCTACACTATTCTCTAATGTCTAATGTGTGTGCAGTGTACGTGCCCATACATTAGATAGAGATGCTTAACTAATTGCATATGCATGGATTTATGAACATTAAAATACACTATAATGATTGCAATTTGGTGGGTTTAACTGATCTATGGGTCTATAATTTGAAGTTTGGGCCAAACAAAGTATATATGAACTGTCAAGTTTGTGGAACATGATGTAAAAGGATTTGAGATGGTTGTAAGTTGTAACCATGCCAAGACCCTACTTGACTAGTTGGACTGAAGATGATTGATTGATTGGTTTTATTTAGTGGGTGCCCATTGGTAAGTCTAGACCCTAATCAGTAATCACCAACACTGTTTATCCACATGCTGGCTTGACACTTTGGGTCACCACTACTACTAAGATTGGTAGCTTTAAATAATGTCATTTCATAAAAATTTAGTTGTTGAGGTGACTTAAGTGCATCATCAACAAAAAGATAGAATGAAAAAGAAAGATAGTGATACTGTATGTACTTTGATAAGACCAAAGTATTCCTGTAATAATCTCCTCAGTCCAAGAACTAAATATTTAATGGGCCGGATATCCCTGAGCCCAGTAGTGGGCCTATATTATAAGGCCCAATCAGAAGTCCAAAGCAAGTATTTGACTCTTTCCAACCTATTCCTCAGATGATGGTTTTGCACCAAAAACTTCTCATTCTCTATCTTTAGTAGCATAAACAAACTCAATGCATTGTGTTTGATGTGTTATAGGAATTATCACAGAGACAAGGTTTTGCAAAGCATGAAGACATCGTGGTTTGGGTTTCGGTTTCGAGGTTTGGTTCTTCTATTTCATTTTCATTTCTCAGTATTAATTCACTTTTTAGTATTACTTGAAACATGTTTCACTGTGAGGAAAATGTTTTTACAAGAAAATGGATATATTTTTCAGGTCAATTGAAAGGTATATATGGTTGTCCGGAACAGTATTCTGCAACGTTATCCATTCTTCCAGATGACATACTCGAGGAAATACTGTCGAGATTATCTGTAAAGACTCTTCTACGATTTAAAACTGTATCCAAGTCTTGGTACAATATGATCAATAATCCTCAATTCATCGACATGCATCTTCAAAAATCAAGGTATAGGAACGACGTTAAATTGGTCATCAAAATATCCTCCAGCACACTTTATTCACTAGATCCTGAAACACCTAACCTGCAGGTAGAATGCACAACCTACCCGAAAATATTTGGCAATAATAATGGTGACATTTTGGGTTCATGTGATGGAGTGCTATGCATAACTGGGCATCTTGATGGCAACTTCATGTCTTTATTGAATCCTTCTACAAGGCAATACGCAGTAATGCAGTACCCTTTTCCACGCATTCAACGTTCTTTCTATGCTCATGATATAGCACATGGTTTAGGTTATGATCCGGTTACTGGCAGTTACAAACTAGTGAAGATTGTATCTAGTTGTGACCGTCGAGTTCATCATTCTGAAGTCATGATTTATTACTTTGGTACTAGTTCTTGGGTGAATAGCCAAAACATCTGTTACAAATCATTTTATCCCAAAGCAGGGAGAATTGTTAACAATTATATCCATTGGCTAGCAACTAGCTATATTGTTGGATCAAGTTTCTCCAAATCAGTCATAGTTGCTTTCGACCTCTCCAATGAAAGTTTCCAAGAAGTACCACTGCCAGAAGCAGGGCACGATAAGCTCCTATCCCTGAATTTTACAGAACTGGGAGGATGCCTTTGTATAATTCGAAACTATGATATACGTTTTGAGATTTGGTTGATGACAGACTACCGCGTCAAGGATTCCTGGACCAAATTGTTTGTATTTGTGCGAACTTCGCGTCTTCAGTTATTTGCTCAATATTTTGTACCACTGTGTTTTACAAAACATGGGGATATATTGCTGGAAACTGATAGCAAATTCGTGCTGTGTGACCGGAAATTCAAGAGGTTAAATGAACTTAACTTGGTAGAAAAATATTCAATGGCTTACAGTGAATTCGACGAAGGTTTCATTGCATCATCTTTGGAAGTCATAGCCTATGTTGAGAGCCTTGCTGCATTTCAACCTAATAGCAATAACAATGAAGTCATGGGACCACAACAAATAATCGGCAGAAAGAAAAGAACAGGTGAGAATAAGAATAAAACTAGTTCTGCATAAACATTTTCTTCAACATTGCCTTTTTTCTGATATTGACACAAGTTCTTGACATTGACACCCTATATGGTAATCTTGTGCATGTGTAGGGTGCATTGGGGACCTATGGCACTGTCGAAAAATAGAGGAACCCAGCAATACGGAACTCTTGAAGTCGAAAGCGCTCTATTTTGACAATCGTACCGAAGAAATTTTGGATTTGGTTTTTCCTGGCTGTGACACTCTTATCAATGGTTTATTTGCTTCATACCCTCTTGTCTGTACAGGGTTGAGCATTTTTTGTTTGAGTTTTCTTTTTTACTTATTCTTGATTTTCACTTAAGGTAGTTCAACAGATATATAATGTACAAATGAATCATGTTATAGTTTCAATATAATATATGATGTTTAGATACTTGTTATCCGGTGACCAAACGACGAGCCACAGACCGATATGCCATGCCGGGGATTGCAAATACATTTGTGCTGTAAAATGTATGAAATTTCAAAATAGTGTTAGCAAAGCAATAACACCTAAAAGATCCAAAAGGAAATTGTTCATGCAATCAGAAGATTAAAAATTTGCATTTTACAGTCTTTGGGCCATAAAATGGACTCAGAAAAAGGGCCCATTAATATTAGTTTTGGGCCTCCATCTATGTATGTGTGGAATAGTGATCCATGTTTCAGAACCATTGATGAACCTCGATCAAAGTATAACCAGACTCCATTACAGAGTCTACACTACAGAGTGATTGGTGAGAACAAAAATGGCAAATAGCAAGGTTTAACTTAAACCCCAGAAATAATTTAAACAAAATTGTGATTAAAACGATTGGATTTGGTGAAAAAATGGATTTTTTTTTTTTTTTAATTAAGAATTTAAGATGGTGTGAGTAATTAGAAATTGGGATTTGAAGTTTCTTCTTCATCATCATCATCAATAATATCTACGATGGAGACAAGTTTGGAACAAATATTGCAAGATGGGAAGTTGCTTCGTCAAGTTAATAGCTTGATTGTAGCTCATCTTCGTGATAACAATCTTAGTCAGGCAAGTTTTTGTGTTTTTTCTTCTTCAATTCATGTTTTTTACATTGAAATACAACATTTTCTGAATACCCAATTGCTTAAAGATTGAAAAGATTGTAACTTTTATTAAAATTGATTGATTTTTCGCAGGCTGCGACAGCGGTTGCTTCTGCAACTATGACACCATTAAATTTTGAAGCTCCTCCTAATAAACTTCTTGAGCTTGTAGCTAAGGTTTGAAATTTTAATGTTTACTTTCATTTTTTTTTTACCATTGTAGAAATCTTATATAGTCAGTTCCTTTTGGTTGCTTGATATATTTTAAAAATAGGGTCTTGCAGTGGAGAGGGATGAATTGTCGAGGGGGGTGCCTCCTGCAGCAATGTTCGACTCTGGAATGGTTATACCCGCAGGATATGGATCAGTCCCAGCACCTCGAACTTCTGCAATTGATTTTAGGTAATCCTCTTCTTTTGCAAATTTATTACATTCTTACCTACTTTTCGAGTTTTCGCACATATCACATCTCAGTTTATTAATTGTCAGCATTGGATGATTCTGAGGGTCTTTAGGCTTTAATCATGTTACGAATACTAAAAAGTCTATATGTAACCAGAACTCATTAAGCTCAGAGGGTAACTCAATGTATCTATGAGCATAAGGGCTAATCGATGATAAAACTGATGAACCTTACAGAAGCCTGTTTGTAGCAATTGACAAGTTTGTATGTTGTAGATTAATAATGAAACGTTAGTTGTTCATTTAGTTACTATAACGGAACTTATGTAACTTGCAGACTTGCAGTTGAATTCTTTCTACATGTGATAGGTTCTGCCAGTTATGTTTTTGAATGAAAGCATTGAAATATGTTTGTTAATGAAGTTTCATTTATTAAAACCAGCATTGTGCAGGATGTAAAAGGCTCTTCTAAGATTTTTCCTAAGCATGAGACGAGGCATGTTTCAGAGCATAAGGTAAAGTATCTCAAAGCATGCTTCTAAAGTTTCTTTCTAGTGTGGACAAAAGATTTTTTTCATGATTGAATCTGTAGATTTCAGTTTTGAGCCTATAACTTGGTTGCAAAGTTACCGTTCAGAAAAAACTTGGTCGCAAAGCTGATTTTTATTGGTCTAAGAAAATTTCATACGTTCACCAAAATCTTACTATTGACAAAAATGATATAAATAGGAAAACTATATAAAGTGAGCTGGATGATACAGATTATTATGGTAACAAATTCTTTTTTTTCGATAAATGATTGAAAGAACATTTTGCATTGATCAGAATCACCTACAATACTGAAAATTTCAAAACCAAGATACCTGGTGATTTGGCAGCCTATTGAGTCTTTCTTGGTAGATTTGCAAAGTATCTGCATGTAGGAAAATAAAATAAGTAAGAAATGGGCATATTGCCGAAACATAATTGCTTTCTATTTCTGTAATGCGATCAATCATGTCTTACATTTTATCATGTTTGGGATCATCGTCGAATACTGCACTGTCATACTGCTCTCATTTTGGAAAGGGAGTTAGGTGGAAGAATAAGTCTTATTCTGGAATCGTTTTGCTTGCATGGGTCGTGGGAATGTTTTTGTGTATATTCTTTGCCCTTATTTTTCTTGATCGGTAACAGCTGTAAATTCTTTGCCCGTGTAGAATGTTGCCAGGTGTGCAAGATTTAGTCCTGATGGGCGGTTTGTTGCCACTGGAAGTGCGGACACATCAATTAAGCTCTTTGAGGTTGTAAATCATATTTTATCCGGCCATCACTATCTATTATGCTATTGAAAGTTTATATAGCCTTGAATTCGTGTGCAGGTCTCAAAAATCAAGCAAATGATGCTCCCTGATGCAAAGGAAGGTCCTATAAGACCTGTTATACGAACATTTTATGATCATCTACAAGTGAGTATCCATCCTTCAAAATATGATACGTGGACTTGTGAAGAATTAAGATGAACATTCAAGAATGTCTTTTGGATATGAAGTAATGAATAAGCATTGGTTTTAATGAAGTATGAGACATTGTCACATTGATAAATTCTGCTAGTGACAAGTGTCCCAATTGAAGATGTTTGGCTAAACTCATCTTATTATTTCAATACTTAAAGCAATATCATATCTTGTTTTCTCATAATTAAGTTTGCCTGCTTGTAAATCCCCCTCTCTTTTAGTTTATGATGCAATGCTAACAGCGTTCATCCATTGTTTACATTTTTATATTTACCTCTTGTATTTTTTTTTCTTCCTTTTATTTTATTTTATATATTAACTCTATTGATCTATAGCTCTTCTCTATGAGTGCAGGCAGTCAACGATTTAGACTTCCACCCTCAATCTACTGTTCTAATATCGGGGGCCAAAGATCACACCATAAAGTATGTCAAGTCGTTAAACTTTTTTTTTTCTTGTTCTTTGTCTCGGTTTTTTTGCAAATCATGAAATTATGAAAATTTAACTAAAATATAATAGACCTACCCTAGTATGATAAAAAGGCTTAGCTGACTGAGTGGCTTTATACACAATGCACATATGTAAACCTTTTATGCTTCACATCTTCGTGATAATTTGGATTATAGTAACAAAGAGGTTTTAGTTTACTGAAACAAGAACATCTGTTTGACTGATTGCTCCTACTTTCTTTTGAAATGTGGTTAATATATTTCCTGCCAAAGTCCCAGAATTTTACATATTGTAATTATTTTTGGATAAAATTTTGATGTTTTAGATGCAAATGACACTTTTCAGGTTTTTTGACTTCTCAAAAACACTGGCAAAGAAAGCTTACAGAGTTATTCAGGTTCTGTGTATTGTTTTCTTCTGTATTTCCAGATTACTACTCAAACTTTAGAGTGGAAGATGACTTACTTTCTTGGTAATATGTTTTGAAATGGTACAGGATACTCACAATGTGCGCTCTGTATCCTTCCACCCTTCAGGAGAATTTCTTTTAGCAGGTAACTGATCCTGTATAATAAGTCTTGAGTCTTGTATTTGGTTACTTTGGCATGATGACATAAGAATGACCATAGTGGTGTTTTATAACTTCGGCGAACTTTGATATTTCTACACCAAGCTTGTATAATGAAGTTGTGAGGGTGAATTAAATATTTAAATGTATGTTTGACCTTCAAGTTAATTACTTTCCTTAAAATAAATATGCAATATGTAACCGATTCCCATGATGGAAACCGCTTATGCATCACACTACTTTGGTTTTACTACGATTCTATTGTTAATGGGGATGTACGTGTACCACAATTACAGGAACGGACCATCACATAGCACATTTGTACGATATAAATACATTCCAGTGTTACTTGTCAGCAAATGTCGGAGAGATAGGAATAAATGGTGCAATCAATCAGGCACGTGTGTTGGTTTTTAATTTCATAGTTAAACGACATCATAAATTGAAACTCAAAATCAGCAAAATTTTGCATTGAGGTCCATTGCTGAAATCATTTCAGTTAACAGATATAAATTTAACTGCAGGTAAGGTATTCATCTACTGGTGGTATGTATGTAACAGCATCGAAAGATGGTGCTATTCGAGTATGGGATGGGGTTACCGCCCAGTGTGTGCGGTCTATCATTGGTGCGCATGGTTCAGCTGAAGCCACCAGTGCAAGTTTCACCAAAGACCAAAGGTAATTTGATGACTTGATTGCACAACTCATCCTTCTTTCCTCTAGAGCACATCTTACGCTTCAAATTTGCCTCGAAGGTTCATAAGATTTTAACTGAAATAATGGAAAATGAGAAAAGGCAGACATTTTCAGTTCTCTCTTCTGGGATTTAAAGATATAGACCAATAGGAACCGACTTTTTCGCTGTAACCCATTAAGCATCATTTGGTTCGTGTATCTCAATATCTTCAGTTCATCTCTGTGTTTGGTTCATGGTGACAGTTCAGATTGTCAGATATAGGAGTACTGTATATGGACAATTAAAAAAGGGGCACATTATCTTCTTAATTTTATGTGAGCAAAGTATAGGTGAAGTTGTTGGTTTAAAACCCATCTATTGTTCCTTGACACCGATTTCTCTCATTGCTGTCATTCAAGGATATCAATGGTTAATAGTGTAAAATTTCACGCTGATTTTGCATATAACATTTGCCTTGCACACTTGCTGGAGCACACAGTTTTCCTAACCTATATACGTTATTTTTGTGGTTACGAGTTTTTTTGTTGTCTTACTGTTTTTATTTTGTGAGTTGCTAGGTTTGTTTTGTCATGTGGGAAGGATTCCACAGTTAAGCTTTGGGAAGTTGGCAGTGGCAGACTGGTCAAGCAGTATCTCGGAGCGACACATACACAATTACGTTGCCAGGTTTGTCTGCAGCTTTTGATATCTTCTGCGTTGCATCCTCAAGTTTCAGAAAGCCGTGGTGATCCCATTTTGACAAAACACAAATATTAAGATGGTGTTTTGTATTTGATGAGTGCATCAATAGATTTTACAACATTGCTGAGAGGATAATGGCCTTACTTGGTGACCCAATCCTATAATTATGAATAGCAGTGTAGTCAATTTTCTTAAGAAGAAATATATTTTATTATTTTCCTTTTTCTGGTTCCAGCCCAACCAATAAATGATTATTTGACTCGCAGGCTATTTTTAACGAAACCGAAGAGTTTGTTCTATCCATAGACGAAGCAAACAATGAGGTAAGTTCAGTTTCAGTTTCTGTTGTTGTTCATGGTATCTTGTCACCCCATTAGGCAATCAAAGCTGATATAACGATTTACAGATTATCATTTGGGATGCCCTGACTTCAGAGAAGGTAGCTAGATTCCCTTCCAGCCACATTGGTGCACCTCGGTGGTTAGAACACTCTCCAACTGAGGCAACTTTTATATCCTGTGGGACTGACAGGTCTGTCCGGTTCTGGAAGGAAGTTTTATAGGCGCGTTGTTCAATTGAGATGTAGTCAGATAGATGATATACAGTATTCTAACAGAATTGTAACTGAAGAAGACATTGTGAAGCATCAATATCTGATACCTATTGTTGAAAGAAATTTTGAAATCATGATTTTTCCTTTACATCAAGATTAACACAAATATGATGTAGAATAATGATGTTCACAACATTTTTTTCCCCAAATTTAATTATAAGCAACAATCTGTAATGCGAGTCTTCAATCTTGCTCTACAGATAAACTCCTCTATATTTTACTACCTTTAAGATCTTTGCGGCTTCTCCAAAACAGCTGAGAAGAACAATTCATTGCCTTGTTTATCTGTTTTCGGTACCACTCTCCACAGAAGTTTTCTGTATCCTAACTTTGTGAATTCATCTAAATAAAGTTGCATGTCTTTCTTGCTACAAAAGAAGCGGTCTACCCAAAGGATACCTTTTGGCCGGAGAACACGATCCCAATCAAACAACACATACTGGAGAACCTCCAATCCAATCCATCCGTCTAAAAACAGAGTAGAATGGATGATATCCAGTGTATTGTCAAAGAATGGCAATCTTGAGCCAACTGAGATGTAAAGAGGAAGAAGCCCTCTCAAAGCAATTACCTCATTAAAGGGAGCTCCTAGGTTCAATGTAGCTGAAGCAATGGTCACATTTCTCTCCCTCATAATCGCGGCAAAGGTCCCAGTTGTAGGACTGAAATCTAACCCTACGCGTATGTCACCCGACTTCAACCTGAGGACCTCATCAATGGTGAACTCAGCTGATTCGGTCTCATTTGAGGGTACTTCCCAACCTCGCTTTGAGAGGTTGAAGCAATCAGAACACTTGAAAAAGCCTCGTCTTCCAATTGTTTGGTTGGAAACTAAACAAGAGTAATCTTTGCACTTGTACTGTGTCCATAAGATGTTAGTTCCAGTAGGAGGATTCCAAAGTGAGGAGTTTATAGGAAGAGGCTTACTGTATTGTTGTGGAGACCTCGAAAAGCATCTCCTCCTCGGCAGTGGATCACACCCACCCAGGATGAGCTTCTGAGCCACCACCCAGTCATCTGGGCAGATTCCATAAGCCTTGTAAGTCATGTACTGATCTATGCTTGATGCCGCACCAATACATGACAGTCCTATTGATGGATACACTGCTTCTACTCCAAGGAAATTTTTCTTCCCAACCTGTCGGTTCGGCTTGGGTGAAGTATAGTTATGGAGCTTCCCAGAGTTGAAGATTCTTTCACCCATTGATCCTTCTTCGACTTCACTGTCATCACTATCGCCAAGTTCTTCTTCCATTTTATTTGTGCAATTTTGACTAATGGGTGGATCACCATACAAATGTGACAGTTTATCTGCAAGTCTATCAACAGATACAGCAATACCAAGTACTAAATCAGTGAACTTCACGACAAGCTTCGAATCAGTATTTTCAGTATGTAACTGCTCCAACAAATCTCCTAGCTGATTCTGCAAATGTGAAATCTGACTGTGAAGTGCTGAAGGCAGAACAATATTTTCATGACTAGTACTTGTAACAAAATCAATGTAAGGGAAGGATATATCACGACCGATGAGGAAAACTGTGAGGATGGTAATGAAAAGAAGAGGAAACAACAATTTGCGAAAGCTTGGAAGGCAACTTGAGGATTTAAAAGTTACTTGTTTCTGCATTTCTGCAATGGTTGGTGTTCCTATTCCATTCCTTTAAAGATCTAACTAGCTTCTCATAGTTCCTTCAGTTGACTCTGCAGTCTGGAGAAGTGTTCACTTTTCCTATATTTTACACTCATTTGGGGAATTCCCAAGTACTGGATAATTCATTCATGATACAAGTAAACTGTAAACAAGTCTTATTTATAACTTCAAGGATTTTGCTCATAATATTCAATTGTTATCAAGGTTCTGGAGAAGTGGAAAATCACTATTGTAGATTTGTAGGAGTATTCTTAATCACCAACATTAAGATGTGCAGCAAGCAAGTTAAAGGTTAAAGAATGAAAGCACATGTCATGTAAAGACTAAAAGGATCATAGAAAGGCTTGAACAGAAAGTTAAGGGATTGACTACATTATCATCAAAATTTTCTGCAGAACCGTACAATGGCTATGGTCTTCTGATGCATGTCTGAAATACTTCAGAGTTCTATGCTAATTTCACAGACATAAACAACTCTTATTTAACTCTAAAATGACCTTGGCAACTTAAGAAATGGAAAGTCAAAAAGGATTGTTGCCATCTCATATGATTTGAACTGAAATGCACAAGTTCATCATGCCAATTCGATCTCATAGGCTTTAAGGAATCAACAGACTACAACATCTCAAGTAGCAGTGTACAGTGAACATAGTAGCTAACACGCACCGGCATGCTCAAACATTCATTCAAAATATCAGTAACAGTCCCACATTTTGTTAGGTACTTGGTTAATAACGAAAATTAGCTACACGGCAATGCCATTTAGAAAAATACTGAAGATTCCACCAGGGTAACTTGTGGAATGAAAGCCAATCATCCTCTACCTGAAGATACATGGTTACAGTATAATTTCTCACATCTTTAGTTCCAACATGCAACCTGACATCCATGCTAGAGTCCACCATTTAGCAATCACAATAAGTGATTGTTGTAAATATAGGAGAAAATATATGACAAGGAAATACGAGATTTTCCGAGACTTTCAGCAAATATTTGGTTTTAATCACTAATATAAGAATAGACTCGCATAAGGTTACAACAAGACCTTCCACGTTCCAATAAACCCTGTAACTAATAACAACAATGCACTTGACTCTGCAGTATTTGATCTGATCTCTGACAGACCTCCACTGGCGCCTTTAAAAGTTTAATCTTCCATGACATTTTCTTTGGCTATGGGTTTACATGCTTCTGACTCCAGAATACAGATCTAGCATCCAACCTGCAAACAATACACAGTCTAATTCACCTGTGTGTGTGTACTGTGTAAGACCAGACGCACACGCACAGATTCACTGTTTTACAAGAACGGAGAGTCTTTAACCACCCCAGGATTCAAGGATAAATCGTTATTTCATTTTGTAGTGGAGAAGTTCTATGAGATAGTGGTGAACAACCTCAGATTACTATCCTACAAGAAACACTGAATTTAAAATGGTGAATATAACTGCAGACAAAAGAACTTGCAAGCAAGAGGGGAAGGAGAGGAGACTAAAATATTCTCTTATATATCTTATCAACTGATACTGGAGACTACTGTAATTCAACTTGTGATTCTCAGTCAACTACCAGTAAGATTCACTTAAATCACATTATTAATTACTAGTTTCTACTCATAATATTGTTGATGTATATCATTCGAGTGATGCTAGGAGCTCAAGAGTCAAGACTGGTATGTTTTTGAATCAAGAAGCTCATAACCGTGATTAAGCTGATAAATTCACTTGGACAGTCATTCCTTATTGTGGATCTAAGTGATAAAAACTGAGAAAGATGTCTGAGTGCTAAACGAAAATTACACTTGTACTGCCAATAGAAAGAAGACAATAACAACAAAGAAACATTAAATACCAAATGAATTGCAAAATGCTCCACTGTTCAGTACTTCCGTGAAGCCCCTTACAACCCACAGTCCAAATGCAAATGCAATCAATAAGCTTGTCGCATTCTTTGCTTGGGCTTCTTCACATAACTCAGGCGAAGCTTTCTAAGACGTGTTCTCTTCCTTGCCATTTTCTCTGGCAGTGTCTCCCTCTTAGGCTTCTTATTCTTCTCGGCTTTAGGCTTCTTAGCAAACCTTGGATCCAATTTGTACACTGTAGGAGTCACAGGAAGCGCTTTCTTTGTAGCCTCCCTGAAAAGAGCATTAGCCCGTTCCGCCCGACCATGAGCACATAATTTTCCCATTAACAACTCATAAGTCCTGACTCCAGGTTTACATTCTCCCTTCATCTTACTAAAAACCTTCATAGCATGATCTATACGTTCAATTCCACAAAGGATCGTTAGGAACTCAAAATACGCCTTCTTATCAAGGGCCTCCCCAAATCCTGCAGACTTCATTCGATCAATCATTTCATCACCTTCACCAATCCTTGCAGCCTGATAAAGACTCTTTACCAATACAAGAAAAGTGGTGGAATCAGGAGAACATCCCCATTCTCCCATTCTATCAAACAAATTAAGTGCATCCTCAGTCTTACGTATTTTGCATAAATTGGTAATAAGCACATTGAAAGTCTCAGTATTGCGAGGAATTCCAGCATAATCCATATCAATGAGAATCTTCTCGGCCTCAGCTTCAAGTCGAAAGGGATCCTTTTTCCTACAAAGCTTACAAACACAATCGAGTATCGAATTATAAGCTACTACACCCAAATCAAACCCACCTCTATGAATCTCCCCTGCCAATCTCTTCGCCTCATCAAGCTTCTCATTCACACACCAACCTCTAATAAGCAAATCACAAATAACTTCATCAGGAAAAATTTCATGAGCAACATTCTTCACTAATTTCTCTGCATAACTAGCAAACCCATGATCACAAAGAGCTGCAACAACTACCTTAAGCGACTCTTTATCACGAACAAACCCATAATCTTTCTCCATTTTCTCAAAAAAAGCAACCGTTTGTGCATCTCTTCCAGCTCTAACAAGTCTATCAATTGAAGAAGCAAAAGTTTTAGGTCCAATAATCCCACGACCATCAATAAGAATATCATGAATTACCTTAAAATCTTTTCTTCTACCAAAATAATCAACAAGATATGAATAAGTTTCATCATCATGTTTAAAACCTTGTTGAGTTGAAACCCATTTATGTAAATCAAGAACATTACGACCTGCATCAGGAGATTGATTGAGAACTTGAAGAAGAATTAATGGGGTTGGTTCAAAGTTAGGCAAAAGATGATCTAAACGTTGTATTAATGAAACAGATTCTTGAGTTGGATCTTTGAGAAGTTCATGGGAAATTGATTGGGTTAAGAGTTCAGTGGGTGTAAGGTGTTTGATTTTATTCCCAAATGAAGTAAATTCTGATGAAAAAGTGCGTGAAGATGGAAAGAAGAAATGGGGTTTGCAAGTTGTTGGGATTGAAGAACGAGTGAGAAGTGATGATGTGAGATTCTGAGCTGAGATTGAAGAAGAAGAAATGGAATGAAGGAGAAGCCTTCTTAGTTGCGAAGCTCTCCACATTTTTGCTGTGACTGTGTTTTGCTGCTAAACCCTCATTTCCAGTTTTCTTCTACTCAACTGGATTATAAAACCTTAGGGCCCAAATCGGCAAATCTGACCCATTGGACCTAAATCCAGGCCTATCGCTCCAGCCCATACTAAATTCCATTTTATTGAAAGGTAAAGATTTCTTCTCTCTATGGTTAGAATTGATACAGAAGATTGAATATAAAAAGTCTAAAGTTTAAACCACCTAGAAGGCTAGAATTGGCACCATCATGGTCGGAATGTCAGAATCGGAGAACTGGCACCATCCACTGTTGAGTATATCTTGACATACTGTGACTTGCAGCTAACCCCATGGATAATAGGGATACACAGATATTGTTCAAATCGAAAAATATTAGGGGCCAAAGTCTTCAGAAACAGCAGAGAAATTACTAATACCATTCTCCCAAACCGAAACAGCAAGTTTGTGGACATGAGAGTTACCATACCTTGGCGTAAACCTACTAATTAAACATCTAAACTGGTTTAAAGTGGCAAGCGTTCAATAAGATAAAAATTTAGGCAAAGCTAACTGTGGCGTAGGAAGGGATCTTATTATGCCCATGATTTTGAAATGCTCAGTAGGCAGTCCCACTACAACATAATTAAAAGATGGAAATGAGAATTAAGATATCATAACTGTCTTGCCAAATACAATAATTTTACACTGCAGGTCAACTTTTAGGTCAGCACTGATAGACGTCTTTACATCCATTTCTTCCAATCCCATTCAAATAAAAGGATTGGTTATGGATACACTAACACTATGTACAGAAATCGACACAAACCAAGTTGGTGATAAAATCCACCTTTCCATCTAGGAAGAATATCTGCTGCAATGATTATATCATTATATGTGGATGTGACTTGAAGGAACTAGACACTCTCTTACCCAGGTCTAACTCATTACACAAATAAAGAGCAAACCTAAAATCAGATGACACAACACCAACACACTTTCATATTTTGCCCATAACCATTTACAAGCTACAATCTTAGAATAGTTCTAAGGGTATCACACAGGTTTTGAATAGTCTGTTGTTCTTGTGCAGCTTGCATTTCCAGGAGTGGCATCTCTTCATAACACCTGCATCATTAAATTATAAGAATGCATAATATACTTAATAAATAAACAGAGCGCTCTAAACCAGTGGTTGTGGTAAGCACGGAAAACCAGGAGTCTTACATTTTGTGGTAAGCAAGAGCTTGTGCCAGATTCAGTAGTGTGGAGCTTGATGTGAGTCGTTCATGTACGCTTGGTGGAAGGGGTATCTGCAACACATACCAACAAAAGTTAGAATACAGATTTCAATAGATGGGTTTCGGAGCCTTTAGTAGAATGGATATACATATTGGTAGAATACCTCGTTCTGTCCTCTTCGACCTTTTTTAGACAGACCGTCGCCACTGAAAAGGTCCTGAACCGTTTCCATTGCAACGTTGCCACTACTGTCCCGCTGTCTTCCACCTAGCATATTATCTGACAGCAATGCTAGAGGAGATATATCTGTTGCCTTCAAGAATGGTATGGGCACTGTATTACCAGCTGCATAGATTGACCAAAGCTGCAAAAAAAAAGTAGGCGCCTATTATGAATTTTACACGCCAATATGCCCTGGAAGAAAAATATGTACCTAATACACATTTTAGGTGCAGCCATGTCTATTATTTTTTTCTTGTTAGGATAAACTTTCAATGGTGGCGTTCACTATTTTTATGGGATATAAAGACTCTGATCAATAGGGGATCTGAGCAAGATGATTATGAACCCCCAGACGTTGACACACTTTGGGGCTCTAAATGACACAAATTGACCAAATTTTAATACTCTCCGATCCCCCACTCACTTCCACTCTTCCTACCTGCCCACCCCTCCCAAATCAAGAATTTTCTCCCACTTAAGATGTGCATCAAGGTTAATCACCTCTTGGCCTTCAGCCTTCCTTCACAGACTCACTATCCATCTCACCCTTCTTTGGACTAATAACTTGTCCACGCCCATTCACCATTGTTTCCTTTACTACACTCTCGTCTTTCTCTGGCTGTGGTGGCAACCCTCGCTTCCTCTGATAAGTCTTGACCCCTCTCTCCTCTCCCACCTTCTTTGTAGATCTTCCCAGTTTTCTTCTAATAACTATGGATAGATTGCTTAAATTACAAGTGGGTTTCAGAATATTGTTGCAGCATGTAACACCCCGGGTCGGCAGGTGGTTTGCCGCGGGGGTGTGTCCTACAACACATGAGAGGAGGATGTCTTGACATTGGAATATAGGTATAGATCCGTCATATATTAACACCGAGGCCTTTTGGGCTCACTTGGCTCCAGGGTTCGAAAGAACTCCGGAGTTAAGCGTGCTCGGGTGGGAGTAGTCTCAGGATGGGTGACCTTCTGGGAAGCAGACTGCTGCCCAATAAAACCCCACACTGTCGGATGTCCGCAGTGGCTAAGTGGGGACAATATCGGTGGTGATATAGGTCGGATCGCTACACAGCACATACACAAACAACGTCGCACCACCAATTTCCCTCGTATCATAATGAGATGGACATCCCATTAGTTTCGTAACAGTTCTCCAAGTTCCTCATCATACACATTAAATATGATCCATTACAATGTAGTTTCAAACAAATGAATTTTATTTGGGCGGACACCTTACAAAGTATAGCATACTCAGAAAGCTTTATATCTTTTCTAGTGGATGATTTTATCACATACAAGTCTTTACCGTAAACCTTGCAGCGCTTGAGCATATATGCCCGGAGCAGCATCTCAAAGGCAGAACCACAATAGCTATTGCAAGATCAATCATCTAGAGATAATGATGTAAACTAATCGAGTTTTTATATGTGTGGAGAGAAGAACAAGTAAAAAATTACCTTATCTTGAATGGTAAATGCTTTCCTACTCACAGTTCCACCCTTCAGTGTGCTACTGCTAATACCAAGACCACCCCCAACCTGTAACTGAGTGTTCAGATTCTGTTCTGGAGAGCCATGTACAAAAGCCGGAAATCCTTGCATCATCTGTGCATCTAGTTGTGGTTCTACATTCTGGAGGTTGTCACTAAAAGATACAGTTGTAGTTTCCTCCCTGGAAATGCATAGTATCGTAGTAAGTCGGTGACCAGTTGATAATACTGAAAAGTCATATTGCACTAAATAGTAAATAAATATCAAGGATACTGGAAAATTTAGCAATGAGGAAGTAATATAGTAGAAATATAGTACCCTTCCTATGAGCTGTTTACAACGAAATAACAACTGAATATTATGTTATTAACTCTGTTTTGAGCTGGTAAATGAACATTGTGTTTAAATTTTTTTAACCAAATACAGTTTGTTTCTTTCTTCTGGGGCTTTTTTCCTTTTTGATAGGCAAAAGGTAAAAATTCTCTTTTTGAGCTTCCTGGGCTTATAGTCTTCCTTTGGACCTTTTTTTAACTTTATAAGTGAGGATTCTTGATTTTGGAACTGGATATGGTGCATATCACAACTGTTTATAGCTCACTGGGAGCTTTATAAGAATCATATAGAAGAACTTCAAATTTTCAAGGCTACATGGTTTTCACTTTTTTGTGTGTGTTGATATGCAAAAAACGATGAGCCAAAATTAAAGTTTGGGATATAAGTGTTCATGCTTTTTTTTCCACTGACAAGGAGCTATTAACGTAATCCAAACCTCATACTATAAGAAATTGTTCTTCCCTACTTACTGACTACAGCAATTATATTAATTTCTTTTTGCTATTTAATTATAGAGTACAAAAATGAAGAAAATTGGGTCTAAAGTAATGCAGTAACAGAATAATATAGATACCATAGATTAGAAGACTTGACTCCTGGTGAATATAAGGAAGGGTTTTCAGCAGTTCTTTGAGCCGATAAAGATTCTTTAACGTTGGAAACAAATGTTTGATTGGCTGTCTTATTTAACTCAGCACCATCATGAATCACTACAGTCCCGAAGCCACCTGTTTGACACAGAAATCAACCATCTCAGAAGTATCTTTCTAAAAATGCAGGTAATCTTACTTGAGAAAAAGGCAAAACAAACTAAATAAGGTGCAATCTTTTATATGCAAAAACTGCCTGACTTCACAGATAAGCTAAATGTTTTGTTCATAATTCACTATGACGTACTCATTGGTCCTAGACTGAGCAAATTTGCTAGAAAGATTGCGAACAAAACTCACATTTTTAGTTCACTAGCTGGATTTTTTCAAGAGTTCATACCAAACACTGTATTTCTAGCAAAAAAGCTAAGGATGTTCACCCATTGGTCCCAAGAAAAGAAGGGGTGGTATGTGGTAGTTTTGGTTTTGCTCTCTATCCTGGAAGACAAATCTGTACTGGTTTTTTCTGTTTCTTCTTTTTTTTTTTTCTTTTTTTTTTTTTTATTGGCAAGCCTGTTTTTAACGAGTTCAGTAAGATGCACTGCCTGGGATCGAACCCCAGACCTCTGGTATCATCGCCCAGAGGTATTACCAACTGAGCTCAGCTGTCACCTGCGATGTACTGGCTCCTTCTCCAAAACTCAGATGTCGTGGAGAGCCTTTTTTATTGATGCATGGTAGGACAAATGACATTTGGAAGTTGGACCAATATGGGAGCTCTCTACTTTCTGAGAGGGATCTCGGAGATATATTTTTAAGATTTGCACAAGTTCTAACTTCCAATGCCTCGAAGAGAAGCAACTGTCCATGCAGTAGGTGTCTCCCTTGTCATCTATTTAACAAGGGGCTAAGGGCACTTAAAATTTTGTCATCCTCAAAACCATTCATGCCCAACGGTAACGCAGGAAAAAAGCATGATGAGGAAAAGTCCAAACTGGTATATAAGAAAAAGAAAATCGCATGCAGTTTTGATTAAACCAAACAAAATTTTACGTACTGTCTTTATTTCAGAAAACCATCTAATTACAATTTAACTCTGACACAATTGTGATTCTGCTATATTTGATCGAACCCTGAACAAAGACTTTAGCATTAAGAAGTATTAAAAACAACTCTTTATATTTCATTGCCTTTTATGCAAAATGGTAAAACGTGTCACTCTAATTTATATGCACAAAAACAGAAGTCCATATGAGTGTTGATGACGTATTATGTAGTAACAAAAGCAAAGTTTACCATATCCCGGTAGTTCCACACCATCTGATATGTCATGCTCCAATGAATTGTCAACTGCAAGAACTTCATTAGAATTTTCATCAGTTAGAGGTTTTGCAGGAACAGTGTCTCCGTACTCTTCGGTCAGTTTTGCTTCCTCCACAACCTGTAAAGAGATGAATATTTAAGATAAAAAATGAACTCTGTATGAACAACATCAACAAAAGATGTTTTAAATCATACTCCTAAGAAATTGGTCCCTGGAACCTGATTTTGTGCTTGGGCATCTGCCAAAGCTCTCATCTGCCTTGCTTTTTCAATCTTTGGAAGCATAGCAGAAGCTCCCCATTTGCACTTCTCAATGAATTTGTGCTACAGATTAAATTTGATACAATATCGAAAGATTAATTAAGATATGCATTCGAGATAAACAAACAGCCATTAAGAAAAAACATTGACGATGACAAAAAAATTTAGATTGTCTTTATATAAAAGACTTGCAGTAGAATTCCTTTTCTTCATCGAAATACTGAATTAATCAAGCAAGCAACCATATAGTTCTTTTTTCCCTCTTTTTTTAGGTGTTCTTGAGTAAGAAGTACATATTCACTATAATGGCATATATACCTTTAGCATCTCTGTTGCAATAGGACGTAGACGTGGTTCTTTAGTAAGGCATTTTGCAACAAAATCATGGAACAGAAGCGACCTGCAAAAGGTAAGAACCAGTAAAACACATAATAATACAACATAGTCATTTTCAACCAAGAAATGACGTCAATTTTTTTTTTTAATTTTCTGATCTGTTACAAAAGATGGCTTTATGTTATATGAGATCAGGCCTTCCTATACCTATGGTGGGGAAGCATTAATCTGTATCTCTCTAAAATGCTATACAGATTGTTATTGTTAAAATGCTTATGTTGTCAGTGAGGAAAGAGGCAAGGGGAGCCGAGGTCTCTTTCTGGCGTTTTGATGCAGCCACTGCAGTGCCTTTGACAACAAATGCTAAAGAATGCAGTGGCCTTTTGAAACGCTCTGGGATGGGGAGAATTATTAAAACATTGGGTCCTTCCTTTGACATTATAGGTAGGAATGAATAAACCTTAACTTCAACATTTGGTGAAATCTAAGAAAGTGGCAAGCACGTTATTGAAGTTGTTTGTTGCTGAAGTAAAAATGAGCTGTTAGGACTGAGTAACACCCACTTTTAACAAAGCTAGATATGATCTGGTCAAGTGGCACACACAACTAAAATATTTGGCAGTCCTGCATGTTAACCTTGTGGAAGACTCAACCTAAGTCCAAAATAGGATGACTTCCCAGTCCCGCACCAAGTTTAGAAAACCAAACTATGGATTGAATAGGAAAGCACATTGGGTAGTAATAAAAATATTGGACTAATAACATGCCGAACATAATTACAAACCATTTTTCTTTATCCTCGAGCATTGGAGCTGGCTCAATGGATATCATGAACAGTACCTACAAAATAAAAAGGTACAATAGCATTACTATTATGATATATGTATATATATATATATATATATATATATAAATAGAGTTTAGGCTCATAGAGAAAGAACTGCAGGCTTCTTGAAAATAAAGCAAATCATATTTTTAACATCGTCCTAGAGGGTTGTTAAGTATGCCAAAACTAGAAAAGGTGATGTTACTACCAATAACCCTAACGTATTACCAGACTGTACCCTCGATAATAGAATACTAGAATAGATTATAACCAAACACCTTCTCACAAATATAGCCTACACTCGGTGCATGGTGTGTTACTCTTAATAATCTACATAGAGAAAACATGAGATAACTAATATGCAATATTTTAGCTGTGATTTAGTTCACGTTTTGATCACTTTTAAATACAAACTCATAGAATTACTATAAATCTGGTATGCAAGATCATGAAAATTTAAGACAACAAAAAGCGTCCCAAGTACCCTTCTATTTAATACACTCTGATAATGTTTAAAACGGCTTACATATCATGAAGAGTATTGGGTGTGAGAGTGACTCACACCCTCCCCATGAAATGACAACATAAATGAGAAGATATAAACAGCTCCACACTAGGATCCCAAATTTCTACCGACATATTAGTAAGAGTATTAAAACTCATTCCTAGGTCTCCAGACAGCCAACAGTACTGCAGCTGGTACCAAAGACCCCACTTTTAAACCTGAATTTCCAACCCTCGGCCCTCCTACTGTTCTACTAAAAGTATTTTAACCTAGACAATTAAACTCCTTTTCTGTTGGTTCAATCAAACCTGAAATATCCAACACTCCTTTTCTTACTCAAAGCTAATACAAGCACATCCTTGTCACCCACATCAACCACAAGAGCCCAATCTGAGCATTAAAAAAGCATGATATTGGAAGAAAGAATGCTCTACAACAAATATAGAAAGTTAACAGCATTAAAGTGCATGGACTAACTCTCATTGGATGTACAGTTGATCTTGGCGGCAAACCCTGAAAAGTATCAAAAGCGAGAAAATATCCAGAAACATTGTCATTGTTATTTATATTGAAAGCTCACACAATCACACATGTAAATTCAGCAGTTGGTCAGGAAAGGACTGACTGAAGAGAAATCACCAGTCAAATTATGTTATATAGAGATATACCTCAGCCATTTCAATTGCAGACACACCAAGTGCCCACACATCAACCTGGGGAAGAAATTAAATCAATGAGATATGTTGTTACCTGGTCCAAGAAACCAGAATAATGTAACCAGTTAAGCAATTTGAGATACATGACAAACATTGTTTTGGAGCTAAGAAGCGTCCACAAAAGGAAAATGAAAGACAGAACATTGAGCAAGCAAAATCCAAATGAACCATATAGAAGATAGATTTGCAATATTTCAGACCCAACCAACTGTATACAGATTACCTTTCCATCATAGCGGTTTTCCTGAATAACTTCTGGGGCCATCCAATGTGGAGTGCCAATGAACTGCAAAATCAGAAACTTCCTGTTACATAATAAAATGATAAGGAAAATGCTATAAACTTGGCCACATATAAATTATAAACTATAGCATCCTAGTCACATTACAGTAAGAGAATAAAGGTTCTTAGGCATACGTTTCCCAAGTTGAGTATTATCAGTACTTCAAAGTAGCTGATTCTTAACTCACTAGAAGATAAAACACAATCTTCTGGACAGTTTGAAAAAGCAATTGATGAGATGCACTTTTTATACCTTCAGTTGTTCACTGCTAAAAATAACTTAAACTGGAAACACCAAGATAAGTATACCGTGTTTCGCTTCGACATGGTTCTGGTAAGCTGTGCAGCAACGCCGAAGTCACCTGCCCTCATCATCAACATTAAAACAAAATTTAGAATCAATTTGGAAAATATATGAGTAATAGGGAGCTGTCAGTTTAACATGTCTGGTGAAAATCATGGAATTCTATTTGGAAGACATTTGAGCAGTCTTTAGGTTCAAACATAACAAGGTAACTGAAATTTATATGGTGTCAACCTCATGGACCACGACCTATTCAACTATTTTGAAGAATGACAGCCAACAGTATATTTGAGAACATGTCAATCGGGAATAGTTTAGAGTATTTTTCACGCTAAAAATACAGAGTTAGTATTATTTAGGATGAGGAAAGTTATATTCTGGTCCTTTATGATTTTGCTATTAGTGGGTGTAGTCCCAAAATTAAATAAGTTAGATGTCTGTCCTTGTAGTCACTCTCTAGAATTGCACAGAAGGTTTAGGTATTTATATCTTGAGCAATTGACAATTTTATTTCACTCTTACTTTTAAAAAATGTTTTCTAAAACATGCTCCCCACATGCAACAAAAAAGATGATCAGCATTACATATAACTTCCATTTGATGATAGCCATACCAAATAAATGTTAGCGACTTACCCAACTTGACCTCTCCTTGTTCCGTTAGCAAGATATTACCACCCTTGATGTCTCTATGGACCTTGAATATTGAATGCAAATAAGCTAGACCCTACATCATATAATTCAAGCCATATATTTATTAAACATGGTGAACACAATAGGAAATAAAAGCAAACAAAACTAAGTAAACCAGATGAGCCAGAATTAAATTTTTTTCGTTCCCTTTTTTTTTTCCAAGAAAGAGTAAATCAGCCAGTCAGCCTTTAATTAAGTGAATGCTTCTGGTGGTTTTTTCTTCAAATGGTGGTCCAGTTCAAGTATAACCATCCAAATTAGGAGTACCTTCAATGCTTCTCTACAGATGTAAGCTATCTGATGCTCTTCCAAAGCTTCCTCAGTGACATTTATCAAGTCAGCAACACTTCCACCCCCACAATACTCCATCACTATCTGTAAAACATGAATACTGGCAATATAAGAAACTGAAAGAATATAGAAATGCACGCAAAACAAAACAATGCTTTGGCACCTACCCAGAGGTATTCTTCTCCTTGGTAGCTGCCAAAATAGCGAACCACATTTGGGTGACTACACTGCTGCAACATCTCAATTTCACCACGAATTTCTTCATATCCCTCCTCCTGAAAACAGCAATGCACTTCTTTTATTGAATGAAATAACCCAATCATCCAAATTAAATGAAAAGGAGAAAGTTTGTAAAAGAAATGCGGACCCCTTCAGACAATGATATAACTTTGATTGCAACCAACTCTGAAGTCACTATATCTTTAGCTTTATAAACAGCTCCGTACGAACCTTTTCCTGATAACCCAAAAGCAGAAATCATTGAAGAATGACAAAATCAGATTATAAAAGAATACTGCAGTTGTCTTGGTTCAATTGATGTTTGTGGATTTTGAATTCCTATGTTCCATAACCATTAGCAACAAGTTTCGTAAGCTAAGGAGACTGCATCAAGTCATTTGTTTTGAAGGGGGTCGTTCTTCTTCCACAATTCATGTATTACAATCATGGGAAGTGGGAACCAATTAATATCAACATAAATAGCTGTGTATTCCCTTGTCAATCAGGCTTCATAACAATGATGTCAACTTGTATATATCACAAAATAACTTTCTTATTGAAGTTCAGATCATTATTAGCAGTGAAAAAAGTAACTTGTTAAATATATAATCCACATTTGTACCATGCGGTTCACTTCAAAAAGATTTGAACAATTTGTGAGAAAATTCAAAATAATTATCAAACAACGGAAAACAAGATAACTAAATAGAGCAGGAAATTGAGTTTGGTAAACTCGAATTTACCGAATCCGAATATGGAGGGTTTGTTTTTAATATGCACCCGAATTATAAAATGGATAAAACCCGACAATCTGAGTAACCTGAATAATATTAATTTATTTCTTAAAAGAGTATATTTATGTTATTTTTTTTCATAAAACGTCATTAAAACGGTTAAAATCCAAAGAAACCGCGAATACCCGAATATGAATATGAATTTAAAAGGGTTTGGTTTTGAAATCAAACCCAAACTAAATATGGATTCGGATTTGGTATTACCCCTTACCGACCCAAACCTGACCGATTTCCTGCCCTATATGGCTATATCTAATTAAAAATACCAAATGTAAATAGATAATAATTATGCTAGTAATTCTTAATTGGCCAATTAATTGCGTACATCATTACTTAAGTAATGTTAGAGACACTTTAAGAAACATGAGACTTTTGTCGCCACATGGATAAATTGTTAATTAACTGTAAACCCCATTTTGCAGCTTTCTCCCCAAAAATAAATAATCTGGCACTGCCACTGCCCTACCTTTCTTTATCCAACCTAGCATTAACTGATGATCTTCGGTTCCTTAACAAGAAGATATCATGGACTTATAGCCACTCTTAAAGTACATAAGTCATGGCGCTTCTAGGCACTTATTCTCTCAGAACATGTGTTCATGAGAGTTGGTTCATAATAGCATTTTAGACTATCTAAGTAGTGCAATCCAACAATATGCTCATTACTCTCCCAACCCTAATGACCAAGTTGAACACTGCTGTTTCACACAATATTTATTTCAATCTATTTGTTTAAACTAAGAAATACAATCTTCTAACAAACCAAAAAAATAAAATAAAAAAAACTCACCTAATTCATTGAGTAATTCATATTTGGTGGTAGGATCCTCCCTAGTAACACTATCTGGAATTGAACAATCCGAAACCTTCCGCATCTGTTGTCTTCTATTGTCATCACCCTGAGAAGAATAACTCCCTTTTCTCTGCTGTTTCCCAAATCCTAAATCCCCTATCTGTTTCATACTCTCCACTGCTCTACTCATTGTTGAAGAAGAACTAATCCCCCCAGTTCCTCCTCCACCAACAGTTCCTCCCCAATCTCCACTACCTCCACCACCACTACCACTTCTCCTCACAACAGTCCCCGACCAAGATTCATAATCATTAGTAGTAGTAGTATTACTACTTCTCCCTACAGTAGACTTAACTACAAATGTCGAAAAATCATTATTATCATCATCATCAATTACCTTCTTAGGACTACTTCTACCAGAACTAAAATACGAATTCTTCGCTTTAGAAGCCATTGATGAATCAGATCGATTACGAACTTTAGATCTAAGAATTACAGTTTCTGAGAAATTTTCATCATCATAGTCATCATCATCTATATCAACATCATCAACATCTTCATCAGGATCTATTCCAAAATCTTTAGGAAGACGTTGTAATAAAGGAGGAAGAGATGAATCAATTTCTTGAAGATCTTTTCGAAGTATTGTTGTATATAGATTTGGTTCTTCTTTTCCATCTTCATGAGTTGGTTCTTCGGTAGTTTTATAACCTTCTTCATCGTCTTCTTCGTCATCATCTCCATGAATGACAACTGTCGAATAAAGTTCCGATTTCTTGAAACCAGTTGTTCGTGAGAAATCCATCTGTACAGTAACCAAGAATGAAAGAAGAAAGAGAGCTGAGTTGCCAGTACCCAGACACCAAGTAGTAGTGTTGCTGTTTAACTGTTTGGGCTTGGGCCTTAACAATTGACATCCAGCCCGATACTTAGTTGGGCTTGGGTTAGAGATTCAAAAATGACTACATAACTCTTCATATACCCAGGTACCAGGTACGACGAATTCCCGTTTCCCTCCCATGAAGTAATTTTTGATTTCGTGTGTTGAAACTTGAAAGTGGCAGTAGCCTATATCTCTTATCTCTTATGTACTGATTTGATCTAATTAATACTATAATATACTATAATTAATTGGAAGTCTGCAGTTGAATTTCTTAATCATGGTTTATCTAATCTAATGATCTAACAAGCCTTTTCCAAGTTGCAACTGACCTAAAGAATGATTACATTCTTTGTTAACTCAAAATTGTGTATATGGCCACAGCAACTGCCAACAGGCAACAAATTGTTTAATGTTAGGCATATATGTTACGAAAGCATCCAACATAGAGATGTGATCATTACATAATGCATATGATATGACTATGATCTAATCATTGACTTGTCATATAATAATCTTCAACTTGGATTAGGGTTTAATGATTTGCTCATACATATATGTTCATCCACATTTTAAATCTTGTATGATTTTCTGCTGGTGACCTAGTGAACCAATTATGGAACACAACTTTGCATACTTTTCATGATTAAGTGAGAGCGTTATGAAGCCTTGTGTTCTCATGGTGGAACTCAGTCGTCACACTAGTTATATCATTTTGCTGACATCTCTACAGGTTAGGTTATGGAGAAATAGAAGTAAAAAGTACTGACACTGAAGCCAAACAGGTATTTTTGCATGTCTCCAACTCCAAGGTAAAATATTTGAAGAAAGCTATCCATTTGAATTGAATAAAGCAACTGAAATGATCTATGGCTGCAAATACTCTTAACAGTAATATGAACTGAAGCATTTATGTAAAGGTGAGGGGGAAGAATAATATGTACAAAATGATGTAGTATAGAGATGGTGACATAAATGGGTCTCAGATCTTAGGGTACCTATTTTGTCTCTTTGACCCCTTGAATTCCTTTGAGAAAAATCTTTGAAAGACAAAGGTTACCAATTGGTGGTCAAAGGAATTTTACTGCTTTTTGGATTATATCCTGATGCATAGACGTTAATCCACACAACTAATTAATTAGCCTTGCAACTGACATGGATGCCTTAAATCCTTTTTCTTTTTTTTTTATCCTGAAATCTATATAATCACAATCTTTAAAAGCATAATCTTAAGCAGCTCAAAACTAGTCTGTGGCCACATGTTTTATAGACATTCGATAACCAGGTAAAATTACAAGGTCAGATATGCATAAGAAGGAATATACACCTTTATTTCTAGGACTAGGACATGCAGATCTGAATAAATGTAATATGATTCAGTCCTAATCTTGCAAACTGATTTGTTAAGTAAGTGCAAGGATAGCTTAAAAATGAGTGCAGTATAATGGAATTCAACGGCAATGGAAGCTATTTAGATTGAAGATTTAAAGTAAAGTCCTGGCATTTGCTGATATATATTCAAGTGAACTCAGTTTGATTTAGTAGGCATTCCTTCTGCTTTCCCTTCCCTTCCCTCCCCTTCATCTCTATTCTCTTATAAGACTGGCCATTAAAGAGATTGCGATAATTCAGCTTTTAACATATATTCTGTAGATCCAACTTTACACAAAACGTTTGATACAGGATCATGACTGGCATGTAGATGCCATTTACCTACATGTATGGACCTCGTACGGTGGAGGACGTGCAATTCATATTCTACCAAGACTGTATCTGAGGCCTACAAACTGACAATGACGTTTTCGAAACAAAATCTAAACTGAAGATGCAGGAGAATATTTAGAGATATGAAGGTGAGAATCAATAGAAAGAGGCAACTTGCACATAATTGGAAAGAATGGTGTTGTTCGGATATTCAAATGCCACATGCATTTTATCTTTTTAGAGGAAAAAAGATGAGAAGCTTTTACTGTCACAACTATTCCACATATATATTCTTTGAACGATTTGGATCTCCACAAAAGAGCTGAGCCATATCATTAAAATGAACATGGGTTCTTATTCTTCAATCATTTAGAGCTTAAACTATAAACCTACAATCAAATGAAGAGATCTTAACAGAAACAAAAATGATTATATAACAATCAATGCAACTCCAACTAAGGATCTAAAGTTTATATATTTAAACAAAGAGTAGCTAGGTTTCATTACAAAGCCTATATAAGGTATAAAGAGTGCACAAAGCATGAGAATAAAGATAGAACAAAAGGATATCTATGATGATTTCCAATGGAGGGGGTAAATGAATAAAGTTTAATTAATTAAAGGGGCTTTCTTGGTTAGATTTTACAGTGAGGTAGTCTTAATAAGGTACCCTTCAAAGGAAGACCATATCGTACAAGCGGCAAACAAATTAATGAACAAGTAGGTGGATGGACCGCCAATTTGATGGATACTTTGCGAACGACACAAACAAAAGTGTTATTCACTTATTCTGATAAGATTACCGACCGCATTGAAAGAAAAATCTTTGCATGAAACAAAAACAGATTTTTAGTATGAATCAGATTGCCGATATCCCCAGGAATGAAAAGAACTCTACAATAATAATAATAGCCAATGCATCATCTTTTTGGATGCAACATTTCGATTCTGGATGAATCATGGCATATCCAATCTTATAAGAGGAATAAGATAAAAGCATTTACTTTAAAGTTTAAACCGATCAAATCAGCTCCAAACATGATAAGACTGTTAAAATACCTTGTCCTGTGGTAATTACTAATTAGCAAAATGTTTTATAATCAATCAATTCAACTAGGAAATATGGTTTTCAAATCTCTGTCATTGTCTAAGAACAATGATATATGATACATCATGCTACAATGCGTGCTATCTTAAAAGATGATAATGAGCTTAATTGTATCCTATAAATCTATAATAGATGAAAATGATGTTAGCCTAAAAGTGTTGCAATTTAGAAGAAGAGATTGACTTGATCATGAAACAGATTAACCAAATCAAACATATAAAACAACTGCTTTACCAACTGAGTGTAAAGAAACACAAGTTATGAGTGAATACAATGATAAACTGGTTACGTTCTAGACCCTAGGCTTTTTTAATTATCATCATGTAATTGCCATTTGCCAGTGTGGTACTTGCTCACATATAAGCCATCTTAGTTGCACAGTTATTTGTTGCAGGGTAAACCACTTCATAAAGCACTTAGCATGCTAATATCATGACTTAATATCTGCAAGGCTCATATCATGAGTTCATCTTTACCCAAGGATATGAAGAATAGGCACTGGTAAAGAATAGTTTGCAACAATATGGAGGAAAGAATCCATTTCGATCAGACTTTCAGTTCACAATATATAGAAATCCAGTATATATATTAAAGGTTGTATGCATGGCACCATAACTTTAATGTATACATATCAAAAGTACCAACCAGATCATAATCAACAAAAGAGAGAACCTTTAGCTCCTGAATCTGGCATTACTACTAATCCTACTTTCACCTATAAACCTTTAAGGACACAAAAGACACAAAAGTAAAAACCATATGATCCTAGCTAGAAGCCTAGAACACAACTAAAAGGAGAGGAACAAAACAAATTTTAAGAACCAAGTACTCCTCCCCATCATCATAGGTAAACTTCAGGCAAACCTTGGAATAGCCTTGCAGATCAAAGGCTTCTTCATTTCCAGAGACAGATTAAGACACTCAGACAAGTCCACACCACCTTCAGAAGGAACCCATTTGAAACTTTGAAGTAACTGACCCAACCATAGCTGCACAGTAGCCATACCCAAAGCCTTTCCAGGACAAACCCTCCTTCCAGACCCAAAAGGTGCCAACCTCAGATCAGACCCCATAATGCTCACATCTTCATCGATGAATCGCTCGGGTTTAAATTCATTTGGCTCAGACCAAATACTTTCATCATGAGTGATTGCCCACATATTCACCATAGCAGTAGTCCCAGCTGGGATAAAGTTCTTCCCAATATGGACATCATGGATAGCTAGTCGTGCCCACGACAAGAGGGGGCCAGGAGGGTGCACCCTTAAGGATTCCTTCACTACTGCTTGGAGATAAGGAAGGTTGGGTAAGTCAGAATCAGATACTAGTCGATTAGTGCCAACGACAGTGTCAATTTCAGATTGGGCTTTTGCTTGAATATCTGGATGTAGGGCCATTCTTGCAAGAATCCACTCTAAGAGGATTGCTACTGTGTCTGTGCCCCTAAAGATCATTTCCTGAAAAACATTAACATAACATACATCAGTATTCAAAATACACACAACATACATGCAAGCTAACTATGAACAAAACAAACATAACAACCAAGCTCCAAAATTTAAACAACCATTCTTGATAATTACAAGTCATGAACAAGCTACACCATACCAAGAATCAAAAAAAAAAAAAAAAATTTACATAAATAAGCAAGCAAGTCTTTTTTGTTGTGTGAAACAGTAAAGTAAAGCAAAAATATGGTTGAAAAGCATCTGTAAAGGTTGGAGATAAAAAGGCATTGTTGGGAATGAAGATTAAAACATTATTTCAATAAATGCCTAATAAACACAGATTAGTAAAATTAAAGAGATGAAATTAATAATCATAAAATATAATTTCAACAATGAAGTAGAAACAAATTTACCCAAAGAACAGCAATCATGTCAGAATCACTGAGACTATGTTCTTTCTCCAAATCAAGCAAGACATCAACAAAGTCACCAACACATTCTTGACCCAAAACACCATTAATCCTTCTGTTTCTGTGTTCTTCAATAATTTTTCCAACAAAAACATTCACCTTAGAAACCAACACTCTGCTTCTCTTCCTTACTCCTTGCAAATCCAACCAGCCCATAAGAGGAAAGTGATCACTCCAGTTAAAAATCCCAAGCAACTCATACCCTTCACTCACCAACTCTTCAAGTTTAAACCCATCACCATTAAGTTGTTTAAAATCATAAAACGTTCCAAAAACACTCATCATCACATTGTTTAAAGACCCAAAGTGTAATACCCTTTTCACTTCAACTTCCCCATTTAACCCCATTTGACATTTAATCTCATTAATCATTTTTTCTCCTATTTCACTTCGAAATGTAGCAAAACCAGTTATTCTCTTTGGACTGAATAAATGGGTAGCTGAGATTCTTCTCAGATTCCTCCAATATTCACCAAAAGGAGCAAAACCCATTGCTCTGTGAAACAAAAGTTCATAAGCAGATTCTTTAACAGGTCGATCAGCAAAAGAAGAACTATTAAGAATCTCTTTTGCTGTATCAGGGCAACTTGATATGATAAAACGAGTAAAACCAACAGAAAAAGCCATTAAAGGGATAGCTTTAAAGGTTTTAGCAAGATTTGCTAAAACTCTATGAGTAGTAGAACCAGTAAAAGCAAAGACCAAACCCAATAAAGGAAACCCAGATGGTCCAGGAATGGCGGTTTTAGCTTGAACTTGAGAATGAGTCTTTGAAATAGCCCAAGCTAAACCACCAGGTGCTAACCAAAAGCCAAAAATGGCTACAAGAAGAAGAAAACAGAGTGAAAGTTCAAAGCTTGATGAAGGGAGAAAGAAAAGAAGGTTTTCTGAAGACATTATTAGTGGTTTTGAAGGTAGAGAGAGAGAGAGAAAGGTGGTTTTCGTGAAAGGGAGAGAGAAAGAGCTGTTGAAGCGCAAGAGACGAAGAGTGTGGGAGGCGGTTAAATAGGCATTTCTTTAGAATAGTCTGGTTTGAAATATTAACCATGGTTAATTGTGTTAAACTCTTGCATTTAATGTTTTTCACTGGTTTTATGTCATAATGACGGATTTGCCCTTTTGAAAATGAAACCGACTTGGTTAACTTAATCAGTGGGTTTTTACTTTTTAGTTGGGTGTAGCGTATCAACTTCGTTTTCTGTAACCGGTGTTTTATGTTTCTCTTTATGACCTGATGCCCATTTTTTTTTTTTTTTTTTTTTTTTTTTTCCAGTTGCAGAGTTTATATATGTAAATGTCATCTTTCAATTTCTACCCTTGAAATATAGTCTAAATTACAAAAAAAAAAAGTACGTTAAGGTGAAATAAGATTCTATCATCATAATTACATTTTTAGGGTTTCATAGAGTTGAGCGTGAAATGTAGATTAACACCATATTTTCATGATGTGGAAATACAACTTATGTGATTTTTTTTACATTTTCCTGCCAAGGATTATATGGTCCATAAATCATAATAGTACTCAAAAAGATGTTTACTCGACATTTATTGAAGATATTATCATATGTGTTTTTGTTTTTGTTTTTTTTTTTAAGCTTGTTGATGATAAGATATTTTTTTTTTTTTTTTTCCAAGATAAGATATTATCATTGTGTAAAACAGTCAATTAAGTCCTTAAATGGGCATCTTAAATATATTTTCTGACAAAACTAGAATTTTTTTGTATGTGGCGAAGTGAATCCGATATGAAATAATCTGAAACAGTCGACATTAAATTATCAATAAAACAATCGACATTAAATTATCTATAAAACAATCTCCCAGAATATTGAACTTTCTAATTTGTCTCAAACTTAAAATCTCTCCTATAGAGTTGAGTCTATATTTCTTGAAGAAGACGAAGAACTAGATCAGGAAGATCTTATATCTCTCTTTCAGAAGAAGAAAAACCAGATCTTGAAGATCTAATATGAAGAAAAAAAATAACAAAAACAAAGTCTATTAAATATTTTATTTGGTGATCCTTTATAAAAAAAAAAAAAAAAATTTGGTGATCGAATCAAACTCCTCTGTTTAATTTTAATTTTAATTTTAATAAAATCGTGGAAAATCTTGAATTACGATAATATTTATATAATTTAAGTTAATTTTTTGGAAAGATTTTTTGCTGGCAAGGTTAGTTATAACTTATAAGTTATAACCTGCTATAAATACCAGAATATTCGATATATCTGACTGAGCTCTAGTGTGAATTGAACGTTACGATGTGGTTAAATGTAAAAACAGGAAAAATACAACAAAACAACGAGCCAGGGCATGCAGTCATTACTCATTATTATAATAATAAAGAGAGCATGGAATGTGGCGGTGGAATGAGTTAATTGTGGTGTTTAATTGGTCCAACTTTCTTTAATTCTTAAACCACGTTCTTCTTCAGACTATCATACTAGCTTAGAGCTTACGGTTACAGCTCATAACTTCTCACTTTACACATTATTGCCACAGAGAAGCTGCAGCAGAGACAGAGACAGAGAAAGAGAAAGCTAAGGCACAGAAAGCAGCAGCAGCAGCTCTGCAGCAAAGTACAAAATCAAACGAGACATTGTAATGAAATGGACGTTGTAGATTAAACCACGTGTAAGTAAAAAAAAGCTGATGAACGTATTAATAAGCACGTGATTGTCACGATTTGGTAACGTGTAGCATAGGTTGAACCCCCAGCTCATCCAAAGAGGTCTGCAAATGCAACAGAGAGAAAGGGAGAGCTAGCAAGCAGCATGCCAGCACTAGCAACTTAGCAAGCAGGAAGCAGCACCAAAGCTATGCTAATTGCTATGGCATGTTATTTACGGCGCCGCCCGCCAATGTCAGTCTAGTTATAGCAGGCAGTGGTTTTAACGGTACGAATAAAGAGATTTTGTTGTACTGATGGGTCCACCTCTAGAAGATTTGTTGTGGTCCCTACTTTGTAAAAAGGTGGCGTGATGGAGTAGTGAAGATGATGAGTGATGACACGATCCATCCATCCCCATTCCCCTCCCTCTCCCTGGCCTCACCCCCATTCCCAAGTCCCCAAGTCCCAACCTCTTTTCCCTATCGTTTTCTTCTGATCCGCATCCGCCCCTTGTTTTTTTAGAGGTGAGGGTGGTGCTTGCAACAGTAGTTAGCATGCTGTGCTGTGCTGTGCTGCACGCCTGCACTTACTATTTAGCACTTTTTTTTTGTAACTGTTGGGAGTCAGATTATCTGATGAGCTCTACTTCTATAGCAGTACTACCCTAGTACCCTATATCTGTGTTCATATCTTTAGTATCTTTCTTCCATTGATATTATTGGATGGTTTATGCCTACTGACATTTATGATCTCTGTGACCTCATAGATCATGATCCTAAGCTAGCTAGCTACCAACTTAGGCCTTTGAGTATCCAAAGAGTGTATGCAGTCAACAGAAAAAAAAATAAATAAATAAATAAATTATTATTATTAAGTGCGAATATTCATTTTCAAACACAATATATGACCACTTTTAATTGTAAAAGTAAGACAATATATGATTTTATTCTTGCACGGAAGAGATTTTTGGGTGGAAACTCAGACGTACTGGAGATTGCTTGGATTCCCACATTGTGACATTGTGACATTGTGAATGTGATTGTGAGCACACTTGAAAATAATGAATGATGAATTGGATTGAAGTTAGTAGCTAGCCATGAACGTAAATAAAAGGTTGCAATGCAACAATTTGTGTACTAGACCAGATTATACATTTACAAAGTTTCTGGTGCTACTTGAGGTGTTGGACTATCTCAGACTCTCAGTTGTTGTCATGGCAATCCACCAAAAAGCCAGCTAAAGACCTCAGACACTGTCACGTGTCATTAGCTCTGGGTATCTTTGACCAATGAACCCACAGCTTTTGACTTTTCTTCAACCTGGACTGGACCGACTGGACCCAAATAATAATAATAATACTAGAATATACGACCTACCTGATTTGGGGTTACTTTCTTGTACCTTTTAGTGTTACTCTCCCATGTCCTGGTCACCTGGTGATATATATGATGAGTTCCATCAAGTCCTTTGGAACAGAAATTTTTTGGGTCAAAAGCTGCCCACCATTATTCATTTCACTTTGAATCAATATTTCTGCAGATCCCCATACATAAAACTTCCAAAATACCAATATGCTACACATGAAACAATGGTTCATCAAATCAAATCAAATTTATAATAACATATACTATTTTTTATGTCAATTTTTTTTACCTAACAGTGTCGGTGGGAAACTTCCTTTCAGAATTTTATTTGACATTTTATAGTTATAGTACTTAATACAATATAATTTCACTTTTAATTAAGTTATACAGGAAATGGAGTTTTTTGTACAAGTATTAGTGTGTGTGTGTGTTTTCTTTTGTTTGGGGTGAAGAGAAGGTTTGAGGACTGAGGGGAAAAGGGGTGAAATATTAATGTGGACCCTAAGTGAAGAGTGAAGAGGGCAATTTTGTACCAAAAATAAAAATAAAAATTGAGGGATAATACACATATTGGTTTGCACACACTAAGTTGTCAGCAATGTCGCATATATGTCCATGGCACATAAGTCGATTAGTGGGACTCTATCTTTTAAATACATTGCACACATATGATTTATTTGGTTTCCAAATGACTTTGCCTCTGACATAGAGATCTATGTTGTCTGGAATACGTGTGAAATGTTAACCATACATAATACATTAACATGGTAACATGGTTGACCCACAAGGTTCATTGAACACCCTCCACCAACCCATGTTTTGTTCCTTCTAATTACTACAGTATGAAAGTTCATGAGACCTAGTAACTGGGCCTTTGCATTGTTCTACTAATAATGTCAAACCCACCATACTCAATTAGACCCAATGTCCCACATATGTTCAGTTGCTGTTACAAAGCCCTTTTCTTTGTGGGTAGCTAGTAACATTATTTAGCCTTTTTTAGAGGATCAGTGAAATGTTTGATGGTGAAAGTAGTTAACGGCCATAGTTTGATTAAGGGATATAATTTAATCTTTATTGACTTAGTTCTTGTTTCACATTCAGTCACTCACACTTAGTTATTGTCTAAACAAATTTTGTTGGTTTTGATAAATGCCATGTTAATGTTTAGCTATGTATAGTCACTTTAGTTCATGTCAATTCTCATGGCCAACTTCATCCTATACAACTTTGTTAATGAGTAACTCAATTGACTTCAGTTTTTGCTTATAAAACACAAGTGTGAATACATTACTTGGGACAAAAGTATATGTTTCACCATCTGCTAAGTTTGGAAGTTTAAATTTTCCACGACATGATCTTAGATTGTATATTTTTGCTATATTATAGTTGGCAAATCAATTCTTATACCTTCCTTGCATATGCATTTGTAAGGACTTATTACTAGGGACACAATCTCTTTATCTTTTTAACTTTTCTAATTTTCTAGATAATTTCACATGAACGTGCAGTCGATTGATTATAGCCAAAGACAAAGATAAAAGTACTTTCAATGTCAGTATTGGAAATTCATTATTGTTACACAACAACAACAACAACAACAACAACAATAACACCACCTTTGTAGGATTACATCACTTAATCTAATGAGACACGTAATGTTTACTTTTTCTTTCTCATTGTCATGTAATCTTGTTAAGGGATTAAATAGTTTAACTCATAGGTGAAAATATCGTTCTTGCCGGTCGGATATTCGCGATATTTTCCGTTTTTTCAGAGATCGGCACGGTACGGCATACGGCATATATTCGGATATTAAAACACCCCATGCCGGTCGGCATTTATCGGATATTCGCGGCATAAATCGGCAAAAACCGATATTTATCGAAATTTTGGAAATTTTCGATTTTAAAATCAACACATTTATTTTTAATCCCCCCGAACTAGAATTTTCGATGAGATTATCAAAAAAATGTCCAAAAGGCACTAGACGTTTGGAAACTTTCGCGACGAACTTGATGGCCCTCCAAGAGCAATATATCATAAAGAAACGAAAGAAAAGCACGTCCATGCCAAAGTGAAGTTCTCTCTCACTTTTGGCAAACCAGTATACTGTTTGTATCCAAGGTTTGTTTTTGTGTAATGAATAATTGGTATCGAATTTGTGTAATAAATAATTGGTATCCAAGGCATGTTTTCAAACACATGCTCATTCCCATGCTCATTTTTCTTATGATAACATAGGAACCTCCCAAAGTGATTATTCCAGTGTACCATCCTACCAAACCCAACCAGATGACAGTGGTTCTTGGTTTCCTAATATAGGGAGTTGGTTGACCCCAATGACAAGTGGGTCCGACGTGCAGTCAGCCGATACATTAATGCCGGTTCAACAATACTCGAGATTTCCTATCTTTGAATCATTTGCTCCGTATTGTATGGATCAAGATGCATATGATATGCATATTGACCAATTCAGGTCGTACGAGCAAACAATGTCATGGGAATATTACTGTACTGAGTTCGTCCCCACACGTATGCGACTCGAAGCTCATCGGTTTGACAAGGGGCGTCTATCATTCTGGGGTTAGCATGTTTTTTATTTTGATTATTAAAATAAAACTATGGGTTGAGTTGTAATAAGGTTGTTTGTGTTTAGTTCTTGTATTGTAAACATATAAAATTTCTATGAATATCCGCCCGATATTTACGATTTTTTCACCTATGAGTAAAACTATCTTGTGTAATAGTTCCGTCTTAGCTTCCTTGTATGATTTGTCGTGTGTTTAATTTGTAATGTATGTTTTTCTTTTAATTATAAGTTTATATATCGAAATCCGCGAAAAAACACGTAAAGTGCAGAAAACCTCCCCATTTGCCGAATTTTTCGCGAATATTCGCGAATACCCGCGGCATAAACCGATTTTTTCGAATTTGCCAAACCAATACAATCCGACACATGAGGTCGGATATCCGCGATATTTTCCGGTTTTTGGGGGATCGGATATCCGCCCCTAAACGATATTTTCACCTATGGTTTAACTCTCGTTTTCAATCACATATATGTGCACTCTCCATTATAATCAAGGCTTAAAGAAAATCACCTAACATTACCTTGTATAGGAAATTCTCTCAACATTTCCTAACTAAGACTTACAAGAAAGATTAAACCTTTCATGGAAAATCTCCAAAACTAATCTTCGTGTTTAAAGACTTGATAGCAAAATTTCCAAATATTAACTTATTAACGTGTAGATATTTGATATTTCTTTAAAATTCGACAAAAAGAAAAAGACAAATTTGTTCGGAAGAAGCTATGTAAATGCTTATAGACCATGCTTATATGTAGAAAGACTTAAGTACAGGTGTCAGAAAAAGCCGACTTAGCTCAGTGGTAGAGCGCGTGACTTTTAATCCCGTGGTCGTGGGTTCGATCCCCACAGTCGGCGTTTTTTGCCCAGAAAACTTGTACGGATCGAAATGGGTACCCACATTTGGTCCACTAACTGAAGTACAAATCAGAAATCAGATCATTTTGGGCTGTTGGGCAAATTCACGGGCCTAGAGTTGTCTCCTACAGTGGCCATTTCTGTCTTGCCTTTTTACTTTTTCTTTTTCTACAACTCTATACAGTAGATACTGAACTTGTTGATGAAGTGATTTGTCAAGTTTGGTTGGAGATTTTTATAACAGTAATTTACTTTTCAACCTGCCATCTATGCATTTGCAAGACACTGGTTTCATGGTAATGACAGTGTTTCAGATTTTAAACAATGTCAATGACTCGGGGATGGTTTAGAGTTTTGAAGACATCTGTGGAAGTATACCTTAAAATTTGAGTTAGTTCAGTCCCTTGGTAGAAATTTTATACAGCCATTGACACTCGAGAATATCAATATTTCAGCAAGAGGCATGTCTCTTGTCACATTTAGTGACTCAATAGTGCACCACTGTGCTTAAATTTCTTCATCAGATGCTCATATTCAAATGGAAGCATTTAAATCAAGCATATATTTGTTAAAAAGAATAGCTATAGTGATTCAATAGTGCATATCAAACTAGAGGTTATTGTGCAATCATCTTGTATCTTGAAGAGATGTTTAGTTTCACAATGATATTCAAACCATCATATGTACCTTGATGAGATGTCCCAATACAAGCCTGATCAGCAGGTGTTAACAAACCCACAGGTGTAAAAATAAAGATGACAACAGATACTATATCAACATGACCCCTCCAAACAACATAAAGATATAGACTCTGACTCGACAACTCTGCAGAAGGACTGCCACAGAGAGAAGACCTGTCCATTACCTTGCTGAAGCTGTTACCTTCCTGTACCTGCCATGGCTAACTGTGATCGGCCCCCCATACATCTGTCCAGCTGGTAAACACATAAGAAAAGCTGTTCATCTTCCGCTCATTCAGCCCTTCCTCTTTAATCGCCAACCATACTCACACTGTAGCTTTCCTGACACTAATAATATCAATTGTTGCTTCAAAGTAGACTTAATCTCGAAATCTACTTAACATGAGGCACGATCCTTACATAAAGCATCTCTAATGTTATTACAGTTGCTGGTTGTTAATGACTATCATGGATAGTTCCTTCCACAGCAATAGCTAGTCCTCGTTTTCAGGCCAACAGCAAGTAGGAGTTTGTCCGGCCAAACTGGGACTTTAACCTCCAACATCTTGTCTGAAATAATTGTTGGAATTTTTTTCGTTTCTTAGGGTAAGTTATTGTTCATCTGTCCATCTTGTGTCTGAGCTTTTCCCTGTCCCTCTTTCCCGCGCCTAATACATTACTCTTACGTCTTACTTTGACAAAGCACCGTATATCAGTCCATTGTCTTTTCTTTCTCCGGTCCTCTCTCCTGCTGTAGCATGTGAGTTCTTCTACACAGTCCCAAACTGTATGCAAATTAGAGACAGCATGCCTGCTTATAACAGATAATTCCACTCTAGGACATCCAAAGACAACCTCCATTTATCAAAAATAGGAATTAACCCACAGATTCCATATGTAATTTAATATTTCTCAAATCCTCTTTGGTATCAGGGTAACTTTGTGGCTTGAACAGCTTCCACAATCCAACTGGTCGTTGGGCCTTAACTTCATTGTCTCTTGAAAACCGTCCGAAGATCTTCTCACATTCTGGGTATGGCTTGACATAAAGGTTGAAGAACCTGAGCCTACTGGGCTTTATCATACCCCTTAACCCCACCTCACAGCCAAGTCCACCTTTCGACCGCAAATACTCTAGGACATTGTATCGCAGAACTATCTGTTTATCAAAATTCACACCTAAATACTCTGGAACTTCTACTAGACAATTTATGCTGAACCCCATTTTCTGTTTTAAAAACTCGATCTTCTTCTCTATGTCCTCAAGATCATATAAAATTACCCTTGGTTCTTTGTAAACCACTTTAAAGGCTTCTCGCAGGATCATTCCATGTCGGCATAGGCAATCAACTCTTAATTTTACTTCAAATCCAGCTCTTAAAGCTCCTTTATTTAGAATTTTCTCCTCAACCACTACTCGGCAATTTAAACTCTTCAGCAGATCTAAACATCGAGAAAGCTCCCCAACTTCCAAACCAAGAATTTGTGGATTTATTATGATTTCATTTCTAACTTCATTTGCACTAAAACCCAAACTTCCAAATTCAGTAAATAACGGCTTCACCCTATCTTCAATTCCAAGTCCTAAAACCATTGGAAATGAATAACAAATACCATCAATTTCCTTCCATGGAAGTCTAACTCCCTTCAAGAAATCAACCATTCGTTCAATATCACGCGAATTCATAGTAATTACTCTTGGAAATCCCTCTATAACCTTAGTAACAGTCTCGTCTCTAAAACCCAAGTCCTTCAAGCCAGTCAAACACCTACATACATCAATAGGCTCGATATTGAACCTTATACTATGTTCAAGAACACTTTGAATCAACATTGGAGAAACATTATCAATTCCCAATTGTGAAAACCCAATTTCCCATTTCTTCAAAAACCCTAGTTCTAAAACCCCAGGGCAAGAAGACAAGATAGAAACAATCGATTTCTGCAATAATTTAAACGATAAAAGAATACCCAAAGATTTCTCCACATCTACTAAACTGTAATTCAATAAATATCTATTCTTTCCAATAAAATCATGAAGATGTGATGGTTGAAAACCATACCTTTGTAAGAGATTTGCAAGTAGAATTCGTTCTCTGTATTGAGATTTTTCTGCAAATTTGGAAGAGAATTGAAATGGGGTAGAGCATTTTCGTGAAAAGAATCGAACCTTTTGATATGGGTAAGATGGAGATGGCGGGAAATTCGAAATCAAACGATGGAGTATGAGTCTTGTTAAGAACCTGAGCGCCATTTTTGCTGAATGCTTCTGAAGCTTTTGAGTTTCAGAAATTAACCGTTCGGTTGCGGCTATTAACAACCCCACTAATGTTTACTGTTTAGTCACAACCCCGTCCTATACACAACCCACGCTTGCAAACATTAGTTTTTACATTAGTGCATGACTTCCCTTAGCATTTTCTGTTGATTTATGTTAAAGTAGGTTTCAATTTTTTTTTTTTTTTTTTTCAATCAAAAACAAATTTTATTGATAAAGAAAGAATTACACAAATTTTTTTTTAGGTAAAACCTGTTTTTAACGAGATCCGCAACTCAAGTCAAGGATGCATGGGCAGTTTGGCACAGATCAAATCCCAGACATTTGGTATCATCGTCCAGAGGTATTATCAACTGAGTTCAGCTAACATCTACAAAATAAAAGCCTAAATTTTTTAAATATGGCGGTATCAATTGTTTATTAATTTTATAGAGCTTTTATTTTAAAACAACTACTAAAATAAATATACTAGTAATTTTGTTATTAAAATTTTACAAAATGATGTTGGAGTTTAAGAACCAGATTCATATCCCCTTAAAAAGGTGTTAAGGTGCGGTCGGAATTGTTGTTTTTAATAGTGATGGATTTATTAGTGCAAATTTGTAAACTAGGCATAATCCAGAATTCCAAAAATCGTGGGATTTTTTTTTTTTTTTTAACGAGATCACTAATATAATGATGCCCTACTTGGGGTTTGAACCCCAGACCTTTGGTATCATCGCATAAAGGTATTACTAACTGAGCTCAACTGGCATCTACAACTGTGGGACTTGCATACCACTATACCAACTCTCTAGAAAATTGGGTATAGTAAAAAACTGTATCAAATTGGCACCCATTACAACGGTGCCAATAAGAGTAGGACACTATTTTCAATAGTGAGGTGTTCCGGAGGCCCAAGTTTCTATGACTCAATTTGTACACAACCATATAGCCACTGGATGCTTTAAATCTAACAGCATAAAACAATCTATCAATGTCTCAAATTCTATTCACATAGACCCGGTTTAGTCCATCCAAAACCGGTTTTTTTTTTACGTCTTCACAAAGAGAAAAGAATATCTTCTGCTGTCTCTTTTTTTTTTTTTTTTTTTTTTTCTTTCATCTTTTTATTTATTTATTTTCCAATTGAAATATTTTCTCCTTTTTCTTCTAGAAAATCGTTTGATGAATTTAGGATCATATTAAGATTGTCATGCTGCCTTTTACACTTTTTCTTGGATATTATCAAAGTTATTCCTGATATCCATTTGGAAATAGAAAATTTTGATTTTTGGTTAATAACAAGAATTTTTTTATTGGTACAAATACAAAATTTTGGGAGTTGGCAAGACATACATCACTTCATTAATGACTAATAAATTTTAATTGGCTTCCCTGTTTTAATAAAGATTCAAATCTTGAATTAATTGCAAGCAGAAAATCACTTTATTTCTTTTTCGCTAAATAATACCTTGAAGTTATAAAAATTGCAAAGAATACTTTCAGAAGAAATAGTTAAGAAATAAAGAGAAGGGAGGACAGACAAAAAGGAGATGTAGAAGACAATAGAGAACAAATAGAAGTTTAGTTTATGTTCGTGAGTAGTAGAAGATAAAATAAAGACCAAAATTTGAGAGTACGATATCACAAGCATCCTGCGATTATATACTTGTGTATATATTGAGTCATATAACCTTAAGTCTCCTGAACACCTTCCTTTCCAATATGGTTCAACGACATAATAAACCCTGAAGCAAGGCCTAACACTGCCTCAAAAATACATTGTAACGTAAAAAAAAAACACTATTTTTCAAGTAAACACATAGGTCCTAAAGTGCTAAGTAATATTCATGAGTGAAAGCAAGAATGTGTTATTTTCCACGTCATAAAATGGGTCAAATTTCGACTTTTAGAATGGTTAAAACGGATCCAAGAATTTGAGTATAGGGTGCGAGCAGCACCCCTAGATCCATCACTGGTCTGGTTACAAAACCATGAAATTATTTACTGGACTCAATGAATGATATAACCTCTAGAATCTACAGCTCCATAGCACCAATTGGTCTTTGCTTCTCCGCTAAATTCACATGACAAACATATTATTATTATTCCAAAAGAAAGTACAACCGGACCTGAAAATCACAATAAAATCCAATTCAAAATTTTAATCTATTTTCAGTAATCTGTCCCACTGGTAGTTTAGTCATTCAAATCAAATGCCTAATTCTCGCAACAACTCAACTCAGTTTTAACGAGTGAAAATGGTTAATTGGGCCATTCTTCTTCTTTCCCCTTTCTCTAAAACCTTCTCAAAGTTTCAATCTTTCGTACCAAAATGCAAAAACTTCAACTTTCCTTCAAACTTCTTTCCCAAATTCCACGAAAACTTGCTACTGAATCACCCCTTTGCAAGAACATCATTGGTTCTTTAGTTGAAACTAAGCCTTCCTATCTCTTTAACTCTTCACCTCTTGGATTTTCTCAACTTGGGTTTGGTTCTTCTCGGTGTTATCATGGCTTTTCTGGGAGAATTTCAGGGTTTGTTGCAAACCCAGTTTTATTGAAGCAAATTGTATCAAAGACACATTTGAAGAATCAAAGTAGAGGGTTTCTTGATCATATGTTTTTAATGAAAACTCAGTTTCCAAGACGACATTTTCAAATCCATCCTTACAAAATATCGGGAAATCGTTGGTAATGTGCTTCGTTTTTAGTTAATTTTTGTTTGATTTTATATTGTTTGGTTTGCCCATTTATTTTATTGTAATGGTCCTGTTTGGTTGTGAATTTAGATATAAATGTAGGGAATAACTATGAAAAGACAAAGAAAATTTGTGTATAACCCCCTGTGAATTGAAAGTGAGAATGGATAGAAGTGGTGCTTTTAGTGTACACAAGAAGCACCCAATTAATATTGATTTCTACGCTTTCATTTAATTGCTTTGAGATAAGAGCTTATCATCAAAGCAAGAGATCAAATAGGCAAATACTAATACTTCTGCAAAAACAGAATTTTGATCTCTCCACAAAAAGTACAAGTCAACAGACCTCAGATAAACAAATGCCATAATCCCCCTCACCTTGAGGCGATCCATACTTCCATAGTATGATCATGTTCTGGACCCAAACTAGCTTGCCTGAATATATATACATGTATGAAAAATGACAACCAAGAATTCAATTTGTCAATTACAAACTTGTCTCTGTAGACATAATATTTAGATTATTAAGTCGAAATGTGTCGAGTGCTATTCATCTCTGCATATCTTGTGATGTGCTATGAGTCCAAAACTGTTTCCAATCTTTTGCTCAATAGTCAACCCTTAACTCCAAATGTAGAGAGGAGCTTTTCAAAAGATGGTGAGTAATACCTGATTGCCTGTAAATGTCTAATTTGCAAGGTGCTTGCGGAAATGAAAAGATCATGATTTAAACAAATCCCTTTAAGGTTTTGTTCTGAAAATCATAGGTTTTAGAAAAAAAAACTAATTGACATGTAAGGCTATTGATCAAGTATATTGTAGAAACAACTCCCTGTGGCAACAAATTTATGATGAAAGTTATTCAAGTATTACAAAGGTTTTCTGCAGCTACTGGAGGGGGGAATTATTACATACTTTAATGTTCCACATTCAAATATCCTGGTCTAATTCAAAATGCAACAGATGTTTAAAATGAGATAGAAGGTAGAGGACGTTAGTCTTTGAGGTGCCTAGAAACTCGGTGTTGTTATGTGAACCTCTTGCTTGACTTGTGATGCTTCAGAAATAAATATGCATTTTGGCACTAGAACTTTTTCAAAAGATGGATGAATTCATTATGCTACGTATGGACTCTATTCCATATCTGCAAGTTGTTTACCTTCATGGTTGTTGCAAACTTACCTTATCAAAGTCAAGCACTTGTATGCCTTACAATATATTCCTACTGCCTTTTGATGTCAATTTAGTGTATTGATTTGTTCTTCCAAACTGCAGGAGATCATGGATTCCAACAACAGACGACCTACTTTTGGGACTAGTTTTAGCAAATGTTGCAGTTTTTGTGTTGTGGAGAGTCGCAGATCCTGCATTTATGAAGAAGAACTTTATGGTCTGACATAACTCAATTCTACGAAAGCTTATTTCTATGTTTTGTTTCTGCAGTAATTTATTTTGAATGCACAAGAAAAATATAGTGTTTCAATAAATACTGTCCATTTTGCTTTCGATGATCCCAAATTAAAATATGGGGTCCAGTACAATAAAACCACTCTTTGATAAGTGCTAAGTTTGTGATATCTTTGATCAGATTTCAGTGGAGAACTTTACAAGTGGACGTGTACACACATTGATTACATCTGCCTTCAGTCATATTGAGATTGAGCATATTTTCTCTAACATGATTGGTCTATACTTCTTTGGAAAATCGGTATGTTGACGTGGATTGAGATCTTTTTGTTATGTTGTTAATTTGTTTTTGCATTCTGGCAGTTAGAACATACAATTTGATTGATTGTTATTTTGGCTTAATCATCTAGTTGTGTTCCACTAGATGGGAATCACTTTATAGCAGAATCCATAATGTCTTCACAATCTTATAATACTTGTGCTTCAAAATGTACCATTGCATAATTATAATAGTTTATTGAACGCAGTATTTTATGAATTCTGAATCATATTACATTGTGTTGCTTGGATCAGATTGGAAACTCTTTCGGACCACAATTTTTGCTGAATTTGTATCTAGCTGGGGCACTTGGTGGCTCTATATTCTACTTGGTTCACCACGCCTTTATGTCTCCTACCTCGAAGGTACAAACTTTATTCCTTGGGCATTACATCTCTGTTATGCAGCATAACTTTTGCTACAACAAACGTTAACCTTTTAGAAATCAGCATATTCAGTCATGCCCACATGTATCTGCTAGAATTCATATTCCCACACATGAACACACAGTGGTGTACACACTACTTATGGATGCTTAAATTATATTTCAGAAAAGTAATCGTAACAGTTGTAATAATTACAGCAATGACCCATCAAAGCTTGCCTCAGATTTTTTTCGAATCCTGTTGATGAGAAATCTTGTGATTTAAAAACTTGTCATGTTTCAGTGAAAAGCTGAAATTATGTATCAACTAATTTAGCAATTTGCACGTGACATGTTCAATGAAAGTCTAATTTGTGATGGTCCTAGCACTGAACTTTTGAAATAAATAAAAATTTCCTATGATTGTGAGTAACTGAGTACCAAAAGGTTTTTGATATTCTTCCCGTGGTTTATTTTCAGGGTTCCGGAATGTGGTACGTAGACCCTAATAAAATTCCAGCACTGGTACGTCATCCATCAATGTTGAGCTCATTTTCTATTATAGTATTATGCATTGATCTTTATGCACTTTAGCAGTCATCTTTTAGTACACATTTAATACATGGATGCAGAGACAATTACCATGTATGCAGAGACACATTTAATACATTGATCTTCGTTATTTGCTATTCTCATGATCTCATTAGAATAGCAAATTTGTTGCTTGCTTGATGCATTGATGAACGCTCACTAGGAATACCTGCTGCAATTCAACCGATACTGACTTTTAATAGTTCACCATTTGCATTCAGATGATAGATTTGGGTGTTTGTGTGCTAAAATTTTGTTCACCCTGCTTACTTTGTACTTTCTGTATGTTGGCCACCTCGTCCTACGAATTACAAAACTCCTGCGCATGGGCTATTATATAATAATTCAGCTTTACCTATAGGAAAAAGATTGATGATATTTTGATGGTTTAACTACACTGAACTTTCTGTAGGGTGCAAGTGGGGCAGTGAATGCTGTTATGCTACTCCATATATTTCTCTTCCCAAAGGCCACTATTTATTATGTTTTCCTCCCAGTTCCAGCAATGTTATTGGTAAGCTAGCTATCACATCCAAGCTAAATTTCAAAATCATTCTGGTTAACTTATCTTTCGTATTAAGTGTTACCAATCCATTTCATCAGGGAGCCTTCTTGATAGGAAAGGATGTGCTGAGGATGACTGAGGTATGTGCCCATTGTCTGAAAAGTGAAAACCTTCTAATTTCCTCAATTATACAAGAGTAGAATTTAATAAACTCGTATGCTTGTCTTGGTACAAAGCAAAAGACTGAACCAATTGAAGAGCAACTTTGATAAATTAGATTGGCATGCTAATCTTTCGCCAAATTCAGTCTATGGATGTCAAATCCAATCAAAATTTTGTAGCTATGAAGAGGCAGTGAAGCTATGATTGACTGGTATCACCTTTGATGAACGACTATCTATCTACCAAGAAAACCAAACCCTAATGCAAGACACCTTAGGTTTGCGTCTATCTAGACATTCCATGTCTCTTTCTATGATGGGATGTCATGGTAGCCTGACCCAGGGATTCTTAGTCTTGGGTTTAGGGTTCAGTGAAGGTCAGACTACCTTGACATTACCACAAAAATGGAAACAGGAGAAAGATTTGTTGGAATGTTATTGTTACTGTGGATCTGTTTCTTATTCAAGGATTATTCCAAATGAAGTGCCTATGGGTTTGGTGTAAAACTATGACATACTGTTTACAAATTTTAGTATGGTTGCTAGAGAAGTGCCTATGGGTTTGGTGTTTTAGTAACATTACAATTGGCATCTAAATTGTCATTTTATTGTTGCAGGGAGATAGTCAAATATCTGGTTCAGCTCATTTGGGAGGTGCCTTCGTTGCTGCCTTAGCCTGGGCACGGTATAAGAAGAGATGGATTTGAGACTTCTAATCTTGGCATTCTTAGAATTTGGTATCTTGATGCTTATGTTGTAATCAATAGTCTCAGACTCTCAACTGATGTAGTTCTTGGGGTCATCCCCTTGTCTTTGAATTAGGACGTGACTAGACTAGTGTGTGTAACACTATTTTGCACAAAAATGGCCAACAATAGCTTCTGTATTAGAATCACAACATTGATTTAAATTTGTGATATTGGATGATCTCAATGTCACTAGTATCATCATAGATAAAAAATTCATCTCTTTAAACTTTCTAACCTCACAAGATCTAAGGAAGTTCAAATTTTAACAACTGAAAGATGCGATTCTGTTCTTTGATTGGGGGTATAAAACTGTCTAAGATCCCCATCTCTAACAACCAGATGAATGCTGAATTTAGCTGCGAAAATGAAATACTATACTGTACTGTACTATAATTTTTTTAATTTTTATTTTAGAGATAAGCTTGTGTCTTAGTTTTTTTTATAAAGGCAACACAGGGCAGCCCTAGCAAATCAACCTTGATAATCACTATATCTAGCTATATCCATGATCTACTCCTTCTTGGGTCTGACCTCAATACCTTGAACAAGGATACCCCCCTTAGCACCACGGATCTGACAACAAATCATCTCCAACTCACCGTCTTCGTCTCCTTGACAGTGAAATTCACCCAGCTCCATCTCCATCTCCAGCCACCCATCCACCCTGCCTTCATTTGGAAATACAGCTTCATTGATTTTTTGAGATTTTGTATCCTCACCTTTGATTTTTCTTTGGGGCGTCAGACACGCAGTGTTCTTCATGTCTGCAGTTAATTCCTCCAAACCAGGGCATTCATAATCGAACCCATAAGCTCTTGCATGAACTGTGACCTTGGTAGGCCAGTCTAGTCCATAAGCGCATTTAGTTAACTTGTACACAAGATAAGCTTTATACGTCGTGGATGGGGACAAGATGAGCGTTTCAATTCTCCCACGAATTTCAAACCATATTACAAAACGAAGCTCAGGTGCCTCTTTGAACCTATTGATCGAATCCAACAATGTACATCATTATTGTATAGAACATAGTAATTGAGCTAGCCTGAATAATAATTACAAGTAAAAATGGTAAAAAGAAATGTACAGACCTGCAGTCAGGCAGAGATTGCCATGTCCAATATTCAGGAGTATCTTTCCAAGCAATCCGAAGGCGCCTTGCAGCTATCATATAGCACTTCTTCCCACTCCATTTGTCCAGTGAAAAGCTCTACCACATATATATAATATAGGATGTAGAATCAATAACAATCATCACATTAAGCAAATTGAACAATAAGACGCCCTAGCTAAAATCCGCTAAAACGTGAATTTAAGGGACCTAAAAATATCTCTTAATTAAAATAAAATTCAGACCACACCAAGCTTAGAAGCACGTTACCATGTTGCCATCTTCGATTAGGATGGGGTTTTGACAGAGAGTGAAGTAAAGCTCTTTCTTGGATTTGACGTCGTTGATTAATGCAGATTCTAAGATGATCTCATTGGTTTCATGCGGAAGGAACTTTTCCCAAACTGTATCGGAATCCGCCGCCGACTTAAAATCCTTCGAGGACTCGTCATTGATATGCAGCCTTCTGGCAACGCCTGCAAATCCATCATCACTGTCGCGTTGTTCTCCATTGTTGTTGTTTTTCTGGTCAGTTTAGTCGTTTTGATTTTCTGCTTGTACTTTTATCTTAGTTTAGTTGTTAAGGAATAGATGTTTTGGACTTTGGGCTAAGTCCGGCCCATTAAATCCCTAAATCGTATAAAAAATACTCAATTTCCCTTCCCTTTTCTGAATAACAAAATAAACTTCTAGGGTTTTATCACTTTCTCTCTCCGTTGCTGCTCTTTTTTTTTTCTGTGTTTTTGCAAAGCGAAATTAGGGTTTCAAGCTTCAGGATGACGACAATTGTAATCACTTCTGAAGAAGATCCTTCACTTTCCATTGTTCGATTCACTTCAGAACTTTCATGGGCTGATGCTGGACCTGAGGTATTAACTTGAATCACTTTTTGTAGATTGATTTATCGATACTTTGATTAAAACTATTGGATATTAAATTTTGGTTGTTTTTTAAACTTTTTGATATTTTATCTATGAGCTAGATGAAGGTTTTGGTGATAGTAGAGAGTTGTTTGAGGAAAAAGTTAGATCAGAGTGTTAAAATTTCCACTTGAAATAATTTCAAAGCATAAGTTTTATCAATAATAAAGAAATTGGTTTTGTAACTGATTTCATGTGAAAGGTATACACTAGCACACACAAATAGCACAATATTCTCCAATACCTTGTAATGTTCATATTAGACTGTGGAACGAACACCAAAACCTAGAACAGAATGCTATACACTAGCAAAATATCGGAAGATGATAATGTAATTTGTCATAGTTTACGTGTCTGGCTGTTGAACTTTGGTTTTTTTTTTTCTTGAACTTTTTGATATGTTATCAATGAGCTGGTCAAGATTTATTGATAGTAGAAAGCAGTTTGAGGAAAAATTTAGAAGGGAGTGCAGAACTTTTATTAATAAGAAAGAAATTGGTTTGGTGATAATAAAAATTGTTACTTGTTGCATTTAAAAGGTATTTCTGCATTTACGGAATCATGGAAGCCAACATAGCACAAGATTTTCCTCAATACTTTTTATTGTTGAAATTAGACTGCAAAAAGAACATCATAACCTTGAACAAAATCCTATACACTAGCAATATGTTGGGATAGTTGTCCTGTCTGGCTGTTGAGTTTTGGTAGATATTGATTTTGTTATTGTAATTATTATTGTTAGGTCGCTGAACCACAAGTTTCCAGACTATGCATGGAAGCGCAAGAATTCATTGTTATGGGAAGATGGTTAGAATTGACCTCTCTAATGCTTACTAATGCTGACTTGATATTCTCAAGGGTTTCTGATAAAGGTATTTATTTTAACGTGTATGTGCTTTGTGTCATAATTTATACTGTTTAGTTTGCAAATCTTATTGGAAGTAGTAATTAAACGTTTGAAGGTGAGTAATTTATTAATAATGACTGTTTTCAATGTCACTAACATTACAGTCACTTGCTGTGGGATTGTTGCTACTTGAAATGACATTATTTCTTTTTGAACTTAGTTTATGATGTACCTTAGTTCATACGGATGCCCTTTATCTTGTGTACGTAAAATAATAAACCATGTGAATGTTACAGACGGTATGAAATTTATTTAAGTACCATTTTTTCGTGCAGATCTTGAGTGCATCTTCACAATTATTTGCAACCTTGTTACCAAATCTGAAAGCCTTGATGAAGCATTAGAGATGGCAAAGCTTATATCAGCGAAAGTCACTCAACAGCCAAATGACAAGCCTGTGTTGCGATTGAAGATGTAAGTAGCTAACATTCATGATATTGTTTTTTTTTAATATATATATACACCATGGTGTCTTATGCTTGTGCCTATTTTTCCAGCTTGTTCAATCTATACAATCTTCTGGTGAATCCGTACAGCAGGTTCTATGTTTACATGAAAGCCCTTAACTTGGCGGTCAATGGTAAAGTCACAGAAAACATTATACCTTCTTTCAAGAAAATAGATACCTTCTTGAAAGAGTGGAACATTGGGACAGTGGATCAGAGAGAGCTCTTTCTCACTATCTCTAATATCTTAAAGGATAATAAAAGGTATTATTTTCTCCAAGCTAATTTTCTTTATTTTAGTTCTATGCTTAGTAAAGTAAAAAGAGCTTGAGTCTCCTTTACGATTTCAGCTCAGCGAAGGATTCGTTCTATTTCTTGACCAAGTATCTGGTAACCTTTTCGGGGGAGGATGCACATCACGCCTTAAGTGAAGCTAAAGAGGAAGCTGTGCGTGCTATTGTCGAGTTTGTGAAGGCGCCTGATGTGTTTCAGGTACTTTGGTTATCATTTTTCTTTTGTGTGGGAGTGGTGGTTGGGGAGTTTACTCGAGCATTTGATTGATTATGATTCTCCTACCCTGCCAAGATATGTTGAGTTAAAATAATTTCCAACTTCCCATCACGTCTCCAATGTAGAAGACTGATTGTGTTGTACTCTTCAATTGATTAAGGCCAATCAAAATTTATAAGTACCCAGATTGGTCTCAAAGACACCATAATGATACTATAATTTAATTTCTTGCATGATTGTTGTTAGACTTTTGGCAAAAGGTGTTGCTGTTGTTGAAGTATCCTCATTATTGCTTAAATGCCATATTTGTCTTAAGATTGGTGGATTATTTGACATTTATTTTTTGATGAAGTATGATCAGTTCTTTGTACGTTCGTGAGTTTCAGCATGATCAGTTCTTTTCAGTTCCCACTGACGCCTTTTTGTGTTTTGGTGTTTTTCATCAGTGTGATTTGCTAGATTTGCCCGCTGTTGGACAATTAGAAAAAGATGGAAAGTATGCACTGGTTTACCAGCTATTAAAGATCTTTCTCACGCTGAGGCTGGATGCCTACTTAGAATTTCAAGCTGCCAACTCAACTTTGCTCAAAAGCTATGGTAACTACATTTGATTTTATTGGAATTTTATGTAAAGAAATATTTAAACTTGGTGGTCTGTATTGTTATGTCCTAATGGATTTGTATGCTTTAGGTATTGTTCATGAGGATTGTATAACAAAGATGAGATTGATGTCATTGGCTGATCTCGGCTCGAATGACTCTGGTGAGATTCCATATTCACTCATCAAGGACACATTACGGGTGAGCTTGTTTTCCACTTCATCTTTATCTTCTTGCATTGAATGTTCATTAGTTAATACTTGGAGGGATAATCTTCATCAGGTCACAGATGAGGAAGTGGAGCAGTGGGTAGTGAAGGCCATAAGTGCAAAGATTTTTGATTGCAAAATAGACCAGATGAATGAGACTGTAATTGTGAGGTGAGTTGTTCTTAATCGGTACTCCTTTTGCATCTGTTCTGAGCTTATTAAGATATGAAATCAAAGATATAATTATAATGTTTTTAATGTATTATAATCTGGAAACCACCCCTTGTTTGTGATTCTTGTAGTCGCTGTACGGAACGTGTCTTTGGAATTAACCAGTGGCAATCCCTTCAATCCAAACTAGCAATTTTGAGGGTAAGGAACATTTGGTTTCTTTTATATTATTATGAGATTTTTTTTTTGGCCCTAGAAAATGACCTAATTAACAAGTCTGGATAGGGCAAGTGAAACAGTGAAGGTATCTTTAATTTGAATTACTTTGGAGAATTCATCACAAAACTTCTGTAAATGACACAGATAAATCTAAATCAATTAGATATAAACTAGAATAGCACCCTGTGTCTTTACCATTAATTATTTGGCCAATGTTTCTTCACACATTTTTGATGTATCTAATTGCTAATGACATGAACTATGAACCTGTGAAGCCAAATATGCGCCAATGTTCGCCAATGTTCTTCACGCCCATTCTTCGTGAATAGCAGAAATTTAATTGGAAGCAAAATGTTTTATTTGTTTTGAGCAGACCAAGTAATAGTTGACACAGGCATCAGTATTGGCATACAAGCTTTAATGTACTACTTTTGCATGTCAGGGTAATATTGCAAATGTTATAAGCACCATTCACACTAACAAGGTAACTGAAGATGCCTCTCAGACAGCCCAAGGTGTGACCCAGGCAGTGCAGGGCTTGACGATCAGATAAGAGCTGGTCACTGCGTTAATGATTCTATCTGAGATTCGGATTAAGACTAATCAGCTGTAACTTTTATTTACTGCATTTGAGGATGAACGGACAAGATTGAAGTTTTGACTTCATTGTATTTACAGTTTTGAAGTATTTGAAATTTTCTTGAAGCTTGGTGAACCCTTGGTTGTTCAACTTATTTTACTGACTATTTTAGTTCCATTATTTTGGACTTGTGGTTTCACACATTTTACTTGTAACTTTGAGCTTTTACAACCTTATTTTTTTTTACTCAATTGCCTGGACTTTAGGAGCACAACTACAATACTGTACTACTTTTGCTAGTAAGTTGAAGCTTGGTGACCCCTTGGTTGTGTAACTTATTTCACTGACTATTTTAGTGTAGTAGTTTTGAACTTGTGGTTTCACACATTGTACTGCTAACTTTGAGCTTTTACAACCTTTTTTTCTTTACTCAAATGCCTGGACTTAAGGAGCGCAACTACAATACTGTACTACTTTTTGCATTATAACTCTACGAACTGAAGAGTTGTGACTCCTAAATAACATATGTGGAGTTTGGAACTAGGGAGGCCGGTTTTACTGGTCAGGAACAAAGCTGTCGGTGTTCAAGACGAGTTGTGACTCCTAAATAACATATCATGTGGAGTTTGGAACTAGGGAGGCCGGTTTTACTGGTCAGGATTCAGGAACAAAGCTGTTGGTGCCCAAGACTCGAGCTGTTCAACTGATTGGTGTGCTACAATCATAGATAAGTATAGATACCACTTATAGCTGAACATATCACTTGCAGTGAGCTGCAATAGAACAGGCCTTAATTTACATCAACTAAGTAGTATAGATCATATAAGTTCAAAATTTTGATTTCTTGAAAAAATGGATATACTGAGACTAGGGGATTTTTTTTTTTTTGATCTGGCACTATTTGCCCCTTGCGTCATTGCCAAATCAAATTTGCTCGCAGGAGTAAATTATCTCTCCTTAGTTCTGAGGATTTATCTGAGCAAATAGATTGGGCTTGGATACAAGGTAAGTATAGATAAGGGCCCTAACCAATCACATCGCATTGGATGATCCTTTGCACTAAATTATAACGGGTTCAGATATGGGCCCTAATCCACAGAGAAAACACGTGTCAAACATATGCGATCAACAACTAGGGTTTCTTAACTACACTTGGAAAGAAAGCTAAAATCCAATTCAGTTCATTCATCGCTGCGGCTGCGGATCTTAGAACCAGAGTCGAAAATGGTAAATCCATCTCTCTCTCTCTCTCTCTCTCGATAGATCGATTTGATTGATTAACTTTTGATTTATGATTTGTACAGCCGTCACACAAGACATTCATCATCAAGAAGAAGCTAGCGAAGAAGATGAGGCAGAACAGGCCTATTCCTCATTGGATCCGCATGAGGACTGACAACACCATCAGGTATCTACTTTTTTCTTTCATTTCTCTGATTCTGTTTTACTTGTTTACTTCATTTCTAACATACCATCCTATCTTTGTTTGTTCATTTTTCAGGTACAATGCAAAACGTAGGCACTGGCGTCGTACCAAGCTAGGGTTTTGAAGTGGTTTATTGTTTGTTCTTAATTTCTGTTAAGGATTATAAGGTGTTTTATTATGTTTAATTTCTTCTTTTCAGTTCTGGAACAAAGATTTTTTAAACTTGTTTATGTTAGATTGATGTGATCCAATTATGGTATTAATATGATGATGGTTACTCTTAATATCATGCTGTTTACATACATAATTAGTGATGATGTGGTAATGAAAGTTCATTCGTTGATCGGAATCACACTACTAGACCATTTATACAGTCTCTGTTTTTGGAATTAAGCACAACAACAAGTGTTATTCTGCTTTTGATTTTCGATGATACATTTGAGGGAGGAATAAACATAACTACCTAGTTGAAGTCCTACAAAGTTTGAAGTATTTTGAAATGTCTCAAGGATTCCTGATAAATAAAAGATGTGGACGCCTGTTGTACTTTTGTCCCTTCAAATTCACCTGAGCTGAGTCTACAGTATACACAACTACAAGATGCTTTCCAACAGTAGTTTATCAAATACAAAAACTAATCTTCTATTGCCATTTTCTGCTGTTTGGTTGTGTTTGTATTTCCAACGTCTGTCAAGATATTGAGCATGCTATCAGGTTGTTAAGACTTCACACGGTTATTGTTATTATTGATGGTAGATAAGAAACTATGATTTTCTTCTAAAATTGGATGGATAATTTTAAATAAAAGTAGGCATAGCTAATTGCAAAATTCAGCTTGGATATTAGTTACAAATTTTCTTAGAACCATTTTGAAGTTCGTGTTTGAATGTTGGAGCCTTGGTGTCTCTTGGAATTGGATCATCCTGTCTAATAACCAAATTATTTTAGTTTTTCTACTTGCTATCCATTCTAGTTATGTCTCAGTTTCATTCTGAATTTTATGTGCAAGAAAGGTGTTCTCTTTCTGAAATTTGGTAACATAAGCCTAATATGAATGAATAATGGCTTAACATTGATTGGCATCGCTTTTTATTTTTAACCATTTACTGATTGGAGATGGTCATTATGCTACAAAAATCTGTCATAAGTGATTTTAACCAAGTTTCATGAAAGTAACAAATCTCTGTTGTAGTTTGAATTAAGTTTGAAGCATGTTTTTTTCTGCTATATAGCCTTTCCCTATCCTGAAGAACCCTATCTTTTCAACAAAGTTGAAGATATGTATAGAATGGTTATGTATATTGGTTCTGTTATATATGTGGACCTAATGGTCGTTAGAGATCTGCTGGTGCTTTGTTAATCATTGCTGGTGTTTGAGCATGCATCCTGCTTCTCAGTGCGCCTTGAAAGAGGGTGGCATGTGTTTGCCCACTAGTCCAGAATTATTTAGATGGTCTTCATAGAAATTCTAATGAGCTAGTTCATTTAGACACTTGAAATTTTGAAGGAGATTATAGGAAGCCATTATTATGACTTCAGCATAGACCTTACCACATCACCAAAGGTTCCCAAGCAAAAGAGGGATTCCTGCTACTGCTATGGTATGTTAGCAAGCAAAGAGGATGCCTGTTGTGAACAACTGTTTCGAGGTATTACCAACTGAGCTTAGCAATCAAAGACGATGTGTTTGCCTACTGTTTGATAAGTTTTTTCAGAATTTATTCGCTATGCATTTCAAAGCTTTCATAACAATCTTCTTTTGCCGTAAAAATACAATCTGAGTCCATCTATAATTTGGGAAATTATTTTGTATTCAACATACTACATATTTGCAGTTTAATTATCACATTTATGCACCAAGTAACTTTTGAGAAGGACAGAGTCAATGACAGTCTAGGTGAGACGGACAATCTCTGTGAGGACAATCTTATTGAAGAGGATATGCAGGACAATCTTATTAAACCATCTAATTGAAGAGGATATGCAGTTTTTGTTGACTTGCTGAAAATGATAAAGACTTCTGATTTTAGGTCTAATCATAGTGCTAAGTTCTTGTGTATGTCCTACTTTGCCTTTGCTCACTAGGGTTAATCACTCTCTAGGTTTAGTTTATAGTTTTGTCCAGGGCATCATATCTGTTATATATGATTTGACCTATGATCATATTATGATTAAGGATGGTATTTTAGTTCAAAATTTGTTAACTTCAAAGCCCTTTTGGAATATTTTCAATCTGTTTCTGTCCTGGAGAAACAGAAGCACACATGCACATTTACACATTTACATCTATCAGTCATATATACACAATATCCATGGATTGTTGGGATCAACCTATGGAACTAGACAAGTGTTTTGCCAAGTTCAAAGTAGATCCTTTGCCAGCCAAGGTATGCTCTTATATCTCCAAGTGCAATGACTGAAAGACGCGCACTGCTGAGACATCTCAATGAACAGGGCACCCTTTAGCCACTATCCCTGGAGCAGTAGGACATTTAGCGAGAGGGCAATGGTCATCCAAATCCAAACCCCACCATGAAATGCCATTGATATCTTGCATTTGAAGAGTGAAGTAGGATAAAATAGCTGTGAAGGCAACCCCTGCATCCAAAGCAGCTGATAGTATGTAGTTGTGCTTTGCCCACCAAGCCTTGTATCTCTTGTAAACAACTACATTAAAGACCACACCAAGGATTCCCCAAGTTATGTAATTGACTGCTCTAGCTGGCGGCATCATGAGTGCAGCACTGAAGATTACAGGCATGTTGATTAGCTTGATCCACTTCTGCCTGGGGAATTGTTTTGAGAGAAACCAGACAGGGACGGGTGCCAGAAGACCAATTAGGAAAAACCAATTTAGTACCGAGTATGCTCCAAGATTTCCGAACATGCGCTGAGGACCTACAATACCCCATATAATGGAGGCATTGTAGAATACCTCATCACCTGGGCATGTCCATGGACTTCCTGCAGGCAAATTTTCTGCATCACAGATGTTTGGGATGCTTGTAAGCAACCCCCAGGCTGTGCCAAAGTAGATAGAAGATGAAACTATGGTGCCCACCAGCTGAGATATATAACATTGCACACATGTTAGGTTGTGATAAATCATAAATCAGGACATATAGCATTTCATTGGAGAGACACACTGTAAAGTAGTGTTCAGTGTTAACTATACCTGAACGAGGAACATTGATTTTGGGGGTATCTTCATGTAGTGACCTAATTTGAAATCACTCAAAAACGTGAGTGCCTGAGACATGCTGATATAACCATAGGTTTTGAAAGCAGTATTAGCAAGAGGCTTCCCAGGGTATAGGTACCCAATCACCAACTCTGTAATCACATTCAGTCCTGGTGCCTGCACACACATATAAACACATCACACATCATAATGCTTTAGCTACTGACTACACATCGTGAACAGAATGTCGTATTATGCTTTACGTAGCTTGTAATAGTGGAAAACTAAGTAACTCACCATGTTGGTGGTTGCTGTTATGACTCCTATGGGTAATGTAAAAAATAGAGCAAGTGCACAAGCTAATAGAAGTCCCCAATAGGGAAGTTGAAGTTGTCTATTGAATCCTTCACAAGCAAACATGGCAAGAGCCATCATCAGAACCAGGAGTAAATGAAACCACCATTGAGGAACTGCCCCATAGTTCTTCATCAATCTTCCATGCACGTCTCCGGCATGAACTTGAACCATTTCCCTTGTTTGGTTCCACATTTTCAACATTGATCTACAGTAGATAAGGTAAAAATGAATGCACGTTAACTAAGATTTGTGAAATTTTTTTGACTATAGATACTACGTATTAACAAGAACAACGGAAAAAAAAGTAATTACCTTCCATGAAAAAGTACAACGTGAGAGACTGTTGCTGTTAGAGCCGCAAAACTCATTCCATAATTGAGAACAAAGAAGATGCTAAGGTGAACTTTACTGTAATTATCATAGCCTGCTTGGTCGAATTCGAATGTTTGCTCGTTCAGAATTCGAGAAATATTGTACACTTTTCCATTAAAATCAAACACATGAGAAGAGAAGATGGGAAATCTCTTTGAACCAAATGCATTATTCCAATAAGCAATTGGTACAATGACATATGTAATTAAGCCAAATCCAATGAGTGTATTAATGATGGCAAATCCTGGTACAGCTAAGGGACTTCCCAGGAAACTAGCTGCAGTAGACCAGTCGAGTCCAATGGAACCAATGCCTAGACCATTGAGGCCTGATCCAAGTTGTTGCATTGTAATCGAGTCTTTCCATATCCAACACACGAAAGACAGAGCAGTAATGCCAGGGAAGAAATAATTTGGGACCATGTAGTAGGCGAAACTTGCCACGATAACCGAAAGAAAGAATTGTTGCCTTGTTAGTCCTTTCTTTGGCCTTTTCTCTTCTTCATGCAGTGCCCTTTACACAGATACATAAGAGCAATGTTCATGCAAAAATGAACCGAATTATAGAATTGGAAATGTTGTACGTGTGGAATATATAGCAAGAGAAAGATATATTGTACCTGAATAGAGAGACTTGAACAAGGTTTGAAGGCCACCACATATAAGGAGAATCCACAAGGTATTTCCTGAATATACCTGCCCATCCGTATCCTAACATCTGTGTTGTTATTACTAACAAGAATGCTGCCATTGGTTGAAGGCTCCTGTGATAGAAAGCCTTCACAATGGCAATAATGTGGACTGCATATACCGAGTTAGCACCCGAAGCTGCGAATATGGTTATTAACACATGCTCTTTCATATTAAATGGTCCTGGATTCAGCGAAAAGGACCAATTTGTCATTGGGAGTTTTATAGATTTAGTTGGCAGAGTTGCTGCCAGAAATCTTCCCAATGGAAGGACAGCAATCTGAGGAGAAATAGAAGATATATAAAGCGGATTTTGTCGAAACCAAAAGAATTGATTCAAGAAAGCAAGAAGGGCACATGAAGTTAAGCCTAAAACCCATGTTCGGAATGTCAGAGCTTGCAATGTAGGATCATCAGTAATTGGAACTGTCAGTCTGACCTCTTCTATAGGAGAGTCATTAACTTCTTCATCTGCAGTACAGAACAAGAAAAATGAAACCCTTCCATTTACTCTATATAATAGCATGCATGATAAAATGTTAAATATTCAGACACTTTCGCGCATTCTTATTACATTGACACCATATGTTCCAAAATAAATTTCAGATTTAAAACCAATATGATCTGTGTAAAAATGGTTCTTATTAAAAAAAAATGATTTGAGAAGAAATGTATAAGCACCTTTTGATGAAATTTCCTCTTTGGAAGACTTCTCTTGGGATGTTGTCATATCTCCTCTTGACCTTCGAACTGGAGATTCTGATGCAATTGACATTGGTACTTATAGATTTTACAAAATTTCATATTCTTGTTGGTTTGTCTAGTTAGAAAGAAAACTGTAAATTAGAATAAGACGGAGAAGAAAACTAATTATAGATGGACTAACCAACACATAATGCACCAGACTAGCAAAATGGTCCATATACAAATGACCAACCAAAACATATTGCACCAGGCTTGCAAAATGGTCTAAATGACCAAATGTTAACAGGTTTTTTTCTTTCCAAATTAATGTTGTTAATTGTTAATATATATTGTACATAAATTCCAGCTATATCTAATATAATGCCAGCATGGACAACTGGGGTCCCATGGTAAACAAAATATATTCATCAAATCTTTCATATAAGTACATAATCTAGGGTTTTATAAATCTGTTTCACTAAGTAGTTATGATAATTAATGATACTTAATGAAACCCTAGAGATATAGTTAATATGAAACACTTGTTTGTGTTCTCATTGGTCGAAATAACAAAAAAATATCTAACACGTGTATAATACTAACAAAATGAAGTGAATCTATAATAGGATCCCTAACCCTAAGCTTACGCTATATGTAGTTTAACAATAAACAAACTCTTTATAAATACATTTTTTTCGAAATCTCCATTCTCCTTCCATATCTGGTTTTGTTTTCTAAAGTATTTCATTTGTTTCATGTCTTACAAAGATGAATAACACTTCTTCTCTCAGAGTTAAAGTTGATACTTCAACTTCTATACAAGCTTCTGCTGGTATAGAAGCTGTTGTTGCTCATACTACTACTGATGTTATTCTTGATGAAGATGAAAAATATTTGAGATCTTTTCCACCAGGTTATCGGTTTGCTCCTGGTGATGATGAACTACTTGAACACTATCTTATGAATAAGATTGGTAATAGGAAGCTGCCTATCAATAGAATTAAGGATGTCAATATTTACAAGTTTAATCCTCAAGATCTAGTAGGTATGTATGGTATACTTTCATTTTTTTTTAATTATAACTTCATTCTTATTAAGTTTTTATAATATTTAGGTTTTATGTTTGTAGGTATGCTGAAATTTATTTTTATGAATATGTATTGATACTTTTATGAGGTTTATTAGGGTTTGAGTTGCTACCTGTTTTAATTTTGTTTATACTTTGTTTTTTCTTTTCTTTTTCTGTTACAGTTGCATATTAGTGTATATGTGAAGGTGTAGTCTGTATTCAAAATTGATAGATACAACAAAACTACTAACTCTTTCCATTGTTTTCTTAGTGAAGTGAAGTTTCTAATCACCTTGCTTACTGTATTTCAAATAAATTCTTTGATTATATATATATATATATCTGAGTATAGCAATGCTACTAACAAAGTTTTGTTTTTAACAATGAAAATTTAATATCTTATTTTTGTTTATGTTCTTGTTTGTGTATTTTTGGTTCATAGAGAAATTCAAAATATATGGAGAAAGGGAGAAAGTATGGTACTTCTTTACACCTAGGGATAGGAAATATCCAAAAGGAAATCGACCTAATCGTGCAGCTGGTGATGGATATTGGAAAGCTACTGGAGCAGATAGGATAATATTTAGCAAAACACAAACAAAAATTGGGTGTAGAAAGGCTTTGGTCTTTTATAGTGGAAAGCCACCCAAGGGAAGGAAAACAAAGTGGATTATGCATGAATATAGAATAGAAGGTGAGAGTCCTCGAAGTAGAATGGGACTACATGATATGAGGGTAAGACACATATTCTTTAACATAATTTTACTTTCTATTTACTTATTTATTTATCGGCAAATTGTTCATGTTGCTGATACTAAGAGCTAGTTCATCTTCATTATAGTTCATTTAATTACTTTATCTTGTAAATGTATTAATATTTTTTTTTTTTTTTTGAGCAGTTGGATGACTACGTTTTATGTAGGATTCATGAGAAGGTTGTTAGTGTAGGTGATAAGACTAAAGCTACTAAAGCTGTGACAAATAAGAAAAAGAAAAACGTTAGGAAGAAGAAGAATGATAAACCCTTAGACCCATCAAACTCAAATCCAGTGTCTGCACTAGAATCGAATGACAATCCATTGTCTTCTGTTGACTCTGTAGACGATTTAATCGTTGATGCAGATGGAAGGGATCATTTGATGGCGATGTGTGAAGGTATGGGTATTAGTGATCCATACAGTGAATACTTTGAGAATCCCTACTCAGATTTTCAAAGTGTTGAATCAGTTTTCAACATGGATAATAAATACTACTCAACATATCAAGCCCCAACATACTTCAAAGATGAATCATATCAGACAAACGTCGAGAAGTACTCTCAGTTTAACCAGAAAAGGTCAATGGATTTTACCAGAGGTGAGAATGTGTTGAACTTCCCTCCATTATCACCTTTAGATATGTAGTAGGCTAGCTACCTAAGTGCATTTTGCACATTATTTGGAACTGCTTTAGGATTTATTTTGATTTTGTTTAGTAAGGTTAGGCATTTATGAACTTCTTTCCTTCTTCCTATTTGTATATATGGGCATGTAATTAAATTTTGATTTTTGGTTATATGGTTCTACTTGGTATTGTATATTACTGTCTGGGTTCTTTACTGGTTCAACCAAAAACTTCCCAGCTACTTTCCAACCTTATACAGCATTATATTTTTAATTAGTTACATGGTTGAGATACAGTTCAGTATATTAGACAGTTTGATAATTTCCTCCTTAATTTAAACTTTTTAGTTTACCTTAAATACTTGGATAAGTTCAGTATATGGAGTTTTGATGTAATGGTGTTTCTGACAATTTTCACCGCATTTAGAGAAGTTGGATCACATGTTTCTTTTTGTAACCAAGTTGAATCATGTTAAGGCTTATTTGCCAGCAAAACAATTTGGAACTCTACCTTAGCACATTCCTGCACTGTTCATGTCCTAAGCCAAACTTTCCCAGCAGCAGTCATTACGGTAAGGACAAGGAGACCCCATTCACAGGTTTGAATTCAGTCTTCAATTTACGTCACTAAAAGGGCTACTATTCAGAGGGTTATAACAACTATCTTATAATAACATTCCAAATCCTATTGCTTCCTAACTACATAGCTGATTATAGGAAAAAACAATATTACTTGTATAAAGTCATCTACAACCATTGTCAAACTTGTCAACAACATCAAACAGCATGAGACAGTAGAAGTCAAGCCTAGAATTGGTAAGATTGGTTTGTGAAGCTCTTCTGAAAAACTGGACTTCAGCAGATCCAGAGCAGCATGGTCAGTTAAGATTTCATATTAGAAGTGGTTAACCATAAAAGAGTACACCACCAGTCAGCTCAACATTTAGAAGCTTTACAGCATTGCCTTCATCTATCTGCTTCTAGTTGGTTTGGCTCAACACGGTCTAAAAGTCATGCTTCCTTGGTGCTTGAAGCTGGTTCATCTACCACTGCAATGAGAACAAAATAAAATATTTAACAGGACAACGAGACACCACTCCCACTCATATATACACACAAGGAGCATACCAAACACAAAAAGTCAGCAACACAATATGGAACACAAGTTAATGACAATGCAAGGAAAACCCAATTACATGTATAAGAAGGCATAAACCTGCTAAATATGGATGACCTACTGATAGGTATATCCTTAGATAGATAAACATTCTAAGTGCAATGGAATTTGGATCTCCTTTCTTGCATAGCAACACAAAATAGGGATTTCAGAAGGAAATATACAAAGTCAGTTAGCAAGCCACCATGAGACTAGGTGATTCACACAGATGACAGAAATATAGACGCAAAAGGAGGTCCTGGGTTCGAATCCCCACTGACATCATGGTGTGGATTCATGTGTTTGAACTTAGTTTATTGGGTTTATAAGCAGCAGCTTCTAACTAGAAAGAGGTATTTAGTATTATATAAACTATAAAGAAAAGAGAAGAAAAAGATGCATCAAACTGTCACAGTGGAGAAGGTGTTGATACCTTGTCTTTGTGATGAAGTGAACATTTCCTTCGCTGTCTCACCGTTGGGTTGATCATGTCTTCTTTCATCTTTGGGAGAAGGAGATGGAAGATTGTGTCCGATTACATCCTTAGGAGAATGAGATGGAAAATCACGTATGCTTTCATCTTTGGGAGGAGACAGAGGATCACAGCTGCTTTCATCTTTGAGAGGAGATGGAGGGTCAGGAATGCTTTCATCTTTGAGAGAGAGAGGCAGAGTAGATGTTTCTGAGTTTCCAGTAGCCTGCAGAATATTGTTTTTGTAAATCAGAACTATGATTATCTTTTGATGCCGAACCAACATAAGATGTGTCCGCCTATCCATTCAATTCAGTTCAAGTCTAATGCATGCCACATGACGCACATATTTAAACCATTTGAACTATGTTAAATTTTTCCACAATTGTCACAAAGGAATAAAGTACCAAAATTGGCTGAAAATGGGTAGATATTCTAAGCATGTGCCACTTAGCGAACTTTATATCAGATCTGCGGGTAGTAGAATACTAACCATATGGGAGAGAGAAACATCAACAGGTGTTGCATTGACTGGAGCAGAGGCAGGTCTATTTTCCAGTGGAGACTCTTGTGACTCCTTCCCATGAAGAATATCATTTTGTGTGTTGTCTATTGCTGCTTGTTGGGTATGCGCAGCAATTCCTGATTGAAATTTGTCGTCATCGTTTAAGTTCTCTTCACCAACCTCATCACTTGAACTTTTCCTGGAAAACGAGTACAATGAAATCATATTTAAATAATTCCAAAAATTAAAGCTAGTAGAAGAAACTAGAGTCGGAAGAACCAAATCTCACCTACTGGGGTAACTATTAGATGCATGTGCAAAACCAGGCTTGTACGAAAATACTATTCCACGGAGAGGCTTTCCGTTGATATTAGTTTCAATCGTATATCCATAGTGAAATGCTTCAGTAACCTTAGCTTCAAATATCTGCTCTTGGGAGGATCTGATTTCATATAATGTGGAGATCTTTTTATCTGTGACATCAAAGCTCAAGTCAGTCTATAAAATAAAATTCATGAATACCTTTTTGCATTTAGAGGACTGTCCATGCCTTACTATATTTTAAGGTACTTTTTAGCTTTACCTGAACTATGCATTTAGCTGGGTTAAAATGTAAGAAAGAAATCACGTGAAAAGAAGGAGCAGGTTGAGTGTACACCATGAAAATAAAATAAATAAAAGTACTAATTATAAAAGAGATAGCCAGAGCTACATAAACTCCCTAGAATAAAATAATCTCCAAAAGGGACCTCACAACCAGTGCAATTGTTTTTAGCAGTGCAATTAATTCTTGGGGTATGAGCTATTTTAAGGTGACAAATTGAGTTTAAGGTGACAAATTGAGCACTTTGGACCAAGATGTGACAGAGAGAGAAAGGTAAAAGTTAATCCCATTCACATACACTATCGATGAGAACAAGTACACACATCTAAAACGACTAACTAACCTTGACAGAAATGGCATAATTAAAGAAATTAGCAAACAGATGGGAAAGACAATATTTACCTGCCAAAGATGGAATTTGGGACATATCAAGCATTCTCCCCATCTTATGCACGTCTTTATGATTTGCTGACAAGCTAGCAGGGAGATGCTGTTCTTCTTGACATTTTCTCTTCAATTCTTTCCTCAGTGATAGTTTCTCATGCCTTGGTTCATCTTGCCCATTCTCCATCACTATATCTGGTAGACAGAATTCGCGTGATTATAGTAACTAAACACTTCTTCAAGACTTCTTTACTGTACTATGGATGTATGTTTGCAATTGAAAGTTGAAACCAAGATAGTAAATAGACATATGGCGACAGTTAAACCTGTATGTAGATAATACATATCATCGAGAGCCTCGAGCTGCTGATTACAACCACCAATAAACACAAGCACCCCTTTTCTAGCATCCAGACAGTCTCCAGCCACAGAAAATCTGGCAGAAGGGCCTTGACCTGATGTGCTCACCTTGGTCCAGACAGCATTCTCTGCTTGAACATCAAGAAATAGATACGAGTTACTGGCACTGAATCTGGTAGCACCCACTAAAAAATGAATTTAATAAGAACTAAAAGAATAATATGGAATGCAAGAGATGGAGCGGGGGATGTAATAAGTCCATCTTTCAGGACATTTTGCATCAAATGTGTCAAAATTCAAAACATACAGACACACAGCAAGAGTTTTGGTGTATGTGAGTCAGCGTGTCTGCACTTCATACCTGTGCGCTCATTACTCTTATTTAAACATTCATCCTAGTTTCTCGAGTCTAACCTGCAAATGCAATAATGTTCAATTTTGTGCAGTTTCTAAATATCCTCAAACGCTTTCTTAGATATATACTCACTTCAGCTTTTAGGTTGTCTCACATCACACCAGAACGTTTTTACACTAAATACAGACTGATTGTGTGTAAATTTCACCTAGTACAGTGTCAATCTTAGTCCCTTAGCCGAACTAGATGATAAACCTCTTACATAAAATGACCAAGTGCCAATGCTATTGATTTGATAAGAAATGATCAGACTGGAATGATTGGAAAAAAGGATATTCCATTGTTTAATGTACCCTCATGCCATAACTCTACAAGGACCACATAATTCGTGTTCATTATAAAATAACTTTCTCATAAGAGATCGCAAGGACATAAATGACTCCTAGACTAAAATTAGGAATACATACCCATATTTAGCATGTAAAGATCATCATAAAGGTTTCGTTCGTCGGTAAACCCCCCGAAAACAAACAAATTTTTGCCAAGTGTAACAGTGGAATGGCCTGCACGAGGAGGCAATTTCTGACCCATAGTAGATAACTGCTTCCAAACAAGGGTATCTGTTAAGAAACAGCAAATAAAAAAAAAAATGAGGCAAATATAAACATAACTGCAAGTGGCTTATACTTTGTATAAATACATATGACCCCTGAAACCAGGCAGATCTAATAATAATATCTTATGATTTGTACATAGAAATGAAGACTAACATAAAGCAACCTGTATCGAGAATGTGGACATCTGATAAATAATAATCAGATGCATCTTCGCCAGCAACCACAATCACTTTGTTCGTCCAAGATGAACAGGTATGACTATCCCGTGCAGATGGTTGTTTTCCAGATGTCATAGCACGTCTCCATACCAAGTTCTCTGTAAGAGGAAAAAAGAGTTATTTACAGTAATAAATCTTTAATATTATCCAAAGCAGGCAAAACCATTTGCATTATTGCTTGTAGTCACTCTACAAAGATTAGGTAAAAAGATGGACGGCAGATTTCATAATATAAATGATTATAATAGATACCGTAGCCATGCAATAAGTTATCTGATTAATCATTCATGATGGGATGATGCGAGGATCATCTCATATCTATGCTAATGCCAGATTGGTAGCTCGTGAAAGTAGAAGACAACCTCATCTTGCTCATATATATAGCACTTGAAGCCTCCTTGATTAAATTTTTTCGTGTTTTAATTTAGTAGCCTTTTGAACTACTTAGTACTATAGAGAGTAGCCTTCAAGAAAAAAAAAAAAAAAAAAGAAGCTTACCAGTATCCAATATATAAAGATCGTTATAATAAACTTCATTTGAACTGTCACGAGATTTTCCGCAGCCTCCAAATACAAAGAGCCGTTTGCCAACAAGTGCTGCGCTGTGTCCTTCCCGAGTCTCAGGTACCTCACCACGCAAACTTGGAGATATCCATGTATTCGTAGCTATAGATATGCAAAAAATTGTCAGCATCATCTTGCATTAATGTAACTTATAGAGAAATGAAAACCAAACTTGGTAGAAATACTATGTAAATAAAACAAGTCTAGCAATGTTTGCGTGGAGCATTCCTTTCCCTATAACTCGCAAGGAAGTTGACGTATCATCTTTACAACACTCCAAAATAATAAGAAAGATAAATACTAGTGGCTAATATGAATTATCCTCATGATGAACATTATGTAGTATATGTGTCAACTAAGGTAACAATGGCAGCAGAAGAATTAGTGTAGATTAGATTTAGTGACTCACAAGTATCTAAGATGTGTAAATCATTGAGTGGATCCCTCCCGTCTGTACCCCCGAACACAAATAAATTGTTGCCCACAGTGGTGCAACTGTGACTATCTCTTGGGGATGGTGGGGTTCCCTTAACCATCGGTCTGCTCCATGTCTGCCTAACTGCAATCAACAAATTAATGAGCTAATAAGAAGCTAAGGGCTGAGCAAGTAATGCCTAATTAAAGCAAACATAAATAAACCATAATACCTCAAAAGTAGCAAATGGAACAATAAAATGCCAGGGGATAACTCAATAAATCAGCAATTGATTCGAAAGTAGTATGTTTATTAAACCATCTCCAACAGAACACTAAAATTTACAATGTTCAGAATCCATCAAACGAATCGATTTTTTGCAACTCATTAATTTCAATAACTAGAACCTTAGCGGCATGGAGACTGATAAATGTACCCAAGCTTTTTCACCAAAGAAAGACTATAAAAAGGTTACATTTTACAACAAGTAACGAATCCAATAATTATTTCCTTAACTCCCCAATACACATCGTCATCTATAGCAAGACATAAATACAATTGCTTTCTTCAATGAAGTTGGGTATGACTATAACCTATTAATTTCTAAGAAAAATAAACTACCTTTACCAACTCTAAATTCACAAAAATAACAAAATCTCAAACTACACACATTTAACCTAGAATTAACAAAAACCCCACAAACATAAACATTTAAATAAAAAAAATAGAGAAGTTTGTAAGAAAAAAAAAATCCTACTTACTTGTATCGAAGACATAAACATCATTAGTCTGACAATTATCTTGTCCATAACCCCCAAACACATACAAGAATTTCCCACCTCTAACAGAGTTGCATGTATGTCCCCACCTATTTCCAGGTCCAAAAATCCCACCTTTTCTACCTGGAGATTTTTTCCCATCTGGACTTTCTCTCAATCTAGCATTCAAATGTAATCTTTCCCACCTCATTGTTTTTCAAACTCGTTGAAAATTCCCAAAATCCCCAAAACTAAGTTCGATTTCTTCAAACTTTTTTTCACTAGAAACAAAATTAAAAATGGGATTTTTAGCAAAAGAGTATGAGTTGTATTACATGAAAATGAAAATGGGTTTGTTTAGTTTCGAAGTAGGGAAGAGAAGGATGGTGATGAATGTTGATTACTGTGATATTTGGTGAGAAAGATTGAAATTAAATGAGAAGAAGAACCAAGGGTTTTAGGCGTTAATGCCCTTGTAATTACTAATTAGATTTGACAAGTGGGTTCAATTTGGTTTCTAGAATCACCACGTTTTAACTTATCTGGCACAACACAAATCTTATGTTGCCATCTTCGACATGTGGAAATTTAATATTGTTTTAACCATTTGATCTTTTTAATCTCAGCCATTGGATAAGATCAGATGAACTACATTTGATCATTTAGTCAATGTAGACTTGACCAAATAAGTCAAGTCTTTTCACGGACTTTGGGCTTTTAATGGACCGGATTTGACTAATAGATCGGCCCACAATATCAAGCCCTCGGTACTGTATATATTTTTGGGGTTGATGCTTGCATTTGAGTTATGAATTTTTTTTCGGACAGGTACTCAGCAAGCATGGAATTAGTTTATACCAATATATGTGCAAATTGGATTATCACAGATTTTGCCTTGATGCAATTTACATGCTTGGAAGACAAATTTTGGAGTCTGTTGCATTTATGCATGATTTGCGCCTCATACATATTGATTTGAAGAAGCCTGGGCATCTAGTTTTTGCTACAGAAGACTATTATAGATCATGGACCATCTTGAAGCACAACTTATGAAGACGAAGATCATAGTGATATTGTGTCCACTCGTCAATACCAGGCACCTGAGGTTATACTCGGTCTTGGTTGGAGTTATCCGTGTGATATTTGGCTGAGCTCTACGCTGTAAGATTTTTAATTTATATTGACTCTCCAAGTTTATTTGGCATAGCGCTGCCCTCTGTTAATATTTATTTCAAAGTTTTATGATGAGTAACTGGCAGGAACAGCCAGTTTGTGCTGCCCTCTGCCAATATTGTTTCAAAGTTTTCTGTTGCGCCTGGGCGCCCTGGTGCTTGCATCTCCTATTAGGATCTGTTCCTTTATTTAGACCCATCATTAGTTATGAGATTGAGATGGTTCGATATGGTTATGATTTGAGAATATTATCTTCTCACCAATACTTATTTCAAAGTTTTCTGGTTGTAGAACTGGCAGGAACAATATTATTTTCAGTGAAGTGAGAAAAAGTGGAAATCAATGGAAGCTGCAACTCAAAGTCTCAAACTCTACAAGAAGAAATTTGGATTAATATATTAGAAATAGGGATTGAGAAACTTTGGCTTCAAAGATTTTTGTTGCTCATTATCAACTTCATGCAAACATTTCAACACATCATTGAAAGACAACAGTCTTTGGGCAGCTTTTACTAACCCTTAAAAGAGTATGAACATGGTGTTTTGTCTAGAAAATTTACCAGTTGCTTATACCTGATATCCATCTAAGAGATATGCAATACTAAAATTAAGATACACAGGTAATTCAGCATAATACCTATTTCTTCATAAGTTGAATAATATCAAATTTGAAAATTTCTTAGTATCAAATGCAGCTTGCATATTTGAATGGCATACAATTCAAGACATTAGTAAAGAGATAAGCAAAATTGGGAATTGAGATTAAATTTAAACGAATGTCTATGGGTAATCGCCTATAAGCAATTACAACTCAAATCACAAAATTTTCCCTCAATGACCTGTGTGCGGTTAATGGACAATTTCAAAATCCAACAACCCTTCGTTTCATTTGTTTTGCCCCCTTTCCTTTGAGACACCTTTCTTTTTCTTCTTTTGGTTCTTATACTCTTCATAGAACTTAATAGAGGATACGGTATGACTCAACTCTCTTCTCAATCTCTCATTCTCTGCAATGCCTCTAAGTACTATGAAATGATCTGAGAACCTTTTCTGCAGATCCTCTTTGTCTCCAGAATATTGAGTCACCTCAGTATCATCCAATATGAAAGATTTACTTGTATGTTTCCTCTTCCGGTTCTGTTTAGCGCTACCGAACGACTCTTGTTCAATTGATAAATCTGCAAAAGCTTGCTCAGGAGAGGTGGTCGCCAGATACACTTGATTAGCAGTGTTAATGCTTAAAATGCTGGACGCTGCAGTTGAAATTGCAGGATGATAATGTTTGGATAATAGGCTTAATTCCCAGAGTACAGACGCAAGCGCACCGCTTTGGTTTGGATCTGTTACACAGGGTTGATATTTCTGCAGCCAAATGCCCACAATAAGAGAGGAATATATACAATAATATGAACAAGAAAAGCACCTATCATTGAACCTTTGTGCACATTGACGTGCTTCTATAAATGCTAGGTTATTAGTCAGTCTGAAAAAGTAATAATTATATAATGGTTAGCTTACCGCAAGTGATCCTGAAACCGAACCACCACCAGCATCATTTTCTAACAGATTTCGGCATTTGGCATTCTTCTGAAGTAGTTCCCTCAAAGTGACCAGAGCTACACAAAGTTGACGATTGTATGAAGTACAAAGAAGATATAACTATGATAACATAGGATGTTCTCTAACGTAGAATAAGAATTACCAGCCATGGCCTCTGCTGAACCAAAAAACAAAGATGATGTAGCCAAACGTTTTATAAATGCAGCTGCCCTTTGCATATCATGCTGTCTTCCTTCGCATAACATAATCTTTAAAACTTCCGCTAACACTTCACCTTGATCTCTGCTTAGCAAACAAGCAAAGGTAAGAAATTTAACGTATTTTCCAGCACAACAAAGTAACTTAGCTATAACATAGTAAAAGCAAATCTGTTGCATATAATTTAGCTACAACAAAGTAAAAGCAAATCTGGTTCACAGCTCACTATCACCTGTCAGGTCTATACTCAAGTATCAGATTGTAAAGCTGCACAAAGAATTCTTGCAAGTCAACATTCAACGCATCAAGGTTAGTCCTCATCACTTTGAAGGCCACAATGCAGCAACGGAGACGCTCAGAAACAGTCAAGTACGATGCAGGAGAAGATTCAGAGTCGCCACCACCAGAGGCAAGCATTTTAAGACAATTCATAAGATCACCCATATAATCCAAGTCAATCAAATGGGAGAACTTCCCCAATCCGTTCAAGCATGGAGCAAGCAGTGGATGTGTCCCAAACCGACCATGTATATGACTATTATGCATTGTAGACCTGAAAGTAACAACAGAAATAACAAATCTGAGGTACAACAAGTCCGAAAAAATCTTCTATTCTGGTTTTCTCTCTTTTTTAGTTGTTGACAATCCTGCATTTTTCCATAAAAATCTATTATCATATGAAAATACTTTTAGCAACATTCACGGGCACACTGTAAATTCACTACAATGTGGGCAAGGAATGTAGATATAATCATCTAAAAACCAGTCTATTTAGGTTTATTAATCAAACAGAAAGGTTCTTGAGCTTGTTTAATAGCCTATCAAAGATAGTTAAACTTCAAGAACGCTTTCAGTAAGTTAGGAATGTCGAGACGGCAGCCACCCAACACAGCAGATTTTACAACAGAACATTCATTGTGGTTATACCTATCTGTTGTTGGCCTCATTGAATGCTTCAATACTCGAAAATACGTCTGAAATACAGCAGAAAGGGTTTCTGATTGCATTCTTCTTCGCTCTAGCGCGTCTGGAGCAAAGGTAGCTTTCAAGTCATCATCTACCTACATAAGAAGAACAGTTGTACATTTATAGGTATTCCATTTGTACGAGATATTGATAAAATTTTAACAAGCAGTTGATGAATCATTGTAAGAATATACCTCTTCTCTAGAATTGTCAAGCAAATCCTTCCTACTTCTTTTTTTGTTACTCGCTTTCTCTTTCTTTCGATCCTCTTTCTTAGCTTTCTTGCCTTTGTTTTTAACAGTTTCCTCAAGCTCTGGTGCTTGAGGCTTCCCAAGATCCTCAGCAAAAGATAAGGACAGGAAAACCTGAAGGAGCAACCAGAGGACAAGAATAAGGATTAATAAACTCAATGAAATCTCACAAATAGGTCAAAATGTAAAGAACAAGCAAGCAATAAATGACATCAAACCTCAATGGAATCAGGAGGCAATTGGCAATCATGGATTTTCACATGATCTGCAATCAAATGAACAGCTTCCACAGTTGCTTCGCCACCATGCTTTCCCTCATCAGTAAAAAGCGATTTTATTGCTGTACGGCAATGTTTCCTGGCAAGAAAAGAAATTGATGCTTTAATATCACAGTATCACACTATTTCAACTTGACACAACTATAATGGGATGTCAAAATTGCATGTAAAGCACAAAATATGTTAAGAACCTTATAATATCATTTGTGGAGCTTATATTATTGACAACAGCAGCTAACAAATTCCCACGGAAGTTGAAGTGTGGAACTGCTTCCAGCAAATTGCACATGCAACGGACAATTACATCTTGAAATGAAGATTTCTTTTCTAAAGCAACTAGCTTCTGAAGGTACACCTGAGAAACATATTGACACATAAGAAGCTGAAGATAATTGTTGATCCAGGTACAGAGATTATTGCAGGTAGAAAAATGTATCAAAAACAAGCCTAGTCATTTCTCCTCTGCTTCGTATTATCCAGAGAATCAATTGCACGAGGTCACTTTATTGGTATTTGGATATGGTTTGTCATATCATTCACGCATAAGATCCCTTTAAAGTATAAACAGGTAATTTCCCCTGCAGATGAAACCTAGTTTGATATAATATGTTCATTTTGTTCACAAAAAAATTCCACTCCCAAGAAAATTAAGACAAACCTTGTATGAGGATAGAAGTGTCGTTTCATAGAACCGCATTTTCTTTACTGCCTTAGAAACATTCATCTCCAGCTCCTTCTCTGTGGGAAGTCTGATACGATAGCTGTTGGACATATTCAAAAGAATAATTAGAATTCAGGAGAAGGCCCATTACTAAAACAATAAGATTTAGCCGGAAATATACCCAGGGATGATGTCCTTAAAAACGACCAACAATGATTGCAACGCCATTTTCACAATGCTTTCATCTCCATCTTTACACATCTGCAACATCTCTTTTAGGAATTTAATATTTGACTCTGGATCAGCAAGCAGTGCCATTCCTAATTCTGCCAATCTACTCTTCTTTCTTGCATATATATCTTCAGCTGAAAGTTCTTCTTTCATCTCAGCCTAGAGACATAACATAACCCTCAAGAGACTTAATGAAACTGATATACTATTGCATACAATGTTTCATAGGTGCATTCAGCTTGACAGGTACTAGAGACCTTAAGAAATCTTACATTTTCAAAAAAAATAAAAATAAGATTCTGATAGGAAAATATGTAAATATGCTTGGTGGATTGTGGACATAAGAAAGGGACTCAGACTCGAGGTTAAGCCTAATCTAAGACTCCAATAATTTAAAACGAATAAGGCTAAAGATTGATTTTAGGACCTGGCACATTGCAGAAAGCAATATGAAAATGAATTATTAAAAGTATAACAAATTATGATTTGACAATGATTCTAGATTATACAAAATGTTTACAAAGGGGCATTGGCGGAAGGAGTCTCTGAAATAGACTTAGGGACCCCAGCCAAAAGTAAACGCAGAAACTAAAGACATAGAATTAAAACACAAAACAAAAATCTCCATGAAATGAGATTGATGAAGCTAGCATATTGAACAATTAATTGGCAAACAGAACCATAAAAAGCTATCATAATATTAGGAATACAGGGTAGGGAGCGGTGTATTACATGCTTCACCCAAACCAGCTAAACTGGGCTTCTATACGAAAAGGAGGATAACATTAATCAGAATAGGTTATTAAATACTTGATTTCAAACTCAATACATAATTGCTCTTTGAAGCCAAATAAGCAAGTTTAGGTTCTAAATGGATCAATTTTACTCAGGAAAACAATAATTTCATTAAAACAAGGTGTGATATAGGTTATCGCACGCAGAGCTCAATACAATTACAATGCTGATAAAGCATCAGGTGTCGCATATTACGTTGTCCTGATTAACATAAGCTCATCTAATCTCACATCTCTGTACCTAGTTGAACAGAATGTTTCAACTGGATAACTTATTTGCACTTAAAATACTCAGATATTCACCAGTATAATGTCTTCTTACTATTACACCCAAATTTAATATAACATTATCTGCCAATAAACAAATGTAGGAGTTTCTGCTGACATTGCACAAGGTTCTTATCAGCTCTTATCAAAACACCAAGTCTTGGCTTAGAGTGAGATACTAGTGTTGTGCACCAAAATATTTACAAATCAAAATATGAATCAAGATGATAAAACAAATTTATCTCCTGACATAGATGATCCTACTTCTCCAATAATAGTTGACCTATTTTAAATTGAAGTCAATTGCCAATTATATTTGAAATACATAGTGGGTTGTCGATTGAATAGTATAGTTGTTTATCAGAAGTAAAAATGAGCTAATCATTTGCCAAATCCAAACACAAATATTTCTAATAAGAAGAAAAAATACCAGCACTTCAGCTTGAGGGTTTTCTTGCACATCATCCTCAGTCTTAACAGGCTCCTTTGCCTGTTTCTTTGCTTCTTTTCTACTTTTCTTCATTTTCGCCCTCTTCTCAGCTTTAGTAAGCTTCACGACACTTCCATGGATACCATCATCATCTTTATCTTCAGTTACATCTTCAATATTCTTCATTTCATTTTTCTTCGGAGCTACATCAATTATCACCAAAAACAAGTATTACAATGAAGCATAAAACAAACTAAACTAAACTAACAAATTACCTGTTTTATAATATAATTTTCCATCTAATGTCTTGACAGGAAGTACATCAACAGGATCAACTTCAAGCTCATCCTTTACATTATCTTTCTCCAACAACTTCTTTTTACTCCGTTTCTCATACAATTTTTCTATATCATCTTCTTTTTGATTCGCAATTCTCGTTACATGCCTTCATAAATACAAGTTTAAATAATTTAAATATCCAATTATATTCAATAAACCCTATAAACAAAAGTGCATTAATATGATTCAAATTAACAATTGAAACTGAAGTATTTGGTTATAGAATGAGTTACTTGGTGATTGATTTCGTGTCAAGCTTTCGAAAAAGACCAGCATAGTCTCGATTCTCAGTTAGAAACTGCAAATCTTCATCAGAAACTTCAACTTCTTCTTCAGCTACATCTGGTGGTAACTCAGGTGGAAGAACTACTTTCCTCTTTTTCACCATTTTAACCTAACTGACTTTAGAACCAGAGAGAATGAATAAGATGTTGAAGAAGAAGAAAACGAAGGTTAAAGTGGTAAATAGGGCAAAACCAGGCAAGCTTTGTTCGAGGGAGAAGAAGAAGAGAGACCGTAATAGCGGCAGAAATAGGTTGAAAGAGAGATTCGGGGTTTCTGTTCGTGGGCTTGGACTTTGATGAGAATCAGGCCCAAATCCAAAAGCTTGGTTCAAAAATCGAGGGTAGTGGTGGGGCCATTCAACAACAAGTGAAAAGTACAAAAACTTCAAGCATGACCCCACTTTGTTTCACCACTTTCGTTTCAGTTGTTGTACATAAGTTTCACTTTTTTCTGAGAAAATAACGAAGAAAAAAACTACGAGAGAGATGAAGAAAGAGCTGAAATTAAATGAAGCTTCATTACCAGATGAATTGTGGATAAAGATATTAGAAGTTGGAATAGAGAATTCAATCTTGGGTTGTGGTGATATTTGTGCATTTTCAATTTCTTGCAAACATTTCAACAAATTATCTAACGATGATATTCTTTGGTCAAGTTTAATAACCCTAGATTTTCCCCCAAAATCTCTCAACAATCATCATCATCAATCTTCTTCAATTTCAATTTCATCTAAGAAAACCCTTTATAAATACAAACTTGATAGGTACATTAGAAACAAGTATGCTTCAATTAAAAAAAGACTTATTAAACATGAGCGTTCATTAGGTCGTTTAGCTATAAGAATTCAACGACTTCGACGTGGTATGATGGAAATGATTGAGCAATTGCAGGAGTTTTCTGGTGATTCCCTTGATTATATCAAGGAAAGGTATTGTTTGTATATTTACTTCATTTTTTATTTTTTTTTATTTTTTAGGGATATTGAAGTGTCTTTATAGTTATAATGGTGAATTTTCATGTTGGAAGATTATACTGGGTGTGGAATTTTATTGTTTTATTTTAAAGTTGAGATCTTTGTTTGCATTAACTCATTCAGTTTTGGGAAAGTGAACACCTTAGAATAGGAGACGCAAATTTATTCTGAAAGGGGCATGACGATTTTAGACAGTTATCTATAATTCATAAAAAAATGGTTTTAGTTCAACATTTGTGGATATAGACATTTGATGTTGCATTGATCAAAAGAATTGCTTCACCATGAGCTAGTTGCCTAGTTGTAATATGTGTACAAGTGCTGACTGCTGATTCTTGTGTATCTGACATACATAAACTGATCAACCTTTTATTAATAACAACAACAACAACAAACAGAAACAACTGAAATTTTAAATAAAAAAAATTGTCTGATGTATCATCTTGAACATGTTTTGTCCAATAAAAAAAAACATGTTTTGTGAATATATATATTGAATCAAATTCTTGGATCTCCCAATTCCCAAGACCTTTAAGCCACTAGTTTATCAAAATAAGGTTGTTTCCTCTGGAGGAGAAGTCGAACGCACCCTCATTTGATTCCTTTTGTGTGTCTTATCCCTTTTTGGCTGAGGGATATGGAACCAAGGGTTAGCAAGTTCTCATTCCCAAATTCACGTGATAATGTAAGCTTCAATGAGTGCACTGGGCTTTGTACTGCAGTTTCAGATTTAATGTTTTCTTACATAGAGAAAAAGCACTATAAATTAAAACATGACATAGACTTTACTAGTGATCACTATGTAATATATCCCTGGCTCAGCCACTGGTTTCAGCAAGATGTTGATCAGAGTTTGATCATTTCTGACGTTGATGAAGAAATCATATTTTCTTTTGGTAGCATGCAGAAATAACCTATTTCTGGGCAAGTGATATTAGCTTCAGTTGTAAACACCTTTTATATAATCTTGGCTTGCGCATGCTTTCTTTTACTTGTTTGCATCATTTTAGGTATTCTTTGTGCCTCGAGGAGCTAGAAGACGTGGAAAGAAGTCATATGAATATGGAGGAAGCAGCTGCATACATGCATGCTGAAATCTCAGCCACAGAGGCTGAATTAAATTCATCTAGTGTTGATGGTGAAGACACCAATATTCTCGAAGCTGATGAAACAGGCAGTAGCGAAGACACTGAAGATAGCACGGAAGATGAATCAGACGATAGCTCAGATGATGGTTCAGAAGATAACTGGGAGGGAGATTCTGAAGAAGGTTCTGACGTCTACGATGATGAAGAATTTTGACCACTTCGATTTATTATATGGGACTATAATTGTGAAGAAGCAGGTTGTATTGAAGAGATAAAAGATAGAATATTAGGGAAGTACGGAAGATGATTTTACTGTAAGGGATAATCGAAGAAGGCGCTAATGCGCTATCAACTTCGGCGAGAAAGAATTTTCACACACCTTTGTAGTACTGTTTATGACCTGCTCTGTGCTGGATTTGATCTTGGTTGAGTATGTTAGACAACATTTTTTCGTAGTCTCGGGTCTTTTGTTTTCAATTACTGGAATGTTCATCTGTGTAATAAAAATGATGCTTTGTTTGTTCGGTTTCTGGTCTCTGTTGCGTAACTAATTAACTATAGCTGATCAATGATCATGTACTTTGATTGTTCTATTTGCTCTCAGTAAATGTTTGCTATGAGATGTCGATTGCAGGATAATAATATTAATGTGTGTGTGTGGGGCGCCGGGGGCAGCCTGTAATCATTTCTCTGATGTTTGATGTATTTGTTCTTTTGTCATGATGGTTTCCATTTGTTAAGATAACAAAGCCACGGTGGTAAGGAAAACCTTTTGAGTTGTATACATCTCAGTGCCAAAAGCCCAAAACCAGTGAAGACTGGAAGATAGTTGCCAGGAACAGACTAGTGCATTTGAAGATTCTATATCGGAAGAAGGGAGTTGACGGCTGGGAAAACCTTTATACCAGTCAAGTCTCGGACAGGAGAAAAGTAAGGGGTATTTAAGGGGCCGAGCAGCTCGGCTTCAATTTCGAAATTAGCATATTGCAGTGAATTCCACAACATATGAAGGATCATTCGAAGTTTAGATCCAATACGATCCTAAATCATATCAGTCAGCCTCATCCTTCATGTATACATAGGTGAACCACTTTAAGATTCTATACCAGCACAAAATAGTACTTTTGCAAGTAGCTGAGACAGAGATCAGTGGACATTTTTTTTCCCAGTATCTTCACAACTAGCTAAGGATGAGTGGATATGCTGATGTTGTTGTATTATTGATGATTGTATAGTGAATCTGTTTAATACACATGACTACAGACTTTGTTTTGTTGGAGTAAAAGAATCAGAGTTTTTCTTTTGAATGTAGGAAGAAAAGCCTCAAAGAAATTGGTTAATCAAACACCTTCAGTTTTGTTGCAGATGAAAGCAAGATGCATTAATCTTAATCTAATAATTTCTTTCCCATACTCTATTTGAGTCCAATAAATTGCTTACAAGTTCCTTACGCAGTCAGAACTCAATGTTAGGCATGGCATGCAGACTAGTTGTACTTTCAAGTTTTTACGTTTAGTCCCACATCAGTGACGTGGGAAACATTGTAGACAAGACGTGGGGATAAATAGAGAAGTAGGAATACAGCACAACATACTTACCTGGACGGGGTCAATGGGCGATCAAGAAGGTCCATGGCCTAGGTTGGTGACCTCCATTGCACTTTGGAGGGGCGCCCACTTAAGATATCTCCAAGTGGGATAGTCTACGTCATAATTTGTTGCTATGGGGGTACGCGTTCGCGCGGCCCCTGCCAATTCTTTAGTAGTAAATTTCGTAGTTTTTTTGGTTGTAAAACTGGCAGAAATATGATCTGCCGAACACATGTACATTCACTGCCCTTTTTCAGATCTCCTACTCAAGGGAGTTGGTTAATGACTTAATTCCCTACCCCCAACAGCGTATAGTATAACTGATTAGCTTCACCATCTCACTCTTGCTCAGAAAACTCTCTCGGCTTTGCTTACTCTTTGCAGGTAAAGTTTGCTTTATTTTCGATATACCGATTAATAGTGCTGTAAACTTTGATCTGGTAAAAATTTGATCTGTACCTTCGAATTTTATCCATGAAACAAGCTTGTTACTAGGTAGGTATGATGCAAAATTTACTAGTAGTTGTGATGGTTCTGATGTACATGGTCAGATGGCATCCTCTAGTAGTGGACTGAAAGAATTGAATATGTTCGCACACACAAATAAAAGACCTTCACAATAAGCATAAGAGATTTCCCTTTTGAGTTGTGTTCTTTTCAATCATAAGAGATCAGTGCATCTACTATTGTCAATGTGCACACAGTTCTATTAGATGTTATAGTTTGTTGGTTGAAGGAAAATCGGGTTTTTCTTGTAAAGTACTGCAGAAAAACTAAGCTTCTGGAAATGTTTGATCAACACACCAAGATATAGAGAATCTTATAAAAGTTGATTTCCATACCATATGAAAACGAGATTGACTTTCCAGGATGTAGTAAATTTCGAAACAACTCGTTAATTATCTGAAAATGCAGGGTATAAGCATGGAGGCTAGAGCCACATCCAAACATACTTACCTGAAGGGCTCCGTGGACAATCAAGAAGATCTATATATGGCCTAGGTTGTTGACCTCCGCTGCACTTAGGAGGGGAACCCAATCCCACCTAAGATACCTCCAAGTGGGATAGTCTACGTCATGCGTGTTCATGCAGCCCCTGCTTACGTTATTCAAAAGTGTTGCAAATTTTAGAAATGCTTAGCTTGTGATGCTCCATGAATCAAGTAGGTTCTCGACATCTCCTATCAGAATATGTTCCTTGATCTAAATCCACAAGTAACAAACTGACAGGAATAGCCATCATCAGGTGGACACATTATTGACACAATACACTTATAGTTGTGAGTTTGAGATGGTTCTACTCATCGTGAGATGGTTATGAATATTGAATAGAGTAGACAAAAGATTTACTAGTAATTAACTGTGATATTGCAGAATAGCAACAAGGTTACCTGTTGAATGACTTGAATCTGCATTTAGGATGTGGGGTAAGACGGTAAGTTGTGATCACATTGTATAAAGCCATACACAAACTACTATTGGCCAAGTTTCACAAACTTATTAAAGTTTCATTGACCTGTCATCCCTGGTGGTCAGTCATAGAACTGGCAGCAGGAAGTTATACACATACATTCACTTTCTAGTTTCATAAACTGAATAATACCGCTGTCCCAATCTTCATCAAACCTTGTTATGTTTCTTTGCACCCAAAAATTATTTCAAGGTGTGGTTTAGTACACCACAATGTAGTTCTTATCATCAATTAAACTCCCAACACAAGGTGTTTGGCAAATCGAAAGTCTGGGCTACCAAACCAAATACTGTATATATAAGTTAGTTTTTAAATTAAAATTTTAAATCCAAAACAAACTTCATAACCTGGTCCTGGGGCCTATTTTCTTGTTATCTTATTAAGACTTATAACCCATTGATGATCAGTTAACTTCAACAAACAACAGCCCAGTAAACCTTGTAGGGAAAAGCTTTGATATCCTTGATTGCTTCATGCATAGCTCATGGAAAAATCACTTCAAGGCTGTGCCTTTGCTTTGAACAAGGCTAGATTCATTCATCTTTATTATATCATTATAAATGTTTGATGCATTATGGAATTATGGGAATAATCGAGCTTTAGCTAGTTTAAACTTGGCCAAACTATGTTTAAAAAGCCTAAGATCATTAATGCATGCATAATGGCATAATGGATAGCTTGGTGAATAATAGTTATCGTTTACAACAAGCAGGTACTGTAGTAACTAGTAAAATTGATCGATGTCAACATTATTTTTGCTCTCAACTAACAAGTGAAAAATTAAATAGCAGAAGCAAAACAAATGGTAATGGAACCATATTTCTAACAGTTTAAACAAAGGGGAAATATACGACTCTGAATCTGGTAAAAAGCCATATACAAACTAGTTTCTCAATCTTCAACTTATTCACGTTGAGAGGTTGGAAGTCGCATTGCTTAAAGCCATATACAAACTAGTTTCAATTGGCCAAGCTTCATAAACTGGTAAAACTCATACGTCGGTAATAACAGTTGCATTGACCTGTCAATTGTCGTGATTACACTCTTTTAGTCTCATAACTTAGTCCCACATTGTCAGTAAATAGAAAGTCCCAAGAGAAACGAGACTATAAATATGGAAGCAAGAATAACCAAGTATTTTAGTTACCTAACCGGGTCTCTGGACGGCCCTAGGCCCTAGGCCCAGGTTGGAACCTCCGGTGTATTCTGGAGACCGCCTGTGGCGGAGATATCTTTATTTGGATATCACCATGATGTCTATATTGCAATTAAACACCGTAAAACTGGTAGGAATGAAGAGAAGCTATATTATTTTTTTTTATTTTTTGGCAACAGAAGCACTACTTAATGTCTGTTGTGAGTCAATCTTCAAAGTTCTAAGGGCATTCCTAATGGTTTTTTTGTTTTGGTGGTCCACCTACGCATATTTGATACCTATTTTTTGTTTTATTTGTTACTAAAAATCGTTTTCTCTAATGGTTCATCAAACTTGAGCGGGCAATAGAGAACCGCTTTGGTTAAGCGGTCATTTAAAACCCACTTATTTGGGGCGGGCTTTTAACACCCGCTTGCATGTTATGGGGCGGGCAAAAGAGAGCCGCTCATATTCTTAATAAAAAAATCATGTTATAGGACGGACAATGGGGTGCCGCTCAACATAATGTTTGGTTAAGTTGGACTTGAGCGGGCAACCAAAAGCCGCTTAAGTTAGTTTAAACTTGAGCGGGTAATGAAGGACCGCTCAAAGCGGGTGTTCATGAGCCGCTTAACTTGAGCGGTTCTCTCTTGCCCGCTCAAAATTTGGTGAAAATTTGATAAAAATTTGCTACCAACTTAAATTTGATGGTCCATTAGAGATGAGTTTTGTTGTTTTTTACCAAATTTGAGCTTCATACCAGATTTGATGGTCCATTAGGGATGCCCTCGTAGGGCTCTTATTAGAATCTCTACTAAACAAATCATGCCAATTAGCCTAGTTTTACAACTCTTTTACTGTCTGGACGGCCCCTTTGGTTGGAATCTCCAATGCAAGTGACGCCTGCGGCCTGCCATGATATCTCTATTGAAATCAAGTGGACGGGTATGCGTTAGTGCTGCCCTCTGCCAATGTTTAATCTCTAAATTATTTTGTTGAAAAATTGCTATGAGAGTTCATTATGCTTGAATGTCAGTTGTGAGCCATCTAAGAAAGATCTCTGCATCTTATTAGGATCTGTACTGACAACATGCCAAGCAATTGTCTGGAGTAGCAGGGCTTTGAACCAAATTACTTCTAGTCGCGAACTTGGGACGGTTCTAGTACAAAGGTCAGATTATTTGTGTGGGAGAATAAGCAAACCTGTTTACATCCTCTCAAGTACAAACTGTTTACATCCTTTCTACGTAGCTAATAACAGTTTCATTGGCCTGTCAATTTGTCATGTCAATTCATAGCTTAAAAGTTAAAAGTGGATTAGACTCTTTTAATAACATAGTCCCATATTGTCAATAAGTAGAAAGTCCCAAGGGAAACATGAATATAAATACGGAAGCAAGACCATCTGTAGGAACCACTTTCCTAACCGGGTCTCTGGACGGCCCAAGACCCAGGTTGGAACCTCCAGTGGAGACGCCTGGGCGAGATATCTTTATGATATCTGTGATATCACCATGATATCTAATGCAATCAAGCCGGGGGTATGCCTAGCGCTGCCCTCTGCCAATATTTATTTAAAAGTTTTCTGAACGCATTGCAAGAATTCATACATATATGCATTCAACAATCAAAAGCTGAGTTTGTCCAATTTATGTGATTTTTTTTTTCTGGTTAGAAGATAATAGTTCTTTTTTCCTTCCACTTGATCTTTTCTTTCTATTTAATTGAATACTTTCAGGTTTTGCCCTAAACCATCAATCACTCTTCAGTTCTAGCTGGTTCTTTGTTTGCAACTCCTCTCGGATCAATTTTTGTTTGGTGAGTCACTGCGCAAATGTATATTTGTTATGGAGTGTTAGTTTTCTGCTACTAAGTGACGATGGTGATTGGTGTGGAGTGCACTACATGGTTCACCCATATCTATGAGCTAAAAATGGCGATTGCAAAATAAACTGTTAGGCATGCAAAAAAGTATTTCAGGGATGTTTTACAGCACAATGTAGTTCTTATTAATTCACTCACTCACTCAACACTAAATTATCAGAAAATACCTGGTATCAGTCTGATAGTTACTTATTAACTTAGTCCCACATCGTGGGAACTTAGGAAGTCCTAAGGAAAAAAGAGTATAAATATGGAAACAGGAGACTGTCTTAAACGTTCAGCCCCTTATGGGTGTTGGTGAAGACCCCACCAGGTTTGAACCTCCAAAGTATTTTTTGGTATTTTGGAGGATCGCCTGGGGCTTGAGAGAGATCTTTTGATGTCTCTATTACATTATGCCATGGGAAGATTAACTCGGGAAGGTAGCCTTAGTTAAGAGAGGGTATGTGTTAGCATAACCCTCGCTAATTCTTATTTTAAAGTTTTGTCGATTTTTCATGTTTAGATTTAATCCTGATTCCTATAATTTTACTTGATATTTTGATGCATCTGTGCCACCGTTTCTTCTTCCCTTGGCCTTGGTAGTTTGATCCCAGTAAAAAATTCACAGTGGTATGTTTGTATTATAAGCCAATAAACGTTTGTTGATCAATAGAGATAAGTATGGATGTTTTGACTGCATGTATTGTTTTACTCCCAGCTTTCAGACAATTGATTACTGGTTTTAAATTATGTTTTTTCAGCCATCTTAGAGCAAAGCTTGGGAACAATAGGAATTTAACAACCTGATGGTGATTGCTTGTATGATCTGCTTTAATACGTTGTGCGATTGGCCAGTACATTTAATTAAGTGTGCCAATGTACAAATATCCATATGTATTGTGCATCAGAATAGAGATAACCTATTGTCAATTGCTGTTGTTGAGGATTTTGGAAGAATTTCTAAGGTTCATTGCTTTTTTTCACTAACAAAGGCTGGGCTACTTATTGGGTGGACGCCTCCTAAACTGTGGCCTCCAATATAAATTTCCTTTCATTATTTTGTTTTTTGTTATTACAAACTTTGCTGAGTATACATTATACAAGCGAGCTTTAAGGGTTGTAGATTCCAGTGGCTGGTTTACAACACCAGACCCAGAACTTGGAATGTTTTTGTTCCTTGATAATGTAGGTACTGCTTTACAACACAGCTACTTGAACTAGTATGTAACAGGTTTTGAATGGAATAGAATAGAACATTTTGCTCAAAAAATAATAATTATACAAGCACTCAAGCAGGGGCAAAGAAGAGAAAAGCTATGCTTGTTGAAAATTGATATTTACAACTTTCTGTAATTTGCTCATGAATAATGCTCTTGAAGCCGTTATGGGTGTCAAATGACTTCATATTTTCATTCTGATCAAGGTAGTTACTGTCCTTAGGACAGAAGGACATGAACAAAACTCTGTTTGTGGAGGAAACTCTGCATCCTAGGTTACAATGTACTGCATCATTCATAAAGTGTGTACATCCATTACCTGCCCCATAGGGTAATAATATAGTATCACTAGTAGAGGAAGTAGCTAGAGAGTTTGCTAGTCCTTGGCTTCTCCATAGATGTGCTTTCTGACATTTTCCTCAATTGAGTCTGTTTGCACCAGCAGCCTGTTAATGCTTAATACCCAACAGGACAGCCAATTGAAGTTCGGTTTCAGTAGTAACCATTTCAAGGCATTGCATGATAGATGCTGAGAGCTAATATAGAAACTGTGAGATAGTGGGAACCGACTTTAGGAGAGAGGAGATGGGGAAGAACCACAGAGAACAAGGGGATGGAGAGACAAATTGAGAAGAAGAAGGAAGTGAAAGAAAAAGGAGATGGACACACTCGATAAATTATGGGAAAGTTAATCACTTAGAAACAATATTATTAGGGTCACTCATGAACCAGCCTTAGCTGATTACCTCTGGATATGTATGCAGTCATATGCCTCCACAAAGTGAACCTTATTGCATCCCAATATCCCATGAGAACAAGCGAAAGTATCAATTATGAGTAGAAGTGATCCCGAACACACGTATCAACTTCATCTATTGCCATTGGCATGGCATAATATAACGAGTTTGTTTCTGTTTAAGAATTGAAATTACAGTGTCTTTGAGAAAAACATTAATCAACACACCTTAACATACTTTCACAAGTTTCAGTTCAGGAGCAGTTTAGCAGATAAAAGCAGCTGGCAAAGTAGCCTTGGCTGTGGCAACCTGGCAACTTATCTTCTTCAATTTAATTACTATGCCTTATACCGTAGTACTTCATCAGCAATTCAGACCACTTGATGGATTTAATCATTTAAATGTTTGAAATCAAAATTAATTACATTACGCCTTGCTAAGATACTGGATCTGCTAAGTGCCAATGACCTACATTGTTGCATTGTGTCGACGATTGCATAGTACAGGAAAATCACACACCTTCAGTTCATTAGCGGATGAAAGCAAGATGCATCAACCTGCATCTAATTGTTCTGACGCACTCTAGTTGAGTTCAATAACTACTTGTTCACTCAGTTTCCTTCCCAATCACAAATTCAGAATTTAGGCCAGTATGAGTTTGATAACTTGATTACGTTTGAAAGATATTAGTCCCACATCAGTGACGTGAGAAACATTGTGGACAAGACGTGGGTTTAAATCGGGAAGTAGGAATACAGAACAACATACTTACCTGGACGGGGTCAATGGGCGATCAAGAAGGTCCATGGCCTAGGTTGGTGACCTCCATTGCACTTTGGAGGGGCGCCCACTTAAGATATCTCCAAGTGGGATAGTCTACGTCATAATTTGTTGCTATGGGGGTACGCGTTCGCGCGGCCCCTGCCAAATCCAAGTTCAAATTCTAACACTGTTACTAAGTTTAAAGTAGCCCACTGACCAAGTTCAAATTCTACACCCACCCTACGAACTCTGTGACCTCAAAGTTTCTCTTGTTGTTAAGACACCCGCCATCCCAGGTAGTCAGTTCAAGCATCGGACTGCATCAAATACATGGTTACATGACATTATATATTTTGGGCAACTACTGTCTATATTGATATACAGTCTTCGAAAGGTCCCTCTGATCATATTACCCTCTCTGGACTCTGGTTACAATCTTTAATCATATAAGCCTTACAGTTTATAGTATGGAGTTTGGTAGAACTTTAGAAACAAGGAGGAAGCTGACTTGACAAATTTAAGAATTGCATTATCCGTGTTTGGAAGATCAAGGGGGTAGACAAAGACTTTGTGACCATACAACAAAAGATTGTTTATGGCAATTCAATTTCAAGTTTTCTACCCAAAGCCAATAATATTATAAAGTAGTTTTTTTTTTAAATAATCTTTTTTTAATATTATAAAGTGGTTAATACTTGTATCTTTGACAGTCCAAACTATTATACGAAAATCAGTCTTTTTATTAATGTAACTTCATAATCATGTACATGCTTTGAATTATGCTGTTTTTCTACTTATGTTTTTATGACACAACTCTAATAATAATTTGTGAATGTAGAGTTGTAGACACAATACACTTTTAGTTGTGAGCTTGAGATGGTTCTATTCATGATCAGATGGTTATGAATGTTAGATAGAGTAGGCAAAAGATTTATTAGTAGTGTTCATTGGAATAATTTACTTTGTTCAAGCCACATTGCAGAATATTTTTTCATCAAGATAATAGTATTTCGTTCATTCCAAAAAATTCAAGTTGTACAACAATATAATTTGTACGTATACGTAGGGATCATACTCTCCCCTGAGCTATGCAATTCCCATCCCACCCTATCAGACTAGCCAAATTGCAGAATAGCAGCAAGGTTACCTGTTGAATCTAAATGTGGGAAGGGTGGGTAAGTTGTGATCACAATGCACAAAACCATACACAAACTAGTTTCATAAACTGGTAATAGTCATACCTAGCTAATACGGAGTAACAGTTTCATTTACCTGTCAATCGTCATGTCATAGCTTAAAAGTTGATTAAAAAAAATATTCTTTTTAGTCTCACAACTTAGGCCCATGGCCCAGGTTGGTAGCTCCGCTGTATTCTGGACCAAATTGTAATCCTACCCATCCTATTAGCTTAAAATAATTAACTCAAGCCGCATTGCAGAATGGCAGCAACATTACCAGTTAAATCTGAAACAAACGTACAGTAGTCAATTAATGAAATCATAAACCAACTTATATACCATTTAGTCCCACATTGTTGAAACGCAGTAAGTCCTAACGAAATCCAAGTATAAATGTTATTCTCTCTCTAGGCTCTCATGTTCATGTTGTTTCTTTCCGATTGCCGATTGCCGATTGCCAATTGCCAATTGCTATCTGATCTGATCTGTTGTTGTGAAGTCAATCTGAAAAAAAAAAAAATGACGATGATGATGGATGATTCTTCTTGTTGTGGAATTGGAACTAAAATAGATGTTCCAAAAGATACAAGTGGCTGGATCGGAGATAGTCCTAATATTTTGGATGCGCTTGCAAACGACGATTATTACAAGTCGTTAACATCGGAGGAAGAAAGAAAAGCTTATTCTAATGATGTTTACAAAAAACAGATATGGGTTTCTGATTATCCAGACCCACGTTTTTTTACAGATTCACAGTTTCGTTTGGATAATCCCAATTACAAAGTTAAACGTGTGACGTTGTATGAACGTGAACAGAAATGGCAAAAAAGTGGTAGGATTCCGATCAAGCTTTCTTCGCAATCAGAAGCCCGAATCGGAAGGGAAATGATGCGTCAAGATAAACTCAGGAAACGACTACAGAAGAAGGAGAAGAAGATTGTTTGCCGTTTGAAGAAATTAAAATTGGAAGAACAACAGGAGAAGGAGAAGGATCAATCACAGCTCTTGGCAGTGAGTGTTGAAGCAGATGAAAATTTTGAGGGTTGAGACCCTTTCATGTATGTCAATTCTGCTTCTCTAAGATTTGCGAATGTTGTTCTGATTCTTCTCTGTTCGTTTTGCTTAAGAAATGAAAGTGTTTGACATTCTTATAATTGAATTTATTTCTTAGGAACCATTAATCAAGTAGGTTCTCGACAATTTTTTGACATCTCCTAGACTCTTATAAGGATCTGTTCCTTGATTTAGATCCATAAGTAACAAACTGGCAGGTATGGCCATCATCAGGGGGATAATTCTTGAGTGACACAATACTACACTTCTAGTTGTGAGCTTGAGATGGTTCTACTCATGGGTAAATTGGTTATGAATATTATGGTTAAATGGTTATGAATATTAGATAGAGTAGGCAAAAGATTTACTAGTAATTAGCTTATTGGAATAATTAACCGTGATCAAAGTAGGAAGACCCCTTTGGCCTAGTGTGGAACCTCTAAAGTATTTGGTACGCATTGTAACCCCAATTTGTACTTACACCCCCAAGGTTGAAGGCAATGATGATCTACTCTTCAGCTCCAAGTACCTGCGTAAACCCACCGGATTTGTTTACTATCTACTTAAATATTTGTTATTTTGACAAATTAAATTTATAGATTTTGGTTTGGATCATTATAATTCGGATTAGATTAGTTTAATCCGGATTGGATTAGTTTTTGGATTATATAAGTAAAATGTCGGATAGGTTTGGATTGCTTTGTTACATACGTCAGTTCGGTTTCGGATCGTAATAAAAAAAAAAAAAAAGCGAATTGCTCGGTTTGTTTTTTGGTTCCCCAAATCCGATCCAATCTGAACCATTGCACACCCTAATTGGCATATCAAATGCTACTTGCCTGCTTTCTCAAATCATCTGAAAAAAAAACACTTGTTACTATATACATAATACAGTAGTTTATTTATTTTTATTTTTTTAATAAGCCGACATTTGTATATATTAACAAGGTACAAACCAAGGGATTCCTACACCTTGTACATCATAAACAAGTTACATAGAAAATTGGGTGGTTGCAACCACCAAAATATCCAAAATTAGACATAATGGCTCTAAGTTCTTGCGGCTGATCTGGACAGTGAACATGAAAAAATCTGACCTTCTTGTTGTGTTGATGCTTGCATCGTTGCCTTCTGAGCCAACTTATCCGTTGCACCATTACATTCTCTATACAGTAATTTATGGTGTGTTCTTGTTGGGCATTTAATTTATGCAGAAATAAAGATTCTCGAAACTCCAATAGTCTTGCAAAAATAAGCAGGAGTCTCAACAGTGTACTCAAATCCATTTTGCTCTAATAAGAAAAAATACCGACACTCGGATAATCTCTTCTTTGACCAGAAGGAGTAATACGTGAGAATCTGATCTGGTTGAGCTAGCTCAATACTAGGAAACACTCAAATGTTCTGACAGCCAGCCCTGAGGGCATGCATACGAAGGTATTGATTGGGGCCACCAAATAATAATAATAATAAAAAAAAAGGGCCACATTTTAATGGCTCGAAAACAAGAAAGAAAAACCAAAATGACAAATCAAGCCCAATATTTCTGGGCCCAACTGCATAACAAACTCTTTTGGGTTTTGAACTTTTGATTCTCAGATTTTATTCTGAGTTCCACTAATACCGGATTACTTTATTTTATTCTAAAAAAATCAGCTAGAAAAACAAAAAAAAAAAATGTGGACTTGCAGCGCATTTGTCCTCTACTTTTGTGTAATGCCTTGAGTTTATCATTAAAATGACTTTTGAGTTTATCTAAAAAAAAAAAAAAAAAAACCTATAGCCTACCACAGAGATATCTCAAATCTAATTTGAATTTTAGACTCTGGTTATTGATTATGGAAGAAGGAGGTACATACTGGTTTATTTTTATTGTTTTTGTTATATACTTTAAATTCAAAGTATTTTAGTTTTATAATTTCAAGAGAGGGGAGCAGTCTCGTCTTCTTGCTTTGGAGGGCAGGACGTTTCCTCGAAGTTGGGTTACTCCGATGCCATTCAACAAGACGTTACAACTAATTTTAATAGTAGTGGTGAATGAGGCTGTGACGAATGAGGAAGTACCCTCTCAAAAAGTGGAGAGGTTGTCGTTGGAATTTCACATGTATGAAAGCCCAACCGTATATCTCGTTAACTATGATGAACGGTCGAGATCTGATGGGCTTAGGGTTGTATATTTAGGTCTTCTCTCCACCTCTATAAATTGGTGTATGAGCTGCACTTACTATTACAACACATATTAGGGTTTAAGAGGCAAAAAATAGAAACCTACATCTTGTACAACTTCTCGGATCATCAATGGTTATGGACAAAGGTATATATATTTGTTAGTGTACGTGATTCTTGATATTGGCCTCGCATTTCAAACTTCTACAGGTTCGGACATAATCTCATATGCATTAAAAAATATCATGAAACACTTGTGAAACGCTTCTGCACGTGATTTTATTTACCATCCAAATTCATCTAGAATATAATAGTCATTCTTTGATCCCCAAACCAAAATTTCCTTCTCATCCATAATATCATCATCTCCAAAAATAATAAAAGATCTATATTCTCCAATAACTATATCATAACCCACAAATATTACTCCAATATGAAATATAATGTCGTCTTAGTTTCTATTATGAGCGCAGCTATTACAATGAACTTCTAACGCACTATTGCGAAGTCACTGATGTGTTGTATGAGTTGGCATGAACTAAAACTAATAACCAATAATAATTGAAAAAATTATAATAAAACCTAAAATACCGAACACTTCCGTCTTCATCACTTCTTTTTATCCAATTCCTCCTTCTTCTTCCTCACCAACAACTCCAAAAAAAAAAACATGCTAGGTTATTCAAATGGGTGGGGTAGTAGTCTATTTCTTTCCTTTTGAATTGCTAGGTTATTTAGAAAGGTGTGAATATGTGATAGTACCCTTTTTTTTTTTTTTTTTTTTTTTTTTGAATTCTAATAATTTGTTAATTAATTATTGTTGGAACATGTAGGGGTTTCCAATCTTTGTTACAAAAAATTGAATTGAATTGAATTGATGATTTGAGTTTGAAAACAAATAATAATTAAATTAAAAATAAAACCAAGTATTCGAAGAGTTCTTTAATTTGTTACAAGACAATCCTGGTGGTATAAAAACTTGATAGCTCTCATCGAATGATTTCACTATATAGTTTTATTGATTTTTTTTATTTTTTTTTAAGAGGAGATGAAGGAGCCGAAACAAATCATTAGTAGAAAAGTTCTCTCCTTTCCTTGTCATCAATAATTAACACGTCAAACTTTATTTTTAGCATCTTAATATATCATACTATTAGAATTATCATTCGCAAAATATTGGGTTAAAAGTCGTCCGTGATAGCCTGACTCTTTTATTATTTATTGCTTTAATAAATTTAACAACTTCATCTCTTAGCACAGTTATGGATATAAAACCACCTTCAACTTTAATATTTTTAAGATGGTTTACTAATTCCTTCCAACGAGAAGAACATCCTAAACATAAAATCCATGAAAATTCATTACTATTAAAAATCTTCTTGTCATGATCTGATTCAAAAGTTGTTTTTTTATTTTTTAATAATCTTACAAATCGTGAATCTGTTCCGCAAATAGTTCCTGCCCAATAACGTACTGTACAAATTATAGTATGGGAGTAAAGATTAATCTCTAGAGCGGCACACCATTCTCCCAACCACCTATTGAAAGCAAATTTGTTTTTGCCGCCTCAATTTCAAGGAGCAGACTCTTGGTTCTGGACTTTTTTTTGTCTATTTTGGTTGTCTTGTTTCTTGTTTTTGTATGATACCAGGTTTTGCAATAGGTCATTAGTTTGTAAGGCCTAGAGGCCCGTAGATTTTGCTAATTGTACTGAGGTCCGGGCTCAACCCCTCTCATAAGCTTTATTGAAAATATTTTATTGGATCCCACCCCCTTGTTTGGGTTTTTTTTTTTTTTTTTTTTTATCCTCTAACTTTGTATATCAATAAAATTTCTTCTGGATTAAAAAAAAAAAATCAATCTACGTTTGTTCATGTTATTTAGACAAAATTTAAAGAACTCGAGTATCAAAGATTCGATTATTAAAAATTAAATAACTTTACACACCACATAAATCTCTCATCCACCACATTTTGCTGACTTGCCAGAAATATTCTCAAGATTCTCCTAACACACCACAAATAAAACAAAAAAAAACTCTCGCTACACCACTTTTTTGTTTTTGAAGTAAGACAAATATAGAAGTAAAATTAAAGAATCTAATAGATAGAAAAAAAAAACACAATATGATTTTTTTTGTTAAACATTACGATGTCTTATGCACTTGAAAAATTCAAATCAAACCTCGGATTTTCATTGAAGTCGTGGCTTTAAATTTATAGTGATGTTTTAGAAGAAAAAAAAGATTTGGATAAGAAGAAGAGAATAGATGATTTTTGAACATATTTTTAGCGAAGAATAAAAAAAAAATTATTTGTGAACTTTTATTTAGCAATGTTTCCTTATTTGCTAAGTTTTTTTGGCAAGTAAAATCTGAAACAAATAAACAAAAAATATTGTGTAGTGTGCCAAATAAAACTTCTAAGGATAAATTAGTAAAAACAAAATTATTCAAAATTTGACTAAAAATATGGTGAGAAAATGCAATAATACGATTAAAGGAACTGTAGAAACATATCTACATGTGCTACAAAGAATACATGGCTTTGAAAGAAAAAATAAAGAACCATGGGACTGATGAAGAATCAAAGCTGGTAGAGCAGAAAATGAATGTATTCTTTACAAAGCGAAAAGAATTATTTGATGAATTAAGGGTGGACTTGGAATTTTGTAAGGAGTATTTGAGTAAAAAGTGGAAGAAAGAGTTTCAAACGTTAATTTTGGGGCTCAACTCAAAAAGATTGGAAGAAAGTTTTTTAGGAAGTAGTATGACTGTTGATGTATACTCGGAAATATATAGCGATGTGGACAGCGGATGAGGAATTCCAGAGGTGGATGAATTTCAGCGGATGAGGAATTCCAGAGGTGGATGAATTTCAGCAGCGGATGAGGAATTCCAGAGGTGGATGAATTTCAGCGGATGAGGAATTCCAGAGGTTTATAAGGGATGCATCCTCGAAATGTAATTGGAAGGATGGTATGTACTTTGTATTAGAGGTAGTTGGGATGCTTGGATTGGGACCTTGGGCGAAGATTTCGAATGAAGGATTATATTATATGCAACTTTTAGACTCTTTGGAGTATGAGGAATGAAGCCATCTGCCCATCTTTAAGGAACAGGCTATTACAGGATTATATAGTGTACATCTTTATTTGCTTTCATACATATTAATGACTGTTGACTTTTCTGTCTGCTGACCTGATGTGCTATCTGTCAGGGATCCATCTGAGATTGGCAATTTAAAATGAGAAGAAATATCATTTAATTACAGAGTTTTTCCAGTACTACTGCTACATATCATTTAAAATGAGTAGTCTTGTACTACTGCTACATAGTCTTGTAATTTACCTATGATGAACTTATAAGCATCCTTCAGTATTTTACATTCAACTTTTGATTAATGAACTTTTCTTTTTAAATGTACAACATTCAACATGGCCAACAAAGATTGAAAATGAGATTTCTAATGGAATACCCCTGGATTATACGATGAGTTTTTCCCATTATTATATCTTTACAAAAATATCCAGGTTTATTCCATTAGATTTCATACTAACCTATGATGGTTGGAGAGTTTGCATATAGAAACACAAGCCTTCCAAGTTACAACCTTAACATTTTGTAAGATGCTTCTGTTCAGAAAGATATTTTCACTTTATCATGCGCCATGCATTATATACAAACCATATTGTTTTCTACTATTATATATCATATTGTTTTTTAAGGTGCTATATTGTTTTCATCGATGTTAGTCCAACAACTCAAAAGATATTTAAAAGAAAAGTAAGAGGAAGCAACTCAATTTTTTTTTCTTTCGCAACAGGATAATGGGAGCATTCATCTAATTCGCGAGGATTTAATGAAACAATTGAATTTTTATCTACGTGTAACAATCACCATAAAGAGATTCAACTTATAGAATATCTATTCATTTTAACTTGTAGATTCAACTTTAATAATACATAAAATAATATTTTATATTTCAAATACCATTTTAAGGTTGTATGCGTTTTGTATTATAATTATTTCTTTCTATAGGCACAGTTAAGTGATAAACTGTATAAATTTGTTGACAGACACAACTAGTACGGTTATACAAGACTTGTGGAAACATGAGGACATCTTGTGTACATACTACAGTGTTATCAAAAAAAAAAAAAAAAAACAAAAAAACAGTGTACATACTATATATACACATGCAGCTTAAAGAAATGTATGTGACTATGTGTATGTACCGAGTGCGAATTTGTTTCACACTCTTTAAGAGTGCGGAACAATATTCTCCCCCAGATCTTGCCACGTGGCTATATTAAAAAATAAAAATTTTGATTTTGATTTTTTTTTTTTTTTTTTTTTCAAGAAATAAAATTTTATTGATAAGCTCAACAAATTACACAAACGTAGAAAACAAACGCGCTACAAACTGCGCGGCAATTAAAAAACTAAAACACTAAGATGGTGCTGTTAACCCTAGTGGGACCAGCTAAATTAAAAAAAAAAAAAAAGTTGTAGTACGTGGCAAGATCTGGTGGAGAGTGTTGTTCCACACTCTAATTGTGTTTTTTTTTTTCCAATTGCTATCTGATCTGTTGTTGTGAAGTCAATTTGAAAAAAAAAAAAATGACGATGATGATGGATGATTCTTCTTGTTGTGGAATTGGAACTAAAATAGATGTTCCAGAAGATACAAGTGGCTGGATCGGAGATAGTCCTAATATTTTGGATGCGCTTGCAAACGACGATTATTACAAGTCGTTAACATCGGAGGAAGAAAGAAAAGCTTATTCGAATGATGTTTACAAGAAAAACATATGGGTTTCTGATTATCCAGACCCACGTTTTTTTACAGATTCACAGTTTCGTTTGGATAATCCCAATTACAAAGTTAAACGTGTGACGTTGTATGAACGTGAACAGAAATGGCAAAAAAGTGGTAGGATTCCGATCAAGGTTTCTTCGCAATCAGAAGCCCGAATCCTAAGGGAAATGATGCGTCAAGATAAACTCAGGAAACGACTACAGAAGAAGGAGAAGGAGATTGTTTGCCGTTTGAAGAAATTAAAATTGGATGAACAACAGGAGAAGGAGAAGGATCAATCACAGCTGGAGAAGCCTGAGAATCAAACTTAGAATTGGCAGGGGCCGCACGAACGCGTACCCCCATGGCACCAAATTATGACGTAGACTATCCCACTTGGAGATATCTTAGGCTAGCGACCCTCCAAAGTGCAATGGAGGTCACCAACCAAGGCCATGGACCTTTTTGATTGCCCATTGACCCAGTCCAGGTAAGTATGTTTAAAAGTTGCTCCAACTTCTACCTTTATACCTCCGGCCTTGTCATACTATATTTCACGTTCTCAGTGTGGAACTAAAGTAAACTGTTATGAAATTGAATTCTGAAGCAGCCTGAGCCCGGCCTAATGTACTCTGCATGGAAAAAAACTCAAAAAGTAAGGAAAACAAGAGTAAAAATCCCAAACGGTTCATCGGCTAACAGCCGTGATTACATCGTTCGTAGGAAAAACAGAAAACGGAAATGAAAGTCTCATGCGAGAAAAAAGAGAGAGTTCAACTCTGCTCGGGTACTAGACTCACTATAATCATCAGTCCGGTGGCTCTTGCTGAAACACCATTACTCTTAATTCTCTCGTCTTCCAGCAATTGCCACATAGTTAGGTAGGGACAAATCAATCAAGTAAATGGGAATCCCTATCAACATATAAATCAAGAATAAGAATCCTCTGAATCTCAAACTAAATTTCTGGTCATACCATAGAGGCATATACTGCAATGGCATTGATGGTAGAGACTAGAGAGCTACAACCTGAAATGCTGTTGACAGGTGAACCTAACAATGGGCTCCAATAGACTAACATTAGGCCCAAACGCATGGGGGCCACGTATTAAATCCGGTGAAAGAAAAGCAAAATTGTCTGGAATGGATAATACCCTCAACGACAGACGGTCGGCCAAAAGGATTCCACCTGTTTGCCTATGTGAATGAGCTATCGGCCAAAAGGGTTCTTCCTAGAATCAGAGACCAAAAGAAAAACATCCAGATCTCTTTCTGTAAACTGCCTGATGTCCTCTGTCTTCTCTACTTCATCATCATGAACGCCTTTAATCTCAAGTGCTCTAAAGTTGTAGTAATCAGTTCTGTACTTCTATTTATCCTTCATTAATGTTTTTTCTTAGACTATCTGCTCGTTTAGTTCAATAACATTCTGTGAAGTGCACGAACTATTATTTTCAAGAACCAAAAGTTCATTACCAAGAAGAAGAACCATTTTGTCACCAATTGCCAAATGCCAACGGCACAAATTCAACAGAATCAGAAAACGATGCAATTCTAGTTGGAAAGAGAAGCACACACTAGTTTGATCAGATTTTCATGTTAAAGTCCTAAGCAATGGCATATCAAATGCTACTTGCCTACTTTCTCAAGTCATCTGGAAAAAAACTGTAACACCCATGAGTTGGTGTTAGTCCCACATTGCCAAGGAAGTGGTTGTATTGGTAGTATGTAGAGCTTAACCATACTCTAACTAATGTCAAGGCCTTTTGGGGTAAGCCACATGGGTGGGCCCTGATCCAAAACCCTCTACTGTTGGATATCCGCAGTGACTAAAGGGGGACAATATTGACATTAGCGAGCGGTATGGTGCTCGACGCACCGGGATGAGCGAGGACGAAATCCCGGGGCGTTACAGTTGGTATCAGAGCCGACGACGGGTCGCCTGTTGCAGGTGGGAAGTACCCTGGAAGGGCCGGAGGAGCGCCAGGTACTTGTCTCACTTGGCAGGGAACGTCGGAGATTTTGGGACTGTACTGAGTGTAAGGAGCGGTATGGTGCTCGACGCACCGGGATGAGCGAGGACGAAATCCCGGGGCGTTACAAAAACAACACTTGTTACTATATACTACATAATATACAGTAGTTTATGGTGTTTTCTTGTTGGGCATTTAGTCTACGCAGAAATATAGATTCACGAAACTCCAATAATCTTGTAAAAATAAAAGAGTCTCAGTAAGATATTAAACAATAAATAATAACAATAATAATCCATTAATCTCCACCTACATACTGAAAGAAATACATTGAGAAAAATTTCAATAGTGGACTCAAATCCATTTGCTCCTCAAGTAACAATGACAAGAGCCATGCATCATTAGATTCTCCGACATAACCAGCAAGCTTCAACCTAACTCCATTGTTATACCGTCCAATACAAAAAAGGCCAACATCAGTGAAGACGTCAAGCCACCAGGTCTTACATTGAGTGCAAATCTTTATAGCTTCTGGCAACCCATTAGCATGTCAAGTGGTAAATCTGTAATATGTTCTTCTCGATCAAGCAAGACAACCCGAAAACCACAAAGGTTTTTGCCATGTACAAATCCAACTACGTACCCTTTGACTTTTCATATGCACACATATCTTTATCCAATCCAAATATATATTCTTTTGCTTCGTTCAATTCCAAAGCTAAAAGATTAATGATACCACCACAATATTTATCTTTTTCATAAGTGTTAAAAATTATCTCTAAACACTTTGACGATACAAATTCATCTGGAATGTAACATCTGTTCCCTGATCCCCAAACTAAAATTTCATTTTCATCTACAATTTCACCATCTCCATGAATAACAAATGATCTATATTCTCTAATGACTATATCATAACCTACTAATATTACTCCAATATGAAATCTAAGGTCTTTTGGGTTTCTATTATTTATTTCTTTAAGAATCTTAGTAGCTTCATCTCTTAACGCAGTTATTGATATAAAACCACCTTCAACTTTAATATTTCTAAGACGTTCTATTAATTCTTTCCAATGTGAAATATCTCCTGAACCCAATATCCATGAAAATTCATTAATCTTAAAAATCTTCTTTTGATGATCTGATTCGATTTTTTTCTCCCCACTTTTATATATTCCTACACGCCGTGAGTCTGCTCCACAAATAATTCCCCCAGAATAAAGTACTGTACAAATTACAGTATGAGAGTGAAGATTAATCAATTCTTGTTCCTGTTATTTAGACAAAAGTTAAAAAATTTAAGTATAAAAAGTTGAAAGATGAATATTTGTAAAAAAAACAGATACTACATTGTTATTAAACAAATGTATTAAAATTATTAACTCAACTACTAAGTAAAAGCAAAAATATAACTCAAATAGTATTTAACATAAAGTAAGGCCAAATTTTCACAAAAACTCAAAACTTTGAAACATAGCTCTCAATTCTCACTAATTAATATCGGGCTGTCTAGGTTGCCATCCTTAGGATGACATCTATCTAGACAGCCCGAATTAATATTAATAATAATATCTAAACTTTACGAAATGATTAAATACCAACACACAATTTATTCACAAACACAACATCCTATAATCTAAATAACTAAGAAGGGTACTATTTGTCTTTTTCTCCAGTTATTTATTTGTTTATTTAGTTATTTAATATTTACTATTATTATTTAGTATTGATTTGATTAATTATGGGTAAGCTTAACTAAAGCTTACACAGTACTTAGTAGTTTAAATCATGGGTAATCCCTCTATATAGCTTTCACACAATAAACAATAAGATGATCCACTCTGCCCCCATTATACATAGAGTTTACATTTTCTAAATCCATGCCTCTAAATAAAGTTCTCATTGGTTTTGAATTTTCTTCAAATAACCAGTCAATGTGAAAAATCAAAAATGTATTAGAAAGAGAATACCCTTCCTAATACCCTTGGACGCAGGTGTCAGTTGGGCTCAACTGGTAAAACCTCTGGGTGATGATACCAGAGGTCTGGGATTCGAATCCCGCCAGCATTACCGAGTTACTGATCTCATTAAAAACAGGCTTACCAAACCATTTTTTGCAGGTGTCAGTTGGGCTCAACTGGTAAAACCTCTGGGTGATGATACCAGAGGTCTGGGGTTCGAATCCCGCCAGCATTACCGAGTTACTGATCTCATTAAAAACAGGCTTACCAAACCATTTTTTTCGAAACACGTCAACAGCTGATTGTTGATATAAGTTTCCACACGTAATTTAATGGGGTAAGGGTCCCCACAACCCTGCTTACCAATTAAAAAAAAAAAAGAATACCCTTGGACTAATTCTTTTCCAAAGTAAATACCTATTATATTCCCTTCTTCATGCACCCTATTGCTATATCAAAAGCAAGCACTTCACAATAATTTATGGAGAAAATCATGTTATATTACAAAATCTCCAAATTATAAGATATATGGATATCTGTTATAACCATATTTGTGAGGTTGGTCAATACATTAATGAACGATGATGATGTGTATGATATGAACAGTAATAAAGTAGAGACATGAACACCATTGTATACGTGGTTCGACAATTGTGCCTACATCCACGGAGAGAGAGAATGATCTTTATTATAGTAGTGGTGATACAAAATGGGAGCTCGATAATGGAGAGAGCTCAAGAGAGAGATGAGACCTGAGAGGTGAGGTCTCATCATGAGAGATTGGGGAGGTCGTTGATCATGAGACCTCACCATGAGGTCGTGTTGGGAGCATTAGGCTATCAGACCATGTGAGCAGAGATGACAACATGCCTAGAATGAGTAGCTTGCCTTCATATTTATAGGCTTACAATGTAACTCCATTCCTAGCATTTAATGAGGTAATGATGAGAGAATATCTTTGTAGTAATTGGCTTTAACTTTGTAACTTGTGCCATCAAGAGAGAGTCCATTAGATGATGACATGTGGCACCATGATGTACGGTAGAGATGGTGCCACATGTATGTTGTGTATAGTACCCATACAATATCTAATTGGAGATAAACTTGGCAAAGATCCTTGAGTAAATAAAATGAAAGACAATAAATCCCATTCTAACAAAATCTGTTCTCATACATCTAAGCACCAAAAAAATTTAGGTTGTGGCCCTATTTTGCATGTGACCATGAGGAGCCAATCTTAAAATGAAATGTGAAACAGTAGCTCCACCATCTACTCAATTGTTTTTACTTCATTCTCCTATCAATAAAATTCTTCTTACGAAAAAAAAGGTAGCTCCGCCATCTCCTCGACCATAAGAATATCCTCACTATTAATTCCTTATCTTTGTAGGTGTAGAAAAATCATGGTTACTTTGTGTATGTTTTGATATAAATTTAGGGAGTCTGTCACTCACTTGTTAGCCAAATTCCACTTTCTCTACTTTGTAAGGGGTATATATAAGGTATGCCTCTCTAAATTAGGTAGGTCCTGAGTTGGTCAGTGGCTTTATTTTAATATGGCACTAGCTAGGATATTTATTGTACCCAAAAAAACTACGACATTTTCTACTCCTGCAAGGAAGAAAATATTTGAGTAGAGTTGTAAATTTCTTCCAGGTTGGGAGTCTGATACCCTTCATACCAATGGGCACTATATATTCCAATATTTAGCATCCAGGGGTTGTTCACCTTTTGTGTTTGAGTTGGAGGGAGAGAGACTACTGAGGATATATTTGTTTGTTGCCCTGATATTCTCATTAGCTTCTGTATTTTGAGACCTTGATGTTTTAGTAGTAGCTAATAACTAGCTGTAGCCTATTTCTTTTGTGTTGCTCTATCTTATGTTACTGATCTCATCCTTTTGGGTTCATTTTTATCCTCCTTTTTTTTTTCACACTATGCAAACAACAACAGTAAGAATAAAAAACAATAATCAATATAAAAAATACAAAAAAGCAAACAACCAAGATTATTATTAATCAATATGAAATAAAATACAATTATAACATTTTCAAGTATGTATAAGTATAACAAATACCCACTCTAACCTCAGTGATGTCTTTTCTCTCCTTTTTCTTTAGTTCAGGAAGTGGCACCCCATTCTTGATCTCATCAGAACTAAGCTTCATCCTTCTGTTGTATAGAGTTGGAATCTCCTCCCCTTCATTATCTGGAGGAAGAAGTTTGGGACGCTCGACATCTGCAATAACCCCAAAAGAAATTAAACAAAACATCATCAGATCTTCAAGCTAAAGATCTGAAATTGGAAAAGAAGCACACACCCACTAGTATGGTTTCAGTATTGAATTACATCAAGTCGTCAAGATATATGAGAAGCACACACCCACTAGTGAATACAAGTATTTATGCACATACTTAACCTTGACTTAACTAACTGACTGCTAAATAGATTTGGTTAATTGTTACAGTATGAATTAGTTATATATGGATCTAGTTGTCTTCTGATGATATATGGTTTAACTAAGTATATATATATATGACATGATGGTTTCTGCTAGGTGGGTTTTCTAAGAGACAAAGTTGCAAGAGCCAAAGACAACTGTTTCATGTTTATGATTGGAACCTTTCTCCCCAATCCCCATACTAGGTAACAGAGTAACAGTGAAATTGTGTCTGACTTTATATTACGTTGGAATTTTCTATTTTGTACGTGAAGCTAATTTACTCTGTAATTAGGACTTGTTAATGACAACCAAGAGAGCATAGACAAACTAGCAAACAAAAACATAACAAAATCCTCGAGAGCTAGCTTTAATGAAAGGAACCCGTATGCTTGCCGGTATAGTATAGCCAGTACATTTCAGAAGCTGATGAAATTTCTTGTCCTTAATGGATCTACATGGATATCGAGAACCAGTTTAGCAGTTTAGACCATAACACATATCTGATGAAATCCTATTGTAGTGGACGCACACAATCAACATCAACACTAAACTTGGTAAAGCTAGCTAGCATTTTTTCGACGACTCGATCAGAAACAAACCTAACATCATTACATCAACATCAACACAAACCGATCTGAGTAAAGCTAGCCAGCAAGCTAGTTTTTGACTCAGAAACAAACTCACCGCCATCTCATAATAAACAAAGAAAGCATCAACGTGTGAGATACATTCATACATATATAAGATAATCTTTGTTAATCTCATATATTTCCTGCAATCAAAATCAAACCAATTATATACCATAGATCTCCAACCACTCAACCTCCATTTGATTATCTAATGTGTTCTTTGTATGTAATCTCATCCAAGCTAAAGTTTTTCACATTGGATAGCAAACAACTTCTTCACGTAAATGTCAGAAATATAAATAGTCCATATAGATTTAGATCTTTCAAAACATCAACAATATCCATTCTAACAAAAATTGTTTTAGAATCAGTAAGAAATTCTTTTAATTAAAGCTTTAGAAATCTCTTTCAGACAATAACTTTTATCCCCAATAGCTAGAACACACCAGTAAGTGAATAGTGAAGATATGTGTGCAATGAGAAACAATATAATAATATAATACAAAGCGCTATCACTTTATAATTAAGGATTTATTTGTCATGAAGCTAGTCCTTTGAATTGCTTGAGTATTTCAACTCACAGTCAACACAAAGACTAAAGATCAGAGGAAACTTTTTGTTGTTATTTGGATAAAGCTAACTTTTGAACTTGAGAAATTTCTTCATCATAACGAAATGAAAAGTAGTGTACATCCAGAGTTAATTAGTTAAGATTAATTCTTCACTTACCATTGATGTGAAATTCGTCGTCGTTGTAACACCCATGAGTTGGTGTTAGTCCCACATTGCCAAGGAAGTGGTTGTATTGGTAGTATGTAGAGCTTAACCATACTCTAACTAATGTCAAGGCCTTTTGGGGTAAGCCACATGGGTGGGCCCTGATCCAAAACCCTCTACTGCTGGATATCCGCAGTGACTAAAGGGGGACAATATTGACATTAGCGAGCGGTATGGTGCTCGACGCACCGGGATGAGCGAGGACGAAATCCCGGGGCGTTACAGTTGGTATTAGAGCCGACGACGGGTCGCCTGTTGCAGGTGGGAAGTACGCTGGAAGGGCCGGAGGAGCGCCAGGTACTTGTCTCACTTGGCAGGGAACGTCGAAGATTTTGGGACTGTACTGAGTGTACTGCAGAGCCGAGGACGGCTCTATTTCTAAGGTGGTGAGATTGTAACACCCATGAGTTGGTGTTAGTCCCACATTGCCAAGGAAGTGGTTGTATTGGTAGTATGTAGAGCTTAACCATACTCTAACTAATGTCAAGGCCTTTTTGGGGTAAGCCATGAGTTGGTGTTAGTCCCACATTGCCAAGGAAGTGGTTGTATTGGGGCTCTATTTCTAAGGTGGTGAGATTGTAACACCCATGAGTTGGTGTTAGTCCCACATTGCCAAGGAAGTGGTTGTATTGGTAGTATGTAGAGCTTAACCATACTCTAACTAATGTCAAGGCCTTTTTGGGGTAAGCCATGAGTTGGTGTTAGTCCCACATTGCCAAGGAAGTGGTTGTATTGGTAGTACGTAGAGCTTAACCATACTCTAACTAATGTCAAGGCCTTTTTGGGGTAAGCCACATGGGTGGGCCCTGATCCAAAACCCTCTACTGCTGGATATCCGCAGTGACTAAAGGGGGACAATATTGACATTAGCGAGCGGTATGGTGCTCGACGCACCGGGATGAGCGAGGACGAAATCCCGGGGCGTTACAGTCGTCTTCTTCATTTCTTCTTAACCGGATAAGATCTTCAATGTTCTCTCAACATTGACCTCCATTGATGAAGAAAGACTAGAAGAGTGAGAAAGAGACCGGATATAATCTTCAATATTCCTCATTACTTTTTCTGTTCTTTGCTCCTCCATTACTAAAGAAACACTAGAACAGAAAAAGAGAGAGAGAGAGAGAAGTAGTTTGGAAAACAAGAAAAGAGCGAAAAAGAGAAAGCCAAGCAGTGTGATTTTCTTTGGAAAGAGAATAGTACAGTGTTGTTTTTAACTTTTTATAGCAACAAAAAAAAAAACAGCTGGTGATCTTATCAAAAGTGGTGATTGATGTTATTTGCCTCGTGATGTATAACGAATAGAGATCAAATTTTCTCTGTTTAGTAGTAGTAGAGAGTAGAGACTAGAGAAGAGATTATGTATGCATTATTACCGCTCGCCATTGTGTATTCCCAAAAAAATTAGTAACTAGTAAGCCACTGGTATCTTCACATGAACTGCTACAATATTTGTCTGTTAACATGAGCCCACATTTGGTTAAACCCTAACAGTCACGCTATTCGATCTAGAGGATCTATTTTTTGGGTTCAACTTGAAAAATAAAGGTTTCGTGCATATGGTCTTTACCTTTACCAAGTGAGTTATTAATGTATAATAGTGTTTTTTTTTTATGATTTGGGAACGAATTTTAAAATTGCAAAACATGAGAAGGTAATAATGATTACCAAGAATTATAACAAAAAAGAAAAAAAAATTGATTTGTGTTAATGGTTGTTTTCTTTTTCCTGGTAGCTAAACCCTAGGTGGTATATTGGTAATCTGTTGGAGTATTGGATTTAGTACGTGGGCCATCAATTTAAAATCTCCAAAGCCCAAACTTATAAACTGACAAGTCTCTGTCTCCTTCATTCTTTCCTCTTGCAAGTTACACTAAGGTATGATCTAGGGTTTGAAGATGTCAGAAAAATTAAAATGGAATTCATATAATAAAAATGAGGGAAAGTACGTGTCTTGTTTCAAAATCTATGAAAATACTAGAAATTGGTATCGAGATATCAATCTTGGGTTGCAATGATATATGTTCATTTTCAAAATTTCAAGTGGTTGTAAACATATTTCAATAAACTATCAAACGACAATATTCTTTGGTCTCTCTTACTAACCTTAGATTATCCCCAATATAAATCTCTTCTTCATCAGAGTTATAGTTATTATAATAAAAGGATTTATATTCGAGTTATCTTTGGTTGGATTCAAGATAAACTTGCTGAAGATGAGAATCGATTAAGTTCTTTGACTAGAAAGATGAGACGCATTCGATTTCAAATGGAGATACTAGATATGATATTGAATGATGAGCATTCAACAAGTGATTTGGCTTTGTTCAAGGAAAGGTTGTACTACTCTCGCAATTTTTTTCTTTTTTTCAGTGAATTTTTGTTTAAATTAAAATGACTGGTATCACATTTTGTTCTAGGTAAACATTAGCTTCCACATGTAATCCGGGTATTAGAGTTTCAACTAATATGTGTAAAGTAACATTTAATTTAAGGTATCAATGAATGACTGTATTCTTTAAGTATAGTTACAATTCAATGAAAATGCTCCTAGATGAATAGAGATGATTGCCATCTTATTAGTGTAGAATGTAGTAGATAGAGCCATAGAGGCAATGACAAATTGACAATGAGGATGTCATCTTTCAGCATTTCCTTTCTTCTTTTGTTTTCCCTGTATCTTAGGGTTCAATGCATTATACCTTTAGAAATTCGTCAGCATTGTAGTCGCAGAGTTTTGGAGACAATTTGTTGTGAAGAGGAATAATGTTCATTAGTCGGTCATTACTATTGGAACAGGCAGGACTGTTGCCACTACCGATTTTATTTTGATTTAAATGGTATTCTACTAACAATGAACCTCACCTCATATAAGATATATTAGAAAATCGCGTACTGAAAAGAAATTTAAATCAAATAACAATATTAAGCATTGGAATTCTACTCGACTGTCAGGTGAATTGGCATTCAATGGTATAAATTAGATTTGCTCTTTTATTTTTCTGAAAAATAATGAGCTATATGTGTGTTTGGATGAAATATGCTCTAGCGAACACCATTATTATCAAGAATTGAAATGGGATAAAAAAGTACTGCAGGACGCTATGATAAAAAAAAAAAAAAAGGACGCTACGAACTAAAAAGGTTGCAGTTCTTTCAGAAATTTTAAGTACACTGTATTTTGGGTTAACACTGTTGTTGAAAAGTACTGATGTCTAGTGTATAGTCCATTACTAATAAGCTGGAGATGGTGGTTTACTATTTACTAATATGCCTTGCTTATATCCTGGGTTTCCATATGGCTTTGGTGCGTCACTGTAGGTATCGTGTGTATCGTGAGAAGCTTGATAAGCTGGAGGATGAACATATGGATATTGAGGAAGTATATTTACGTCTTCTTGCCAAATATGCGAAGTTTAATGGTGGTTCACTTGCAATTTCTGCCAAAGGTTTGGCCACCAATGTCCTTGAAGATGATACAGGAGCAAGCAGTAATGAAGACAGTGAAGACAGCTTGGGATATGAATCTTAAAAAAGGTTGGAGGAAAGCTCGGAAGATGGATCAGAAGAAAGCTCAGAAGATGAAACTGAAGAAAACTCGGAAGATGAATCTGGAGAAAGCTCGGATGATGAGTCAGAAGAAAGCTCAGAAGATGGACCAGATTAAAGGTGGGAAGGGAAACCTGAAGAAGGCTCATATGATTATGATGAAGACAATGGATTTAAATCATGGTATCTTGATATGTTGATGCTTAGTGGTAACCCCTAGGCCACATGGTGTATGATGGATTCGATTTTAGTGTATTTTGTGATAGGTTTAATCATGGTAGCTAAGGCATGATTCTATAAGGCCTTTGCATCACTAGACTTTGGTAAGAAATCTAAGCACCCTTCAAACACTAGTTAATGCTCAGATAGCTAGATTATAGTTTTTGCGGCGTCGCCGTGTCAACATCCATACTTACAGTTTATGAATCAATGTATCGAGAGTTGATAACTTCTGAAATTTGAACCACGGATATATGTGTACCCGCATTAGATATATCTGTGTATAAGAAAGCTCTGATGGAAGGTTTTAATATTAGAATAAAACACCTAAGGGAGGGTGAATCTTAAATAATGCTCATTATAGATGTTTTTTCGCCACAAATTGGCACTTGAGGTTAGTATTCCCACAAATGTGAAGTTCTTTATTCAGAGGCTTAATTTGAGAGCGGAATCTTTTTATTGACGATTTGAATGCCCCAGGAATGATCATTCACAATTGTTGTGTTTTATCCAGTAATGAGCCCCCTACTATTACTCATGCATTTTTCTTCTCATGCTCGGTGTCTACTTATCACTTATGTACAGAGATGTCTCACCAGCCATATCGGGAGAATGGATGAAATCTTGGCTAATGATGGTCCAAAATTCTTTCTAGCAAATTGGCCAAAACTCAACAATTTGGGAATTAGCTAAGTTTGTTGGTCTATTACTCTATTGTACCATATATGCTGTGTTATTTGGGGTTTATGGTGCACTCCCAATAAAATCGATCATCTTCCACAATGGAAGATTAAAGATGGAAAAGTGGTGAAGCTAGTCAAATGCACAGTTTGGGCTTGGTTGGATATTATTGGAAAATCTGTGGATGTCAAGAAAGGGCATACAATGGTGGAGCTGCTGCTCAATTGAGAATCCATGATGGTGGACAACTGGACATGTTGTGAATTGTGATGAAGGAGTGCTGCTGTATCTACCAAATTCTACCACTGCTGCTGCTGTTTGTCACTCTTTTGGGGCTTACTTCCTCCTTAAGACCTTAGTCCTTACGAGTTACGACCTTGCACACTGATCACTGCTGACCCGAAAGATAGCATCTTGGGCCTAGTTTCAAGGCTCCCATCTTGTGTGCAAGTGTGGGCTAGGCTTATAGTCATAGAGTGTACCTATTCAGCAAGGAATTTGAAAGCACTCATCTTGACTTCTTGAGCTTCTTTGTGAAACAACTTTCTATTTTGAGAAAATAATAATAATAATAATACTGTGGGAGATTAGGTTTAAACTTGTTTAACGTGTAATTTAAATATTTACCCTTTAGGCTATTTTGAACCCCTGTTATAGTGGGGGACTGGGGGTATATCGGTCTATTATGTGGGCATATTATTAAGAGCAATATTCGTATACTGATCTTATATTGAGATACTTTTAAAGGAATATCAAATTGTGATATTCATGCTTTTTTTTTTTAAGCTCTAGTGATGGGACATTATTTTTTATCATGACAAGTAAATGATTTATTGGTCTATTGAATGAGCACAATACATGTATATTGCATTTCCTCTTAAAAAGAAAAAGAAAGATGTTGAACCATTGCCAAGAAGTTAAAAGTGTTTAGCTTGAAAAATGTGTTAAAAGTTAAAACTTTGACAAAAGTTTATTACTAAAAATTCTTAAAAGAGATTTATAACCTACTATAGGGAATGCTCTTACATTTTAAATAGTTTCATGCTTCCCTCCAGATTGGTCTTTTTTTGTAATATCAATACTCTTTTTTTTTTTTTTTTGGGTAACCAATACTCACATTCAATGAATCATCAATTATGTACAGCAACACAGGCACGTATGTACTCCATCTATTTTTTTATTTTTTTATTTATTTTTATAAAGATCTAAAAGGTTGATTATTAGAAGACAAGCATAAGCAAGCAATTGCCAAGGCTTGCCAGGAAACAATTCCTAAAACATGGCCACCAATAACCAAAGCTAGAACAAATTCAACGCTGATCATGCTTAACCATGCTAAGAAACTGCTAGCAAAACAGCCAAAATGATATGGCTGCCTTCTTCTATATAGACACAGGAAGGTGCCACTGAGATCACAGTTTAATGAGGTAAACCATAATCAATCCGTACTAAACATCATTGCATGCAGCTTCCCAAATCAAAAATAACAATACCACAACTACAAAGCTTCAAAAAACACAGAACTTGATTCACTGAGTCAGCGTTCGAAACAAATATTCTTGCACCTAGTTTCACATGTCTGTTCAATCAAGCAAATCATGACACAACAGTATTACAGCAAATAGGACCATATATTACATTATACGATAAAGGAGTTTGTTTTATCTATGAAACCGGACAATCTTTATCCATGTTAAGCAACATTTTGGACGAAAACAATAATATCCTTCTCAATGGCCAACAGGCTCATTTACTACCATCACCGAAGAGATAACCCAGGGAAGAACCACCACCAGGGGCAGCATGAACCTTGGTAGAAGGTCGATCCTATAACAAGAGAAAAAGAAAGAAATACAGTAAGTAGTTGAACCTAAAGACTTGGGTAAAGGTATGCAATCAGCTTATAAAACCTAAACTATGATCAGACTTCCGATCAGGAACTTTGATCTATTTAAAGTTGCAATTCATATATGGAAGTACCAGACCTCTAACAGGGACATATACGAATTAGAACTTTCTAAATAAACCAGTGGTACATAATATTAGTACATAATAAAGACTAAACCGATTGAATCCCATTTCGCCAAATTCTAGTGTACAATACTTCCAAAAGAGACGAGAGAGACAAACAAGTTGCACAACTCAAACATTCATCCATGTCTAATGATTATAATTAATAATAGTCATAATCATATCATTCATACAGATGCAAAATCAGGAAGCGCATGTTGTTTCAATACTTTATATGTTGTTCTCACATTAGTCATTAAAAAATTCATCTTTTTATACATGGAAGTTTGAGGTGTTGCTCTCTATTATCTAAGTACCCTTTGAAAGTAATTAAGAGTTGAAACAATGGTACCCATTTCTTAACCAAGAATAGTATGACATGAAAAAGAAACAATAAAACAAAAAATGAACATACCGTTATGAAGTTCCCGGTGTTCTGACCATCTGCCCTGAAATAATTATTTGCTTGGCTCCCTTGGATGCCTGCTGGGATCTGCTTGCTGTTATCCACTGGTGGTGAAGCAGACTTCTTGGGAACTACAGTTTCTGCAGCTGGTGCTTCACTCTGAGGAACTGGAGCTGAGGGTTTTGGAGCCTCACCACTGCCAAACAAGTAGCCCAATGAACTCTGTCCCCCTCCGCTGCTAACTCCACGACCCATGCTGTCTGATTTGTTCAGTTATATAAAAACAGACCCTGTTAGAAATTCCCACAAGATATCTGTTATGATAAGATTATTAAAAAAACATACAAATTATTAAACAAAAAGTAACAAGAATACACTACCAAAGAAACACACGCATGATGCTTTATTAATCGTCAATAAGCATAAACCCTCAACTAATTAGCCTTACATTTTTTTTTTACTATCTCATTAGAATTTCCAATCACATTAGTTATAAACATCCAGCAAAGTTTAGAATCAAAAAGTGTCCGCTCAAACAGCCAAATTTTTTAACCAAGGCTAATTAGCATGTTCAGATGTTCACTAAATACTCAATTGAGCCAACATAAGACCCATCCCCCAATTTCTATATTACCCCTTCAATCAAGACAAACAATTGTATAACTGTAATAAAAACCATAACTAATCTCCTTGGTTATATGCACACAACATTTTTTCCCACTGGAAAAAAAAATTCTTCATTAAAAACAGCACACTGTCTGCCCAATGTGATGGGAATTTGTTCAAATTTTCCCATTATAACAGTAACTAAAACATGACAAATATTTAACAAACTGAAGAAATCCCACTTTAATGGAGAAAATATTTGAGATTTCATGATTACTCTCAACAATATCAGTGTCATTAACCAGATCTCACTTACGAACGTCTTAATCACATTATCTATTTCGAAATATCGAAAGCAACATCAGTTCTTAAAATCACTAAATCAACCCTAAAATTAGCAACATTTTCACAAAACAACAATCATAACTTCAAAAAATACTACAAAATCAATAAATCTACTAAAATTAAACTAAAAAACACCAGATCAGCACCAATAAACATCAAATCAATGAATCGATCATGAAAAGTACGCAATTTTGAGTGAAATTGAACAAAAGAAAACAACATTAGAAATGTAAGAAAGAGGCGGATCTAGCGAAGAAAACAAAGATCTAGGGTTTTTCGTACCTTTGGTTTCTTTCGATCTGTTACCTCTCTCTCTCTGACAAAAAAGTAGTGGAAGAGAAGAGTGAGAAATGTTTTCAGAGAAAATGAAGATATTTATCGAATCCAAAGTGATAGTACCAGACAGATTGTGATATTGCCAGGTTGGTTGTCGTTCTAAAGAACGTGAACGACATAACGAAGGTGGAAAGAAATTATTTTGACCTAGTCAACGGTCAAGTGGTCAAGGGAACTCAAGCGGTGAATCACATGGCATGGGGTGTGTGTGCGGTGTGCAGATCTAGCGTTATGGGCTGTCACTTGTCGGTACCGACACACTAAATGTGTCACTGTGTTAGCAAGAAATGTGCCTGTCATGGTAAAAAAAACCAACATTTCTCCTGCCAGTCAAAACACGATTTCAAGTGCTTGATGCTACAAGTTTACGTTCTACAACAACCATCCTGTAGCCCTGAGAAATGGGATGGTTCAGGCTTTGTAACAAGCACTAGAAATCGAACTACAACTCCGAAATCCGAGCGGATATGGTGTATGTAACAAAATGTCTTTGGCTCGCCTCGTTCACTTGAAAGCTACAACTTCATCACATCAAAGAACTGTGCAAATTATTATCTGCCTCTAACCAATCATTATCCTCTTTCGGCGTTTTCATTACATTGTGACAACTAAAGATAAAAGAGTTTGGCATTGTGAAGGAATATTGGTATATTGATGCTTTTGTTGGATAATGGCATAATGCTGCTGTCTTTTAAGTGAAAGAAATTGGCGCTTTCTAATAGACTATTCTCACAAACAGTAATATCTATTGCTGAATTGAAATTTTGATTCCCTAGTGACAGAAAAGGGAAGATAAATGTTAAACTATAAATAGTAGAATAGTAGAAGAACAAAAATCTCTTAAGATGTGTTGGTGGCAACTGGCAAGTCACATCTGCGTCTCCAATGCCTAAAATAGAACTTGTTTGATGCCAGTGAGGTGTGACGTCTTAAACAGAAATGTTGGATCTGTTGGCATGGGAAGCATTTTATATACGCAATGGAACACACATACCTCAACTTATCTTTCCTAGTTGAAATCCACTCAGAGCTCAGTTATGTAGACTATCTTACAAGAGTTATGTAGACTATCTTACAAGAGATGGACTTCTCTTCTGCTCGTTACTCAACGCCCTTACTGCGTTTATTGACCAGTTCCTTGTGATTTTGTATTGCATCTATGTGATCATTTCTTATCATCTTGGAAGGCAAAGACCATAGTTGACAGACATTCTACCTAGTTCTGTGTAATGCTTTTAGTTAGGATCATCTAAGGTGCACATAATACTAGTTTGGTAGTTCAATAAAGAAGGCATTTGGGCTGAAAAACAAACGTCTGCACTTGGACTGTGGGCGACCCGGTTATGCTGAATGAATTATCAATGAGGCACAGAAGACATGATATTCCTTGAGAATATGAACTGGACCCAACTCAGAAGTCAGAACATAAACTACCTAGATAGTAGGTAAGCTCAAGGACCCATTAGCATAACATCCAACGAAAAATTTGTCACTGAGCCACCCTGTAAAAATATTGCAGACTCTTCCATATGGATTTTTGAAGTAATGGAGCCACACTGTTAAATTTCGCAACCCCACTATCAATCTGTCAGCTAGATCTGAAGTAACACTCACCTACTCGAGCTAAAAGGATAACAAGAATAATTTAAATGCATGTCCCAGCCGAGCTCAGTTGGTAAAAGTAAAAGTAGTGTAAAACCACTGAGTGATGATACCAGAGGGGTCTGAGGATATTATAGATGCACTTCTCTAAAAAAATGGCCCCACTCTAAATTTTAACTAAAAAACATAACTCTGGCACCTTCATTGAAAAGTTAAAAATAGATTCATACAAGGCCCCTCAAATCAAAAATATGCCAATGCAAGAAAAATTTTCTCCTTTAACAGCTTGAAAGCAATAATGAAGTCAGCAATCGAAATAGTTTGTACCTTTATTTGATCATTTGAACATCAACTAAATTAAGAGGAACCAATAGCTACATGATGGAAGGAGCTTCATCTTTGGACTGGACAAAAACTAACTGGCAAAATGAATAGGTTGAAAAATGAATCACATGCACAGATCCTCAGTGAAGCTTTGCTGCCATTATATACAATCCCGTCTTCAAACAAAACTATGAACTCCTTGCTGAATCAAGATGTTACTCTGCAAAATATTCAATGGCCTATGCATGTAATTAAGCAATCCAAAGGCGTCTTACCTTTTACATACATATGCCAGTCAGAGAAATTACTGTTTTTCAGTCCATGGGACCTTTGAGATTTCCACCAAGAGCTTGTGTAAGGCTTGTGGCTTTGAGAAGAAAGGTGAGTGATCAGAGCCTTTCAGCAGGAAGACCTGCTCTGGAGGGTTTGCATTTATCAAACTTTGTTGTAGAGAAAGTGGTACGGCATCATCATCTGTGGTCTTTATGTAAAATCTCCTGACAGATCCATAGTTCTTATCAGAAAGAGACAGCTTCTCTAAAACAGGTGCAAAAGGGATTGATCTCATTGAAACTGAAGCCAACGCGACATCCTTCAAAAGAGTATTTAAAAAAAAAAAAAAGAATACTGATCAGAAATGATAAAGTGTAATATATTCCCAAACAGAAAATATGTCCTCTTTTTTTATAATATTACCATTGTTTAGAGGAATGGTGGAGGGGCAAGTTGATATTTGAGACATAAGTGTTTGGAAGGAGTCATAGTGATATCTTTCTTGGGCAGGCCTTAAAGAGTTGCATCTACCAAATGATCCTACTTATCTAAACTGGCTCCCATAATTCAATTTAATGATCATATAAAATATACTGGTCATTTCAAACATTGTTGGGATTCAAACTATTAGATCTGGATATATGAAATATCCTTCTTATATTAAGTTTGACAAAATAACCCATGATTACCATACATTGTTCTTATCGTAACAGAACTTCAAGACATGTCAAGCATATCAAGTATTTCGGCAGAAATGAATAAATGATAGGCGGTGCATCCACTAAGACCAGATAGCAGAAGAATAGCTGGAACAGAAATACTGACCAGATGCAAATTATCTATTGGTCCTTATATATACATATCATATGAGCATATGTCAGCAACTGACAGAAAGCATACCTTCGAAGGACTTTGATTAAATAGCAAGTCCCTCAATAATGACTTGTCAAGATCAATAGCAGTTGGAGGGTGGTCCTTGCCATTTGCATAATTGAATATTTGAGCTTGTTTCATCAAATCATTCGAATTTCCCTGTAATAAACATTATCTGTTAGCAAGATCAAAATTTCTATACTACAAATTCTATTGGTCAAAGAAAGAATCGATTTAGTCCAACATCTATTAAAAAATGTTAGACTGCAAATATGCCTAGAATAATCATTGTAAGTGGTTTGTGGTCTGTGTATCTTCTTAAAAATGAATAATCCAACAGCCTTTAAGCTTGATAAACACAAGCAAACATAGAGTATATTACCATCTTATAACCTTTTTTTAACTTTCCAACAATGATATCAAATCTTTCTTATACCTAATGTTTAATGAGCCTAAAATTGACATGTATAAGATTCTTAACACATACACTAACATCTTCAAACAAGAATATTCACATCTTTTCTAATTTACCCATTGTCAGATTTCACACATGAAAGGCATGTTAAGTCCGCAGGAAAAACAACTTTGAGAAGTAAATGCCAAATGCATGTGTATTCTAATCACCTAATAGCTCTATCGTGCCTACCATAAGACACAGTATATACCCCTCCCGCCCTCCCTTTGTTCGCCACCTACTTTCATATTTTTACTTAGCAAATTTTATGGTTGACAATACGTTGCTACAACACAACTTCACAAAAAGCATCAATGTGGTGAAACCTCAGCGAGAAAGAAAAAAAATTTAATAAATTACACTTAATAAATAAATAAAAGAAAATAACAACAGTTCTCTCCTTGAACCTGCTGTATCTTGCATATCACAAGATACAGGTTTCAATGTCCTCATTTAATTGCCTGCTCCTAGCTGAGAACATGTATAACAACAGCAATGACTAATGATGTACACGGTCCAATTTTCCTAAACTTGTAATGAGTGAGATATTCAGTTGTGTTTCAGAACGTTTCCCCATAGAATGTATTATAATTCAAGACCACAAGTGATGAAGGGTAGTAGAGAGAGAAGAGCCGTATAGATAGAGTTCTACTTTCTTGTCTATCTAGATGAAAACATAGCATACCATAATTAAACTGAAGGATGAACAAGGTAAAAAACTATTTCTATATCATACATGCATTAACTAACTCTGTTAGTTGATTTGTCAAATAATGTAGACAAAGCTAACAAAACTTCAAACATCTAACTGTATCACATATATCAGTACATAGAGCCGAACCTGTTGGGAGAACATCTCAAGAGTGCTCTGTCCATTTGTTAACATTGCTGCTGCAATGAAGACAGCTTTCGCTATCTTCGATGGGAACAACTCCATGGCATACGAGATACATGCACCACCAAAATCATGGCCCACCAAGATCACCTGCACACATTATTGTCATAAATCAAACTCAAAAAAAAAAAAAAAAAAAAAAGACCTCTCATTACAAGAGACTTTACCAACTCAGATACTTAACATTTGAATCCAAACATTACTAGCTAAGAGGAAAACAAAAACATTTCCTTTTACATATATGATCAACTTTGCCCATAAGTAGATATAAGTTAAATCCATATTCTTTGTTTTTTCATTAAACACACATTTCAGAGGACTTTATGTGAATCAACACGGTTTGTTCCCAAAGATAGAAAAACAAAGTTCCAGGAGTCTTAAGGTTTGTGTTAACATATCAAACTTCTGTTATTACATATTGTGGAAATATAATGGTTAAAGAATCAATAATAGCTAGAAAATGATGAAGAAGCAGAGAATTACGAACAATGAAGATTGCTTAATTTGTATATTTATAAGAGACAGAAGGACTGTCTCTTATAGCATATGATAGATTAAGCAATATAAAGATATAAATAGAATGAACCTTTTCTCCCTCTCCAAGCTTTTCGAGGATATCAGTAAGTGGTTTGACATATTGAGCAAGACTAGTAATGGTGTTTGTATCACAAGAATGAACTCCAGAACCAGTTAAGTCAATAGCATCAACTTTGAATCCCCCTTCTTCTAAAAGTGTTATGGTTTTATACCAACACCAAGCGCCGAAACCACCTCCATGGACGAGGACAAAATGGCTGGTCTCCAGCTCATCAATCTTGATATCCTGCAAAAGAATTTTTTTAGGGAAAATAGGTGAGTTTCTCACAGAAATAAATAATAATAATAATAATAATAATAATAATAATAATAATAATAATAATAATAATAACAACAATAATAAAGGTGATGAAAATCACTAATTCTCTGGCCAAAGTAAGTGAAGCAATTCCATTTGGTATAAATTTGCAATGCAACTCTATTTTTAATAATGCAGGAATAAAGGGCTTCGAAGAAATGTTCGAAAAACTAAAGACAATCATAATGGAGAGTTAAAACAGCTCAAATATCACCGTGATGATCAAATGAGTTGAATCTTCAACACAAATACAGCATTTTGAAATTTGAATAAGTTGTAATTTTATAGTGCAGAAACTTCAAAGACAACAACAACCATCGGGAATTAAAACCAAATCATCAAATTTTCCCTCAGCTCTAGAAATTGCATAAAAGAATATCAAAATTCGGATAAGGTCACTTTCATTCATCATTCATGAATTGAATCCAAGATTTGGGACCTCACACAATATAGTAGATTTAGTTGTATGTTCTGCACTTTTATTTTTACTATAATTAGACATCAGTATAGCTGGAAATTCAAAAGTAATGAATTTGCTACTGTAGCATCAATCAGTCTAGATTCTGTGGTTAGTTATTCTCAATTTTCCATTACATATCAAACACCTTATTACAATGTAAGAGCATCCTTGCATTTTAACATAAACTAGTACAGAACACAATTTATTACTTGGAGGACTTTTTACCAGACTCTAGTTGTTGTTTTCTACATACAGTATTTATGAACTGATAGATGAAACCATTGACTGAAACCAGAAATGTTCAATGTTGTAAGCCAAAAGGCAATATACACAAGGACACAAAACATTAAAATCAATGAAGCCAACTAATAGAAAGTCCTCAACCCTCTAAAAGCATATCCATAATGACACAACAACCTTGCAGTTGTACAAACTCGCATTAAATTTAAGCAAAAGGACTCAAAACTACTCAAAAGGAACAAAGTAGAAAAGCGAATGGATTAAATATATCCCTATTTCTTATCCAAAAAACGTACACTTTCATATTAAAAAGGAACCTTTTTATCATACTTTCCCAAATACATGAACACTCAAGAAAATGATTCTTAATTCCTAAACCCCAATTGTAATTAACAATAGTAATTTTCATTGAAAAAGTTTGCAGACAAAATAACATCATTAGTAATATTCAATTTTCCATAATTAGAAATTCAAAAAAAAAAAACCACTAAATCTAACAACTTGCCCAATTAATCATCAACTTAATAAGACAAAAGATTTAAAATTTGACAAATTCCAATTGAATTTTAGTAAAAAACGAACCTGGGCAACAAGCTGATGAGGTTGAACAAGAGGATCAGCAAGAGACCTGGGTCTAGAACTAGAACTTCTAGGTAAAGATTGTTTCTTTGATCCATTACCAGTAACACCACTAACACCACCACCTGGACTTGGATACCTTAAAGAAGAAGATCTATCAAAAGGAAGAGTACCATTTTGTTGATGATGTTGAAAAAGAAGAGCAGCAGCAATAGCTTGTTCATGAATTAAAGCATCTTCCATTTTTTCTTTCTTTGAAGATCGAATTTTGTTCCATCGATTACTTCCTTGAAGTTGATTATTATTTGAAAATCTTTTTGAATTTGATGAATTTGATGATGATGATGTTGTTGTTGTTGTTGTTGATTTCTTCCTTGCTGCTGCTTCTGTTTTCTTCAAAGAACATAATGAGAATATATTCCCCATTATTATTATTATTATTGTTTCTTCTTCCGCATCAGTTAGAGAGAGAAACAAAGAGAGTTGAAGAGAGAGAAATTGAGTTGAAGAAGAAGAAGAAGAAGAGATATGAAATGAGTTTCAGTTGAACTGATGAATAATAAGACGGCGTGGGTGTAGTAAATGGAGAGAAACTTATGGGATAGTTGAAACTTTAAACTAAAATGACCTTGATCGTATAAGATATTACGAAAAGAACCTTACACGTGTTTTACATGTAGAAGATCAGGACCCACTGCAATGAGTTTCTGGGACCTTTCGTCAAAAAATGTGTTTATCTATAATTTAATCCTATTTAATTGGTTAATTAAACCAATTAAACAAGATTATTTTCTTGCGTAAGTCCCTTTCTTCTCCCTCTAAAAAACCTGTCATTTTCAAGTTGTTTTGGAACAACTAGATTTTTTTTGATAAAGAGAACAACTAGATAATGAGCTGAATGACAAATTATTTGAGTCTTGTATATATGTCTATATGACGATAATAATATAGTACTGATGAGCTACCAAGATCTTAATTATTTGTATTTAAGTGTATTAATAATGCAGTTTGGATGTTGCAATTCACCATTCAAATGGTTTAACTTATTTGATCGGAAGAAAAAAGTCTTGGCTTGATTCCTATAGCACTGGTCATCATACTTCATAAGTATGTTGTTTGGCCATGCATCATGCATGGACCATTGAGTTATGGTGGTGGTGTATTCTATATTTCTATTCCAAAAATCTCTCCATCAACCACTTCCGATCTCTCTCTCTCTCTCTCTCTCTCTCTCACCTACCTCAATTGACCTCTTAATTAAAAAGTTTATTTAGAATCAAGAAAATTTTTTAAAAAAATAAATAAATTATAATATAAGCTTTTAAATATGTATCATTTGAATGTCTTGGTGGAATTTCAAGAGTGAACGTAAACAGAAACCGACTGAAATGGTGTCACAAAAGAAACCGTCATCTTACAAGGTCGGCTTGTACAATAATCACATGATTAAAAACATTCAAAGTCACTTAGTCGCATAAGCTTTTTGAATTAATATTTCGACAATTTTCAAACTTGGTTGAAATGTTGAATGAATGAAGAAAAATTGGTGTGAAAGTCCTCACACCACAACATCATCATAAAAGTCAAATATGGTTTTCTCAATTAATTTCATTACTTGGCTAGAAATGGAGGTTTGGAGCCAAGTATTTCACGAAAAACCTAGTTGAGTTTTTTAATTTAAAGTATCAACTATCAAGATGGAAAGTAGTAATGGTTGAAATTTTATTTTGTTGACACCCACCCATGCTTTGAATCTGGTTGTATGTAAAGCAGTAAAGCTTTCTTCCACCTGAGAACCATCTGTCTCTTAGACTCATAATCTGATTGGTTTTGCAATGTTCTGCACTTTCTGCACCTTCAAACATGGCTTTGCTCTGCTTAAACTGTAAGGCATGTATGAAGGACCACAAATTTTGTGATTAACAGAAGATAAAAAAAAAAATGCATCAAATATCATGACATGCATGTGGATTTTGGTTATCTTTAGTTAGAATAAATCATGCTGCGCATGATATGCACAAGATCCCAGTGATCGTCTTTACAAAGCAACACCACGTACAGAGGAGTGGAGCATTAACATTTTGCTTCACTTTGAAGGTGTTGTGCACATGGATATCTGATCAATTGATCATATTAATTCATTCAAAGTGATTATCGTGCAATAATATCAAATTCCCATAAGCACATGATTTGTCACTAACCTTAGTTTGTTTCTTAATCAAAACTTAGAAAGAATAAAAAAAGGTTGTCAGGACCTTTCTGCTTTAAAAATATTGTCAAATTAACAACTCAGTCACAAACAACAATGCGGCCTGTGATCGCAATTGCAAATTTGCAATGGGCAGCAAAACTCTAAAACAAGGGAACCCTATTAACTACACAATCACTATTAAAACAAGCTCCCTAAAGTTACACAAGGAAACAAAAGTTGCAATAAGTTTATTTCTTTTATAGAGATCTTACGATGATCTGCAGACAAGGTTAAAGCAAACATAAATGGGCACAAGGACCTCTGAAGAACTCAAGAACCCCAAATGCAACAAATAGGAAAATACTGGATAAGGTTGAGCAGCTGAATATGGTAGAAGACTAGAAGTACCTCCCCGAAATGATTAAATTGCTGCCAACAGTCCACCCTGTTGATCTTTGGCAGCTCTCACAACCTTGCTGGGAAAGCAACAAGCCTCGGATTACCTTCTATAGCTCTGTATGATGGTCAATGGAAGATAGAAACCTCATAACTATATTTGTGACATTTGAGTTTCTTTTGGGCAACATATACTTTATTTTATGAAATGTACAGGATCAATTTATTTTACAGATACAGTAATTAGAAAGGGATAATCAAGGAATGAGATATCCCAGATATATTACTTGCACCTTTCAACAAGACAAAAAGTAGAGAAGAAGTTTGTGGACTGTTCACATAACCTCTCTCAAATATCACCAATGTGCCTTTTTGGAATCATTTATTACCCATTGCTCTACCTCATTGAGTACTGATGAAGGTGGAAGCTTATACTCTTAAGTTAAGAGTCTTAACACAATATAGCAGGAAAGCCTACCTGTCATCAACCCCCCTCCTCATATGAGTGTTGATTATAGTTGAGAGTCCATTGTAAGATTATTGTCGTTTTCCAGAATTCCCAAATCGTGAAGTAACAGTTTTTATCAGTTCTCAACCTTTCACCTCTCGGGTTTCAAAGTGTCTAAATATTTTCTGCCGGTTATACAACTCGACTTTGATTCCTATCAGTTATACTCTAATATATGAGAAATTCCATCGTCAGAAGCCTTGTTTCTATTCTTTGTTGTTAGTATTTAACAAGGCGTCAAGGCCTACAATTATAAACCCAAAGCCATTAATTTCAATTCTGGTTCGATTGGGTTCCATAAAGCCATAAACCTCAACGAGGGTGCATTATCATAGGTCACAGGAATGAAGTAGTGCATGGGAAATGAATATCAAATGGTGGCTCGTATATACTAAAATTATCCCGAGGAAAAAGGTTTGCATAGGGGTATAATGATCATTCTCACTAATTAAGGAGTAATAAACCAGCCTACATCACAACCATTTTACAACTAATATCCTGTCTTCACATTCTTATCAAGAAAACAATATATTAACTTGAAAAGTATGATCAATAAAATGTGCAATTTAAGAGAATAATATGCCAACATCCCATTATATTGCTTGAAACAAATTATGCACGTATAATTCAATTTCATTCTTTCTTTACAATTCTTAAAAATAAAGAATATTTTACAAGTTCACATTCAAATTTAAACATTGTTACGTACTCAGTACGGATCAATTTCCGTGGCTACCAACACTTACAAAATGAGGAAGTTAATGATGCCCACAATTGCAAACATCCATGCAACCATTCTTTACAGGATCATGGAAGAAAAGAAAGGCACTTCATATAAATGAATTGTTCTTCCAAAAGCGGGCATTATAAAATGGGAAAGGGAACTGACATACCTGAAAACTGGAACTCTGGACGACTCTTCGTCAGAAGTCATACTAATCTATCCAAATGAACAGTTAAAATTTCTCTTAAAAATACTCCAAAGCCAGCTTCTGATGCCGCATGTTCAACTAATACATGTTCCAATTGAATAATCTAATCAACTAATAGTCTACAATTAAGAAAGTTCCCGCAAGTTGTCCATGGAGTCTCTTAAAATTTGCTCGGCTTTCTTTTTCTTCTCATCCTTTTCATCGCCCCTAAGTATCAGATGAGCAGTTTGTCCTACATTTTTTCTCTGAAGGGTCAAATCCAAAGGCACACCTAAGGATTTCTTGCTGACCCCAAGTTTAAAATTCACAACAGGTCGCTTGTTAGGAAGAACCCTTCTATCATCATCTGTAGAATCACCAAGCCCAATATTTGTTGTTCCCATGGCTGGAGCAAAAGCTTCCAGCACTGAGCTCTGGGCAATGGAAATGGGTTCATTTGAAACCTCAGCTAAAGGAGCAACAGGAGGCACATCTTTCTCCCCACACTTCAAAGGCGGAGCAAGAAATGGGTTACTCTCTGATCTCTGTTTCCCTGGACCATAGTCTACATACTTTGTCGTGGCAAATACTGATGAGCCATTACACGCCAAACGCTGCTGTAAACTAAACAAAGATTGTTCTTCCTTCCTCCGCTGTCTTGCTTGTTCAATTTTATCTGTTCGAGGATCTGTTTTTCTCTCATTCCATACCGGGGTGTGAACATATGTGTGCCGATCAGGGAATGCAGGCAACCAAGCTGGTATATGTTCTTTATCAGGTGTCTCACCCACTTGAAGAAAGCTCGGTGTAGGTTTCTGTTTTTTTATCAGTGGGAATTGAGTAACATCGCAAGCAAAGGGTATATCGTCTAAACTCACATACTGCATTATCTCTTTCACTGTACTTGAACTTGCAAAAGAATCCTTAACCTCCCCTTGAGATGGTCCCAAATCCTCCAATCCTTGAATAATATCAAATACATTACAATCACTTCTACCAGCTAAATTCGCATAAAAATGTGCAGTTTTTCCTAAATCACGAAGGTACCTTATTGTAATTTCAGAGAGATGATCAAGCGCAGACTGTTGCAAGCTCTCAAACCCAACATTCTCACAAATCTGCGCAACAGCAATCTTGCTAATAGCTCTACCATACTCATCATTTCCTTCTCCTTGTTGTTTCCTCTTTAAGCCACATTCCCTCTCTCTTCCTCCATCACTCATATTACTTCACTGGAAGTAATCTTTCAAGAAAGTTCATTTTTTTTATAAGGGTTTCTTCAATGTCATTAATCTCTCTTTGCTAAATCAATAATTCCAATTATAATTTCTTCAAGCAAAGATGATAACCATTCAAATGAAAAGAAATCCCTATCCTCAAAGCCTATAAATTCAGTTCCTTTTGAATAAAAATTGAAACTTTTTTCTTACCAGTAGTTTTGCTTCTCAATTCACCATTAATTGAGCAATTAGCTTAGGTTCTGAGAACAAAACCACGAATACAATCTATCTCTCTAGGGTTTATGAATTGCAATAAAGAATTTGAACAATGGAGTTATTTGAAGTTCAAATTCAAAACCTTGGATAAACCCTAGAAAGAAGAAACTTGAAGAGGGAGAGAGCAAGATCGGATCGGGAAATGGCTTTGGTTTAAATAAAAGAAACTGAGGTAACGAGACCTTATTGGATCTCGATATACGTGGACCGGGCTTAGACGAAAATTATTGAAGCCCATAGAGCAGTGAAGCTAGTGCTGAACAAGAACAACATTTCAGACTGTTAAATTCAATGCTGCTTGTGAACCAGACAGTAAAGTTTGAAACACAAACCAAGAAGTTCAATGAATCAATGATACATATACATGGACTAATATTTCTAATATTTCCAACGTTATAGAGAAGTAGATTGCCCATGGATTTGATGCTCTAATATTATGCCAGTCGAGAAAAAATTCAAAAGTAATACATGGACGCCTTATTATTATTGAGGATGGATTTGTTAACCTAGAATGAAAGAAGAACACACTACTGCAGACGAGTTTAATCTAATAGTCCGACTATTGGAAATAATAACAAAGTTCAGGGCAGATTATTAGATGACTAGTGAAGAGTAGAGAGTCATTTGCTAGTAAACATAGGAGATGTGGTTCACTGACTGTCATCCAGTGTTCCACCCAGTTCATATTCTGTACTCCAGAGTGATTAGATTGCCCTCATCTGGTGTCTAGCTAACTTTACTCAGCAACACTAGCGTCTCCATGTCCTTCCTCTATCTGTTGTTTTGTTATCTGATACTGGGTAATTCTTTCTTCTGGCTTCCCTACAAGCATCCCTCTCAGCCAGTTTGAGATGTTTGAAACCCTGCTCAAACTTGGCTTTCATCCTCTGGAGAGAAGAAGGCAACATTCATCTTCCCAAGTTGCTTGTTCATCTTCTCCATCTTGGCCTTCCAGAACAATCCCATTTCTGTGTCCATCTTGTGGTAGGGTGTTTTCAGCAAGTATTTGTCAATCCCACCTGCCTTGTCAATGCACCTAAGTGCATGTGTAGTGACCTTCACACGAATGTGACGATCAAGGATGTAACTAAAAAGACACTCTCATCCCAGTTTTATATGTAATGCAAGCAACAGCTGTGGGCAGAACTTGGACCTTGCCTCTAACAGTAACTGTTGAATGAGAACTATACAAAAATCAAAATACTGTATGTAATGACCAACCTCCATAAATCACTATACTGTAAACCTCCACTTAATCATACAGAACAATATTTAAAGTTCTGTAATAAATCTGAAGACCTTCATTATACACAAATTTTGACGTTAGCCACAAACTGCATCACGAGACCCTTCTTGACTCAACAAAAGAAAAGAGCTTGCTCATAAAAATATGGAAAAGGATGGTTGGAGATCCACAATGATCATATATCGACTTCGTTACCATCCAAAAACTCTTTGCATTGTACAGCTCACTAGGGTAGTGAGGTGACTGGGCTCGAGAACTCAAAAAGTCTGAAGCTAAAACATACAATCTTGACAGCATGTGCTGTTAGACTGTAATTAATATCAGGTGACATCTGAAGTGTACTTTGTGGTTTGTACCACCCTCTGATGGCGTCCATTATTCGTAAATAAACTCTAAACAAAATTGATTATTTCATAAAAATGGAACTACTGATATGCTAACTAGTCACACTTGTTAGAAAATTTTGTTTAGGAAATTACAAAAGGAAGTCTCGTCATTTAAGCAAATGATCAACAGAAACCATAAAATGCCAAGACCAGACTATCTGTTATAAAAGCAAGAGAAACCCCATATCAAATCAAGCAGGCAAGCTTGATGTATAAAATCACATGTGTATCTCTTCTACATTTTCTATTGGGCTACACAAGCAAAGCATGAGACTCTTTCCCGCTTTTTCATACTACGAGACCAATATGCAAGTATATGTATAACTCACGATGTTAACATCAACCTGCATGAGACTCTTTCCCGCTTAGCGTCTGAATTATTGCTTCTAGAACCTTAATATCACGGTCTCTCTTTGAGATTTCCTCCTGCTTTGCTCTCAACTCTTCCATGTGTAATTCAAACACCTCTGCAAACAGAGAATTTGCTCATTAGAATATTTTTATCAATGTGACAGACCAAGCAATATACAAATCCCATTTTACTCTCAGTTTGTTGTATTTTGTGGTTGACAAAACCCTGACAAATCAGAGCAATTTTAAAACTAGCAGCTTTACATTTTTCCAGTAAAACAAACAAGTAACTTAAAGGCAGCCCTGGTAATACATAACTTCTCTACTAAAGCCTGCAGAGTGTCCCTATTTTTTTATGTAATTAAGAGAAAAAGTGGATACATTGACACTAACAGTGCATCAATACTTCAGGAAGAGAATCTCAAAGACGTACTTGTTGTGTTCTCAAGCTCTCGTGTAACTTCTTGTGCATTTAATTCAGCAGCACGTTGCCCTGCTTCAGCTTGTCGTTTTTCAGAACGAGCATGAGCAGCAGCCGTAATTGCAGCATCAAGCTCCCGTTCTAACGTCTCTACTCTTTGTTCAAGTGCCTGCAATGAATACATTTGGCATCAAGAAATAAAGGATATGTAATAAGTGTTTCCTTAGCAACATTGGACATTGACAGACCAGAACACCTATTTTTATAGAAGAGATTCAAGCGCGCTAGTACTTGAGCAACACAACAAATAATGGCTGTGCTTGTTTCACGGGAATATAAGAGGAAATAACCCAGGAATCACTGACACGTTGGATTTTCCGGCTTTCCAAAATATTACGGGTGCTTGGTGTTATCAATAATTAAGTGGTCCCCCAAAAAACTTTTGTCTAAAATGGAAACCACATCAGCAATCCTTACAGGTTCGTAGAAACCGGATTCTTTAGTAAAACAATCTGTAAACAAGCACGGCCATTATAAAATTAAGGTAAAAAAATCTGTAAAACAAATCATAATAAAATTTAGATAAATCTGTGGAAAAAATTGTTTTCCAACTTTTACTGGTAAACAAGCACGGCCAATATGTCATGAGTCTGTAAAATTTAAACTTTGTATTTGGATTCCTAGTGTTTTCATATCAAACTATATCAAATACAAATCTTAAGATTTAGAAGTAAGTAAAACTGGGTATTTTTTAAAGTAAGTCACCTTTGCTATGAACAGTTATTCCTAAGAGAACATTAAACTACCAGTTCATAAAAATTATTAGAAAGCGGGAGAGATACATAAGGGGAGATCCGGAGATACAATGTGGAAAGCAAACTATTACTAAAAAACCCTATACTACTAAGGTGCCAAACCTATGTTACCAACAAGGAGATACATATTTTAACTTTCTTACATAAGAATATTTGAAGCACACGAAAAGGTGTAAATGCATCAATATCACAATAATCAACATTAGAATTGGGTGTTGATCGAAAAACATTGGGTAGAAGGTTGTGTAAAATGGCGATAATCCAAAAATTCAAGAGATGTGAATACCTAAACTTTCAAAGCCATAATGCAATTTATATGTATTCAAGATTATTACAAGTTTTACTATACGCATACCTACAACCACAATACAGAACCATTGAACAATAAACCTTAATTTTGACCATCTTTTTCTTTCTTCTGAGTTCTATCAACTGCAACATCTCACACTTAATTTGAACTAAATTATGCTAATGAATCGATCCACAATTCAACACAAAACATGTCTAATTCAGTAATTAATCAAGTGCAATAATACCTTGATCATTCGTGCTTGTTGAGAGCTAAGCGATGCTTTCGAGAAAGTTTCATCATCAACGAAAACAGCTTTTTTCATAAGAACCTTTTGAAGAGAATCAAGATTTTGTCCCAATTCTGATAAATTCACAATCGCTGTTCCCCATCTCTCGTTTCCTTTCCCCTTTTCTTCCATTTATCAGTTAATAGGAGGTAGTGATGATGATGACCATGAGAGAGCAAATTTCACCTTCGCTTTTTCAACCCAACCCACCCTTTGTAACTTACACCCAAAGCCCAGGGAATTTTCATGATAAGGTCGTCACACGGTAACAGTAGTCCCAGCGTCATAATTTCTGTATCTCTTTTGGCAAATAACTACGTACATTCGGTTAACCATTGGAGTGTCGAGGTTTAAGATTGTATTTTGGAGCTAAGTTTAGTCTTTTTTGATAAAAATAAAATAAAATAACTACGTACATAGTTCAAAATTGATTAAGATTTTGTTACATTTCGTCAAATTTCTATTGTATATGCCGATTTACGAGAAAAATTCAAAATCACAAACATTCACGAAATTAAAACTCGGCTTGTAAATTGATTACCAATGTCGGAACCTCGGTATATGCTATTATTTTAGGAATCAAAATTTTACTGGAAATTGAAATTTTAAACTATGACTACGTTATCTATTGGCGCTTTGGCATCACACCAGATAGTGGAGCTTCTAAAGTTAGACGTTTTGGCGAGCTTCTCTAATAAATGAAATTATGAAAGGTTTGCAAGGGATGTTATAACAACACGTGTTAAATTATCAACCGTAAGATAGAATTAAGTGATGATATAACGACACGTGTAAAATTTATTATTAAAATCCAATCTCGTACTATGCACGTGGGGTAATATTGCTATTTTTCAAAAAAAAATAAAAATAAAATAACAAACAACATTAAACACAGTCAACTCACGAAGGTGCCCCAAACTCTAAATCTTTACTACTTTATAAGCAGCTTGCAATTAGCTACAGTGAAGCCCATAAAAAATATGTGCATGTCCATATTTGATTGGGTAGAGGCAGTTACGTGTCGAAAACTGGATTTTTTGTTCGTTCGACTCACGTAACTTATATATGATTTTCCAATTTTTTATTCTGCCTATAATAAAATGATATTTTAGATTTCGGCATATATTATATACTCTCTACTTTTCTTTTTCTTATTTTTCATATTTGATTGGGTAGAGGCAGTTACGTGTCGAAATCTGGATTTTTTGTTCGTTCGACTCACGTAACTCATATATGATTTTCCAGTTTTTTATTCTGCCTATAATAAAATGATACTTTAGATTTCGGCCTATATTATATACTCTCTACTTTTTTCTTTTTTTTTTTAGGGGGGTTAGGTTCATCGATTTTTTTTATGGATATCGGATTTGTTGGATATTCACTAATATTCATATATCTGATTTACAAAAAATAAATATATTTATCGAATATTCACATATAGGGGGGGGGGGGGGGTTCTATGGTTAGGCTCATAGTTGAAAATGTCGATTTTTTTATTGATATCGGATTTGACGAATATTCACTAATATTCATATATCTGATTTACAAAAAATAAATATATTTATCAAATATTCGCATATATTTATAGTTAGGCTATTTAATCAACGAATGCGAGATTTTTTGAACACCTCCATCAAATTGACACAAAAACTCTTAAAAGCATCTCTAGTGCAACATCCACTTATAGCGTCATTAAATGCAACAAAAAGTTTTTATAGTTATAAAAAATATGTGTGCGTGAGCTTTTGTACAATCCATAACGAGTCAAATAGAATTGATTAGAATTCGATTATTAAGATACGCATAACAGATTTATGAATTACTTTAATTTACTTTTTAAAATATTTAGTATAATATATATATAAGGATGCAACATAAGGTTAGGTGTGTGAAATCGTTGATATAATTCAAAAAAAAAAAAAAAGATTTTTTACGCCCAAAAACAAAATTACAATTTGTTTGCACATAACGACAAACAAATCATTGAGCCCATACAATACACTGGTTGAATGTTGGAGTTTATGCCATAATTAAGAATAATGAATATAATTTTTTTTTTATTACTTAACTAAATGTTTCCAAGTTTCAAAAGTAAATTTACCCCTTTTAACACACACACAAACAACAATAACAACAAATTTTTTTTTTATCAATTATAGATTTTCATATAGCGATAAACAAATCATCGAGACTATCAATACACATGTCGAATGTCAAAGGTTTTTTTTTTTTTTTTACTCAACAATATTTTCAAGTTTGAAACGAAAATTATCCGACCGTAACTCTCTATGGGAAAACGTAGAAAAATGTGACTTCATTCAAAAGATTGATGTCACTAAAAAAAAAAAAATTTAAAAAATACTAACCTCTAGGACTCCATATGTCCTTTACGCACAACAATTTCTTCGCTGAATTTTTGCTCGTCAATCTCCATTTTTTTTATTCTAACATTTACATCTTCAAAATACACAAATTATTTAAATAATTAGACAATGCAATATTCTTCAAGAATGGATTTTACTACTTTTGATAGAAACACTTTTGGTTTTTTTTTTTTTTTTTTTTTTTTACCATTCGATGATTCATCGTTTTTTTTTTTTGGTATTCATTCACCCTACTTCAAAAACTTCATTTATGCATTTTTGCATACAACTCACTTAAGTTTTCATAATGATTAATTTATTATAAAAAATATACAATAATTAATATGTTGTTGACTAATTAAAAAAAATTGTTTAAATGATTAAATCATTTGTTTCTTGTCATAACCATTATTCTTCTAACATTCATCCATAATATTTATTTTTATCAAAAAATATATTATTTTAATCAACCAATCAGAAAAAGGTTTATTTTACGGTAGGGTAAAAAAACTACTATTTGTTTTGAAAAGAAAAACATTTGTAGGTCTAGCTTACAACCCCCTCCTCAATTTTTATCTCTTCTCTCTCTCCCCACCATCTCCTCCAATTTCTTCTCCCCCTCGTGCACCCACTTTCATAGTTTTACCTCCTATACCATTATTATCAGTCCAACTACATTGGAACTGGTCAAAGAACTAGAAACTAAAATCACTTTAAGGTAAAATAGTAAAAATTACAAACTAAATTCAATCGGGTTAGTCCTCCGGGCTGGGTTTATTGTGTAACTGACCCGAAATATCCAATTCCAAATGTAAGTGGCGTAACAGTTAAGCCGGAATGCAACTGCGCATTTCTTTAATTAATTTTGTTAAAAAAAAAAAAAAGAATTTCTAAAAGTCTCTCTCTCTCTCTCTAAAGCGGATGCTTTTTTTTCATTTATTCACAAACAAATTATTAATAAAAATAAAATATTAAGAACTTGTTAGGGTTTATGTCTCTTTCCTTCCCTCCTTTCATCTTTCCCGGAATCGAATCTGAAAACCTGGAAAACTGAAGTTAATTCGTATCGCAAATCCTGATTTCGCAATTTCGCTCGAGAAACTGATTCCATCCAAGGTATTTAATCACATTTGCAATCTTTTCAAGTTACGCAGATTCAATTTCTTAGCAGTTTCTGTGATTTCTTCTTAGATTAGTTGTAATGGTTTTACATTTTGTATTATTGTATCTCTAATCTTCGCGATGTAATGTTTCAAATGGTGTAAAATTGACCTAAGTCATGTAGTTGATGCAGTTCGGAATATGTTGTTTTAGTTCTGTTGATAATAGCTTTAGTTGTTTTTCTTTTGAATTTTGATGAAAGAGGAGTTCAGGAGTTCTTACTGTTTTAGAGAAGTTCAATGCAGTTGTGCTGTCCATTGACGTATTTTGCTTAATTGAGTGACTCCTCTATTGCGTTGGAAGTTGGTGGAGTACTTGATAAGCAAGGAAGGTAAAGTTAGCGTTTGTTTGATTTTATACTGTTGTTTAACTTGCCACATTTAAGTTTTTTTTTTTTGTTTTGTTCATTCTTATTTTGAATATAAGTAATGAGTTGATAGGTTTGATATTTGTAGGAAGTTTATTGACCCCTCGGCCCTCTCAGGAATTGAAGGTTGAGTTGGATAAGCTGTTGTAGTTTGGGAATAGGAGTGATAAAGTGTGATTTTCGAAGGTTGAAGTTGTCTGGTCTTCGTTTGTATGTGAAGTGCCATTATTGGACATGTATGGGCAAGGGAACTATGCCCCTCAGTTCAGGCAAGGTCCTCCATTCCAGCAAGGCACCCCTCCTTTTCAACAAGGCCCTCCACATCCACATCCACCCCAACCCCAACCCCAACCCCCACCTCCACTTGTAAATCATCAAATCCGTTCAGTTGCACATCCTCATGTTGTTCAACCCACTCACCACCATTCTATTTACCAGCAAGGTCCACCTCCACCTCCCCCCCTACCACGGCCATCTCAGCCTTACTTGCATCCTCCTCCGAGAGTTTTTCTTCCATCTCCCTCACAAGGACAAATGGTGTATGTAAATCCACGGCATCCTCCACCACCTAGTATTGGGCAAGGAAGTCAACATGGGCAACTGGTTCCGCCACCACAACCACCTAGCTTTGTCCCTGTCTCATCTGCTCCTTTTGCTTTTATCCCACAGGGCCCGTCTGTGCATGTCCATCCTCCTTCCATGCCTCCCCCCCCTCCCCCACCTCCGCCTCCACCCTCTTCTCCTCCACCTATATCCCCATCCCCACCTGCATCTGCCTCTTCTCCTGAATTCTCAAGTAAATCTTCTATTACGTCATCTTTTATGCCCTTAAATGCTTCTTCTAGCATGCCCCATAACTTGGAGCATGCTAATACTTCAGATGATTTACCTGCATGTGGTGATTATCTAACTGTTCATGGTGGAACTAGCTGTGACATGTCTACGGTTGAAGACAGGTTGTCATCCGAAACGCAATCTCCTTCGGTTCTTCCTCCATGTAAGCCAGCTGCAAAAGAAGTTGTTCGGCAAATTGAAGTTCTTTGCCAGTACATTGTTAAGAATGGACCTGCTTTTGAAGTTGCAGCTCGTAGGAAGGAACATGGAAACCCTAAATTTTCATTCTTGTTTGGTGGTGAACCTGGCAGTGAGGCAGCAATTGCATACGATTATTTTCAGTGGATGAAAAGAAAGTGTCTTATGGAATCCAAATTGCGTAATTGGTCTGAGCAAAGTGATTCATCTTTCAGACCTTCAGAAGCTGAATCTTCAAGATATCTGAATAGATTCACAAATGAAGAGGCATCCCATTCACCTGGAAATTCTGACATGGATATGGAAGGTCAGCGCCATTAACACCATCGATACCATCTCTTTGTTAGTTCTTATTTACTGGACTAGATGTAGTTTATCAAAATTCCGTTCTAAACGAAATGAAATAATTAAAAGCGAGATATCCGTGATGAAAATTTGGTTATGAAATCAAACAATATCCTGAAAATTGTATTAGCTGTGCCCTGATAATTTTTAGCAACTTTATATTTCCTACACTAGAGTTTGACTTTCGATTTTGGGAGCTTATTCACCTGTACAAACATACCACAAGTAGTAAGTATATTTTCTTATGTTGATGGCATTGTGATATCAATTTTAAGATGATAGTAAAGACCAACTGTCATGTGCTTTAATTGTGAAGTTTTCAGAGTTCAAATCATATAAATCTTAATAATTAGTATGATTGTCAAGGTACAACCATTGATCTGTACTCTGTACAAATCTTTGTTTGAGGGTGGAGGTAGGGTGCTAGGTTATATCAAATTTGGAGATGATAACCATCAGGATTCAACCAATTAATTAAAATCAAAGATCAATTAAAGTATAAATGGTTATTAGAGTTTATTAAATAATATGGTATAGATCCTGTACATTTTTATATAAGATTAATAAATAGATGAAAATAATATTAGAGTCCAAAATTTAATAAGGAGAATATGTTATACTGTTTTTTTTTTTTTAACTGAGAAGAAGGATTTCACCTTCTAAATTGCGAAGTTATATAATATATATGCATTTTAATGAGCGTCTTTCAATTTCAGTACAGATGATATAGGTTACTGCAAAAGGCGTTCTTAATTAAATTTGACAGAATTTCACTTGAAATGGCATTGGAAGCCATATTTTGCTGACCTGTGAGAATATGTATCTTTTGTTTATATTAAAAATGTTGTCTTTTGCGTTGGTTGCCACTTGAGAGCAATTACAATATTCCCAGTGTTATAGTATGTATCTACGACAATACTGGCATGCAACTTACAATTTATGAATTATATTTGATGAGCTGAACCTTTCTTTCTGTTGTACAATGTTTTATAGATGACACTGCCCAGCTCAACAAAGACCAGGGTATCGGTGCTTCTGTTGAACTTCCAAAAGAGTCTATTTCGATGTACAACTTGAAAGAGCAGCAACTTGAAAATCAGTTTCTGACAGATAAATCAACAGCCCGGAATGCATCATCAATAATTGAGTCAACTTATGATATCACTTTATCGGCTAAGAACAATAAAGGTCCGGACTTCGTATTTATATAACTATTATGGCGTTTTAGATTTTCTCACTTGCGGCGTTCAAAAGCTGCAGGGCTTGTTATCTCTGAATTTGAAATTTCGTATCTAATTAGGAAAAGGTTATATTTTGGTTGAAAACTTGAATTGGAAAAAAAAGAAAAGAAAAAAAGAAAAACTATTTATACGTGTCTGCAGACACATATGCTGTAAAAATTAAAATACATGTTAATGCTAAAGGTGTATGTATCATTTAGAAGAATTTCTGATAAACTATTACAGATTCTTATTTTTTGGTTCTTCCGTTATGTTCATGTCTTTAATGCCGACTGTGTGGCAGTCAATTCATGTTCCAGGAAGTCATATCGACTGTGTGTCTTGCGTAAATTGGCACTTCCAATCATTGACAATTCTTTCTTTTTTGTACATAAATTAATTACTATGTTTTCGTGCGTTCATGCCATAAAAAATGTCTTTTTTTCCTCCCATGCCCAGAAGACTGCTTTGCATTGCATTGTTATTTTCTAACAGGATAGAACTCTTTCCAGAATATGATCACATCTCTTCGCAGAGCTCTGCTGAGGCTTCTGAGGGCAATTTAGATGCAAGCACTCAGAATTCTACAGAGCTCGTTGACAATTTAACTCCGCCTAAAGCTTCTCCAGCTGCTGCTTATAAGGACAAGCTAGACCCAGTCGGTAAAATTGGAAGTCCATTCCGACTTATACAAGACTATGCATCTGATGACAGCGGTGAAGCTGATGATGGGGCGCGTTTTGAAGATGTCAGCCCTGAAAGGGTTTCCCCTTCAAATACAGTGGGTAACACAAATTTGCATGAAGATGAGGGAACTAACCTGGAGATGAATACACACTCCCTTAGCTGTTCAATTTCTGGAAAGAGATCGACATCTCTCACTGCGTCAAGTTTATTATGTCGTGCTAACATGCCAAACATAGGTACAGAAACAACTAAAGTGGTAGAGGCAATTCATGTAGCTTCTGGTTCATTGGACGTAAGTGCTAAAAATAATGAGCTTCGGAATGATAATCGTGAATGTCGACATGATCTGGTTCATAGAGATTCTTTGAGAGGTGATGGTGATACTAGTGGTAAGCTTCAGAGGGGAGGTGAGAAACAGGGTTCAGCTGCACTAAAAGTGGATGAATTTGGAAGGATTGTTAGAGAAGGTGTCAACGATAGTGACTCTGATGTAGAGCACTATAAAAGGAGACGTTATAGGAGAGGCCGAAGTCGATCACCCTTGGATAGGAGGAGGAGGAGAAGCCGCAGTCCACGGAGGAGATACGAGAAGAGAAATCGTTCTCGCAGGTATGTCATATCTCTTAGTTGTATATTGTTAGAGATTCAGATGACGAACCTTCTACATGTTCTTTTTGTTCTTTTTGTTGTGCAACAGTTACCCTTCCGTGCAATTATATATATATTGTTATAAAATCCTTTGGAAAATATGCTAAAGGTTAGTATTGTCTTTCAGTTGGTCTCCTAGGAAGCGAAGAAGCATGAGCAAGAGCAGGTCTCCGTCTGCTTTTAGGGACACTGGGGAGGTCTCTGGCGAGAAAATGAAACGGGATAGAGATCAGAGACTTGAATGCTTTGATTTCTCTAAAGGAAGATGCTATCGTGGAACATCTTGCCGTTTTCTACATCGTGGATCAGGAACTAGTGATGCGACCAGGCGTTGTAGAGGCCGACAGCAGCAACATGTGGAAGCTCCACAGGATTTGAGGAAGTCTGAGGATAATATAGAACAGGCCAAAAATGAACGCGTTACCATGGAAGAGGATATAACAAAAACTAAAATGCCTTGGTCTGTAACCTCGGTTGAAATTGGTGAATCAGCGACTACTGTTGTTGCAAACATCGATCCATCTGATGTTCAAGAGGCGATTGAGCAAGTGATTGAAGTTCGACAAGTGCAAAAAGTGTTGGAGTCACAAACTATTCAAGATAATGAAAATTCGAAACTACCAGAGGAGAGTAACGATCCTTTTGTGGCAGCTCAACCTCCAGCTGAGTCTGAAACCCGAGATATATCTGGCAGAACTCCTTCAAGTGAACCTTCCTTGGAAGAAACTGCAGTTTGTCATGTATCCCAAGCCAATGTTTCCAATGGCAAGGTCTCAGAAACCAGTGCTTCTGCCTTTCATGGTGAGCAGTCCTTACATGCTCATACAGCTACAAGCCTTCCTTTTCTTCATGAGAGTTTTGCATCTCAACATCCGGCAGCAAAACAGTTCCATCCCCCCTATTATTCAGCTGGAAATTATCAGTTTCAGCATTCCCAGTTACCTCCTCCTACTCTAGTCAGTGCACAAGTGTCTCAGCCACCGAGGGATTACAACTTACCACCAGTAGCCACAAATGTCTATTCTCAGTCTGCGGCAGTGGAAAATCGTCCTCCCTATCAGGCTTCTCTAAATGATCCGTATTCTCAATCATCAGCTCCATCAAAACTCGCTTGGACCTCCCTGCCGCCACCACCTTCTTATGTGCATGGATCAACTTTTACTGCTGTCAGCCAAATTCAGGGTTTTCACCCCATGCAGTTTCAACAATGTTCCATACCTTTAATGAGGCCTTATCAGCATGGAGTGCCCAGTCACTCTCAGTCAAATGAGTCTCGTCCTCCAACTTTCCCTCCAACTGGGGAATTCCAGGGACCTGCCCTTTCTACTGAAGGTACGCAGAACCAACCATTTGAAGACCCCAAAGTTCTCAAAGACGATCGTTTTTCACATCCTTCAGTGCTTGATGGAAGTAGGTTTTCTCGTGGGCCTTCACAAGTTTCATCTATGCATTCTCAACATCAGCTTCCAGAAGAACATCATGTTCCCCTTCAGGTTCATGATGCTTCTCCGAACTTCCAAACACTGCCAAATCAGAGATTTACTAGTTTTATGGCACATGACATGCACACTGAGGCTGTGCCTTTTTCAAATGAATCAACCGTGAAGCAATTGCATACTTTCGCGGATGGCAGTTCACATCACCCAAAGGAAGATTTTGGTACTCCTGCAGCAAATTATTCTTTCACGCAGCAGCAGCACCAACCAAGTTTTGGCATGCAGTGGTCTGGCGCAAGTAATTTTCCTTCACATTTGAGTTCTGCTGAAAATATTGGTCCATCTATAAGAAGATATCCTATGAGCTTGGATGATGGTAAACCATCTCACTTGTCTGTTCCAGGGGGATCTAACATTTCAACGCACTTTAATCCTTTTGTATCTACTTTCGACAATGTACCTGATAGCTCCAAGTATAACTCAAATTTCAAGCAAGATAGTCTCATAAACCCAATAAATAGATACGATTCTCTTGCCAGGATCCAAGCTTCACCATCAGATTCCAACAGGTCGAATGTCCAAAGTTTGAGAAAATCAGGTGTGTCATTGCTAACTTTCCCATTTCGTGATTTTACAATTATATACGGCCAAATGATTCTTCTATTGAAGGCTTTACAGTTACACAGACTAAACTTGTGAGTGGATTAACTGCAGGTGACCCATACGACCCATTGTTTGACAGTGTTGAACCTTCTTTAAAAGTGTCAAGGATATTTGGGAATGTTGAAGGAGGAAACCTCACCAATGATGTCTTAAGAAAGTCTGTCGCTGCTCAATCCTCCAATTCACTCACTGGCTCGAAAGAGCAGATAGAGGCAATAGTTGCTGAAAGAACATCATCTCCAGAGAATGATGAATTCGGTGAGACTGCAATAGATACAGAGGTGGGTGCTATGGAGAGTGGGAGCCCTGATAATCCGACAGATATAGAAGGCAAGGCCATGGGAGATGTTGAAATTGATCAGGTTCAGTCCAAAGGAAAGAGCAAAAAAAGCAAGGATTCTCGATCGATGAAACTTTTCAAGGTTGCCCTTGCAGATTTTGTGAAGGATCTGCTGAAGCCATCATGGCGACAGGGCAACATGAGCAAGGAGGCATTCAAGACAATTGTTAAAAAAACTGTTGATAAGGTTGCTGGAGCAATGAAAAATCATCAGATACCCAAGGGACATGTAAAAATAAATCAATACGTTGAGTCATCACAGCGGAAGTTGACTAAACTTGTAATGGTAAGTACCTGCTTTACCAGTCATTTCATCTTTTCATCATTTAATATGAGCTGTAAGCCCTATGCAACTAGGTGGGTTTATTACACGGCTTATGATTAGAGTTGAATAGGCTATGGGCAAAAAACAAAACAAAACAGAGAAGATGATAAATATGCACACACTTACAGTCATTCCCACTACTTAATACTCTGATGTTTCAAACTCTTGTGCAAGAGACCCTAAATAATTGAATACTTATTATTCCTGCCAATATGTCATATAATTTATGGGTGTTTTGCTATTATTTTGTACTTGTCCTTCAATCTGCTACTGTATGTTTGCTGTCTATAATGAGTGTCACCGTACCAAGCAAAACATAAAATTTGGTACTTGTATACTTTATTGGAATTAACTATAGAGCAAGATCTTGCATGTGGTTTTTAGCAAAGGGTTGTAAAGTTTTTATTAATTTCAACTTGTTTTTAGCACTATAACCAATTGGTAGTGACCCCTTGTGCTTTCCTATTTAATGCCTCCTGGACCATAGGCTAATGTAGCTAATTCACCAGAGTACTTAATTATGAACCAATCTTTGGATTGACACATCACTGAAATTATATAGAAAGGGTCTCATGGAACTTACATTTTTCTTTGTGGAGCTTTGCAAATTCTGTAATAGTAAGGGCTCGGTATATGTTATCTTGGTGTGTTGAGAAACAGTGTTGATATTTAGTAGATGGAATTCGTAACTGTTTTAGAATGTAGTCAAGTGATGGATAGGAATGGGTCATTGTTGGCGGTCATTACATGAGTGGGTGGATCATCAAATATATGTGTAATGAATTGTCAAGCTGGAACTATGGAACCTATTAATTGGTAACATTTTATTGTTTTCTCATTAAAAGTAGAATTCTTGAGGTCATTTAGATCTGCCAATTCATCTTTAACGAAACTTGCTGCAATATACTGAAGTTATATATATATAAATTCAAGGTGCTAATCTATTGCAGTTTTTTTGCTAAATACTTCTGCAGGGCTATGTGGATAAGTATGTGAAAGCATAAAAATGAAATTGCTTTAGCCTGCTGCAGTTCCCGCAGGAAATTGTGAGCGGAGATGGTGTCAAGGGCCAAGCTTAAGAATTTGTGTTGCAAAAGCAGGCCTGTTAACCAGGTAAACGTAGTGAAGAAGAAATCTGAAGCTTCAGAAGACATTTTAGGGAGCTCGTTAACATGTATGTAACCCAGTTTCTTTTAACTTTTAAAGGTATATTTTCTACTTCTGATTTTATTTGATTGAGTCTTTGTAAAATATCTCACATCACTAACTTAGCTTTTTTAGTTATCTACATCTTCCAGAACAAAATCTCAATATATGAAACACTTTTTTGTACAAAGAAAAATGCTAAAAAAAAATTCTTCCATTTTGTCTCTCACTACCACCTCACTGACTTGGTTTAGAAAATTTGTTAGAATCATCAAGCATTGTATATTCTGAATATTGCAGTAATATGTATCAGGTTAACTTGAGATTCCGCTAAAATGCTAAATATACATCCTGAGTATTCAACATCTGTATTGAATATTTGCAGAAGCTTGAGGTTTGTGTATCCTGAGAAGACAATAAAAACCAAAGGCTTCCTAGGATAACTTTTAATAATGATAGGGACGGAGTTTCCTTTTTTTTTTTTGTACTTGGGTAAGAGTCATCAGCTTTACCTTTAAAAGTAGGTTCACGTGTCATGTAGAATTGTTAGACAGTATAAAGTTAGAACGTTTGGGTAGATATTAAAAGAAAATGCAGTAATTGAAAGATGGCTATTACAAATTATTAAGCACGGATGTTATGATTGATGTAGATGGCATCTGGAGAGATCATCTTGAGGGATGCATCCTTGCTCCGAAATTATTATAACTTATAATCATAACTAATACTTGGCCTGCTCCCATCTAATTCCGAATATAACAAGCAATCCTTGACATGCAAAAAAAAAACTCTGAGCACTTCGGCTACTAAGGTGGTTGGACTTCTAGAGGGAGGCCAAGAAGCAGTGGAAGACTCTGGAGTGCTGTTGAGCAAGCTGAAACCAAAACTCTCTCTTGGCATGCCTTGGAAAAACCAGAGTACTAATTACTAATTAGTTGCTGATTTCAAGAAATTTCAAAGAAAAAGGGGAGTGTCTTTGCTTCAAATCCCTTGGAATGAGAGACTTCAAGATTATGAAAAAACATGTGAACCTGATCAATGGGCCTATGGGAGAACTTTTAAACTTATTTTAGGCTGGCAATTATGTATAAGTTCAGGGATGGGTTGATTTTGAGTTATATATCCAATAGATTGAAGCAGTTGTATGAAATTATCTATACATCTAATAGATTGAAGCAATTGTCTCAAAGTATGCTGGACTGTATTGGTTACCTCTTAAAAACCACAAATTTTGACCTGTTTCTACGTTTTAGACTTGCCTTGGTATGAACATTAACACAAACTCACAAGCCATGGTTATCCATTAATAATTAAACATCTAATGCAACAATGTGTAAGAATCCGTAAGAATCGAAAACTCTTTTTTGGTGAATGAGCTGCCATTAGCTTTAAGCAATCACCAAGTTTGTCACATGAAAAACAATCTATTTGCTTTCGTTCTCTAAGCATGATCTTCAAACTGTTGCAGAAGATTGTTAGCGTCAGTACCTGAAAACAATATCCTTCAGATATCAATGGGAGCCTTTCCATTTGGGACAAAATTTATCAACCACGTGATTGGGGGAAGAGATTCACACCGCCTTTATAAATTCCTCATTGAAGATGAAACCTGATAATCCTGAAAGGCATATGCTCTTTGCTGATTCTTACTGCTCATTAGGAACACTCGCAAAGTTTCTTTGAAAGCAAACAGGGAACCATAGAAGTTTCCAAATCGCACCATGAACTGCATAATTCAGGAGGCCTCTCAACTTTCAATCTCCAGAATTAGACGAAGCGTCTCCTGAACAAGCACAGTGAAATCTGTACAAAAAAACCAAACCAATCAATGTTATGCATCCAAGATTAAAAGCACCAAAGCAGGATTCTTCTCGCAGCTTAAAAAATTCGAACAAATATGCACTAGGGTTCCCGCTCTTCAAAAGAACAAGGGAACATGGCAAGCAGTGCATAACTAATAGAATGCCAAGAATGAAGTATGTTAGACATAAATAGTTCTGATTCCTTGCAGTTGGTGCCGAAAACACTTTATGCCAAAAAATTTTAGGGTCCCCGCTTTTTGAACTACTGTTATCTGTCATTTGTCACTGCAAGCTTTTATTATGGAATCTACGTCACGATCCAAATAACAAAACAAAAAATAGTGTTGGCATTTTACCTAATTCACTTGTTCCAGAGACCTTAACTCTGCGCAGCAAAATATTGAGGGGCCAACTCAGGTAACCACAACGGATCTATTCGTGTTATATTGCGAATGAAATCGTCATTCGTACGAACAAGTTCATTGAATATAATGCATTCTGGCTTTGTCCGAAAGAACACTGAAGAGGGATGGATCCGTACTATCTGGGAGTTAGCCAGTGCCCTGACACAAAAAAGTGGAAGTGAATGCCTAATTTGTTTATGACATTACTTAATAAAAATTAACTTTGAAATGAAAACTAGCAGAAATCATTAAGACATTAGAGCACATTTCATCCTATCAACAAAGAGCGCACAACAAGACATCATGTTTGGGAAACATTTCCGCAGTTGTCAGTCTCATCATCAGCCTTGAACATACAGCAAGAGACATACCTGTAAGAACCATCAGGCTGTTTCAAAGCTGCATTGAGGAAAAAGGATGCAGCAAGGCATCTTCGAAATTGAAGCATTTCATCTCCGCATGAAGTAACACGCAAACCCATCTGTTCAACGTGTCCTCTGATTTGACTGCAGGAAGACACACAACTCTGTAAGGAACTTCGGATGTGCATGAGCTAAAATGCAACAGATGGACTGATTGATTGACATCATTGTTCATCAGGACTGTTGTGACAATAAAGAGTAGACATTTATCCAAAATGTTAATGTCATAATACTGTAAAAGGGTATCAAACATACATAAGGTGATTGCAGACAAGAATTAAGTGAGGGATTGCATGTATCCTGTGGTTGGATAGCAAGAAATTGTAGATAACATAAACACATCCTGGGAAAATATTGTATTCTAGCTTCTTGGTAATGATGAAATTTGAGAAAGCCAATGAAATTGAGATAAACATTGGAAAATAGTTTCTTGAAGGTAAGCTTGAATTCTTAATATAGTTTGAAATTCTCCAAAGTCCAAATTACCACGGAAATAGTTCAAGGAGCACAGGTAAATCCACAACAGGGTAAAACCATTTTTTCAAGGCCTTCTTTTTTTTGCTTAATGGACAATTTTTGACAATTATTATTGACAGAGAGAAGATGTTGGAGTCTTCTTGCTGCTATCAATTTCACAACATGCCAACAAGACAGATCAAGTTTACCCTTTACGTAGGCTATATAGCTAACCTGTGAATATCTCTAGCATGCTTTAGGGAACGGCTGTTTATAAAATTGTCTCTGCACCACTTCCCCAGGCTTCTTTCAGCCGTTTTATCCTTACTGCCTGACATTTTTCTCTTCTCCAAGAACTCAGCAGAAGTCCGAAAAACATTCATCAAGGTCAGATGATCTCCCTCCTGGCTTGCAAAGCTCTTCTTTGCATCTCTTGCCTGACCATCAAAACAGAATATGGATTTTTTATGGGGACAAGGGGCATCTATTTATTTTGATAATCGAAATAAAAACAGCAGAATTTCAATAGCTTTATTCTCAATGCTATTAAACTTCACAATATGACATGTTTTGGAGAAAAACATAGTTGCAATAGCTCCACTGATTTTAGAAATCAAGTTATCTTCAGTGTGTCCTATGAGGCATAAAGGTGTCATTTGAAGGAAAATGCAGCAAGGGAAGCATACTTCACTAATCTTGCATTTTGGGAAACAATGAAAATCATATGATAGCCCAGCAATTTAAAGAACCTACTGATCCAATAATTTTGCTTATGAGGTATCTTGTGAATGTTTTACAAACTTTTACGTGATCGTTAAAATTTTGGAGAGAAACCAGCAATGTATTCTCAAGGTCCACTTATTCTCAATGAGAATATCATCACCTCATCCTAGATTCCACTGGCCCAAGTACTGTTGGGGGCCAAAGTGCCCTCCACAGTAGCCTTTTTTTGTTGGTGTGCTAACCCTAGGAAAAAAGTTGACTACAGATAGCCTCCATAGGTGTGGTAAGATTAGTGTTAATTTTTGTCCCCTATCTTATGAGGCTGGGAAGCCTGTCAGAGTCAGTCATTTGCTTATTCATTGTTGTTTTTATTACTCTGTGTGGGGTTATATCATCAGTCTGCTTCTCTGAAGTGGGTGGGTCCCAAGTTGGCCAGTGACCTCTTCTTGATGTGGTGGCAATTAGGGTCCTCTAGGGTGAGACAGAAACTTTGGGGTATAATTCCTTCGTGATCCTGTGGGCATCTGGTTGGAGCGGAATCAGAGATATTTCCAGGATCGTTAGCAGGACGTTGCACTCACCATCCTTTGACATCAAAGGTCTCTTATGGCTTTGGTGTAAGAGATGGGCGGACTACGGAGAGATACCTTAAAATTCATTTGTTTTCTCATGGGAGTCTGTTCTCTTTGAATTTCTCATGGGAGTCTGTTCTCTTTGAATCTTGATGTAGTTTTTTCTAGTTTCGTTATATGTTTTATAGCCAGGGATATCTCATCCCTTGGTGACCTTGTATTGAATCATTTTATAAATATATTATGCCCGTTTACCTCTCAAAAAATGGATGTCCAGTTATCCTCAAAGAGGTATGTGCACATGGACTGAAACTGCTTTCAATTTGATTAGGATGACACCACTCCACAAAACTTTGTAACTAATCTTTTATGGTGTCTGTCGATAGTGGAGCTCACTTAATATTATATACCATGAATACTTAAAAAAGATAATACTCAATGTTCAAGTTGTTTAAAACCACAATATCATACAAAATCCATAATGAAGAACACTGCAGTTGTAAATAGGTGATGGAACTATGTGTGAGAAAGATCAACATACCTCTTTCATCTTCTCACGAGGGGTGTAAAATATTGAGTCCACCGAAAGCATTGCAACAGTTATCAGCATTTCCTCCAGGCAGTTGAACTCACTAGCTAAGATCAGAGATTTTGCATAAATAGGGTCCAAGGGTAACCGAGCCATTTGGTTCCCAACCGGATTAGAGAGCTTATAATCATCAGTCAGAGCTCCTAACAAGAATAAATGCTCCAAAGATTTGACAATAGCCATCCTGTTTAATTTTCGAAGATTCAAACACAACTTCTATACAATAAACCTATATTATTCAGTTAAAACAAATGCTTTTTTTCTTTCTTTCTTTCTTTCGTTCTTTTTTATTTTTTTTTTATTTTTTTTTGAGAGAGTAATCCATGAAGTTGGCAATTATAATCGGGCGACTCTTTATGCAAAAATGTCAAGTTTAATCATTTTAGTCAGTCGGCACACCAATATTTACAGGACAGATATTACATCATAAAAGCTTAAATGATCAAAATTGCAGTCCATACTATATAAAGAAAGCAAAGAAGATAAAGCTTATGCAGGATATTTGACAGCCAAGCTCAGAAGAAATAAAAAAATTTAAAACATTTTTGACCAGTGATGTTATAGCAGGAAAAAAAAAAATCAAAAATAAAACAGAGGTTCTTTTTATGGTTTTCATAATTCACCTTGAAGGTTTTTCCATGAAGTCGAACCCGATAATATCATCAACTCCTAGAGCCTTGAGCTGTAGAATAACATTAGACAGGTTGCACCGTTTGATCTCTGGCACAGTGGAATCGGCAAGTTTAGCGAATTCACTCTCTGGGTACAAGCGGAAACACTTCCCAGGTCCTTCACGCCCTGCACGACCACTGCATTATGGACATGTTAATAGTTTCTTTTTCCACCATTATTATATGATCATCAATACAAGCATGTCCAGTTTTGTTACAGTCCAATGAATCGTTATACATGAACAAATAAGAAAAGGATATTGACAGTAAGGATCAATTGAGTGGGTTTGAAAAATATGCCTTAGTTTATATGTTAAGTAAACAACGGACACATCATTGTCTACAAGTTTGTATGTGACTATACGCCTTGACGAAATTATACTTGAGGGTAATATGATACTAAATTGATTCTTCATGGAATTAATAAAATTAAGAGAAAAGAGGCAAAATGTGATAAGATGTTAGACATGCAAACATTAAATGTATTACGTGAGCACATCTAAGTGCAAAATCCGAATCACCTAAAGAATTTTGTTACTTTAATAAAATTTATAACAGCTATGAAAAAAAGGACGTCACAAAACTCTTTAGCCAATGAGTAGTCCCAAATTATTTTATGAAAATTCTGATATGCTAAACCAAAAGTTAGCAGTATCAAACACAAGGCAATATCTCATCGACATTTTGGAATTGCCTGTTATGTACACAAGCTAGAATTGAGTTGCAAAGTTTGGTTAAGCTGCATATATGAATGGCTCAGCATAACTACCTCCTCTGAAGAGCTTGTGCTTTTGATGTTGGAATAGTAATCAACGATTCCATCCCTGTGCGTGGATTGTAACAGCGTGCTTTAACCAATCCGGGATCAATGACATACTTAATGCCAGGAATAGTTACCGATGTCTCAGCTATATTTGTTGCCAGAATAACCTACAAGATATAAATTTGTAATCTATGCATAAGTGCGGTTATAGCTTGATACATAATAACTTTTGGGGGAAAAAAAAGATAACAAAAGCAGATGCATCATAAACGTTGAAAAGTTTATATCCTTCTTTGAGTTTCTAAAATGTGGAAAATATAAATTCACAACTTTGTAAAGTTCTAAAAATGGGGAAAAAGGTGTTCTTAAATAACAATAAAACAGAAATGAAATAGAAAAGCAACACTATAACTCAATTTTTTATGAAAAAAAAAAGGTAAATAAACACAAGCAGTATGAAGACAGAGGCCTAAAAAACATAAGAAATAACAAATACTAAGAGACTACTTTTTCTTCTTATTGATGATATAAATTTGCAAGTTAATCAGGAGTGAGTTTTAGCATGCTTCTAATATCACTTGAACTACGAATGGACAACAACACCAATCTTTTTGAATACTAAAGATGGTTACCATAAACAAAATTGTTCTCCTAACTTCATCTCCACTTTCTATCCAACAAAAAGTGCCATTTTCAGATTGAAAGAAGACGTGACTCTAACCTGTGATTCATTGAACATTTATCTAGATAACATTCATGCTGCAATAAAATATTAAAATGTAACATCACCCGATATCTGAGAAATGCTCTACACAACTTTAGGACAATATAAATTAAATAGTCGAAGTCATGTCTGTGAGTCTGTCCTCTTAATGATATTACAAATCAATTAGACTTAAAAATAATCTCAGATTTCCCTATGAAGGGTTTTACACCTTCTTATCACTCATCGCAAAAAGGTTGTTTTGTGATCAACAACATAGCCTTCTTTTAGCTATGTGTTTTCCTTGTTTTAATTAAGGCAAGGTCCCAGGACATGAGATTATTCATGTCCATGAAAATCCATTTTTTAACTCAAAGACAAAATTCAGACTAATCATTTTTGCACAAAGCACTCAACATGGAACTGAAATGAGATGGAGTCAAGAATCAAGCAACTTAATAAGCCTTGTAATCCACATGATAGGTGAAATGAAGAAAAAATTTAGCATCATAAAGTACCTTTCGAAAACCAGATGGAGCTGGCCTGAATACTAGCATTTGTTGTTCTGATGGAAGAGATGAAAATATAGGAACAGTTTGAATTTTATGTTTGTCTTCAGGTAATTGCTGAACTCGATCTTTAACTAGCCTTTCCATAGATTCTATCTCTTCTTGACCAGTCAAGAATACAAGTATATCGCCAGGGCCCTCCTCCAAATGAATCTAGTATAAAGAAGACATTATATTTTAAATTATGAAATCAACATAGAGAACATAACTAGTAACAACTGCTAACAAACAAGGCTCAAAAACCTCATAACACAGAAGTGCTCAAAACCTCAAGTGGATGAGTCAATCTTTTGTCAGATGTCTCAACAGGGACTATGAAAACTCATCAAAAACTACATATAAATTTGGGTAAGCAGTTATAAGTACTCTAGAAAAAATCTCAAAACACAATTTTTTAAAAGGCGAACTTTAAGGTTTAATTCCTTATTACAACTGAGATACATTCATATTCAAATCGTTTATAAGAGTTTGTAAGATGTTGTGTCAAAATTGAATGAAGCAACTCAAACGCAGTTAATCTCTACATACAGTAAATTTATTGTAGTTCTGTACAACAAAGTGTATACAATCAGATTCTAGCTAGGTAGATGGTGTCACGCACTTAATTTATGTCCCTTGTCTTCATTAGCTTTTACAATCAAAATACAAGTTGCATGAAAACCCACCGCATGAAGTGCCCGGTTTTGCAATCCGTAGTGCTGGTGCATTCACATATTGTAAGTGGAAGACTGGTGTCGGTTCTAACACAAAGTTCTCAATGTTGAGCTGTGCAATTTTATACTCCCTCTCTACCCTGAAATCATTTGTTTTCCCATTGGCAAACGTTTATGTGTTGAAAAGTTGCATTTACACATTACATTCCGACAGAAATTAGTTCTTTGAATAGTATTGGAAATTTTTGTTAATAAGCATAAGAAATCTAAAAGAACTCTGAAGGAGATATTTTTAAAATAGTCGATCGTGTAGAGTAGTCAATTTAAAGGATATTAAAATGAGTAACAAAAGCTATTGTAGTACATATGAGATGCAAACATAATCTATGATGTTGACTAACTACCTGAAAAACAGTAATCAAGGCTGCTTCTAAAAAATCACGTTCAGCATGAAGAGTATAAAGTATATCTACAGGGTGTTGCCTCCCTTGAATGTGTACAGCTTTAGCACCGCCGAAGTAGTCTGAAAATCCTTTTGCATCCAAACTGGCAGACATAATAATCAACTTCAGAGGAGGATATTTTCGTCCCTGGCATGGAATCAGAAGACTGAAGCATTGACTGTTTTCATTGTCATCCATTGCACTATTATTGTGGGACTTATTTTTTTCAGTATTGCATTGTTGACTACTAGATTGCGACCTTGCCTTTTGTACATTTTTCAACAAACCCAAGAGCACATCAGTATGGACTGTTCTCTCGTGAGCTTCATCAACAATGATAACTGCATATCTAGAGAGAAACGGATCCAGTAAAGCCTCCCTATAAACACATCGAACCATAAGTTAGTACATTACATACCAGATGAAAGCTACTGCTATAACTTTCAAAGTTCTTCAATAATCTCTCAAAGCTAAAACTTCTATATCCGTTTGACACTTTGACCCATTACACACTTTTCTACGGGAAAAAAAAAGAAGCCATAGACTATCCCATGTGTGGTAAGTCCCCTCAACAAGGACATATTATAACAACAAGCACTTACCCCTCCACTAGGGGACTCTGAATAGAAAGAAGAAAATGACCAGGATAATAAGCCCTTTTATGCAGTAAGTCAGTAACACACAGTCCGTGAATATGAATCCAACAAATTCTATTCATAATGTCATAAATGAAAGTTATAAGTTACATGTAAAAAGAGCTCTAGGTTCTGGAGATGCATTAAAATACAAACCAATCCAGGTATGCTCGTTTTGTCAATAGAAAAAACTGAAAAGGTTTTGCTGATTTGATTACAAAAGATTTGATTTACCTCAGCAACAGTCCATCCGTCATGTATTTGATCCTAGTTGAGTTTGAAGTCATATCCTCAAATCTAATGGAATAGCCAACCCTTTGGCCCAACTCAACACCACATTCCTCTGCCACACGTTTTGCAACAGTAACAGCAGCAACACGACGAGGCTGAGTAACGCCTATAACTTTCCCTTCACGGCAGAATCCACCATTGAATAAAAACTGCGGTAATTCTGCAGAATATGGTTTTTAGCAATAGGCTGTACTGATAATATGTTGAGTCCAAAAACTGTAAAAATTAATTATAAAAATCAAAGGAGTACAAATAATTTATGTTAGTGTTAGGCCAAAAAACTTACGCGTTGTCTTTCCACTTCCAGTTTCACCGACTATAATCAAGGTGTCATTCTTCCTCACCTCTTCAACAAGTCGCTTTTCAACTAAGACAATTGTGACAACAAGAATAAGATAATGGAAATGAAACTAGAGAATAATATACATTTTCGACCACAGATTGTTAGCAACATATCCGAAGGACGGCATCAAATCCCTTTTATCAGCATTAGTATATTTTCATGAGAGAGATCTATAAATGGGAGATTAAAAAATAAAATAGATGCACGAGACATTTTTTTTTTTTTCCAGATAAAAGTAAAGCCACAGTCCTCTCATTACAGATTTGTACTCTACTACTAACATAACAAGCACACCACTCGGCAAAAATCTTTTTAACTTGGACATTCGAAGCTTATGAAAATGCAATGCAGAAGAAAAACAAAAACTAGCTATGTATATCATTAGTCATTACCAATTTTATTTTGAATACACAAAAGCCACTGATAGAGATAGCATTATAGCAAAAACATCTCGTATATTAGTTAAGTTGTGAAAGTAAATCAGCATTGTAAGCATATTAGTAAACTGCTTAAAGCTTTACTATCACACTGAATCATCAATAAGAAGATTTTCAAAACTAATAGAAAATTGTAAATGCCTTTTAAACTAAAAAAAACTAAATAAATGATTACCTGAAGCAATAGGTAGAGATTTTCTCTGCTGAGCAAGTCTTTGTTTCCTAAATCATAAAAAACAAAAAAAAAAAAACTTAAAATTATATAAACTGATTGCAATTTGCAAGAGATTGAAATAGAGTCTTATATACAGAAAGAGTTGAAATAGTTACCTAGCAAAGAAATCATCTTTATTGCCGTTTTGAATATTCTTTTTGTTTAATTGAGTTGAACTTTTGATAGAGTTTTCAGTAGTACGAAGTTCGGAATACGCCATCGATGATAATGAAGAACAGAGAGACAGAAAGATGAGAGAAGCAAGAAGAAGAAGAAGAAGAAGAAGAAAGAAAGAGGCGCAGTGGCGGACGAGAGAGTAGAACAGGGAGACATATAGACCGGGCCTCATGCTTATTGGAGGCCCAATATCTTCTTGTCGGTTATGATTCTCAGGCCTATAAAATAGGCCCATGGATAGAAATAGCGGTGTGGGGTGCAAATAGCGTGAAAACAAGGGTTCTCTTACTTCTCTCTCAGACAAACGAAGACTTTCTTCAGTTCTTGTAAGTAGGCTTTAAGAATCATTTTGTTTGGCTCGAAGTCTAGAATCCAGATAGAAACAACTAAAATCAAACTCAAGTTCAGACGCCAAAGTTGTTTTCAGTTTTCGCATCAACAAAATGTACGGACTCCAAACCCTAGTTTTTTTCTTTCATTCTGTTTGAGAAGATTACGATTACTTACATTTTCATCAATCTTGTTGTTGAATTAATTGATAAACAAGTTATTAAATCTTTCTGATTCGATTCAATGTTCAATGTGTGTTTTTCAACAAGATTTACTATTGCATGTACGCTTTGATACACTTTTACATTCACTTGTCTTGTTTATTTTGTTTTGTTTGTTCGGAAATTTGCATTCTAAAGAGAAAAGGGGGATTTTGCATCTGTGTGTTAAATACTCTTTATAAATTTGGGATTTTTTTTTCCTTTCTGTTTAATTGGTATGTTGTAAGTGTATAATGAACTACCCCGACACACACAAACATCTGAGTGGAGTTGACTGGCAAATTTTAACGATAGATGAGATTAGCTGCTCAAGGGACCATCTGTAGTTTTAATACTTTCCTGCTGTTAGTACTCGTCAAAGTTTTTTCAAGTTGCAAACTTTTTCTTTGTTTAGCAATCATACCCCTTCTTCTGACTATATGCTGCTCTCTTTGATGTTAAAAGATGGTCCATATTAAAACTTTATTGTGCCAAGACCAATTAATCACATTTTCTTAACAATGAAAAAATTACCTATCATCTTACTCTTCTTGAGGCAATATACGTATATATGTATATATTTCTTGGAAATCCTCAATTACATGCATCTAAATAATGCCATCCTATAATTTATTATTGCCACGTCAGATGTTTGTTTCAAGTTGATAATGAATATCGACTGTATAATTCTTCAATTTGTACTTTTTTAAGCCCTTTCATTTTCTTGTTTCTAACTCTAGGAGATTATAGACACATATTTGGTTGTTGAAATAAGGATCTGCACTGTTATTGGGCTGGAATTCACATGGCTTTTGTTACGTTGCAGGACAGAACCAATAAGTAGTAAATTAAAAAGAAGCAATTGAGAATCATAGCTTTTGAGGGAGACATGGAGGGTGTAGAAGAGGATCTAACTGAGGGTAGAAAGCAAAAAGAAGTCCAAGTTTATCGATCAAAACGTAAAAAAGAACCTGAAGTTTCCTTGAATAAGCGTAGCGGCTCCAGTATTGAAACTTCTTTGGAAAACAAAAATCAACCGCTGGTATCTTCATTCGCAAAACCAGTACTGGGAAAGTTGGATTTTGTTTTGGCATTAAAGTGCCCAAACTTGAGTGAGGAGAAGACAGTAAAGAGGAGTAAGAAGTTGCCTCAGTCTTTGGAAAATAACAATGTGGACCAAAATATGGTGGAGGCTCGAACAAAAAAGACAGGTGAACACAAAAAAGAGTGTGCTGTTCAGCCAAAACGGAAGAGGACGAAGAATGTGGACGAAAATATGGTGGAGGCTAGAACTAAAAAGGCAGATGTACCCAAAAAAGTGTGTGCTGTTCAGCCAAAAGGGAAGAGGACGAAGAGGACGAAGAAGTTGGATTCATCTGATGGAAGTATCCCTATTACTTCAGTAAATACTGGAAGTGTTTCTGAGTGTAACAATAAGGTGAATGGTAACACGTTATTTGATAATCCGAAAGAGGAGGTTTTTGTCAATGAAACCTTAGAGGCTACATCAGAAAAGACAGGAGAACACAAGGAAGTGTGTGCTGGTCAGCTGAAAGGTAAAAGGACAGCAAGGAGGAAGAAGTCACCTAACACTTCGGTAAATAACAATCAAGTGGAAAAGAAGTGGGATTCATCTGACAGGATAATTCCCATTAGTTCAGTGGAGACTGGGACTGTTTCTGAGTCCAACAATAAGGTCGGTGGTAACTCTTTATTCAAAACCAAGAGTCAGGAGGTTCCGGTCAATAAAACTTTTGGGTCTACATCATATAAGACGGAAGAACACAAGCAAGTGGGTGCTGTTCAGTTAAAAGGTAAGAGGACAAAGAGGGGGAAGAAGTCACAAGAAGCTTCTGTACATATATTGGACCAAATTGTTAAGGGGGATAACTCTGATGGAAAAATTCCCACAACTTTGCTTAATGCTGGAACTGTTTCGGAATTCAATGTTAAGATGGATGTTAACACTCTATGTGAAATCCAAAATCAGGAGGTTCCAGTTGATAGAACCTTAGAAGCTGCATCTAAAACAATAAATGGACATGATGAAGTGTGCAATGTACAGCAAAAACGGAAAAGGAAGAGAAAGTTGAAGAGTCCTACTGATCAGGGAAGCACACATCCCTTGGAGAGTGAGAAGAATAAGTTGTCTATCACTTTGGATCAAAATGTGGTGGGGAAGTCGGATTCTTTTGATGGGAATATCTCTACTACTTTGCTAAAAACTGCTTCGAATAAGTTGGAGGGTGAAACTTCACTTGAAACCCAGAATCAGGGGGTTCCGGTCAATAAAACCTCAGAGGCTACTTTGGATATGATGGAAGAACTCGAGGGAGCGGGTGCTGTTCAGCTGAAAGGTAAGAGGACAAAGAGGAGGAAGAAGTCACAAGAAACTTCTGTACATATATTGGACCAAAATATTGTGGAAAAGAAGGGGAATAGTTCTGATGGAAAAATTCCTACAACTTCTCCTAATACTGCAATTGTTTCCGAGTTTAATGATAAAATGGATGTAAACACTTTATGTGAAATCCAGAAGCAGGAGGTTCCGACTGATAGAACCTTGGAAGCTGCATCAAAAACAATAAATGACCAAAATGAAGTGTGTACTGTGCAGCAAAAAGGGAAGAGGAGGAGGGGGGTGAAGAGTCGTACTGATCAGGGAAACGAACATTTGGAAAGAGAGAATAATAAGATTTCAAACACTTTGGAACAAAAGGTGGTGGTAGGGAAGTCGGATCTGTTTGATGGGAAAATTTCTACTAATTCACTGAAGACTGCTTCAAATGTCAATCTTAAGGTGGATAACTTGAATGCATGTGAAGTCCAGAATAAGGCTGCTATAGTCAGTAAAGGCTCAAAGATTGTATCAAAGGCATCAGATGGTAAAGAAGAAGCATGTGCTGCTCAGCAAATGAGTGATGCGAAGGGAAACACATATGCTGATCAGAATAGGGGCGTTTCAGTCAGTAAAAGCGTAAATGTTGTATCACAGGATAAAGAAGAAGAATTGTGTGCCGTTAAGATAAAGAGAAAGAAGAAGAAAAAGAAACATGCCGATCAGGGAAACCAGCATCTTTTGGAGAGTGGCTCAAATTTAATTAATATTGAACAACCTGAATTAAAGAGTTGCGTTCCAGACATTTCCGAACTAGCCGTTATGAGAAATGAGACGAATAAGGAAGTACTTCTAGATGATAATTTTACTGCAGTGCACTCAAGACGTTTGTCTGAGTATGCAAATATTAGTCTTACAGATAGTAGTAAAACAAGGAAAAAACTTCTTATACTTGATCTCAATGGTTTGCTCGTCGACATTGTTTCCGTTCTTCCTAAGGGATTCAAAGCTGACAAAAGGATTTCGAAAAAAGCACGTAAGAGTTGATATTAACATCAATTTTATGCTTTTATCACAATTGCCGAGTTCTGACAATAACTGTTTTTCCTTTTGCAGTTCTAATAAGACCATTCTGCCATGATTTTCTAAAGTTCTGCTTTGCGAAATTCAATGTTGGTGTTTGGTCTTCAAGAACTAAGTATATTCCCACTTCACTTTTTTCCAATCTTTCATCTCCTCTTTTGTTTTTGAATCAGACTAGTCTCACCGTGCAGTTAGCTTATCAAGCTAAATGAAACATTCTGGCATTCTGGCACAATAAGCATTCTGGCAGTCTGGCACTTGTTCCTATACTTTTTCATGGCAGTATTATTTCATGTGAATCAGTTTTCTTGGTTACGTATTGATCTTTGATATTTTTCTAATTATATGCAGGAAAAATGTGGACAGTGTTGTTAATTTCATCATGGCTGATAAGAAACATGAACTACTATTTTGTTGGGTGAGTGATTTATCCTGAGATAATATATGTATTTGCTTTCTCGACTTGTTTTCTTCTAAGACTGTTATTACAGTACTAGGAGAAAATTCTTTGAAAATCCTTATAGTGATGTCCACTATAAAGTTCATTGTCGTTTGCTTTGGGTATAAGTCTTGCTCTGGTCTAGTACTTTTTCTCAACATTACATAATTTAAGGAACTAGGTAGTTTTTTAATTTGAGTAGTTAAGGGATGAGTCAGCTGAGTAGACTCCACTTTAGTCAGTAAATTACTAAATTTAACTGAGCAACAAATCATTCAATGTGCGGCCAAATTGGGTTAGATATCTGAACACTGGATTTATACATCTGTCAGTTGGTGGCATGCTACTCAGCCATGGTCCAACGCCTAACATTATCAGTAGGTCTTTTATAACTACCAACAATAACTAAACGCGACTAGTGTATATGGGTTTGTTAGCGAGTTGTGTATGACTAACAAGGACATGCACTTTTAGATTACTTTTGTTGACCCGTCTTGACACGTAATAAAATCTTGAAGTTGACTTCTATGTAAATATATTATATGTGTTACAATATAGGTTGTCTGTCTATTTTTTCTGTTTTGATGTATTTTTTTTTTTTTTATACTTAATTGTTAAGGAAAAAAGCATTGTTAAGATAAAATTGTGATGTGCGCCTGTGCTACATGTTATTTTATGTCCTGATTTTTAGAACTTTTGAACAAAGAAAATTAACTACAGTTGTGCACTTGTTGGGTCTGACATGTGTCATGGGCTCATGACCTTGTTAACTAGCAATAATCATGGTACACCCTGACAGTTGCCTCATCAGAAGAAATATAAGCACTTGTGTCAAGAACTCAACAGGAGAATTAACATAGCAGCCCTTTTTTTGTCTTTTCACTATTTTTGAACTTGGTCTTGGAATCTAAGATCGGTTAGTGTCCATTCTGAATCCACTCTGATGATTGGGCGAAAGTGAGAAACGTAAATCAAGTAGGGTTGGACAAGTTAAACCTATACTGATTCATAAGTGAGTTGGGTGTAAGGTCAAGTTGCACAGTCTTTCTCAACCTATATCAACATGTCCATAATTCATGTATCAACATGTTTATTTGAGGTAGTAAAAATAGTGTCTTTTGATTTTGTCTTGTGATCCTGTACAAGTTGGTCTGTGTTATTTCATAAATGTGTGCTCATCCAGATGTCTTCTTATTTTCTAATTACTGTTGCTTGTAATCTCACAGGACCAATTACACTGCACTGAAACGGGGTTTAACACAGTTGAAAATGATCGTAAGCCTTTGGTATTTAAGGAGCTAAAGAAACTTTGGGATAAGCACGAGCCTAATCTTCCGTGGGAGAAGGGGGAGTACAATGAATCAAACACCTTATTATTAGATGATTCTCCTTATAAAGCATTGCTTAATCCGGTGAGTTTATATATAATTGGTAGCTTTGGGTTTTATCAATGTCTTCTCAATTTCTAAATTCGTGCTTTTGTTTCATCCTTTTTACTTTCAGCCAAACACTGCGATCTTCCCCCATTCATATGATTATCAGAATCTGAAGGATAATTCTCTAGGTAAGACTTCCTTCAAGGTGATTTGTGCTCTATTTTTGAATTGCTTTCACAGTGGTCCTTCTTGATTTTCTTTGATGTTCACATGTATTGTATACAATCAGGACCTGGAGGTGATCTTCGTATGTATCTGGAAAGTTTAGCCACAGCGAATAATATTCAAAATTATATACAGCAAAATCCCTTTGGGCAGCGTGCTGTAACAAGCAGCAATCCATCTTGGGTTTACTACTTTAAGGTTATTAGTGCCAATAAATTTTGTTTATCAACTTGAAGATGGTTGCAAGAAGCTTCTCCACTCAATTGGATTATTTCTGCAATGAAAATAGAGGTGAGACCTCAATTATTCTTGTCTTGATCATGTTGCCCGAGAAACTATGCTGGGACATCAGATCTTTTCTTGGTCTTTGCAGCAAATTGATTTTATAGGAGATTTTAATGTTTTCTGAAGCAAATAATTATGGCGCTGTTGCAGGTGAAATTGCTTTTAACCTCTTTTCTGGCTAGTGATTTATCATAAATCACATGCTCGCTTGTACTCCGGAGGTATTTATGTTTCGACTCGTGATGTATACCGTTATAGTGTATCTATGGAGCATAGTTCACATTTTGGAAAAGAGTCTCGCTTGTTGTCATATTAAGTTGTAAGAAAATGGGGGCTCCGTGTTAATAAGAAGTAAATGGTTTTTTCATATTAAATTGTTAATGGGGTTTTGGGTTACCATAGCCTAAAATTGCACTTTTGAATTGTGTTTTATTCCTTTTTTTTTTTTTTTTTTTTTAATTATTTGAGTTCAGGCAGTAACAGTGCAAAAGAATTGATTGGCCATCGTATAGAACCTTGCTGCTCTCATTTTATTCATTTTGGATCCATCTTTCTCACTTTCTCAGTTAAATTACTACCCTACTGATTTTTCTGCAGCTTTTGAACCTGGTTTTAGAGTACTGGCAACTGTGTTTCCTATCTTAGACTGCCTTTATCGAAAAGGTAAACCCAAATGCAATTCTATCATCTCAAAAGAACCTGTATTTGCTGACCCAAATCCTAAGGACCTGTTTCCCTATAAATAAGATTTGACTATGGAGTATTATCCGAGTTGTGTTGATATGATATGAAAACATTCCCAGAGAATTTCTTTTTGGAATCGCAATTAGTTTTCTTCTGTCTTGGATTTCTGGAAAACATATTTTCAGCAATCTGAAAGAGTGACTGTAAAACTGATACTCATTTTCCAAGCTAGCCTCCATGGAAAGCGGAAACCTTCTGAGTTTCGCTGCTGTAACTGAATTACTACAAACTCCACATTGCTTTACTAGAATTTGGGTACCACTTCAGCAACACTTTGAATTTATGGATTATTTCGTCAAAGTGCTCATGGTCCCTACCCCTAATGATGTTCATTTCAGCTTTAAATCAAGCTTACTTGGAGTGTTTAGCAACGGCTGAAAATGTTCTAAAATTTGCTGAGCAACATGACAGACATCAGTTTGAGGAATCTTCTGTGCCTCCATCTTCCAACTTATACCTTAAGTTCATAGGCGCTATTGAAATTCTGAGCATACCGATGTGAAACAAGTATCATCAAAACACATTCAGGTGATCAATTTGTTTCTGATTTTGAACGACTAAACTTAAATGCGAGGTCTATTAACTCATTTTCATTTAGTGGATTGTAGATTGAATGCATCTGATTATTGTACATTTTGTTCTAGTCACTTATTTTTAAAAAACAACTCTGTAATATCAGGGGGTTTTTTCGATTAGGAAAAGGTTTTCGTGGGAAATTTGGATGGTAATATTCTGCAGCTTGTCCTCTGCATTTTCCGGTAATAGCAATTTACGGGTCTAACCAAAAAGACCATAAGACATGTTAAATAATGCAGGGGCTTGAACTCTTTTGGTAGGGGTCCCGGTCTATTACACCATGAAATATCATGGGCCTTTTGACACATATGGGCTTAGTTTTATTTTCTGGACTGAGTCTTTGGGCCATGATTGAAGATTTCATTTCTATTATTAAGCTTAAGATTATATTTCATAAACCTTGAGTTCCAACAAAAAATTGAAAAATTCAAAGAAAAGGAGAAAATACAAATGCTGTGAATCAAACTGATATCTGGATTTTGGAGAACCACACAAATACACAATGCACTATACATCTACATATACTTAAAAGTTAAAATAGTCATGTATCAACGAAAAGTCCCAAAATAAGCTCATAATTAGCATTCAAATTAGACAGTAACAGAAACCTACCCAAATTAATCTCATAGCCGAATACCTGTTTACATCACAGATACTATACAACTGTACAAAATTATCATGGCAGACTACTGACAAGTACATCTCATTTATATAAGATAAGACAAAAAATCAACATTGAAAGAATATTTTTTAGGACCTTTATCCGATAAATTTTTTAGGACTTTTATACTTCTACTAATAATCAGCTTATTGATGAATACTCAAAATAAAAATAGAGAACAAATTTTATTGTTAAAATCAAATATTTAACTGACAGGTTTAAAAAATTCAGATTATGATAAATTTTGGTGAAAATGTCATACATAATGAGAACATTCATCCTACCAAAAATCATGCCAATCCAACATGTACAAATATCCTAAATAGTAGGGGTTTCCTGAGTCCCTGAAACCCCTACTATATAATATGATATTTTGATCCTTGTTCTAAACATCCATCCATCATCTCTGGCTCAAAAACCTTAGGCAGCTATGGTCCAGAATCTATTTTAAACATCAGGGCCCAATATTTGGAAATTTGGAATATGATACAAAGAATGTGGGTGCCTTGAATGAAAGAGGTCCACATTAATTACAACCATAGTACTGCCGGAAGTTATAGAGAGGGATCACATGTATTCATATGTGTTGTATTTTTGTAAACTGTATGTGAGCAATCATCATTTTGTTTTTAATTGAGTTCTGAAAGCATCAAGACCACCACCCTATCCTTAATGTTTTGGTTTTATATTTGATTTTCATTATGTTCTAGCATTATTAATCCGAATAACCCGGCATTGTCCCTCCAATTATTAAAATTGTCGGAATCACATAGACTTGTCATAATCCATGCCATTTGATCAATTTCTATGTTCAAGGTATGTACACAAGATGAAAAAATATCTATCAATCCTTCATTCAACTGCAACTATAAGATTAATGTATATATGCAGATCGATTTCTTTGTAGGTTGGAGTTGGTGATGAAATATTTGAGTGAGCTAACTGCTCAACTTCTACTTTATTAAGTTCTCCCACTCAATTAGACTTCATGAGCTGTTGCTATATAATGTATATAAACTTACCAACATATGATGTTCCTAACCAATATCACAAGGTAGGTAACATCATAATCATGCAATATACATTGTTTTTTGTTTTTTTTTATTAAGTTTGATGTATCCAACAAACTTCAGCCCACAGCAACTAACCAAAATGGGATCTCAAGATTGAGGGTAACTTGAAGTATATCTTCTTTGAATTTGATGATCAACTGAATGAGGTGTTGTAATCTTGTAGATAAGTTTTAAATTTCAATCTTTGTTGAAGACTTTTATCAGTGTTATAATGGTTGATGATATTTAAGTATAGTTAACTTGGCATGTGCCATGATTTGGGATCCTTGATTTGGCACAGTCAATTGTTTGATTGATTTTTTGCTTTATATTGTTTTGATTTACCCCTTTGACTAGACTTAACATTGATTAGTCGAAAATCTTTTGTATGAAGGGCTTATTAATTCGAATAATCCAATCCCTCTTCGACAAACAATTTTCATGTTTATTCTACCAAATACTCGATACTGTCTCAAATTTATATGTTTGCGCAAGGTATACCAATAGGCATTACAATTTATATCCCTTTATAGATCATCTATCTTATTGCTTTTAATATAAGTATTTCAAGAAGGTAGAAGCTTAGGTAGAATATTTCACCAAGTTGGTTACCACTTACCAGTGTGAATTCTTACTTCTATAAGAAAAACTGACAGAGAGGTAGAACCATAGATTTTGTATATTGTTATGTGTGCTTCAATAGTGAAAAATGATTATCAATGTGAATGCTGGTTTCTTACTTCTACAGTCACTTTCCTTGATGTAGATTTCAAATCCCTTCCTTCATGCTAGACCTTACTAGTTTGAGAAACAGATAAGGAAACTTTGACCACCTCCACATCCACATCCCTGATCTCACAAGCCCTTTACATGAAACTTTCTATTGTTTCATGGTTACACAATCTAGTATACCTTTTTGAGACTACTTAAATTACACACACTTATCTTGACTATAATATCTATCTTTAGTATCCATTTGACAATTAATTAAGCACTCAATGATAAGGTCTTTGCACATGATTTGGTAAAAGAAGAGTGATTAGAAAAGTAGTGCATCATGTGTCATGCAAATGGCTGTTGTTGTTTGGATTTTGGAACATGAATGAAGTCATGAAGATGATTGGGGGTATTATAAGTTAGTTGGTTTGCCTGATGAAGTCAAGGCATCCACCACACCATGTGGTCTCTACACTTTTTGCATGTGATGATGCATTTCCTCAATCTCTCTTATCTTATTAGTTATTCCTCAACTATCACCATCATCTTTCCAGTATGGCATTTGGAATCACTGCTTAACGAATCACATATGTATATTATCAGTACATCTACGTACTATACACATGCATATACGCGTTTAATTTACGCAGATATGTATACTTTTATTCAAAACAAAAAATAAATTTGAGCATATATATATAATGCCTCCCAACTCCAGAGCACAAGGAACAATATTTATTAGATTAAGAAGGTACATTTGGATGAAATACTTAAATATATATGTATATGGTACATTTTATTTGGAAGATACTGGCATTGGCAAAATGGCAACCATACAATACAAAATACTCCAATATACAATAAGCTGAAAGGCATTTTTAAAAGGGTCCCAATTCAATAGATATATATCAAATGAATGTTGTATCATTGTATGTTACCCTTCATTCCCACGAGCCTAGGTAGGACAACCTAGATAAATTATTCTCTGACAAGACTTAGATTATTACCTTTATTAGCTTATTCTATTAAGAGTTTTGATCTGATTACCATCTCCTAATGTATCACACTAAAAGTAACTCATGATGCCATGTAAATATGTAATGGCATGACCTTTAATTATTTACAGAGGTACAAATGTTAGGTGGGGGAGTTGGGGACTTTGCTCGGTTTCTCCTACTCTCTCCTACCACCTAGCCTTTCTCTGAAGCTTTGAAAATTTGTAAAAAAAAACTTTATTTATATCCAAATTTTTTCACAATATAGAAGGGAGGGCCTAAAGATTCAGATATTGTCTTTTCTATTAGGTGGTGCTCTACTTTTATATGTAGTTTTTTTATTAAAAAAATCTTAATAATTTTGAAACTTTGGAGACAAATTGTTTATCAATCAAGGCCAATTACTTAATACTATGTGAATGTGCACGCTTTCGCGTGCAATCGAGGTCGGGTAACAGTATAACGAAGATCTTAAATATATTTTTTAGCAAACACACACAGATCTGAATACAAAAATATACAGTGCACAATAACAAATTATTCTGTAAACACACTTAAGCATTACAAATTTTTTTTTTTGATAGTTACATTAGTAACTAATTAGTACTGCAACACCCTTGCACCTTCATTTAGATATGCTTGCAACCCCATGCCACTGATCATCAACAATCGTGGTATCCTTGTGCCTTCCAAAGTGTCGTCTAAGCTACAACCCTCATTTAGATGCGACGCTTCCCCATCCATTTAAATTGAATTACTAAAAGAAAAAGAGTAGTTATTGTGAAATAGATGAAATTCGAAGGAGAAGTGAAACGACAGAACAGAGTAGTTGCTGTGAATTTATTCAGCAACTGAACAGATAAACAGCGAGATGAAGAAGATTCTCGAAGAAGATGGGAAGTGTTTTGTTTTTTTTTTTTTGATTGTGCAGGTATCGAAACAGGGTTAACAATCAACTGAACAGATAAACAGTGAGACGAAGAAGATTCTCGAAGAAGAAGATGGGAAGTGTTTTGTAAAAAAAAAAAAAAAAAAAAAAAAGAAAAAAGTGTCGGTTTACGCAATCTCTTATAGTGCCAGCGAGGGCTTCATGAACGCCTCGGTTTGGGGGCGCCTTATATAACGTAGTATAGATACTCTGTAGTCCATCCTTGTTTACTTGTTTATGATAATCAATAAACTCAAAAAAATAAAATATATAAATGACCTTTTGAATTATCAAATTACAGATAGATTGCATCCTAGCAAGTAGAGACAAATTTAATTTATATTTAATTTTTGGGTATTATAGCAAAAAAAAATGTAAGATACAGAGCATTAAGTAGTGACTGGTAAGAAGCAGGCAGTGTTTGACAAGGCCAAAGGATGGTGGGCAGCCATGTGCCTTGAGGAATCTGACACTTTCCCATTCCCATTCCAAACATCAGAGCCTAGAATTCAACCTAGACTTGTGAATGGACAGCAGCCATTGTTGTAAGTTGTAAAACAACAGTTGTTAGAAACTTCTCTTGACTTTCATACATGACCAACCTTACCCTTTTTTTTTTTTTTTTTTGCTCATCTTCTATTCAAATCTAAAATAATTTCAGAGCAACTTAAGCGGATCTGGTGTTCCTTAAGCTCTTTGTGTCCAATGTCAATGGCAATGGAAGGCTTATATAATGGCAAAAGTCTATGATATGAAATTTAAAATTATTCATCTCAACACGCCCCCCTCATGTGTGGTGATATAGGCCTAATGCCTAGACATTAGAGTTTTAGGCCATAAGGTCAAGTTATGTATATATTTTGTAAATGCATCACAACATATCATACCTTCTAACATTCCTCTTCATCAACATCATACCTTCAACTTGAACCCTTGATCTTTGAATTGAAAACCAACCTTTCTAAGCATTCATAATCAATGAACCATGGTAGATGAATCTAGTTATTTAGCTGCATGTGGGAAGGAAGGGCAGAGTTAAATGCAATTTGTACACTATCACTATTGAGATACAAGCTATTCACTAGTCACTACTACAGTACTACTCCTACAAGTCTAGTATCCCTATTACAAAACAAAAACAAACACTTACACACAATAAGACAAAATGATTTGTTGGATTAAAAGGTAGTATTAATAGAAGATTAACATGTAATTGGCAATATTCTCCAAAGGTTTTATACCTTTCTTCTGTGATCGGCATGGATTCCAAAATTCTTATTGTACTTATATCCAGCCATATATGCATGAAGTATAGGTGTGTTACGTACCTGAAATGTCAAAAGCTTTACAGACTTATTCATCATGATCATCTTGATCCGTTTGGTCTTCATCAATCTGGCCAGATTTTTGAAGTGGACGTACATGGACCACATACATAGGTATATGTAAGTATATATATACTTGACAACAAAATACTATGAGAATTGAGAGATAATGTATAGTTTGTAATCTAGTATATTTCTTTGTACTATGTACTGGCACGAATGAAACTCATCATCATGTAAGAAGATAGTATGAATACAAACGATAACAAGTACCTGGTATTTAATGAAAACTTGAAGCTTTCTGCAGAAGTCGACATCCCTATCCATATCAAATAGTATAATGCACATACATAATCATTCTGAAAAAAAACTAAATAAATTTTTTGAGAAATTAAACATCATGATTGATCTTAATTAAGAATTTTAAGGGGGTTAAGCTAGTACAGTACATTTTATTTTACCTTAAAGGATGACGACCTTTTTTACCATTTTATGGGACATTTGCTTTTTTCGAGCCTTTGGGGACAAAGAACATGTTGTGCAATGTAGTGGCTAAATACCAAGCTTTGGTTATGTTATTGGTGCACTTTCCTATTTTTCCTAAACATTGAGTTTTCTTGTATGCAAGGTGCTCACTTTATAAAACTCTCTTTTTGTTTTTGGCATTGAACACCAAATTTGAAATTTAAACTGTGCTTGATTGATAAGGTTCTATAATTATAGGCACATCATACAGTAGTTTTATTTTCTATGGGATGAATGTTTTCATTAATTCAGAAAGAACAGAGTTTTGATCAAAATAATTCCCAATTACATAGACCAAGAATGACTAACCATTATCTGATCTGCATGGATGGTCTAGAGTAGTCTAGACCAACCTAGCTAGCAATCAACAGTAACACACAATTTGGCATAAGAAAAAAATAGATAAAATGAACAGAAAGATGATCATGAATCATGATATAACTAATTAACAATCATAGGATCAACATAATATTCTTTACTTGTCTTAGTTGCATATTAGATTTCATCATCAATCTCTAATTATTTATATAATGGTTTGAACTTTGAACTAAGAGAAGAGATGGGTGGAACCCATAAGCCTACTCAGAAGCATGTGCACTTGAAAGGGTTGTTATATTATTGTTGTTGATGAATGATGACTTGATGAGAATGAAGATTTGTAGTACTCATCAGAAGAAGGGGTATGGTAGTAATAATAAAATGAAGTGGCATAAGATTTGTTGAAGAAAAGGCATTAAGACTTGGCAGGCTTTCCAGAGCACAAATCCACTTCCCTTCTATCTTTTACCTTCCTTCTGGCAAACCTCACATGCCCATGCAGACAGATCCAGACCCACCTACATAAGCAGCCCACATGGTGTTGTGATTTGTGAATAATACACCAAAGCAGATCTGACCCCACATTCACAAAAACACACACATTTCCTTCCCTCTCTTTCTCTCTCTTAGACTCTTAAGTGTGGAGGTAGTACATTTTGCTGGGTTGTACCTCTACTGGCTTTCTTTCTTTAGTAGAAGGCAACCACAGTATCCTTTTCTTTGGGTTTCTGAAAAATCCCATAAAAACATCTATTTTAGAAAACAACTTAAATTTTAAACAAAAAGGGGTAACATCTCTATTCTCTATTTCTTGTTGGAGGGAGTCTCAAGACTCCACTAGCTTCATTCCTACTTGCATTAATCAGAATACTACTGAATAATACTCTTTAACCTTTTTTTTTTTTTTTTCATTCTTTTGTAGTAGTATGTTTTTAAGAGTGAATGATCTCATTTTGTTCCAGTTGGCATATTCTGTGAACCCCAATAAGATTTTCTTGTTACAGTAAGGGAGAAGAACTGGGTCAAACTAAATTGGGTTTTTGGAGGGAGATTTTGAGATTGCTGAGGTGAGTATTTGTAGTACTACTACTTTTTTTTTCCTGACCTGTACGTAGCTGGAAAAGTATGGGTTTTTAAGGATTTTATGAGAGATTTCAAGCAGAGAACAAATCTTGTTGGGTGACATTTATTTAGATTTTTATTGAGAGTTGAAAGGACTCTATATCACTTAAAGAATTACAGTACCTTTCATGATTTTGGATCTCTTTTATGATTCTGAGTGTGGGTATATTTGTGAAAGATAAAAGATTTGTTGAAGATTATTGAATTCTTGTATTTGTTTCTGAAAGAAGAGTTGTTGTTGGTTTTTGAGAATTGTAGTAAAAGAGAAAAATGTCTGCAAAGCTTCTACATGCCTTATCAGATGAGAACCCAGACTTGCAAAAGCAAATTGGATGTATGACTGGGATATTTCAGCTCTTTGATCGTCACCATATACTCACACCTAAGAGAATTACAAACTACAGCAACCATAAAAGGCCTCCTTCAGGTATAAACCCTTCATTGTTATAGTGTTATGTTAATGTTATTGAATCTGTTGTTACTTTCGATGTTCTTCGTCCAATTGATGTATCAAACTTTCCAATTTTCACTACTTGCACAATTCTTAATTTTCAGATTTTTTTTTTTTCCTTTTCCTTGCATTTTATCCTATTGGTTTAGTTTGAGAACATACTCGAGAATTCTTAATTTTTTTCCCCACAATTGAGGTTCAACACACTAACATTTAAAAAGAATCTGAAATTTGTCATTCCATGGATAATCTCTTTTAAACTTGTCACTTTATCAGCTATATGATTTTGTATTTCTACGCTAAAATCGGATGTTGGGGCCTTGGAGAGTGGTTATTATGTTTTGTTGTAGAATTTTGATAGGTGTTTTTATTGTTGAATTAGAAAGTATGTTTAATCAATTGTTGTTTTTCCTTTCATATTATGAAATATGAACCATCTCTCTCTATGACAGGGCAATCTCACTTCAGCAATAGCAACCATGGAGACGATTATCCTAGTGCGCATCACCAGCATATGGCTAAAGTAAGAATTTCATTCAAGTTCTATGACTAATTGTGTATCAGTTTGTCAGAGGATACCTGAAATAATTGTGACTTGCAATTGTAGGAAAAGAATCTGAGCAAGAATGTAACTGAGAATCATAGAAATTCTATGGAGTCAGCGAGAGCCTCTTTCTCATCTTCCACTTGTTCATCATCTTTCTCTTCAGTTGAGTATAACAAACCAACCCAACTAGAGACCTCTTCATTTGACCGAATGGTTAACGCGGAGCAGGCATTCGGGGATCCATCTGTCATGCAACGAAATACTTCAGCTCATTCGAGGAAGTCTTCTGATTTTCGGGACGTGGTGAAGGACTCCATCTACAAAGAAGGTCGTTCTTTATCAGTTAAAACTACCACTAAAGAAGAATCAGTCAGCTCTGCCTTGAAGCACAGAGATTCCCCCAGACCATTGTTTCCCTCGAGATCTGTAGATGGGTCCGTTGAAAGGGGAGTCAATGGAAACCATAGGGTGGCAAATGATCTAAAAGACACACTACATGTTCTTGCTAAACTTCAAGAGACACCTCGGTATTTCCATGATGCTAGAGAACCATCAAGATCATCCTATGATGCGAGAGACAGGATTTCATTTTCAGTACCAAAAGACACTCCTCGGTTTTCTTATGATGGGCGGGAGACCTCGCGCTCTTCTTTTGAATCCCGAGACACCTTCAAATCCACCGCAAAGGCCAGAGAGCTTCCACGGCTTTCTTTGGATAGCAGACAAAGTTCAATGAGGGGTTCTGACTCAGATGCCAAATCAAACACTTTTTTGAGGGATTTTCCAAGGGATGGTGGCTGTTCTAACAAAAACTCAAGTACACTGCAAGGGATGGAAAGCCAAAAGCAAAATCACAGTGTTGTGGCAAAATTGATGGGCTTAGAAACTATGCCCAAATCTTCTCCTCCCACTGAGGGTCTCACTAAAACCTGTACCTACCCAGGTGACAATATTGAATCTTTCTCCAGATTATCAAGATCAAACAATGATTGCAAGCAAACTTCCAGCTCTCCCAGGAGCTCCCTTAAGGAGTCTGTTTCACCTCGATTAAGGATTCCCGATTCTGTCATGAAACCATTATCGAATTCACAGCTCCCCATTGAGCCAGCTCCATGGAAAGATGGTGGTTATGGTGTCCAGAAACCTGTCTTCAGGAGCCGTGATAGTCCCCCGAGGGGGCCTAATGCTTCACCTTCTGTTTATGCTGAAATTGAGAAAAGGTTGAAGGAGCTCGAGTTTAAGCAATCGGACAAGGATCTTAGAGCTCTCAAGCAGATATTGGACACAATGCAGGCGAAAGGGCTATTGGAAACCAAAAAGAAAGACGATCAAAGTTTTAATCCTGAAAGGAACTATGTTGATCCAATTCAGAGCATCCGCAATCAGAATCCAAGATTGGCACGACGAAGTCCTATAAGTGCACATCCTGTTTCTTCTACCATCAAAGGAGCTAGTTCACCGAGGACATTTGAGTCTCCAATTGTGATCATGAAACCAGCGAAATTCATTGAAAAATCTGGTATCCCTGCATCCTCTGTTATTCATGTGGATGGTTTATCAGGTCTCCGAAAAGTCCGCAATGTAAACTCTATGGACATCAAGAAGAGTGTGGTCAACAATCGAATGGCGAAAGACTTGACCCCTAAACTCAGTCCCAGAGAGTCTGCTAAGCAGCCTTTAGGTTCCACTGATAAGAAAGCCAATAACAGGAACTTAAGATCAACAAACAGTCCAGCAAGGTCTCAACAGTTGCCAAGAGACAACATGGTAAACTTAGGAAGGAGCTCGGGTTCTGTAAGCCCAAGACTGCAACAAAAGAAACTTGACTTGGAGAAGCGGTCTCGTCCACCCACCCCTGCATCAGATTTAAGCAAGCCTAGAAAGATCTCTCTCAGACAACAAACAGACTCTAGTTCACCTGGTGGAAGACGAAGGCCAAGGTCTCCAAATTTGCAACACAGTGATGATCAAATGAGTGAAGTCAGTGGAGATTCAAGAAATATGAGTCACCTAGGCGATGAGATATCTCTACGATCAGATAGCAACATTAGCTCAGCATCGCAGATAGATATAGAAGTTACAAGTGCTGACCGATCTGGTGACATAAACAATGTTTTCTTCCATCAAGGAAGCAGGAGCCCCTCAGGGAAGGTTGTCACCAATGTTATTTCTAATTTAAAAAGAACTGTAAGTTTCTTTACTTATCCATTTGTTCCAGTTTTTTCGGTTCATTCAGTAGATAACATGTTTCCCGTTTTCTCTTTCAGAATCCATCACCAAGGTTGGGTGAAGAAGGCTCGGTGATAGAATTAACGACAGTTGCACCTGAACAACCAAGCCCAGTTTCTGTCCTTGATGCCTCATTCTACAGCGACGACATGCCCTCCCCTGAAAGAATTTCAGAACCCTTTACAGGTAAGGAAATGTTCTCAAGTAGTTTTAGATTCTTGTACAGTTGACATCAAATGATTGATACATATTACCCTAATGGCACTGTCATCTACTCCACATGTTACAAAGGCTTCTCTAATGAATGGAAGTTTCTTTGAAATCTGTTGCAGATGGCATCCAAAACTCTGATGGCTTAGCTGGTGAATACAAACATCTTGATTACTTATCGGACAACAAAGAGCTCAACCTTAGCATTGAGATCAATCGCAAGAAACTAGAGAATGTTGAGCAACTAGTTCAGAAGCTCAGACAACTAAACTCTAATCACAACGAAGCCACCACAGATTACATTGCATCATTGTGTGAGAACACTAACCCAGATCACAGATACATTTCCGAGATATTGTTAGCATCAGGGCTCCTACTCAGAGACCTGGGATCAGGCCTGACAACAATTCAACTCCACAAATCTGGTCATGCAATAAATCCTGATTTGTTCTTTGTCCTTGAGCAAACAAAAGCGAGCAATGGTTTCTCAAAAAACAGACATTCCAATGAACAGGTCGTCCAATCCAAATCCAATCAGGAAAAGCTTCATCGGAAGCTTGTGTTTGATTCTGTTAATGAGGTTCTTGAACCAAAGTTGGCTTCCCCTGAGTTGTGGCAACGGTCCAATAAGCTTGCAGGAAAAACTTTGAACGGGCAGCAGCTTCTCAAGGAGCTGTGTTCCGAAATAGCACAACTTCAAGCTAATGAGAATTTGGATTGCAGCTATGATGATGACGACGATTTTCTGAAAACCATCTTATGCAAAGATGTGGTGCATCAGTCAGAGAGTTGGACTGATCACCAAGGGGAGAATTCTGGAGTAGTGTTGGACGTTGAAAGATTGATATTTAAGGATTTAATTGATGAGATTATTAGTGGTGAAGCATCAAGTCTACGAGCCAAGCCTGGTAGACGCAGACAACTTTTTGCTAAGTAAGAGTTATCTTTATTTTGTCTCAAGTATAACATAATTTTTCATTTTTCTTTTCGATATGTACAAATAATAATTGCATAGGTTTTAAGAAGTGCATTTTTTTTTACTAAGCTTGTAAAAAATCTCTTTTCAGAGTTGTATAACATACATGTTGATTATAATCAATCCATAGTACACTCTTTTCTCCTTTCTTGTTACTGTACTCTGAACTTTATTATAATGGAGTTATTTGATCCATGCATCAACCACAGCAGATTACATATACAGAATTCTTCTTCTAAGGACTAATCCTACAAATGGATTGCGATTTAATCAAGATTTACGTACGGTGATGGTGTGATGAACTGGGGTTGAGCAGATTGGTTTGATCTAGGTAGACCAAAATAATAAAAACAACATTAATATATCAAGACATAAGTATTATGCAGGAACAACATTTCATTTAGTGGTTTTAGTTTCTTACCATACCATGGTACTGAGGTTGATGAAGTTACTAATAAAGCCAAATGGCTCATTATGCTGAGTGTGAAAACCTCTGAAGCAGTAATATGCTGAGCTTCTGTAGAAACACAATCCAACATTATTCAGTGTTGGTTTTCAAGTAATGCTACAATAGAAATGGAATAATAATCATTTTCTCAATATCATTGATGTTAATCAATCAATCAATCAATCAATCTATATATATGTAGCAAAAAAAAAAAAGCTGACCTCTAAAGTTAAATTGCAAACAATTAAACAAATTGCAGACAAAAGGGTTGGTTTTGCTGATTGCTTCACTCTGTTTGCAGCCATTAATTAGAAAGGTTTTAGCAAATCGGCATCGTATGCATTTGTTGATGTGGATGAGAGGTGTGCTCTCTGTAATGGGGAGAATGAAACAATTATCCATCTCTTCTCTCGTTGTCCAATCACCAGATCAGTTTAGCAGAGACTAACAGGGCATATTCAGTACATTGATAATATTTTTACCCAGGATGACATGAAAGGTTTACTTGGGCACTGGCGCAAGTTGACTGGTACAAGGTTGGCGCAGGCTGTATGGTTGATACTCCCTCATGCGGTCATCTGGTGCACTTGGAGATCTAGAAACGAGAGGATATTCAAAGGGGTGGTGACTAATGTCAATTCATTGGTTAAAATCATTAAGCTCTTAATATGGGATTGGTTGGAGGTTGCAATGGGAGGGACAGAGTTGAAACGTAGCAGTAATGTTATGCAGTTGCTGCTGGACTGACAAATCACCGTTGAACTTCACTAAGTTGGATTGTAATGGCTGAAGCTAAATCAAAGTCAGGTGCGACATGGGGTTCATAAGAGCAACATTGATGTTAGTTCTTTTATCCTGAAAGGTTGCGCAGGTCTGATGTCTCACTGTGTTCTGAAACTGGTTGTAAGATACTGCACCATCGCAGTTGTCTTGAGGTCTGTCTTATGTATTACTTTGTTCCAGTGGTAGTCTGTTTCTATGTGCAGTTAAAACCCGACGGTACAATTTATACGCTGATCAGGTTGTATAGATCAGAGTTGATAATAAAACTACTGCTTTATCAAAAAAAGATGTTACCATTTATTTATAATATAAATGGGCTTGTAATGTATGTCGATGGGCCTCCAACGGTAAACGACAATTCCCGCCGTATCTGCCGTTTCATACGCGAAAATTCTCGAACAAATAGGACAGAGAACAAGTAGATAGAGAGTAGAGAGAGAGAGAGAGAGAGAGAGGTGTTTTGGTGAAGAAGAAGAAGAAGATAAGAAAGAAATGGAGAGATTCTTTGCAAATGCGTACCGAGGTGACCCAGGAGTTCCACACGCCGATCGAGAACGATTCGGTAACATATGGATCGGTTCCTTTGCCTTCGCTGCTATCTCGTGGTTCAATCCTTACTTTTGGCAGCTCTCCCGCCAGATCAAGTAACCTTTCTCTCTCTTAGGGTTTTTTTACTCATATATTTAATTTTAGGGTTTTATAGTGAAATTAGGGTTTTTGATTGATTGATTGATTCTTCCACAAATTCATATGATGAGGGTTTATCAATAGTGTTTGTTCATAATTTGAAGGGTTCTTAAAAGGATTTTGAGTCTCTACAACTGCCGAAAGTTAAGTTATACATGTTGACTGTTGGTTCTGATGTGAGAATTGTTCTAAGTGATCAATGTGACACCATTCATGTTACTACCTAGTTTCTCATACTTGGAGTATGTGTGGATAGGCTTGGAGTAAAGAATGACTCGGGTAAGTGTAACTTAACAAGTGTATGTGGTTGTGTGAGCGGAAAAATGTTGAAATATGTTTATAGGATTATGCTCACTTAAACAAATAAGTTGATTATACTCCTTAAAAGAAAATTTACTTTATCTCATCTGGAGTTTAGGTTTATTAAACAATAGTCTAGTCACTAGTGTTGTATGAATCTATAAATGTAAGGCTTGCGCAAGTTTTTGGTATCACTGTCGTGAAGCAGGACAATCTACTGCTAACTATTATTGAAGCTTTGATACATAAATTTCTAGTGCAGCGTAAAATTGTTTTGTTTGGGATCTGATTGTAGTTTCACACAATGTCGGGACCTTATTTATATTTCTATATACATCTCCATTTTTATGCTACCTATGATTCTGCTACACATACAAGCCTTCCATAGTTCATTGTGGTTATTATATGTACTTTCTATGGATTTATCCATCCTATCAAAAAACTTATAGATATAAAGGTCCGCACATTGTATATAGATTCATTTCTGGAACACTGTTTATGCAGTTGGCATGACCGCGCAATGCTGTTTGAGCAGTACCACTGGAAGAAAGCGCTGGAGAAGAGGCAGCCATATAAGTTCCTGGTGAGCCTCTCCTATTCATATTCTTAGTAATGATGTCTTTCCCTGCAACTTTCTCGATTTGGAGTTTCTACTGACGGTCTATTTTCCCAATTTCCATAATAATTCTGCAAAAACCATTTCTACTTGACTTTCTGATTGAGCACTCGCTGCTAATAGCCTACTGCTGGTATTAGGAATATTGTTACAGCCAGACTCTTATGCGGACTGTCCGCATACAGACCAGAGTTTTCTTTAGAAAGTCACGGCTCTTCTAAGTAATAATGTAAATCTGGTTTCTCCAACTAGGTCCATACAAACCCAGTCAAAACCCAGTTAAACCGTTAAACATTAAATCTGTTCGTGCATTATTATCAAACTCGTGGTTAAACCGATTAAAATGGGTGGTATTTGAAGAAAATATTCATTGGTGAAAATATTAAGCTCTGGTTTTCATTTCTCTATTGTTAATTTTTCATCTAAATCACCCTAATTTGATTAGATTTACAAAAGGTATTCGAAGAACAAAAGAAGATAAGCATTCATTCTACTGTGTGTTCATGGCTACCACAATTAAAATGAAGCTTAATTTTTGAACAACCCAAGTTCCCACAAATATGATGAATTGGCCTTTTGGGCATTTGCCAATGATTCCAACCATTAGAACAAAAGTTGTAGGACATGAAAACCAGATGGAGTTATTCATCATCTAAAACATAAACACAGTATCAAAGTAGGGGTCTTTCTGATGAATTTTTTTTTTTTCTTACTCATTGATCTGGTAGCAAATAAGTATTTCATTGGGAATTTTCAGAATTGTCAAAACAAGTTCAATTGTTCAAATTATACTAATATAAGTTCTCTGTGAAGATGGGACTTTATTAGAATCAGATAACAAATTTTCAATTTCATCGATTTGGAGAAACCTCACACCTCTTTCCCCAACATCAAGATTTGCAGAAGACTATGGTCTTCAAAATCAATATCTTTTTCTTCATATGCAGCAGAAAATTTGAGTTCAATTATCTACGACAATAACGAGATTTATTCACATCTGTGGACTGAGAGAGAAAAGAAGATGCAAAGAGAGAAACAGGTCATGAGAGAGAAGTATTAATTTGATTTGTTGATTAGTTGGTAGAAGAAAAGAAAAAAGTAATAAGGGATTGACGGAGAGGGGCAGACCAGAGAATTGAGTAAAAAACAGAAATACCGGTTGAAAGAGAGTGTTTTTTTTTTTTTTTTTTTTTTTTTGAGAGAGAGAGAGAGAGAGAGAGAGAAGAGAAACGTGCGTACAAGTACGAGCTGGGTTTAAAAAAACCCGGAAGGAGAAACCATTTATACGCTACCCGGAAGGAGAAACCATTTTGCACAGTGTAGGTCATGGTCATCCTATGGTGTAAAGTTGTCAACTTCCTAATGTCGATTGATGGGCATGTACTGATGTACGTACATACACATAGGGAATTAGAGGAGTACATACTACACTTTTACTGCCGAAGGGATCCCGTGGAGGCTTAGATTTAACTTTAAGTAGAGCAAACGACAGAATTTATGTTCCATAATAACACACTGGTTCTTTTGTTTTCGCAAATATTTTTGAACTGCATACATTCTTTCTCAAGCTATACAAGGAGGAAGTCTCCTGCACATTTCTAAGGAGGGGATTGTTCCTATGTATCCTATCCCAATAAGCTATCTACCGAATCGTTGCTGAATGATTCGGATTGAGATGAACGTCCAGCTAAAAGGACACTCCAAGGATGTGAAGCATAAGTTCAGAGTACCTGAGAATAAATACTTTGTTAAATGCTTTTAGTTATCCCATGTTTGAAAATGATCTGTTAATGATGCAGATATATTAATTGCACGTGAAATTTTTGTATTTATTTTGGCCTATTAGCTGGATGTGTCCAAATGAGCAATAGTTCCTATTCAAATGATCACACAAAGTTTTGATTGAGCAGAAGATATAACTGTCAAATCATGTCTTAAATCAATAATCCTTGCTGAAATAATTAAAATGCGCACTTGTATTTTTGGATTGAACTGATTGTTGGCTGAGAAAGAATTATAAATCCTTTTTTCCTTCTGCAGTGGAACAAGCACATGAACAAGGACCTGAGGGACTCGTACTATTTCAACAGGCGTGTGTACTTCCGTTAATTTGAGATTGCAGTGCGTGTAATTTCTAGTTTTTCTACGTCTTTGTTGACATTGTTTATGGAATTATGTTTTCCAGTGTGGATGTTACTGTTTTAGTACTAGATATTCAGAACATAGGAATTCTAAATCCACTTATCCAGAATGGAAGCATCAAGAAATGTGTAACCAATATTATGGAGTGCATATGTGCTCTATTTTGGTTATGATTTTTATTTGACTAGCAGCGTCCTTATTCGTCACGTTTTGTGATGCTAGTAGATAATTTTTTATATAAAACATTGTTGATTAATCAGCAATTTTTCCACAAGAATAGCCTATTTAAAGATCATATGTGGATAAATCATAAATGGATTCTGATGTCAAAGGCCATGCAAATTCCTAGACGAATCAATGGTCCGATGCAGAGAGCTCATATATGGATGCACATTGAAAGGAGAATATTCCTCATACTCGATAAGAAAAGGAAACACTCTTTGGGGAATTTCAAATGCTACCTGGCATGAAATCATAAGATTTAGGTTGTTTAACAGACCTCGTTGTATGTTTTGGTGCAGTCTAATAACATATGTTGTCTCTTTTATCTTCAGTTGGAGTAATGAGAGCATTATACAGTGGTATATGGTTTAAATGTATAAAGGTACTATATTACTCAAAAATATACCACATTCCTCCTGACATAGAAAGCTAACTAATAATAGACCTGTAATTACCCCCAAAACCAATAATGTTGGTAATAGTGAGTCCAGTCTTAAGTCTTGCATCAAGGAAACCCTAAACATTAAAGTTGAGCATTAGCTAGATGAATTATTTGAAATAATAAGTGTATGGTGTGGTCCTTACAATGACATTGATAAATGACAGTGTTAGGTCTTTTTCTCTATGGCAAAAGGACCACAGCCACAGCCTCAAAAACCCAATACTGTACATCTCTCTCTCTATCTCTATCCTTCTTTTAGACTTTTATTCTCAATTGGTTTATTGTTATTTTTTTTCCTTATATATACAGTATATATATAGGACCACAAACAACCTTTTATTTGATGCTTCTTTCATGGGGTCGGTTCAATCCAACAATCCAAGTTGCTCATGAGATGGAAATTTGGGGTTGTCTTTATTTATTTTTCTTGGATCTGGTGAAATGTTGACATAGAACCCATAATCAGTTCACTGTCTCTCTCACACACACCAAGCATAACTCTTCAACTGCCTTTTTCATCTTACATCCACTTTTGGGTAGATTCTTCCATGCGTATATGGTATTGGTGAGAGTGAGTTTGGTGCAGATTCTAGAGGAAAATGAAAGTTGCTTGTGGGCACCTACACCTACACCTACTGTAACTGTAAGGCTTCTTTCAAAGCTCTTCTGCATATAATATCATCTAATTTGGTCAGGAGAGGGGAAAGGAAAGCATGTGTATTTTGCTTGTTATTAGTTCACTACAAACATATTGTTACTTCTGCTGTCTAGGCGCATGAGGAAGTGATTTTTGTCATAATTAAATTTATTTAGATTCATTTATTAACTTATTGTGAGCTGCTATTTTTTTTAGCACGAAAGTGTGAATTGTATTATAAACAGTCTACAGAGTTGCAAGGTAATACCACCAATGGAGCATTGCCGACATATATCATATATATGTATATAATTTTTTAGAAAAAAAAAAAATTGCAGCGGGCGACAAATATAAACAATAAAGTGATTTTATCAGAGGAAGAATTGAACTCAATAACAAGTGATCTACAATAAGTATTGTCGGTTTTTTCGAATAATAATGTTCAATGGTGCAAGTCTGACTGTCTATAATTAAAGCATTCAAAATGAATCGGAGACTTTGGGTACAATGGAAAGAACACCCTAGATATAGAGGGAGCAAACTAGCAAGACATTCATTACATTCAAACACCTCTTTTAGTAGAAAATATTGCACAAAAGTAGAATTTTGTTCTTCAATTAAACTGTCTTCATTGCAACTGTCTATTATTTGAATGCAATTTGCATTCCATTCCACATCTAGCAAAGTTGGTAAACTATTTCATTGCTTTAGTTTTTAGAGATTTTTGGACATACCCCCATTTGAAAAAAAAATTTGAGATACCCCCAATTCAAGATGTGGTGTTATCTTAACAGTCCATCATAAAACTCACCTAAGGCTGTAAAGCTCTTCTGTCTTGAATTGAGGGGTATCTCAAATTTTTTTTCAAATGGGGTATCTCAAATTTCGACTTTCAAACGGGGTATGTCCAAAAATCTCAATAAGTGAAGTAGCTAGCTTACATTAATCAACAAATCAAATTAAGCACATTATGTGATAACCACTTAGACTAAACTGGGACTTGGAAACTTGACTAGGTGCTACCTGCTGATCAGGAGTGTGTACTCGGTTTCATTAGACTAAACTCTTCTAAATCATGGAGTCCATAATTGCAAGCACTATTACGATATGTAGTAGCTAGGCATTTTTATTTATTTTTTTGGTTGGCAAGCAAGGTTGAGGGGACCTCTACCCCTTTTAAATTACGTGTCGAAACTTATATCAACAATCTGTTGACGCAAAGTGTTTCGAACCCACAATCTCTCCACTTTGTGAGAGGGGTGCTACCATTTTATATCAACAATCTGTTGACGCAAGTGTTTCAAACCCACAACCTCTCCACTTTGTGGGAGGGGTGCTACCATTGAGCCACAGGCTCATTCGCGTAGCTAGGCATGTTACCTGTATATAAGCATCAATATGAGACATGATATGCATACCAAGGATGATTCGTCCAAGAATTTATCATTTAACAACCTGAAAGTCTGTTTCCATGCACCTAGATGGTAGTCCACATTATACAGTATATGGAGATTTGTTTTGAGTCTTGATGTTTGATGTCTAAGATGCTATGAAGTAAGAACTGCTAACCTAGTAGCTAAACTAATCACTGCAACCCTAGTTGGCTAGGTGGAAGATTTTTGTAGGCGTGTTTGTTTTCACAGTTACAATATTGTTTTGCTGCAGATGGCAATATCCGCGAAAGTTTAGCTAATTACTTCCCCTCTACCCTATATAATACCATTGAATTTATAGAGGTCTGCCAAACACTCCTAATAAGTTGCAAAAATTGTAGTGTGGGTGCATTGAATTTTTAGAGGCCTGCCAAACACTCCAAATAAGTTGCAAAAATTGTAGTGTGGGTGCTCACACAACGTAATAGTCTTATTCGTAATAACGTTGATTTCAGCATCGGTCACTGGCAAGCAATCCCATTATTGAATCAGGTCACTGCTCAGTACTCACTAGCTAGCTAGCTAGCTACCACTATGCAGCATTACAGAAGTGCTTGAATAAAGGTCTGCAACATGATCCTAAGATGTTAATTCGATCTCGGTCTTGAACATTCCAATTCAACTATTATTACAGTCAAAATATTCTGAACAAAAGTATATCATTAAGTATTATCAATACAAAATATATGTACTTATAAGTTATAACTAGGGAGGTTTGTACCTAGTTATATTTCATTCATGGTCTTTAATTATGTAATTAATATCCTTCTTAGTACCTAATTGGTGAAATTTAATTAAGAGAAACCTCATGCATGTCATGATCAAATGAGCTATGGCTTGGCCAAGACAGATTTTTTTCAAAACATTATGGGGATCAAACAAGCAAAAAAACACCCGGCCATCAAAGTGAAAGAAAATATGAGAGAGCTGTTGAGCAGTGCACCAAAATGAGGCAAGTCAAGTCTGCATGGTTATTGGGAGACCAAGGCAAACACAATTATGGATACGTGTGGATGTTCCTGCTTGCATGAATTATAACCTTGCATGTTTTTTGCACATAAGGTTGAATAGATATCCAAATTTGTGTATGTCTGATTGTCTGCATGCATGCTTTCTCAATGCAATTGAGAAAATGTTGGCCATGGTCTTCTCACTGTCAAAAGGACAACATTGCATCAATATAATTCATGCTTCATGAATCGATCAGAAATGTGCACGGGTGTCTCTAAAATTAAGTTTTATATATTTACTTATGATCTAGTATATAAATGTTGGTCTCAATCTCACTGTCAAAAGGACAACATTGCATCAATATAATTCATGATGAATCGATCAGAAAGGAGCACAATAATTCCAAATAACCATGAAATATAACAAATTATTTTAATTCAATTACACCTTTCCTGACATTTACCATACTATATATGGTAAATCTTTAATTTAAATAAAATACAACAGATCGATATGATGCTAGCTCTATGATTGACATGTATCAAATAAACTGCACAATATAATGCAACATATTGATAAAAACCTCATATGAACTATGAAGACAGCATAGAATTAATCACTGACCAGTAAAGCCACGTACTTGAAAGATGCCTGATGAAATTGTATTTCGGAACAGAATCATTCTTCTTCTATTTCCATGCACCAACCACTAGAACAATGTAGAGTATATTACCAAGCTGTGTCACACTACCTTCTCATGCATGAATTAAGATATATATAGAGATATATATCTCATCCAAATGTTGACTTAGAATCAGTTGGAAAGCAAGAGCGGCCAGTACTATTTCCCTTGTTTGATTGACTTGCATTGTGCTCTTGAGGGGATTGAAAATTTGGAGTTAAACCTAATTGAAGAGGTCTAGTAACTGGTTGGCTTAGTGAGTAAACATTAGGTGTGAGGGAATTGCCAATGAAATTTGGTGAACTAGAGCTCAGCATTTGAAGATGGTTGCTAGTTTGTCTTGGATTGCCATCTGCTTGAGTCGTAACATAAGGAGAGAAGAAAGATGGTGAAGTCCCAGATGGACATAATAATAGCTGAGAAGAAGGTGGTAGAGACAATTGAGGTACAACATTAAAGTTGTGAGGATCTTGATCAGTTTGAATTGAAAGGCCATGGCTCCCTAGTTGTGATAAGGATAAGTTTGAAGGGTCCCAATGGTAGTAGGAATTATATGGTGGCATGACATTGTTAAACAACCCCGAGAACGAAGTGTTGTTGGTAGCTCTAGGAAGAGGATTCTGCGATGAACCTTCTGCATTGTGAACTTCGAAACCTCCTTGACTATCTTGATCATTTCTTTTCATCCAATTGCTTTTCACAGGAATGTTCTCTCTTGTAACTTCTTCAGACCTCAAAGGAGCATTTAAATTCCAGAATGCAGATCTCGTGGTCTGGTCTTCTCCAGGGTTAATGTCATTGATCTTAAAACCCCCTCTACTAGATAGTAAAGAGTGAGACCGGTCTTCCTTCTCTAAATCTAAATTTACATCGACAAGAGAAGCAAGGGAAGATTGGAATCCACTCACTTGATCATGAGAGCCTATCATAGCTTGAGCAAACTGACTAAAATTTCCTGGTGAGATTGGCAGTGGAGGAAGTTCATCAATTTCCTGTTTAGCAACATTAAGCAGCCAATCGACAACTTTGCTAGGTTGATTCAGCCCAAGCCTATCTTGAAGATCATACAATTGAATAGCAGTAGGTACAGAAAGCCTGACACGTCGGTCTCTCAATCCTCTTATTGTGCAAACTTTGCTGTGTCTATCTTTTCCTCCAAAAGAACGCGACACACGTACAACCCGTGGATCTTTTAATCCTGACCACTGTGACCTTGAACTAGATGGTCCTTTAGTAAGCTTGCTGTCACTGGCTTTACCTTCTTGCTTCGCTGAGACCCCCTTCTCCTTCGAATTGTTGATCATCTTTGATCTCTCATCTTTGGTGCATATCCAATAACTGAATCAATAAAAACGTTTCTAACAATTGATCAATGGTCACCTTTCAACTTAATTTTATATCAACATCCATTCACTTTGTGTGTGTAGTATATTTGAACATAAAATATAGGGGGAAAACATAATTGAGTTGAAAACTGCATTGACAAATGCTCACAAATTTAAATTGCATACATATATATGGAAATGCAAGTAATAAGATACTGATAAAATTCCTGAATATTAATCATAGAACCTTCTTACTTATTTATTTATCTTCATGAAGAATTTCAAAAATTGATCGAGTAGTGGAAAAAAAAAAAAAAAACATTCCTGGAAATTGAATGATTGTCTAGATCTGTAAGTACTAGTTAGGAGCATCATGATACAAATAACAAAGGCTACCTGTTTCTACAATAGGAATCAGGATCTCCTAGTGAACTTACACGCGTGTGGAAGCTCAGTACACTGAACAAATTGAATCTTCAGTTCTTGACTGTTGAAGAGACTGCTGAAACTTCAAGATGGTATTAAATGCAGGCCGCTCTGCAAATCAACCGATTCTTTCTGTATGTCTGAGACCTGAAACCTAATGTCACTGCAGAGAATAAACTTACTGGAGAAGTCTACAATTTGAGAAAGATGCTCGAATTTTCCAAAACCATGCTCAATGAAAAGAAAAGAAAAAGATATGGCGCATTCGCGTCCATGTGGCATAAATTGATACCTGCCGTATAGTCTTATCATTACCTTCATCGTGCAAACTGAGCTATCGTTCCTCAATAAGTATTGGGTAGCTAGTCTAACCAAGTTATTTACCTTGCATTATAATTTTTTTATACTCACATTTCCACACAAAAATTAATGGTCGAAATTAGCATTACACCATTTGATGATGCAGTACACAAAATGAGTCACAAAATCTAGTACAAAAGCATATTGGAAGTGTGGTTCAGCTTGGGGACCATAGCACGCGTTTTAAAAGATGATGCTAAGGCTTTATCGACGGATACAAATAGCTTTATGACTAAATGGTCAAAGATTGTATGCTAGAATACAATTATAATCCTTAATACAGAACTGGTAATTGGATTATTGTGGTCATCCAAAACTTATTCCATCATATCTTTATCATACAGCACTTGCATGTGTTCATATTACAGATACCAAAAAAAAAAAAAAAAATCGAATGACATGGTTCCAAAAGAATACAAAATTTGATTTAGGACTTTGAACATCATGATATACTTCTTGTTAAAGAAATTCAAATTAGAAATTTTGATATTGAATAAGCTGGAACCTGTTTGTGTGTTAATGAGGATTAAACTTCATCACATGCAGTATGATTTAAAAGATGAAAAAAATGAAGTTATTTAGGTAAAGAGCTTCAGACTCATACACACATGTTGTTCCCAAAGTTGTGGTCTAAACTCTTAACAACTTTATCAGCCTGATTTGGATTGTAGCTACTAGGAATGGTGGTGTGAGGGTTTTTTTTCCAGTACCTTGGCTTATAGGTGAGGGACCAATACTTAACAGCACCTTCTTTATAACATCCACTGAGACTGAGTACTACTAGAAGAGGACCACACAACTTTGCAGTGACCATTGGGCAGAGAGATTTGCATATAACAAGTTGAACCTAATATAGCTGACTACACTGCATCAACTTAATTAGTTTCATGCTTCTCTTTTACTCATCATCATCAGCAGCAAGAGCAGTAACTGTCCTTATTAAGCTGCACCTCGCAAATTGTTTGAAGCAAATACAACTATTCAGAAAAATTAAACCTATTTAATATGCAACAGAAATTCTCAGTTATGTCAGAGAAATCAGTCAAATCAGTTTTTACCAGCATGTAGTGAAAGGTAGCCATTACCATTTACAAGCTTCATCCCTTCCTATATCTCTCTTCATCTATCTCTTGTAGTAGTAGAATTAAGTACTCTTTCACACCCTGAGAAAAAGTCCACACATTTAGAGTGTAATATTAGTTATGTTGCTCAAATTGTAAGAAGTATTGATCTTCAGTGAAGGAATTGAAAATATAGGAATCACTTCATAAGATTTATAAAGAGACCTTCTTAGTTCCAGCAGATTGAAATTGTTGAGTAATACAAGAGCAAAGGATGAAAAAACCAAAACCCTAACCCTGAAGAAATTTTTAATAAAAATTTACATTTAACATTTGCCAAGGTCAAGGTAACAAAAGGGTCAGTGAATAAGGATCACATCTATCACAAGGGGAAAAAAAATAATAAACTCCAATCAATGTTTTTTATTCTTTTTTCAATAGAGCTTAATATTGTTTTTTATTTTATTTTTAAATAATTAATGAACATTAATTGAGAAAACTCTTAGTAATTATCATTTGCAGTAACAGTACTGATCTTTTTTAGAAGTGTGCAACAAAGTTGCAATCCCTGCTTTCAGTGTTGTGTTTGCTCATATCCAGCAAAACTTATAGACACACAGAGAAAAAAGAGAAACTTTTTAGGGTTTCAGCTTCTGTTGCAGACTTGCAGTAAGAGATGATAGATAGATAGATAGATAAGCTTGAGATAGAGATAGAGGATTCATAAATATTATTATTTCATTCATCCGTATCATGGTAACTACTTATAAAATAAATTTTAATACGTGTGAATATTTCATTGGTCCAGAATGAAATAATATTTCTGTGTAAATGTGTATAAGATAACTAAAAACCCTAAAGAATTTTCTTCTTCTTCTTCCTCTTCCTCTACTTTCTTCCTGTAAATGTGCAGCAGTTCTGCAGAAAGGAAGGTGTGTATCCCAAGATGCTACCCATTTAAAACAAAACAAATGGTCCCTTCTTTCAAAGATACCTAAATTTGCTTCTGATATACTGTAACTCGGCAGAATCACCTTTCTATGTCTTATAAAAATATCCATTGAAATAAATGGTCTTGTTATTATATATGTATACTTAGGGGTGGCAAAATGACCCGCAACCCGGTAACCCGACATGAACCCGACCCGAGATAAACAGGTTTGGGTTTAGTCTTATCGGGGTTTCGGGTCATTTTGACCCGAACCTATTAGACCCGTTTATAAACAGGTCAGGTTCGGGTTTGACCACTAACAGGTCGGGTCAACCCGAAACCCGTTTAAAATTAATATTTTTTATTTCCAGTTTTTGAAATCACCTATCTTTTTCATCTCTTCTCAAAAATCGTTTTCTTTCTTCTTCTTTAACTACGGAGAAATATAAATATATAGTAATAATGAATTGATAAATAAAAACTTGTTTGCTGGTGGTTTTTATTTTTCTATATCGAAGTTAGACATTGTGTGAATATTTTTCTTGTTTTTCAATTGATTTGTTTTGGGTTTAAGGAACATGATGTTTTTATTAATCAATTAAAATCAGATTAGTGTCTTTTTATTTTTAAAACTCAGGTTGATGTTTTGATCATGTTTATAATTGGTAATTGTTTGTTTTACTGTGCCCTTGTTTTTCAAGAATTTTTTTTTGAATTTTGTCTTTTACTGATAGTTTTAATTTTTGATGAAATTAAGTTGATTAATTTATATTAAATATCGATTATCATGAATATCAATTATAAATAACAGTAGTGGCGATAGAAAGAAATAATTAATAAATCTAAAGAGGGTTTAAACAGGTCAACCCGAACCCGACCTATTTAATTAGCGGGTCAGGTTCGGGTTTAGGAAAAAAAGACTAAACATGTTAATAGGTCGGGTTCGGGTTTAGGGAAAAAACACTTCAACCCGTTAAGACCCGACACGAACCTGACACGACCCGACCCGATTGCCACCCCTATGTATACTACCTTTTTTTACCATGTTTAAATCTCATTTCATCTTTTCAATATAAATGACCATTTAAAAGCATACAAAGGAATTATAGTTACTAGCTACCTAAAGCCATACATCTGACATATATATATCCTCTATACTGTAGTTGGTACATGTCTTTTGGGTACCACTCACCAGTCCTTAAAAAATGCCAAAGGGATTTACAAATTGAACTTGCAATTCCATCCGAGTCTCTGTAGCAGTTCTAGTCTTCAAGACTTCTAGTCATCAACTTAAATACTTTGAAAGAATCTCCAGTGGTCACTGAAGGGGATGGGATTGAAAGATAACACATCATACTGTTAGGGGTTGCATACTCTGATAGATACTCGCATATATAAGGGTCGCATGGTGTTGTGGTTACTCGCATCAATCTCGATCTATATCATGCATAATATTGTAATCAACATACATTGATTAATTATTGACAAAAGAAATGTCTAGCTAATTACTGTCGTAATTCAAAAATAAATAAATAGGTATACATCCAATATAATTTTCTACTGCTAACTAAATCTGAAGGTATACAACCAAAAAAAAAAACAAACTAAATCTGAAGGTACGTGCTGGGGTAACCATTAACCATTGTGCTCAAACATTTAATCCAACAGAGCTACATATGATGTCGTTTTTGCCTGATTGTAAGTTAAATGAGGTTCAACCAAATTTCTATGTATTTATTTGTGTTGACATGAAAAAGCTGGTCACCCACATAACAAAAAACACATAGGACATTCACACCCGGAAAGATAAAAAATGACAAATACATAGGATAAAGAAATTAAAGAACAAAAATGACAAACATATATAAGTTTGGTACTGGTACTGGCCTCTTCATTGCAATGGCTAAGAAAGTAAGAAGCAGGTTCTTGAGTTGAGAGGTCACAAATCTAATTACCCCAGAACACATATTTCTCTTGTACAGATGTATGTGGACATGGAAAATCAATCTGCTTGGCATTCTTTAGTTTTGGTAATGATTTCAATTTTTGCTTTTATGTTCTCTTGTACTCACATCACAGGTCTGCAGAAGAGACAGACAGAAAGGAAAATGTTTTAATACATGTTCAAGGCTCATCATCTTCTCTTCTTATATGTTTGTTGTTTGGTGTATAGCAAAGAAATCATTCAACTCAGAGCATCAACTTGTTAACTTTTACTCTGATCACCTTACTTCTGTTCCATTTCATCTCTTGCACTATCACTTTCAAAGTAATAACTGCATATATTAAATAAACCTGTACGTATTGGTCCATAATATTTTATTTGGCATGAAATCCCATTCTCTTTTGTTCCTCTTTGAGATGCTGCATTTATATAAATAATGATGGTCATGATGGTGATTATAATCAGTAAATGATGGTCATGATGGTGATAGTAAACGTGCCCCTAGCTACATGTACATTCTTCATCATGTCCATCAATTACTAGGAGCCCATTAAATGACTCAATAACCCAAAGAAAATTAACTTCTGGTGATCTATCTTGAGGTCCATTTGTGCACATAATGTTCTCGTCCTTGCACTGTGTTCCAAATGACAGACTAATCATCATACCAAGTCATGGCACTGATTGTCGATCTATATATGATAGCAATTAACAAACTGATACAATTTATCATCTTGATGCATATTTGCAGAGTGCAAATCCAACAAAGCCAAAGAGGCTGAAATCTATTTCAGGTCTGAGATTTGATGATTCAAAAACAGAAAGCTTTGGAACGAGTTGTTGATTCTCTTGATTCTGAAAAATTGCAGACAACTTTTTGAAACTCTCTCATGGCTCTGAAAAAATAAATGATTTATTAAGGTGTACCACATTACTCGTGGGCCAAATTTGAGAAACCCAATTAAATGGGCCTAAATCAAGTGAAAAATGACGGCCCAGAAGGCCAAGATGTAAATCTCTACAAATTTAGGTTAAGAAGGGCATTAAAAAAAATACTCGGTTCAACAAATCACTTATAAAGTCATTATAAAATCTCTACAAATTTAGGTTGAGAAGGGCATTAAAAAATGTTCGGTGATTTTCTATTTTATTGAATAGGGTAATTTCCCGAATAAGTACAACATTATGCACAACATTCTCAAATAAGCAACAAGTCTAAACTCTTTCCCAAACAAGCACAAAGAATCTTTTGTTTCCTTTTCTACCATTCTTACACATTCTCTCTCTTAAGTACATAACTTTTAAACATCATCATCATTCTCTCTCCTACGTACTTCAACATTAAACATGATACTGACATGCAAACCAACACTATCCGTTAGATCTCCTTTTTTCATCTTAACCGTCCATCACCAACAAAGTTTTTCTTCTTTTTCATCTTCTTCTTCTTCTTCTTCTTCACTGATTTTTCTGTTGTTCTTCATCTGCTATTATATAAAAAAGTTTTTCTATTCCAAGGTTTTAATCTATCACGTAGTTGTTAGGTTGTTGTGTTATTATCACCTACAATTTCGGTTTTTCCGTGGTACCATCACCAACATTTTGACACTTTGGTACTGCTTTAATGGGGAAACAAAAGACAACCAAGAAGAAAGTTAATGTTCTCGAGGAAATACCCATACCTGGTATGCATTTAAACCCAAACCCTTAATGTAATGATTGATATTTAAGAGGGCTTGCTATTCAATTTCATATTGTTTTCGAATTAAATTCGTATTAAATTCCGGTTTCAGTTTGGTAACCCTTGGTATTGTTTAAGTTAGTTTGTATTTGTTCATTTGAAAAGGTTTGATTTTGTATTTAAAGATGAAAGCTTTGATTTTGAAAGATTTTAATTGATTTTTAAAGTTGGCCGGGCCAAGATGCAAGATGCAAACTTTGATGTTGAATTGATTTGATTTCTATGTTTGTTATAGATGCAAACCTTGTTGTTGAACATGCAATTTGGTTTAAAGATGCAAACTTTCATTTTTAAAGATTTTAAGATTTCAGTTTGTAGGTAGCAGATAGATTGGCTATGTAAACCAACAGTTCTTACCAGTAGCAGATACGATAGAAGCATGTAGCAGATACATTTTAGAATGCATGAAACACTTTGAATAACTACTATAACACTGTGATACTAATCAACATTATTAACATGTGGATACTTTCAGCGAATACTTTCAATGTAATTTATCAATTTGGTGGTCTGTTGGAGGTCACAGCTGAGGGGGAAGAGGTTGGATATGTGGATGGAGAGTCAAGAATAAGGATTGTTGATATTCAGACGACCTATACAGACTTCCTCAAAAAGGTATCTTCCTTATGCAATCCTCCAAAAGGAACATGGTCACTTGGAGCAGTAGTCAACCTCAGGGTATCCAAACTTGAATGTGAAAATCATTATAAGGCAATGTTAGCTTCCATATACAATTCAGCTGCAATGTGCATATCTGTTTGGATTGTTGATCATAGAAAACCACCTATACTGAAGATTGTGCCTGAAATAGCAAGGAGTGAAGAGAAGGAGATACCATTTGTGTTACAAAATGAAGCTCCCAAAAGCAAAGGGAAAAGAAAGCTTTTTTCGGAAGCTATTCCTTCTTATACACCTTTGAGTGAAGAGAGGGAGATACCACCAATGCAGTTACAAAAGAAGGCTTCAAAAAGTAAACCCGACTACTCTACTTATCATACACCCACCAAACCTCTTAATGTTCCAGATGAATATAGGTTGGAGACTCCTACTCAAGATCCAAGTGCTGATATGATAGTCAAGGGAATGGGGCATACAAATGACCCTGTAGTTTTAAAAAACCCTCCACCTAGTGGTGTCTATATTCCTAAACCTCCAATCCAACATACTCCCACATCTGCTACCAATCCATTATCAGAAACTACTTGTACACCCCTATCCCTATCCGTAAAAATCAAAGGTTTCATGGATGCAGCTGGAATTCTTTCTGCCATGCAAAAAGATGATGGTTTTTGGGATTCACTTTCATTACAAGAAGTTGATGTTGTTCTTCAATCTGCACAGAAGATACAACCGACATTAATAGATGATGATAGTGAGGAGGACTCTCAATCTCCTAAGTGTGAGGAATACCATTGGGATACAGATCCAGAAGTTTTCGACTCACCTGCATCTTGGAATACTGAAGATGAGCTCGAGGATCAAATGTGGGATGATAGTCAACCAATGTTTGGTCCTTCTAGACCAATCTCAGAAGAAGGCAGCCCAAATGTTGGTGATAACGCAGACACGCAGCAAGGTGACAATGTGGCCGATGTGAATGAAAGGAAAGAGGGAGTCAGGTGCAATTTAGCCGATAGGTTTGACAATCTAGACGATATGGACAACAATCAGCCATCACAACACGATATGCCGTCACAAACCAATAATGTGCCTCCTCAGAACAATGTGCCTTTTCCTAGCAATGTACCACTGCAACATAATACTAGGGTTGAGGAAAATCGTGATTTCGATCAGGTAAAACGCGAACTTAACAATATTTTTTCCTCCTATATTGCGACTAAAAGGGCAAATGTAGGTTGTGCTCCTCACACAGAGCCTGCACACAACGACTATGTGCAACCTAAACGAGGAGTAATCTACAACAATCGTGATGAGCTTGAAAGGGATGTCCAAACATACGCGATTAAAATGGAAAAAGATCTAAAACGTGTAAACACAAACAGTAAGAGGATGATTTTTAGGTGTCCAGCTGGTGGGCGCAAATGGTATCTGTATGCAACCCCAAATGGTTTTGATGGAAGTTGGATTATAAAAACACTTATAGATGACCACTCGTGCGGTAACTTTAGGGTTGGAAGTAACAACCGCCAAGCAAACAGTGATTGGGTTTCAAGAGTTTGTATGAGAAGGTTGAGGGATAACCCAGACTTGCCACCCCTAAAATTGGTGAGTGCAATCAATGAAGAATACATGGTCAAAATTTCTTACAAAGTTGCATAGTTAGCTAAAGAGAAGGCAATGAGGAAGGTAAATTAAATCTATCCCTTAGAAAGACGAATCTATCTGTTACATAGTCATTACAATCGTCTATAGTTTGTACTATATCGTCTTCAAAGAGCTTAACTGTTTATTTATTTACAGATAAGAGGAAGCTACAACCACTCATACCAAATGCTTGAAACATACTGCAATGAGCTGAAGAAGGTGGATCCAGATGCAGTAACAGACATTCTTACCAATCCATTGGGTAATTTTGAATGCATATTTTGGACATATGGTATTACAATTAGAGCTTACAAGAAGACTCTACGTCCCATAATCTTAGTTGATGGAACTTGAAATCTGCTCACCCCTTATGTGAAGGTTTGTACCGAAGTACTTGCTCCTGAATGTAGTGTAGTCTTTCGGCTTCCTCATCAGAAAATCAACTGAAACATTTCCAAACTTTAAAGGGCCTAAGATCATGGCCACATCTGACATTTTGAACTCGACAACTCTTCCTCCAATACCATACTTTAACCTACCTACTCTACATCTCACAATTTCTGTGATAACTGATGTTATCATGTGAAAATGTTCGGAATTGAAATCGAGAAATTGACCGAAGGGCGAACTTCTAAATGATTTTAACTCTTCCGGTGGAATTTTATCACTTGGATGTTGAAAGTGTTCAAAAAATTTAGTTGTTGAACACCTAACTGTGAGAGTAAATCGCCTACCTTTTTCGATTTCATCATCTCTAGTTTGCTGCTGCTTCTTCTTAATTTCCTTCATGTTTTGTCGAATTAGAACTTTGAGAATGGAGGCTTATAAATTGAGGTTATGACGGTTGGGGAAAAAGAAGATGAGAGGAACAGTTGCGACGGTTGAGGAAGAAAAAGAAGATGAGAGGAAGAGTGGCGACGGTTGAGGAAGGAGAAGATGAGAGAGAAGTTGTTTGCTGTGCGAAATTGAAATTGAAATCCCTAATTTTAATTTTTCCCCAACTAAAAGCCCGCCTCTTTGTTACCTGTTAAACTTCTGCCACGTGTAGCTGATTAGCAGATTAGCAGATAATTTCGGTTTTCTTACAGATTAGCCCAACTAAACTCTACATCCAACGGTCACAGTTCATCCTACAAATCCAATGGTCCTTATTTAAAGAAGACTTTTTTCTCACATGTCACATCGGTCATTCAAACAAAAAAATAAAACAAAAACTATTATTTAAGTACTAAGGGTAATATCGGAAGAAAAATTAGCTAAAAGACAAAAAAAACTTTTTAAAGAGAATCTTTGTGCTTGTTTGGGAAAGTTTTTAGACTTGTTACTTATTTGGGAATGTTGTGCATAATGTTGTACTTATTCGGGAAATTACCCTATTGAATAACACAAATCCCGGTGCGTAGCACGGGTTCAACAACTTGTCCAGCTCAAATTCTCAACTGAACCTGGACTCACTGGAGTCCTTCATCTTTGTTGGGCCTAAGATTTCGGTTTACACTGGGCTTAAAAATAAGCCTACATCCCGTAATGGACTCCATTATAATATGGAGTTTCAGCTGAAAGTCTGAAACAAAAGCTACAATGAACTAAACACTACGATTGGAAATGCCGATAAAGTAAATTGTTTGACATGTTTACAACAATCTAAAAACGTCTAGTAAATAAACTCAGAACTGATGAACCCGATTACAAAAAATCCTTCCAATTTACTCTCCCAGATCTAATTGAGAATTTGCTAGTACATTGTGCCACAAACCATTTGAAAATCACGGATAAAACGGGCTTGCAATCCCTGCAACCAAACGTCGCAAAAACCATCCAAGTGCTATCATTTACTGAAGTAGCAGATCTGGTTCTGGATATATAATACCCAAGCTTATAACTACCCGCAGAAAGAAAACACAAATCCTATGCAGTCAAAAGTGTGCTTTGGCAGTAGGCTACCCCTGTGCCTGCACCCTGGAGTAAAACATGCCTAGGCGGTGGTGACTGGTGACATCTAGAAGGGTGGAAGGGCCTGTGTTCTAGTTGTAGAAATTTAGACGAAAAAATTGAAACTGAAGAAAATATAACACTCCCAAAAGGTGAATGGCTCTAACTACTGTATTTCCAAACTCTGGTTTCTCCTAAAAATTAATCTTATTCATTTAACATTACTAAAAGTTCCCAAAAAAAACATTACTAAAATAGATACAGTGGAATATAGGACAAATGACACAGAAGAAAAGTTCCCAACAGTGGTTTCTGCCATGTACAGGGTTTCCTCTAATAATTTGATAACATAACTATATTAAGGTAGACATAGAGTCAAACCCATTATAAAAGTTCATGTCTAGGAACAGCGGGCAGACTTACCATCTAAAATCCAAATATATTGTCCAGTCGAAATGGCAATCTGCCCCAAAGGGAAGTTGCATGGACGGATAAAGCCTAAAGAGGGTCTGATCTAAGCTTTTCACTTTTATTACTGATCTCCTATATCTGTCTAATAGAAGAAAAATCCAAGCGGGTCGAACATGGAATGTCCCAACCCTTACCGATCATCATGGCTAACTAAATCTCGTGAATCAAAGTTCGAAGTTTTACTCACACCCATGATCTCGAACTTATGTTTCCTGGACAGGTTTTACTCTCACACCCATGATTTCCAATGAAAAAGAACATACAGATGAGAACTTCAACAGAACTCGCTATTCAAAGACAATTGAATAAGACTTTTGAAATACACAAATCATTGGTTTAGGCTTGCAACATAAGACAACTCAACACGCTCACTTCTACTGCGATACAGTCAGGAATTAATGAAAAAACATACCATAAAGGCATCATATAAGTCTTTTATTTTCTCATCACCCAACTGTGTCTGGCATTTGAATGTCTCAAGAATATGTTCAAAAGCACAGTACAAAAAAAGGAAAATTAATAACATGAAATGCCTTCGACTAACCACATTGGGTGGGAACATCAAACCTTCCTCCACTTCGGCTGAGTAAGAAGTCAGTGCACTAGATGACAAGGCTTTGACTAGAAACAACAAGAGAGATCAAAGGATGTATTTATAAAAGGGAGAGTGGAGCGTACACCAATTGTCATGCATCAACAAGCCTGAGAACAAGCAAGAGACATTACATCACTACTATTGTTACAGTTAATCCTAGTATATAGAGTGACTGTGTGAAAATGTGTGTAAGTGATGCATTATGTCTTCATATGCACAGGAAAACAATTGTATCCTCAACATCCATAAACCTAAAGCAAAAGATGAAAGAAGTACCCTTTTAGTTCATATGTGTAAAGAAGCGTGTAATTAGCATTTACAAAATATACACACATTGCATAGCATAACTCTATATGCAACCAAAAGTGTGAATGTGCTTCATTCCTTCAACGCGGACACTACTTGTGCTTCAGTAAAAGTGCAAAACACTGCCCAACAATTGGTAAGTGGCATCCACGTTTATAAAACAAAAAGGGTTTAATCCAACGAATTCTCCAGCATAACTGCTAATGATTTATACCGAGTTTGGCACTCAGATGTCAGCTGACATATAGTTCCTTATAATTACATGTACGGCAGAGTTCCTAATGCTGCGGCACTCTACTGCTGATTATGGCATTTGCACAATCGACTATAACAGCACTCTCACCCTTAATCCTATGTGTCATTGTATGACTGCTTATGTGCCACACGTTCATATCTAAAATAACGATCCCCATTCAAGATCATTTCATATCCAAATTCAATGTTCCGCCTACACCAACTTCTCATTGGATACAAATAACAAGTTGTCTTTAGAAACATGTCCTTCAAAACTTCATTCCAAAAAAAATCTAAGAAATTCCCAAAAGAGTAAAATTATTAACTTTAATGATGCAAGTCTGACTGTATGAAAAACCATGGTATCACTTCAATTTAAATGACGAAATAACTTAACAGGCCAAGCTTAAAAATGTCGAAGAATGATGGTGAAGAAAGGCAATCCGATCTCAGCAATGTTGATAACAGACTTACAGACACCGTGAACAAAAACATTGTTGAACTTTAACACCTTAAATCAACTGATGGGAGGATACAGACCAGGTCCTATGCCACTAATTAAAGAGGTTTTATGCAGGTTACCAGTCCAGGAGTAGTTAAATGACTTAAATCTAACTCTGATATCAGGGGTAATCAGGGTAGGGAAGGTGCTAGTGTTTACACGATAATAAAATCCCACCCCACTATGCACTTACAAAAGTTGATATCACTAAACATGGGGTTACGGGTTAACAAATAGTTTTATGCGCAAAAACAGTTTAAATGAGAAATTAGCCAAGAGCATTTCAAAAACGGACTTTTACTTGTCAAAAGAAGAGGAAACCTAAACTTTTATTGTTTCTTCCATGGTTACTTCATACTTCTACCCTGTATCTAGATGGGCAAATAACTAATTGCGGACACCAAAATTAAAGCATAGACATTCAACATCACTCAAAAGCTTCAACATAATGAAGGTTTGGCTAATTTTAGAAAAGGAAAAATCTGTCTACAGAGAAGCAACCAGCTTGGCAGATGCGTTGGGAGCACAAATCCCTTCTTTAGTTTACATAGATATCGTAACTAGTTCTTATTCTGTGGATGTGAAACAAATAATATATAATGATGCATCAGGAAAGAAATACCTGAGAATGTAACCGGCTTATGGTCTTTATTTTAATGAAACAGGGTAAGGGACCATGCCAAAACCCTGCTTTCCGACCCCCCCCCCCCCCCCCAACCCAAAAAAAAAAAAAAAAGAAAGGAGAAATCAAAACTGAAAGAAACGTTTTTCTAATTTTATGCTCCTCTGGCAAATAGATTGATAAAAAAAATATGCTAAAGCATAAGCAAAAACTCCCCGTTCTCCCTTTTCCTGACTTCGTCTGCCTTGTGTCAACCAATGCATCTACTCAAAAAACTAACCAGTAGCGTCCTCCCCGTTCTCCCCTTTTTTTAAGGAAAAAAACACCTAAACAAATTTCTCCCATTAAACTTAACCAAATGCCCAAACAGACTTCCCCTTTTCTTGTGTTTCCACCTTCTACCCATATTCACCATACATTAACCTTCCTTTGTTCATGGCGAAGAAACATATTTTGACCCTTTACACACTCATCATTCATTCTCATGAAATGTTTTGTGGTGTGTCTATATAAACATAATATCTATTGTAAGAAATACATTCTAAACTCGGCAATTTATCAAACACTGTATCATTTCATTCCCTTTGTTTTTCTTTTAGTACCAAAACTCAATTCAAAGCTAACCACCAACATCAATAACAGTAATTTAAAATAATCTAAATTCAATTTTTAAAACAAAGAAACAATTAACTCAATATCGCAATCAAATTGTAATAAATTAGGTTTATAAGAAAAGACTCACCAAATTACTCATAACCACCACCTCTAGCATTATAATCCTCTTCAACAATAGCAGTTAAATAAACAGGAGGAAAATCAGCAGTATCGAAAGTCTTTTCTTTCATCATCTTTTCAACATCAGGTTTCCTTAATATATATCTTCGAATTGGAGGACGATTACGACGTTGATCTCGAGAATAATATTTAATATCGAAAACAGTTTCTGGATCTGAAGTTGGAACAATAGCATTTAGTTTTGGTGTTGCAGGACAATAAATACGATATTCAGTTGCAGATGGAATTGCTTCTTTGTATTCTGGATCTGAACATGGACCTGTTATTTCCCATGGTTTCTTCAAGAATCTTCGAAATGATTGAACGATTGTTTTCGCTTTCGTTGTCACGTTTGTTGCAGCTGCCATGGCGGAACAAGAGAGAGAGAGAGAGAGAGAGAGAGAGAGAGAGAGAGATTTGGGGAAGATTGATTGGAATCGGGGATTCTGGTTTTCAACAGGTGGGATTTGAGATATTATGGATTGGTCTTGGTGGACTTGGAGAAGCCCATTTACATATATGGATACTTTAGTTGGCCCGTTAGGCTTAACTGTCTGAACAATATCCAGGGAACTTGGGTTGGGATTGGTCTTGGTGGACTTGGATAAGGTGGTCTCTTGCAAGAGGAGAAAACAAACATCCGTAAGTTTTTTTTTTTTTTTTTCAGCTTATTATCCACCTCAAAACTCCAAAAAATGGCTCTCCAAATATCCAATGCAAAGTGGATTTTCATACACGGAGGCCGGAAAAAGGTGACTTTTATTGTGGCAAAAGCCAAATAGGATTGGATGTCATCAAAAAATTAGCCTACCAATTCTTTTTTTATCCACGAAAATTATAATTTTATTTTTCATCGGCAAGCATGTTTTAATGAGATTTAGTAATTTAAAGATACGTTGTCTAGAATCGAATGCCTAATGTTTGGTATCATCGTCCAAAGATATTATTAACTGAGCTCAATTGGCATCTGATACCAAAATGATATCATACATGTATTTAGTACTTAGTTCATTTATTTATTTATTTATTATATTAGTAAATAACATGATTAGTCTTCAAGTACGTATTTTGGTTGTTGAAAATAGCATTTAAAATATTTAACGGTTATCTATTTTCTAGATTCGTAAAATTATTAAATAAAATTTGAAATGCAAATTAAATTACGTAATATTGTCAATTGTTCATAGCTTTTTTGTGGAGAATGTAAGAAATACTACGTATATGAAAATGCAAATGTACAAAAATAACAAATAATACAACCACACTGTAAATAAAAAGAAAAAAGAAAATTAAAAATTAATAAATGCGTATATATATAAATCACCATTTACCCATTTATTCACATAGCAAAAGTTTTTTTTTTTTTTTTTTTTTTTTGTAAAAGTAAAAAAAATATAACAAGACAAAAAGTCTACTTTAAGGTTGCAACTTTGCTATGTCACATACTCACATTTCACATAGCCTAATTTATGGGCCAAAATCTATTTATTCTCATTCATTTCATCACTCACTATAAAATCAATAACTTTTTGTGAACCACAACACCAAAACCCATTGCAAATATCATACCAAGTTACCAACCTTGTTGTTTTTGACAATTTAGCAATCAATGTAGAAAACCATATAATATATGAGTTGTACATTCCTTTAATAACTAAAATTTGATATTTTTATTTACCTAGAAAAAGAAAATAATTAAATTTTAGATTTATTGAATATTTCCTTTACCTTTTCCTACTATAACAATTAACAAAGCACTCCTTATCAGTTATCATACATCAAATCAAACACCACCATCCATCCATCCATCTATCCATCCATCCATCCATCCAAAAGAGAAAAAAGATTCCCAATTAAACATTAAAACATCATATCTTAAATCACAACCGTCTATTTCTAAAAAGGTCCACCAGATCAACGTGGTAGTTCGAGTAGGATTCAACAAACCTTTTAGATGTTTATTAAGATAGTGAAGAGTTCCCTATAAGAAGAAAACCCAAAACCCTCACAAAGAAGAAAAAGAAAAAAAGGCCGCAAAGAGGTCGCTTTAAGATCTGAGAAAGAGAGAGGAGAACTCTTTCAGTAGTTGTTCTTCGTGCCTCAACTGCTCTCTTTCTTTCTTCTTCTTCTTCATCTTCTCATTATCTTAGCCTTGCCGTCTCTCTTAGCTTCTCTATATCGTTTGAAGTTTCAATCTTTTTTTACAGAAGAAGAGGTAATCAAGTTTGTATCTTTGATCTTCTGATCTTGCTTATTTGTAGATTTTTTAATCTTTTTGTGATGTGGTTTTGATTTTTTACTAAAAAAATATGTTTTTTGAAATACCCATGTTTGATTTTGGTTGAATTTAGTTCAATGTTGTTGTTTTAGTTGATTTACTTTGATTGGTGTGTGTATCTATCGCCGATCATAGAAAGGGATGTTTGGCAACTTAAAGTTTTGATCTTTACTTGTTGTTTGATTTGATTTGGGCTAGTTTTAGATTTCCAAAAAACTATGCTTTAGTTGAATTTTTTAATGTTTTTTAAGCTTTAGCTATAGATGTTCTGTTGTCTGCAGATCTAAAACACTCCTATTACATTGGAAGTTTGCAGATCGTGTTGTTTGTTTGTTGTATTTGGGTACTAGGGTTATTTCAATTGCAAAGTTTTTGTTGTTTTTTGGGGTAGTTAGTACTAGGGTTTGTTCAAGTAAAAATTCTGGTTGTTGAGTTCTGAACTTCTTCAAGTATTGATATTGAGAACAATTGTTCATAAAGATATTTATTTGATTTGAATCTGTTTTTGTGGTTTGGGGCCTAAGGTTTATTTGGGTTTTGATGATGTTTTTTTTAGCACTGACTCTGAAATGGGGATGCCATTCAATTACATTAATTTGCGCGAAACTACACGTTTTGGTAGCATCTATATGTTATAGAGAATTTATGGGGAGATGATTTTATATCTACTATTAAATTTTATTTTGATGTTTGTTTGTAATGATTTTTTTTATAAATAATGGATCGCACTCGTTGTTTATTCATCTGTAATGATCTTTGCTGCATCCTTAGCTTGAATGTCACTTAACAGTGTAATTATTTTCTTCATGTCTATGCTAAGTTGCCTCTATAATTGTTTATCGTGATTTTGTCCTTTTTGTATTGCTTTATTTTGAATTTGACTTCACGTTAGTATTTCCTTTCTGTGAATATAATATGTGGTGTGCACTGTGGATTTTAAGATCCACAATTAGATTCTCTTGCAGCTAATTGGATTTTGACTTAGATTTAAATTTTTTGTCATTGCTTTACATGTCTCTTTTTGAGATTGCACTGTTGACTGTATTTTCTTTCTCGGCTAATTTAGTTGTATGGCATGTCCATCTATTTGATTTACTACAGAGATGGCAACGCAGACACCTCCCAGTGCCCAAGTGGTTGGTAATGCCTTTGTGGAGCAATATTACCAGATTCTCCATCAATCCCCAGAGCTGGTTCACAGATTCTATACAGACATGAGTGTTCTGAGCAGGCCAGGACCTGATGGCATTATGACTTCAGTGAAAACAATGCAGGTAAGTTTAAATTTGTTCTTGTTTGATCTTCATACTATCAACTTAATTATCTTAACACAAAATCCCATTCACATGAATAACATTATTTACTTTCTTCTCTCATCAAATTCCATATTTCGATTAATTGAATCAACCTGCGATGTATTGGAACTTGGAAGGTGGGGTCTGTAGTGTCTCTAATTACACAAAGCTATGTGGGACTAATAATATAAAATATGGAAATATGCACAAAAAGTATTTTTCTTTTTTATTATTATCTCTCTATTTAGTGTATGGAGTCTACGCTCTTGTTACTTGATCTGTCATCCTTTATGTATTTGTTATTTTTGTAACCCTGATTATCATTTTAGTCTCCAGTGTTGGTCCATTGAATCTTTATTCTTTATCAACATGCAACACTTGTCTCTGGATTTTCTGTTGTATTTCCTATCAGATTTATTTCTGAGCACCATGGAAAACAATGATTTACAAAAGATAGTGTAGTTTAAACACTAAACCTTAAGTTCTTTTTTATTTTAGCAACGTAATAAAGTCGAAGCTCTTATTATAATATATTTTTCTGTATTTAGGCACATAAGCAGAAAATACAATATTTTCCTTTTTAGTTATTTTCAAACAAATGCCAGGCATGATTGCATTGTTTTAAAAATCCCAATCTCATTGAGGTTTAGCTTGTAGTGATTATTTTTTATTTTAATTAATCCTGGAGCAGGCCATTAATGAGGTGATCATCTCCCTGGACTACAAGGGTAACAAGGCAGAGATTAAAACAATAGATGCTCAGGACTCTTACCAGAGTGGAGTGGTGGTTCTTGTAACTGGATGGCTAACTATGAAGAATAATGTGAAAAGGAAGTTTACACAATCATTCTTCTTAGCTCCACAAGACAAAGGTTACTTTGTCCTAAATGATGTTTTTAGGTATGTAGACGAAGACAGCCAACCAGAGACCATTGCTGTTTCAGTTGATGGAACCACTGAAAACATCCCAGCATCAGAGCCTGTCACTTCAGATCCAGGTTGCCTTCATCTTCTTTTAATTTGGTGATATTTTGATGGCTTTTTGTCATCATTTGTAGCCATAGTTGTTGACAAAGCATTATTTTGTTTTCAGAGCCCACTCCAATTCCTGACCCTGTGCCTGATAACACAACACCAACACCAGCTGTGGAGGTGGCATATGGAAATGGTGAGGTGGTTCATGAGCCATTAAGTAATGGTGAAGTAACAGTCGTGGAAGTACAGGTTGTGGAGGCACCTGTCCAACCTGTTCAAAACGAAGCTAACCCAGTTCCTGAGCCACCTTCTACAACTCCAGAAGACACACCCAAAAAGTTGACCCAGTCTTATGCTTCAATAGTGAGTTTGTTATATTTGTGTTGTGTTTAATGGTGATTTTGTTATATTCTTCTCTTTTAAAGGCGAGGTAACTTATTTGAATTGATTGCAGTTAAAAGATACAAAGGCAACTAAAGTTACTAAAGTGGCTCCTCCAGTCTCTGCACGTACTAATACTGTTAAGGCACCTGTTGCCAAGGCCGCTGCTGGTAATACTGAACAGCATTCTACACCTGCCCCAGCACCTGGAGCTTCTGCGCCTAATAGCAACAATGGTGCAAATGGCAGCAACATTTCTGAAGAAGGTATGATCACTTCTATACCAAACTGTTATACTTCTACCCTTCATTGAATGATTATTGGGTCTTTTGATGAATTAGTCTGTGGCTAATTTGTGTAAGGATTAATTATATGAGCATAATTAATTTTTGATGAAAAGCAATCTACATACCGAGTTTTCTTAGCATAATGAATAATTTAATCGTTGCCAATTATAAAAACGAAAGTATCAAGAGTTTTCTTTGTTGGATATGTTAAATATTTCTTGTCTATATACATTGTTAATGCTGTCTTTAGCGTATTTGATTTGTTAAATGACCTGCATAATTGTACTGCATCGCCTGATGTGTCTTGCATTTTACAGCCGAAGGTTACTCCATCTATATTCGGAGTTTGCCTATGAATGCAACAGTTGGACAAGTGGAGGAAGAGTTTAAGAAATTTGGGCCAATCAGACCAAATGGTGTTCAAGTCAGAAGCAACAAGGTCTATTAACTATATAACTAATACAGTAAAGTATTTCTCATATGTTTAAAACAATATGGTTCTTATCAGTTGATTTCTTCTCATCCAACAGGGATTCTGTTTTGGGTTTGTTGAATTCGAGCAACAGAGTTCCATGCAGAGTGCACTTGAGGTGATGATCTTATGTTTGTTTAATTGTTTTGATTTCTTTTAAAAAAGTTCTGAAAATTATTTTCCAAAAAGGGATAATTTAGTTACGGTTTGGTACTGGTATATGCGTCTAATTTAACCAGCTTGCTATTTTCTCTGCTGCTGCTGATGTTAAATCACTTTGGCCTCACTTTTTATTAGTGAATATTATTTGTGGTGTGAAAATATACAAACTGATCTAGCTGATGGTGAAACCTGGGGCTTCTTTGTATCAGAAGTTATCCATTAATGTTCCCTCATACTGACTTCCCTACATAGAGGCCCATTATCTTGTTGATAAATAAAGTAGGGGTTTGTTGCTTAGTCATTTAAAAACGTGGAAATCCGCAACTAACCTTGTAAAATGACTTCTTTTGCACTTGGTTGATTCTGATGGTTTGTTTACTTTTCCATATTATGCTGTTGATTTATGTTTTACTTTTTAGCTATGATTTGCTTACCTTTCTATATGATTTGCTTACCTTTCTATATGATTTACTTTGTGATATTTTGAAGGCTTCACCTGTGAATATTGGAAACCGCCCAGCTCATGTTGAGGAAAAGAGAACTACTACAAGAGGTTAGTGAACTTTGCTGTCTTTAGTTTTACATTTAAATACTTTGCAAACAACCACATGTTCTTTGTTTACTGACATCCTGTTGCCGCTTATTGCAGTTGGTCCTGGTGGAAGGCCACGTTTTCCTCCTGGAAGGATTGGTTTCCGCAATGACAACTTTAGGGGCCGAGGGAATTTCAGTGGTGGTCGGGGTTATGGCAGAAGTGAATATGGAAACCGGGGTGACTTCTCCGGTCGACGTTCTTCATCTGGACGCAGTGGTGATGGCTATCAAAGGGTTGAGCATAATGTTGGAAATGGAAGAGTTGCTCGGCAAGGTGCCAGCCAGACAGCGGTTTCGGCGTGAGGCTCTGAAATCTTTGGATCCCATTTGAACATTTTTCCCTTTTTATAATTTTTGATAGAACAAGTAGCGGGGGGTTTTCCAAAGTCAGGGGTTGGCCCTTAAGTGAGGTTATAGAATGTTAACTATGCGTGGGAAGCTAATCTTTTGACTTTTGGGGTAGATGATATGTTGAGTTTAGAGTAGTTTAGATGTGTGTAATTTTTGCATTTTTTTTATATGGAGTCATTGTTGATAGTTAACTTATAGATGGATGCTTCTCAGCATACCATACTTTTAGATCTAGTTCTGCTCTTTTTATGATAATTTTTTTCAATTTCTTAAGTCTTTCAGTTTCCATTTCTTCTATTATTTGGGTAACTTAATATTAAACAAATCTAATTAGTTATTTCCAGAACTGTACAAGGAATCTTGCAAGCCGAAAAACCATTGTAACCATTCTGTGGTACATAGCTATTTCTTCAATGTTAAATGTGGGGAGTGAGTGCCTATTCTACATACGGAAATGTAACTTTTAAAAAAAATATGGTTGTGGAGGTAGGATAATGCGCAGCTATGTACTGCAATACTTCACTGTTCTAGCAAATTGATTCATACATAATGCGCGGCAATAGCATTTGTTGACTCCCCAGCCTGGGGCCTGAGTTAGGTAGCTGGATCCAGGATTCCAAGTTGTTCAGTAGAATCCTCTTCCATTCTCAATACTGAATTTTTTTTTGCCTTGTTGAATTGCCAGAGCAAGTACATAAATTATGTTACTGCAGAGAGGAGGGTTGCAGGGTTTCTTAGAAATAACACTGCCTATGAACATGGCTTGTTGCTTTCAATATCAATAGGATGCATTGTTCATGAATATTTCCTTGTGGCGAGTTATATTGGAAGCGTTGAGGGTTTAGGGTGACATTTGAACACTACATTCCAACATCAGAAATCCATAATTCAACCTTAATTAATATATAGGTATATAAGGATGAACAAACAAAAATATTAGATACAAGAATGAACAAATATAATTAAGATTTCTGCAAGGTAGATACAAAATTTGACGCAGCAAAAGCTGCTGAACCACCAACCACGCTAGTAAGAGCGACAACAACTTGCAAGATCACCTCCCATGGATAATCTTCAGGTACAATGAATACACAAAGAGGACCAAGTGCCAATAAACCTAGGCTTAAGGTTAAGAGGCTTGAGGGTGTTGCAGGATCTGTTGCTGCAGAGAGAACTCCAAGTTCCTCTGCTTTGGAAAGCAGACCCAGTTTCTCTATGGAAGATAGTGATAATCCGAACTTCTCCGCTGCAGATAGTAAGCCCGCTTTCTCAGCCTTAGTTAAAAGTTTCAGCTCCTCCACTCTTGTAAGGAGCTTTATGGATGTCCCTGATGTCGTCTACAGTACAAAGGAGATACATCAATATTGTTCTTATTGGCATAAAGTCTTCCAAGAAACTAAGTTATGTAATGTATGGTTGTTGAAGATTACAACACAGTACATGAAGAAAAAGGCATTATGTAGTTATAGCACAAATGTAACACTATTGCTTAATTTAGGCATGGAGGCATTAGGCCTAATTATCCATAAAAAAAAAAAAACATAATTAATACTGCATACCATATTAATTAAACATTATGATAAAATATACATTTCATGAAGCAATTGATAAAGGATTCTAAGTTCTAAGTACATAAAATAAACATTTAAACAGCTAACCTTTTTAGCTAGAACAGATGTAGAAGTTGATGAAATTGGCTTTTGAGTAGCCATAGATGGGATAAGAAGAGGTGAAAAAGTTGCATAATGATCTGATCTTGATTTGCTAGAATTGAACAATGGCACTCCTCTAATGTTGTTATTGCTACAAACTCCCATTGCTTCCATCTTTTCTCTTTACTTTGTTATTGCCTTTTGTGGCTTTGTGGAGTTGTGGTAGTGTCTCAGTGTTTTCCTTCCATGGTAAACCAAAGGTAGTATATGAGATGGATAAGTGCTTGCTCATAGGAGTGGACACGTTTTCAAGTATACATGGTTCATTCGTGTGGAAGTGCAAAGAGCCAAAGAGACATTAAGGGTTGGGTTGGGTTGGGTTGGGCTTTTATGAGCTCAATGTAAATGGATCGGGTTAACTTATGGATCAAGTTACATACCACCGCAATTGCAATTTCTTTTATACCCTTTCGCGAACACAGAAATCTCAAATTGCAAAAACCCTTAAAACCCTAGCTCGAGCTCTTCTCCTCCTTCTTCTTATCTCTCTCTGTATTTCTAAAAATCTGTTTCTCTTCAACAATGGCGGACACTGTTGAATCTCTGAAGAACTTGAAGGAGTTGATTTTATCTCAATACTACGATGATGACAAGTGGGACATGAACGCTGTAATTATCTATCTTACCCTTTTGAATCTAATTTATACTAGTTCTAATTGTTAGGTTTTTTTTTGGTATTTATAATAAAACTCGATTTTGTATGTTTTTAATTTATCAGTTTGTTTAAAATTGTATGATTTGTTTTTGAATTAGGGTTTATGTGAATTACTTGTTTTGTTGGGTTTTTTTACTTGTTTTGTTGGTTCAGCATAATTAGTGATATTGAAATCGGGATTTCAGTAAGACTAGAAGTAGACTTTGGCTATAATGGAATTTTAGTATTATTTTGCTGCTAAGCCATATACTGTCTAGTTATGTAGCTCTATCGGAGAATTTCTAGGTTTTTTTTTTCTTTCATAGAGGCTTCTTTATCTGGTTGACGGATTGAAACAGTTCCAGATCAACTCGTTCCCTTGAAGCAATATTACTATGTTTTGTTCATTGATTCTTTCTCTCCTCTGTTCTTCTGTTTCTTTGGAGAATTCGAGAACAAATACATTTCTATTACTTTGAAACATGTGATCAATCAAATTATTTATTTAATTGAAGTTGGATTGTTTATTTATCGGTTAGTAATTTTGATTTGTTATATGGGTATGTGGACAACATTTGAGACTATGGATCAAATAGGTGAATTTGTGCACGTAGGCCTTGGTGTTTTATAATTTCAGCTAATGCAGTAATGCCTATTGAAATATCATTGGCCTTTACTACAATATCGTATTCCAACCCTCAATTCTTCAAATGCTTCCTCATTTTTTTATAGTTCCAGTTGTTGAACATTATTATCTTCTCACTACGAACAAATTTAAAGTTCCCTCAACTTTTTTGTTAATACTATCAATTTCTTAAGGAATCGTTGTATTATTTTTTAAGAGGGATACTAATAGGCAATGTGCCTTATGTGCGTCATATAAGCCACTTCACAAAAGGAAGAAATGAGCAACTTAATTCTCACTGTTGTAGGTTTTATATGTGTTAACCGTAAATTGGTCCAAGACTTGAAAGAGTACATAAACCTTATAGACAATGACATAAACGAGTAAACGACAAAACAGATAACCTAATGTCGGCTGTGTTTAAATTCTCTTGCTCTCGAAATAAACTCAGTGATAATTGATTGAATCCAGTTGCTCTAAAGATTATGTTTTATGCCAGATGACTGCAATTTAGAGATCTTCTGCTATCTGGGACTTGATATCCTTCAAATAATTGAGTACTGTATACTACTTTTATCGTGTTTTGCATGTTTCACCTTCCATTGCTTATAACCATTGGTGTTTTTGTTTTGCAGAAGCTGCTGCGGGCTGCTGGCTTGTTTGCTGGCTCTATTTATCTGATGCGAAACTTTGGTGACTTGGCAGCTATTTAAAGTGCTCAGTAGTTCTGTGAACTTTCCACCTGATGAATGTTACTGCCTCCACCCCCTCTGTTAAAGTTGATGATTAAGGATATGTAATCTGTGTGAATGATTTTTCCTGATTTCATTTGAGCTAGTAGACATGTATTTGTCAGATAATTTTCCATTGTGAAAAGCATAGAATTATTTGCTTGGTTATCTTTTCTTTGATTAGTAATGCTTAAGATCCAAAAATCTAGTTTTGCAATTGTGTTCATCTTATATAGGTTCATGTCTGACCTCTTATATTGCTACACCCTCTGAACCTGATACCTTGAATATTTTTGTCAAGTCAATAAATAGACCCAGTTTGATGCAAATATTGGCCAATGGAGATTTTTGTTTGATGGAGATCATCAATTTATTGTGTTCTTAACTGCTACTGTGCTACCTTCAAGCTTTGATGGAAATCACTCGGAATTTTGCAATTGCAAATCAGGTTTACTTGATATGCTAATGTTTTTGTGATTAATTTCATATATGCTACTGTTTAACTGCCTGGATCAACAGCAAAGAGGTTTCAAACTGTTTATTCTATCTGCCATAATTCAATTGGATTTACCCCTTCTCAAGTCTTGACTAGCTAGGAGCTGAGGTTTTACAAAGTTCTAGTCTTCATTCCTAAAATTTATTTGACACAGACTACTGACTCATGTCTGAGACCATAGAAGATTAGAAAATCTTGCATTTCGAATTTGGAAATTAGATTAGGTGCTCAAATTATTATTATTTTTAACAAAAAAAATAAAAATTATTATTATTTTTTAGTTTTTTGCAATGTCCACAATAAAAATGTTGATGTACCTTAGAGGGTTAGTAAGCAGATGCTAAGCTATGCAATGTTTTTAGGCTTTTAGCATGAAGAACTGAGTTGAGAGAAAAAAAAAAAACTGAGTTTAACACTCCAGCAGTCTTATTCCACCCAAATTTTTTAGCCACACTCTATCAGTCTGTTCAAATCGCTGTGCTAGTCCAATGTATGTGTTGATTGGTATTTATTGGTGATATCTAATTTCAGCATCTGGTGTTTGCAAGTCACAAATGTGTTTTATTGGGGAATATTCACATTAAATCACGAAATGAATGTGCCACTGACTTTTCATTTCACTATATATACAAGTGTACTGCAAACATGTCATTGTGTGGGTTTGGAGTTTGGAACGTCAAGAAGAAGCTGATGGTGGGGGAAAGAGACGGAGCTATGGGGAGCTTTGGGAATAGGTTGGTCGGAAATGAAGTCGATTACTTGTCTTTATAAAGATCGATCTTATTTCCGGTCCCACCTATTCCTCAGGTTTCCCATTGTTCATCTCTTTCCCTCTTCTTCTATCATCATGAAGCCTATCAGCCCTATCTAAATTAAAATCATCTCGTTCTTAAAATTTTGTTCACTTTGTTCAGATCTATACATCAATATATTCTTTAAGTCGGTTTACATCAATTGCTCTAACAAAATCCTGCAGGTGAAATTATCTCTTGTGTTGTTCTTGGCGTTTGCTGTAAAAATTAAAAACTTTGGTTCTGGACTTCTGGGTCTGATAATTACAACTGTGTACTTAAATCTTAATAGTTAATACTTAATACAGTATACCATCTTACCATGTCTTCAATAGTTCAATTTTTTTTAGAAAATGCATAATTTTTGCAGGTCTTCCCATTATTTCATTAGTGTGGGCATCACCAGTCACCATTGGTCGTTCATTGGGTTGTTAGAAAAGAGCTTATTAAGTTTCTTTCAGATTTGAAATTACCCAGTCCAAGACAAACAAAAGCATTAATGATGACTTGTGAGGCCCATGATTGATCTTGAACAAAACTTTGCTGCCGTAATTCTTCCTTTATGGCAGATTGCAGCCTTACGTTTTAAGACACCAGAGTGATGCGTGTACAAATATAGTATGGCACTATGCAAACACCTACTTAACAAATCAGAAGGTCAAGTTTCAATATATATATCTCTGTTTACCCTACTAAGAGTCTTAAGACATTTAAGTAGTAGCAAGTGGCCGCATGACTAGCATATAGAGAACATATATCTTCATATGTTGTTGTATTTGATCCGAACAGCAACTTGGGCACTTGGCTTATCTTTTGAATCATGTTGGGCCCAGATGTTAATGTGATAAAAAATTGTGCAAGTTATACAGCTCAAATTTCTTAAACTCTTCTTGTGATGCAACAGATTGACAGACCTATATGCAAGTGTTGCTTGCAAATGGAGGGGAAATGTGTTGTGCGCAGCGGAAACTTATGCACCAATACCCAAGATTGGAATAGTGTATGAATTAAACAAAACAAAATAGAGAAGATGAAACTCCTACTACTATCAAACAAACCCACACAAAACACAAGATTTACGTGATTCGGCTAATATTGCCTACGTCCACGGACAAATAAATAGAACTTTTACTATTGGAGAAGATAGTACAAAGCTCTCAAACAAATGGAGAAACCCTAGGTTTCCTCCCTTCTCAAATCCTCACCAAATCTCTCAAAGAGACAATCACAAATTGAGGATACAAACTCTCTTTCACATCCAAGATCCTCACAACTCTCACAAGGAGACAAACAACAAATATGGATTGAGGATACTAAACCAATCTCTAAGACCTTATATTTATAGCCTTTAGGGGGTACAAAACAAATTCCTAATAGGAATACCAAACTTAATCAAATTGGAAGTCATATTCCAATACCAAATTCTAAATCCTTAATATGGACTTAGAAATCCAAATATGAAACGGATTCCCTTATAGAACCGGTTTCCCAACAATTCTCCACCTCGGTGAAGATTTCCCAAATCTAAGCCGATCTTCAAAAAAAACCGACGAACAACCAAACCAAAGCGGCCGGACCATCAAGTGGCTACCTACGTACCCTCCATAGGATCAAGCCATCGTAGTTCTTCCAAACGGAGATCTTTCAATGCCCACAATGCCCCGAAAGGCCAAATCCCCCTAAGGGGCCAAATCAAAACCAAATGCCCACCAATGCCCTATAGGGCTCACAAACAACTTCAACACAATGGGGTCCAAGCTACCAAATACCATCTCCACCTCAACAAAGTTCTCCATCAAAGATGATCCAATGCCCCGAAAAACTAACCTCTCAAGAGTTTTTCCTATGAAGTTCAACCAAGTGGGGTACAAATTCAAATCACTATGCATAGATTTACCAAATACGTCTTCCTTACTAAGCGACAAACAAACATCACATGAGAGATTACCAACAATAGGAAGTACGTACACAAAACCCCCAAACAAAGGTTTCACGGCTTCATAAGGTTCTTGGGCGATAACCTTGCTACTAACAATGGTGGCTTCAACTTTCTTCTTTGCCGTGTCACCTAACAAACCAATCAAATGTGGAGCGACCTTAATCTCCACCCTAAATAAATGAGGCTTCAACAAAATGCCTACCAACTATGCATGCCTTGCCACCCGCAAACAAATCTGTCTTCACTTGCATAGTACCATCAATGGCATGCCCCATATTACTATGCAATTCCTTGGTAGAATCGACAGACAAATCAACAACTGAACTATGCAAACCACATGTAATTGCACTTCCTTTCAAGTAGTACAACTTACCCTTTCTAATGCCTTTCATAACAACTCGTGCACCTACAACAACTTTTAGAGCTCCACCAATACATGTAATTTTCATACCATCGGACTCTAAAACACCCAATGAGATTTGATTCGTAGTCAACTCTGGTACATACCAAACATCTTCTAACTTTCGAGTGCATCCATCTTCCAACTTCAATCGAACTGTACCTATCCCAAAAGTTTTGCAAGTATGATCATTACCAAGCAAAACACAAGCATCTAGCTCCTGAAAGCTATCAAATAACTCTCTATTGGGACACATATGATAGGAACAACCCGAATCTAAAATCCACTCATTAGTAGAATGACTAACTGGAGATGAAGCCAACAACGAAACACCAACACATGAATCCTCATCTCTTCGATGTACACAAACAATCTTCTTCTGCAACTTTGGACAATTAATTTTCCAATGTCCCCAACAATGACAATAGGCACATTCATTCTTTGCAAGAGTTCTTCGACTTCTCAATTTACATTGAGAACCAACCAATCTACCAATACTATCATCAACCACATAGAGCCGGTCCTCTGTATTTTTCAAAGCGTACTTGTCTTCCAACTTGGACAACATAACTATTACAATGGTTTCCAATTTGGCAATGTACCACAAATCTTTTACCAAACAATACCGGACAAATTCACAAGCCTTTAAATTTAGAGTTAACCATTCATCATCATTCATATTTCTCGATTTATCATCAAGAACATCCACATAGCCATTAATGGCTAACCAATCTTGTACCTCCGTCTTCCATATAGCAAAGTCGAGGTTACCATCAAATTTATGAATGTCAACATCTAACAACAAGGTTTGATCAAACAAACTATTAACCTCCTTTCCAAATTCATTCGAATCCGAAATATGATCCGACATGATACCAATCAATTTCATACACCAGCAAACCAAACAAATAAACTAAACCAAAGGAGTTCACCAAGTACCACAAGAAAAATCCAAGATTGGATTTTTACCGAAATTGAGAAAACAAAACCGTCAACTTCAAAGAATTACTGGGAACAGAATACTTTGAAACAGAAAACGTACCATACACCGTTTGGAAAGCCTGAAGAGTCTTCTTTCCAACCCAAAAAACGGATCAACGTTTTGATATCCGAGAACAGAGTTATGGCCGTTTTACCACATAGTATCGAATCTGGACAGATTCCTCAAAACCCTTTAACCAATGTTCTGCAATCCCTCTTTAACCCAAGGAACTAACCTTCGGCTCTGATGCCACTTGTTGCGCGCAGCGGAAACTTATGCACCAATACCCAAGATTGAAATAGTGTATGAATTAAACAAAATAAAATAGAGAAGATGAAACTCCTACTACTATCAAACAAACCCATACAAAACACAAGATTTACGTGGTTCGGCTAATATTGCCTACGTCCACGGACAAACAAATAGAACTTTTACTATTGGAGAAGATAGTACAAAGCTCTCAAACAAATGGGGAAACCCTAGGTTTCCTCCCTTCTCAAATCCTCACCAAATCTCTCAAAGAGACAATCACAAATTGAGGATACAAACTCTCTTTCACATCCAAGATCCTCACACTTCTCACAAGGAGACAAACAACAAATATGGATTGAGGATACTAAACCAATCCCTAAGACCTTATATTTATAGCCTTTAGGGGGTACAAAACAAATTCCTAATAGGAATACCAAACTTAATCAAATTGGAAGTCATATTCCAATACCAAATTCTAAATCCTTAATATGGACTTAGAAATCCAAATATGAAACGGATTCCCTTATAGAACCGGTTTCCCAACAAAATGCACTCAGTGTCATTAACTCATTCTTAGTTGGATCTATATATGAACATCTTCCCCGCAAGGAACCTTCTAATGAAGGCATAATCATCAATTTGAACACCTGCTCATATATAAGATGCTCACGTAATTATATAATATAGTTTTTTAGATCATATTTGGTGCAACTTGCAAATGTGAGAGGTCATATCTCTAATCCCACTTGCAGTAATAAGTTTTATAACAAAAGAACTAATGACTTCTTTTAGAATCAATCATTCAAACCTTATCTATCATTTAATAAAATAATTAGAAAAAACGCGCTATAAACAAATAGAAAAATAGAAACCCTGGTGGTAGAATTACAAATAAAGGGATCACACCCCCACGGCCCCACCCCCACACACACTTGCAAATATCATTTTCACTGAAATATTTAAGGAATTTAAACAAAGTTTTAAAAAACGTTTGATCTAAAACAAAAAATAAAATAAAAATACATTCATATCTTCTCAACATTATTGGAGCTATTTCATCCAAAAACACTCCCTACTTGTCTAAGGGTCCAACATTTCGCTTTCGAGTTTTAGATCTCTGATTTGTGGACACCACATTAAGATCTTGTTGAACACACATTTTGTCTAAAAGGGTGAGTGTATATGTGACTTAACATTTTTCTAACCATCACTTTGTTAGGTTTAATTACTTCCTTTATTAAAACAATCCATCTTTTCATTATCATTTACTCTAAACATAAGTTGTTGTCATGACTCATGAACTTTATTTCTCTAGCTCAACCAACTTGTGGTCTCAGGTATGTGATAGATGTCACATTTGAACTGTAAAATAATCACCCCCACAAAACTTTTTTCCCGCAAAATGTAATAATTTACAAAATACTTAAAAATAAAATTCATATTGATTGAAAAAATTAATTTCTAAACTAAACATGAAATCTCTCTCAATCAATATCAGCTAATCTGTAATCTAATTGCTTCAATTCTGACTAGCAATTCTCTCTGTTAAGTGTTAACTGTACCCAATTGGGAAATGGGGACGAATAGTACATAAAAGAGTGACAACTGACAACTCAATAAACCACTAGAGAATTGCCACGTGTAAAAGACAAAACTAATTCCGACAACTTGCAGAACCAACACAACTTGTCCTTAAACAAAAAAAAACATACGTGGCGAAACGAGAAGAGTTGGGATCTGAAGAATCCACGTGAACATAGGCTGACCGTTGAGAGCAGATTGATTAAATCTTTATCCTAATAGAAAGAAAGAAGAAGATCTCTTCTCTCTCTCTCTTTCTCTTCTCTGTCTCTCTCTCTCTCTCTCTCTCTCTCTCTTTTCTGTGTTTCAGTTTCTGACACCATGCTCGCGTGTGACAGCTGTTGATGTCAGCAACTAAACACGTCGCAATCTGCAACTTGATAATAGCTGAGCTGTTGATTGTCCTTCCACCTTTTGACACGTGCTCTTTTTATGTAACAAATCTTATTACACGTGTCATAGATTTTATTCGTCCGTACCTATTAGAAAAAGTGCAACTTGGGAAAACGTGGGTCCTACGATTCGTTTGACAGCGCACGCGTCACGTCAAGGGGACCAATTATACGCCGTACATGCTTTTCATTTCCTCCCCGATTTTTATCTTTCTTCTCCTCGGCGTTATTTTTCAAGTGGATCATGTTGACTGGGGTCAAATATACTACTGTACATCAATTTGAATTTACTTAAATGTGATTAAATATAATTTTCTGTGGGAGAAGGAAAACTATATTTGAATTATTTGGTTCAGTATATTTTTTTTTGAAATAAGTAGTTTCCTAATTTATTATTGATATGAAAGGGAGATCTTAGTCACACCACACAAATCTCTGGTACACCACATTTGTTTAGCTTACCACAAATATTTTTAAAATTTTTTAGGCACACCACAAATAAAATTAAGAAAAAAAAACCTCTTAGTACACCATATTTTATTTTTTTAGTAGTAATATATATATATATATATATATATATATATATATATATATATATATATATATATATATATCTAAAAAATCTAGAAGATAAAAATAAATCTAAAGAACAATATTTCTAGATAAGAGGGTTTACTTTCATCTACAATTGGAATCATAAAAAACATTTAAAATCAATTGGATTTTGATTATTGTTCTCTTCATTAAGGTCATGGCATTCTATATTTTTTTTCCATAGAAAATTTTATAATGAAGTTTTAGAAGAAGAAAAAGAGTTAGAGAAAGAAGAAGAGATTAGTTGATTTTTTGATTTTATTATATTTTTAACAAAAAATAAAGATATCATTATTTGCTAATTTAACAATGTTTCCTTATTTGTTAGATTTTATTTGGCAAGTAAAATTTTTGAAATAAACAAAATTAAAAAAAAATAATGTAATGTGTGGTGTGCCAAATAGAATAATAGGGATAAATTCGTAAAAACATAATTATTTAAAATTTGTCCAAAAATGTGGTGCATGAGAGATTTATGTGGCGTGACTAAGATCTCTCATATGAAATGGTCAATTTGAAAATGGTAATGATACTTTAATCAATAATTACGGGAGATCTTAGTCACACAACAAATCTCTCATACACCACATTTGTTAAGCTTACCACACATATTCTTAAAATTCTCGAGGTACACCACAAATAAAATAAAATAAAAGGACTTGGATAACACATGACGCCTGTCGAATACTGTGTCATTCTTCGTTATCGATTGATGATTCCTCTATGTTTAGATGGTGAGATATGTTCAGTGTGCAAGAAGAGCAAACTTGATACTTTTGGGGACCATGCGACTCATTGTAAGCATTACCCTGACTTCAAGTACAGGCAGAACTCCGTTAGAGATATCTTGTGTGATGTGTTCTGACGGGCTGACGTACAGGTTAAGAAGGAGGCTCATGTTAACCATATTAATCATATTTGTGAGGTTGGTCAATACATTAATGAAAGATGATGTGTAAATGATATGAACAATAATAATAAAGTAGAGACATGAACACCATTGTTTACGTGGTTCGGCAATTGTGCCTACATCCACGGAGAGAGAGAATGATCTTTATTATAGTAGTGGTGGTGATACAAAATGGGAGCTCGATTATGAGGAGAGCTCGAGAGAGATGAGACCTGAGAGGTGAGGTCTCATCATGAGAGATTGGGGAGGTCGTTGATATTGAGACCTCACCATGAGGTCGTGTTGGGAGCATTAGGCCATCAGACCATCTGAGCAGAGATGAGAACATGCCTAGAATGAGTAGCTTGCCTTCATATTTATAGGCTTACAATGTAACTCCATTCCTAGCATTTAATGAGGTAATGATGAGAGAATATCTTTGTAGTAATTGGCTTTAACTTTGTAACTTGTGCCATCAAGAGAGAGTCCATTAGATGATGACATGTGGCACCATGATGTACGGTAGAGATGGTGCCACATGTATGTTGTATATAGTACCCCTACACTTACTGATCCTAAGGAAGATCGACATGCAAAGGGGATGAAACTATGCGTGTGTTGATGTTACAAGGGCATCTCCGATGGTCGGGCTGGGTGCTGGGATTTTTGAGGTGGGGCTAGCAGCTAGCAATGCAACAGCTGCAAAAGTGGAGAAACATGATAGAGCTTGTAGGGCTAACCAACATAGTTTCATCCCCTTTGCATTTGAAACATTTGGATTGCTAGGCTCAGAAGCAGTTGAGCTCCTCATGAGAGTGCAGAAGGTAATGGATAGCAACGTGATGACTGCGGGTTCGAACGAATATGTATTTATGAGAATCGAGTTTGCTATTCAGAAAGGAGTTGTTGCGCAGTTTGTAGCGCGCTTGTCCTCTAGTTTTGTGTAATTCTTCTTTTATCAATAAAATTTATTTTTAGTGGAAAAAAAACCCTCTCATTACACCACATTTTTATTTAGTTAGTATAATATATATAGAAATAAATCTAAAGATGAAAAAAGATGAAAAAAAAAATCTAAACAACAACATATAAAAATATAAGAATGTCCAACAAAAATTTTGAGTCTTTACCCATATCATAATCAAACGTTACAGAAAATCTAAAATGACTATTGTGGTGGCAAGAGATTCAAATCTTCACATCCAACATATAAGAATATCGAACAAAAATTATGAGTTTCTGCCCATATCATGATCAAATATATAATTTTTATGTGGTAGTATGAGATTCAAATTAAATCTTGGATTTTGACTATATTTTTTTCACAGAGGAAATGTAGAATGAAGTTTTAGAAGAAGAAGAAGAAGAAACGATTTGAGGAAGAAGAAGAAATTAGTTTATTTTTATTTTTAGCATATTTTAAGCAAAAAATAAAGGCTTCTTTATTTTCTTACTTTAATTTAGCAATGTTTTCTTATTTGCTAATTTTAATTTGGCAAGTAAAATTTTTAACTAAAAAAAAATCGAAAAATAATGTGTGGTGTGCTACATAAAATAACATGGATCAATTAATAAAATACAATTATTCAAAATTTATCTAAAAATGTGGTGTATGCGAGATTTGTGTGGTGTGACTAAGATCTATAATTATATGTAAATTAATTTTAATGACAATTGTTATAATATTGGACATAACTTTTTTTTTTTTTTTATAATATTTATTGAACATCTTTTATCAATGAAATTAGACGACAAAGGATATAATGAAAATATTCTAATTTACAAGATTCATGTACTCTCTTTGATTGTTATTTATAATGGTGTGTTTGATATGTTGTTCATAAAGAACCACAGATTCCAATGAGTTTGTATTTAAAATATGTAATTGAGTTTGCTATTTAAAAAAAAACTGGGGAACCCATGCTACGCACCGGGTATGAGAAAAAACTTCATTAGACAACCCATATTATTTATGTTTGATTAATTTATGTTTTGGCTATTTTTTGTGTTTTGATTTTAATTTGAGAGGTTTGTGCTCAGAAAGAAAGTGAATAAAAAATGTAAAATTTTTTTTGTTTAGTGAAAAATGGAGAAGAAATGTAGAGAAAAACAAAAATAAATTATAGAGCTTTTAAAGTAACCAATTATATTTTTATTTTTATTTTAAAAAATATGAGAAAATTTGTGAGAGCTTAGAGATCATTTAGGATGCCACCTAGGAGAGAGAAAGTGGGACTGGATGGATCTAGCTATTATAATAGATATATAAATTTGCACGTCGTTTGTAATGTGTTTGTTCTTCATTTATTCTTTGTGTAATTTGTTTGGATCTAAGAATAGAATTGTAAAGCGAAACTTTATCCTAAAATAAAAAAATAAATAAAAATGTGATCTTTATTATAAAAATAGTATAAATTTCACCTTTTTATATATTTTCATTTACGTTGGATTTTAACATATTTCAAAACACCTCAATTTTATTATGCTTGTCACAATGCATTATTATGTGTTGCATTTTATTACTCATACAGTGAAATATTAGATGTAAATATGCGTTTATGTAAACTAAGGGAAATGTACGTGTGTCGCACGTGGCCAACAGGTGGTTAGAGATGAAGTGAATGAGAATCTATAACGATTTATCACTTTTCCGAATTTTTCTTCATACTCAACTGCCCATATTTTTGTATTGATATTAATAACTAATTAAATTACAATTTAACATTTAATAATTAATAAAATATTTTTTTTATAAAAAAGTTTGTAAAAGAATTTGTGGGGTTTTTTGGAAACACAAAACTCTACATAAAAAAACTCAAGTAAGGACGGATTGGGGGGTTGTTTGCGACTGCACCCCTAAAATTAGAAATTTTTATTATTTTCTCTATATTTTTTTGTATATTTATTAATTTTTTTTATTAAAATACATAAAATTGTACCCTTTCAGAATCTTAATATATAGGTTACATGTAATTCTGTAACCCCAACTCAGATTTCTGGATCCGTCCCTGAACTTAAACTTAAACGCACCAATTATTAGTAGTAGAGATTATGCAATGACAATTTAGACTTTGTAGTTATTTCTTCTAAAAATTAGTCCAGAGTCCAAATAGAAACGTTTGTTTGGGCTCTGGTCCGTAGTTTTGGTTTGGTTGGCCCAAGGACACGGGTTTTGTTTAGGTTTACTAAAAGTCCAATTGTACAGAATGTAATTTTGTTTCCAGGACAAAGTCGCGTATAGTTGCGTTCTTCTCCCTTTTATAATACCTGAACTACCCTTATATCAACCATCTATATAGATCGTGCTTTGAGATTTTGAATTGTGGTTTCGTTTTATTCGTAGAGAGTTTGAAGAAAAGAAAATTCTAGATGAAGATTCCGATGAAGATTCCATGTTTCTGGAGGAAGATTTCATATTTTGATTGAGATTTCTAAATTCAATTTCACAAGATTTACTAAATTTATCGCGAGAGTTCAGATTTGGTTTGTTTTTCATTCGCGAGAGTTCAGATTTCGTTTTAGGGTTTTGATTTCACAATTCAATTTGGCAAGATCTTCTCAATCCAAGTTATCGCGAGAGCTCAGTTTTCAGCATCGATTCATTTGTATGATTGATTTTGTAATTGGAGCTTTTAATGGCAGATCTTGAAGTTTGAATTCGTGTTTTTATTTTGGAATTCAATTTGAGATCAGTTTTTTGTGTTATCAACTAATATTTTGGATTGATTTCTCAACTCGATTTTGAGATAGTGATGATTAACGATTGTACAGGTTAGTTTGTTGAGTTCTTAATTCCTGGTTTGATTAATAATTTAGTAATTCTTATTTTTGTGTTTGATTTCTTAGTGTTTTTTTTATGTTGAACGAGTTTCAACAATTTTTTTTTTTTTTTTTTTTTTTTTTTTGTTTGAGTATTTCACTTCATTAATAGGTTAATCAACTATCTGAGTACTATGTTAATGTGTTGATTAATGTCGCGATAAAATAGAAATGTTATATTATTTATTAATGTGTTGATTAGTGTATTGATCAACTGTACATGATGTTTTTTTTATACAGATGTGCAATTATGTGATGGTGTTGATTAATAATTTGGCAATTTGTGTTTTTTGTTCTTTATTCCTGTTTTTGTGTTTGATTTTTTAGTGTGTTTTTTATGTTGAATGAGTCGTCATTCAACGGTTTTTATAGTTTTTTTTTCCTGCTTTGAGCATTTGGGTTGATTAATATGTTAATCAACGTTCTGAGTACTATGTTAATGTGTTGATTAATGTCGCGATAAAATATAAATGTTATATTATTTATTAATGTGTTGATTAATGTATTGATCAACTGTACATGATGTTTTTTTTTTATACAAATGTGCAATTATGTGATGGTGTTGTTTCAACTGAGGTTGCTAATGGTGTTGTTCTTGGAGTAATCAAGTATAGATTTAGGGTTTAGAATTTAGGATGAGGACAAACCAGAAGATTTAGGGTTTACATACTCGCATGCAATTCAGCCGATTTCGGATGAGGACAAACCAGAAGATGATGTTGATTCTGTTCGTATACTTCCTCCAGATGTTAAAAGAGGTCCTGGGAGGCCAAAGACGAAAAGGATTCCAAACACCGGTTCAAGAAAGCATCCCAAAGCTCAGAAGTGTTCCAGTTGTCTTAATATTGGTCGTCACAATAGGAGGACTTGCACATATCTGAACAACAGTTAGGTTCTAGTTGTATTTGATGATTTGTTTTTCATCAAAGTTTAGATTGTTTTTTTTCCTCACTTGTTATGACATTACAATTCAGTTCCTACAATATAATTCATTTTTTTAGTTTTGAGAAAGTTTTCTGATCCATTAATGATTGATTTTTTCGAGAAGTTGATTAATAAGTTAATCAACTAAGGAATGTTGATTAATGTATTAATCAACTTAGTTGTTTTTATGAAAGTTTACTGAACTGTTGATTAATATATTAATCAACTTAGTTGTTTTTATGCAAGTTTACTGAACTGTTGATTAATCAATTAATCAACTTTATTGTAATCGGGAAAATTGTTTTCAGAAGTTAATGAATGACAGCATTAAGGGGTACTTATGACAGCATACCACTAGGGTTCACCATTCCAACTAGGGTTTTAGAATGACAACATTAAGGGGTACTTATGACAGCATTAAAGGGTACTTATGACAGCATTCCACTAGGGTTCACTATTTCCATTGGTTTAGGGGTTTAGAATGACAACATTAAGGGGTACTTATGACAGCATTCCACTAGGGTTCACCATTCCAATTAGGGGTTTAGAATGACAGCATTAAATGGTACTTATGACAGCATTAAGAGGTACTTATGACAGCATTCCATTAGGGTTCACCATTCCAATTAGAGGTTTAGAATGACAGCATTAAGGGGTACTTATGACAGCATTCCACTAGGGTTCACCATTCCCATTGATTTAGGGGCTTATAATGACAACATTAAGGGTTTGGGGGTTTATAATTTAGGGTTTAAAGTATAGTTTAGGGTTTAGGATTTAGGGTTTAGGGTTTTTAAGGTTTAGGATTTACGGGTTAGAGTTTAAATTTAGGTTTTAAGTTTTAGTTGATTCATGAATTAATCAACTATAGTTTAGGTTGATTAATCTGTTAATCAAATAATGAAAATAAGCAAATACCAATTCCATCCTATAGGGTTTAGGGTTTAGAATTTAGGGTATAAGTTTAGGGTTTAGGATGTTTAAAGTATAGATTTAGGGTTTAGAATTTAGGATGTGTAGGGTATAGGTTTAGAATGTTTAGGGTATAGGGTTTAGGATTTAGGGTATAGGTTTAAGGTTTAGTATTTAGGATGTTTACGGTACAGGTTTAGGGTTTATGATGTTTAGGATATAGGGTTTAGGTTTAGGGTTTAGGGTGTTTAGAGTTTAGGGTTTAGGATGTTTAGGGTATAGGTTTAGGGTTTAGGATGTTTAGTGTTTAAGGTTTAGGGTTTAGGGTTTAGGGTTTAGGGTTTAGGGTTTAGGGTTTAGGATTTAGGGCATAGGTTTAGGATGTTTAGGATATAGGTTTAGGTTTTAAGTTTTAGTTGATTAACTATAGTTTATATTGATTAATCTGTTAATCAACTAATGAAGAGTTAATTATAAGATGATTAATGTATTAATCAACTATAGATTTGTTGATTAATATGTTAATCAACCTAAGTTTTAAACACTAGAAAATAGGCAAATAACAATTCCATCCTATGAAAATTTAAATTAAATCAACAACTATTTTAAACACTAGAAAAGAAGCAAATAACTTTTCCATTGGTATAACCATCAGAATTCAGTAGTTACAAAATAACAGAAATATATAAAACTTGTTCGTATTCACAGCATATACGTACTATTGACAGTTTCAAAACACAAAAAGTCAGGACCTCGAATTCGGGGTAATTCATTTTCAACTATACTGACTTTTGAACACCTAAATTTATAATTGTTTGAGCTGCTGCCTTTTCCTTTTCTTTCTCTTCAAGTATTTTTTTTCTTCTGCCGCATCAAGGGAAACTAGAAATTGTTGTTCATCCCTACTTCCTTATCAAAACTTAGTCCCGGTTCAGTCAGTAGTTCATATGCTATTGTACCTCTCATCAAGTCCATTATTTCCACTCCATAGTCTGACAAAAATATTTCACTTTCAGAAATTGCGTGCTCCATGAATTTGCATACAAAAAGAAGCGATTTTAGAGAAATTGAAGAGATTTCCTAAAAGATTTTAGAGAAACCCTAGAATTTGGGGTTTTAGAGATTAGAGATGATAGGTTTTTTGGAAAAAATTGGGGTTTTGATTAGAGAGAATACCACCGTTGTTAGGAGAGAAACCAGAGATTTAGAGAAATCGAAGAGATTTCCTAAAAGATTTTAAAGAAACCCTAGAAATTTGGGTTTTAAAGATTAGAGATGATAGGTTTTTGGAAAAATTGAGGTTTTGATTAGAGAGAATACCACCGTTGTTAGGAGAGAGAATTCCACCGTTCTTTTCTATTTTTGTAACCACCGTTTGGGACAGCTGTAGAGTAACCATAAATCGGTTTCGCAGATATTAAATTTTTCGAAGGGTACATGCGTCATATCGCAATTGCTGTCCTTTTGGTCAATGAAATGTTTATCCGGTCCTTTTGGTGAACCAAACTTTATATTTGGTCCTTTGGCCCAAATTGCTGTTATTTCTTTAAAAAAAATTATGAGAGAAATGAGAGATTGCGTATGTGTCATGTTTGTAGGTAGCGAGCTGATCTCTATTTTTATGCAATTTTTTGAGTTCATCATATTTTAATTCTTAAATTAAAATTATTTTGAATATAATTAATAGGAGGGATATTAGCAGCTGAAGAGGGGTGAACTTGGAAATGGTGGCAAAAAATATCAAGAACGTGTATCATGGAATAGGCCGATGTTTTCCTATTATCCTCGTTGGATAAGCGATGATTCGAACGAAAGTTGATTCCTCGTTTGAAAGAACCACGACTTCATAAAGGCAACAATGCCAGCCACGTGTCGAAATAGCAGGCCGTAACGGCCGGTATTACTGGAGAACAGCTAAGAGGAGAGAGAATATAAAAGGCAAAAAACATCGCGGCTTTACGAGACCGATGAAAGACCATAACCGACACGTGGAGGATCTCTATATTCACTCTTATTAAATCGACACGTGGCCTTTCGACACCAGTCTCTCTAAACTTAGCGGTGGAGACGCTTGTTTGGCGTCTGAGATAAATCTGGCTAAACAAAACCACGCGTCGCACATGGAGTTAATTTCATTGACACGTGTCTTCATTTGATACATTTGTTCGTCAGATTTTAAGGGTATTATTGGTATTTCATATTATTTTAAGGGTTAACTAAACTAAACTCTTTAATTCTCTACCCTTCTTCATGTTCCTGTTTTCTTCCGTTTCACAATTTCTCTGTTTCTTCTTGCTTGCTTGCTTGCTTTCTTGTTTGTTTCTTCTTCTTCTTTGATTTCTAACCTAACAGGTATTCTAGTTTGTTTGTTAGGTTTTATTCAAAATTGATCAAAGAATTTTTTATTTTTTATTTTTTTTTAGAAAAATATTCTCAAAAAGTATATTTTTTTTTTGTGATTGTATTGTTCAAATGTTGCTTTCTCTTTATCATCTCTGTTTTAATGGTTTTGTGTTGTTAACTTGATTAATCATGAAACTTATGCAACTGGGTTTCTTTGAAATTAATCAAAGAATACCAACTTAAGAAGAAGAAGAAGAAGAGTAAGAAAACGTTTTTGTTTGTTTAGAATCTTTTAACGTTTTGTTTATGTTTGATGAGATGGGTGAAGCAAAAGGAGTTGAAATCAGAGAAGTAGAACAACTTTCAACACAAATAAATGGATACCCAAGAGATCTGTTGAAGGGTTTTACTTCAATAACAAATCATCATCATCATCAATCAAAATTCACAGAAGCAGCAAAACATGATACTGAAGAAATTGAGCTAAACCTTGGACTTTCTTTAGGTGGTCGTTTTGGTGTAGACCCTAAAGAAAGAGAACTTGTTAGGTCTTCATCAATTGCAGGTCTAACGACGTTTTTAAGAGAAGATGATGCAGCTGCTCCACCACCTATTGTGTTTCCTCTTATTAGAACTAGTTCTTTGCCAATGGAGAGTGAAGAAGAGTGGAGAAAACGTAAAGAGCTGCAGTCATTGAGACGATTAGAAGCTAAAAGGAAGAGGTGTGAGAAACAAAAGAATATAAGATTGAGCAGAGATCGAACTTCTTCTTTGGAAAGGAATTTTGATGATAAAAAGGTAGTAGATGAAGAAGGTTTAAATTCAATGAATTTGAAAGGAAAAGTAGAGGCAAATACAAGTTTTATTGGGAATTCTAAGCAGCAGAACCAGCAACAACAATTTATGATGCCTAATGGATTTTCGCCTTCGGTGACCCAGCCTTTTGGAATGCCTAATTGGGCTAGTAGTGCTCGAGGATCTGTTCTCGATTCGTCATCGAATGGAAAAGCTAATGTTCTGACTGCAGCTGCTACTACTGGGCAAGGATTCCTTCCCCTACCAACTCCACAAGGTTCAGTAGGGTCACATGGGAGCAGCTCTTCTGGAATTTCTGAATTTGAAAGTCTACCTGTTCAAGGTATAATTAATTTTTCGCTCTTAATCGATCATATTGCTAAAAGTGTATCTGTTTATAATTGAGTAAGTATGCTTTGAAACCTAGCTATCAAACTATTGCTTTTATCTAAATACTGATTTTAATGTTTTACGAGGTATTGAAATAGTTTGAATTTGGTATATTCTCTCAATTTGAATCCATTTATTAGAAATCACTAAATTAATTAACCTATGACTATATGCTGTTTGTTATATGTTCCGAATAAACGAATTGGGGTTTTGTTGTCGTCTCATGACTTGATTTACTGGTGATCCTAAAGAATTTTGATTTTCAATTGTTTGACTCAATTTTGACCAACTTAGGTCACTAGTAATTGACTTGACTCATATAACATTCTGCAGATCAGCTCTGCATTTGACCTAAATCAATGTAGGTGTAGATCACAGTTTCTGTTGTTCTTTTTGGCAATCAACATACTCTGTGAAATTCGAGCAGTGTTTATTCAGTCCTATGGCTTCATATATTTAAAAAGAGCATGTCAAATTTGCCCATAATTGGAGACACGTAGGGTCACTCTAAAACATTGTCACAACTAGGTCAGTGTTTCTTTCAAACTTCGGAACTAGAAGAAAAGTAAGCGGAATAACTAAGAAAACAGAAATAAGTCTCAATAAGGAGAGCTAATTACTTGGGGCCTATTCGGCAACCAATGCAAAATTAGGAATGAATTTCAGAAAGAGTAGTTTTCTATAAAAGTAAAAGGAGAAAGGAAAACCTAAAAAGGAAAACTTGTTCAATAATTCCTTTTCTAACTTTTTAGAAATTACTTCCTAAATATATTTTGCCAAATGCTGAACAAGCTTCTGACTTCTTTACTTATAGAAAGTAAAGAAATTCATTTCGGGAGGTTTGCTGAATGGGTCCTTAATCTGTGTACAAGTAGAACTGTAGAAGACAGATACTATTTCATGAGTCTACATTATGGGTTAAATACACTCTGTTTCCCTAATTAAGTGTTTCAAGACGTTGACACTATGTCACATCGGTAGGTGTACCACTGTCAGTTGCACTTGGGTTCATAACATTAATCAATACAGATAATTGTTTTTCCTCCCTAGTGAATGAGTGATTCCACTGAATTCCGAGGGATTCACAACAGACTGTTGCTCTTGTATAACTAAGGGTGAAAAAGGATGTTTTTGAGCATTTATATGCAACCATCGAAGTTAGATTTGTATAAATTGTGGAAATGGACTTGCAGTTTGAAATTTTGTAGAAGTACTAGAGATCCTTAATGCATGTGTGGATTGAGGTTGTGTAAAGAACATTGTCGAAACTAATCTAAGAGACATTTTTGGTTTATATGAGACCATAACTGTTATGCGGGTCACGACTAGTATCATCCAATTTCCAAGAATAGGGAATTAGTTATGTGGTTTTAATTTGCGTGATGTGTAATTCCTTCTTGTGAGTAGCGTGAATTGTATGTCAACAACTTACATGTGGAAAATATTATATTAGTTGCTTTCAGTTCTTTATTGTAAGTTGTTAAGTTTATATTGACATCTCACAGGTTTGGGCAACTGCAATGAAGAAAGAAGTCCAGCAAGTGTTCAGTCAATGCCAGAGCAAAATGAACAGAAGCCCATTATAGGTCCTTCACAACCTGACACAAAAACAGCCATGGCTATCAAAGTTGAGGTGGAGAGTTCATCCAAGAAGCCTGAAAATATTGATAATGGAGTGAGAGAAGCGGGAATGAAGGTGATGGAAGAGATGCCATGTGTTTCTACAAAGGGAGATGGACCTAATGGTAGACGAATAGAGGGTTTCCTCTACCGATACAAGAAGGGAGAGGAGGTGCGAATAGTGTGTGTGTGCCATGGCAGCTTCCTTACTCCGGCTGAGTTCGTTAAGCATGCAGGTGGGGGCGATGTGGCTCACCCTTTGAGGCATATAGTTGTGACACCCTCTGCATGCTTTTTGTAGTAGCGGTCGTTTCGGATATGAATGGCAAGGTTTAAGAAACATTGCTAGGGAAGAACAGGAGGGATGAGTCGTCTTTTTTGTTTCAATTTTTTTTGACAGAAAGGGCACTTAAATTGGATGAGTACATGATGCCTACTCTTCTTTGACAAGAAAAAGATGGTTGAAGAGCAAAGGAGAGATTTTCACATGTACCTTGTGGAGGTTCTTTCTTTTTTATTTAGGTTTTCTGGCTTATTAATTTTACTTGTGTTTTGGTCATGTCTTGTACAGGAAATTCAGATAGGCAAAAATTAGAGATATGCTTTTCAACTATTATAATGGATTGATATTGCTTGCATTGTCAGCCTAATCGTACCAGCAATTTTTTTCCCACTTTTTACTGTTTGAGCCATTTTTGAGTTTCTAGACAAAACCAGTACCTTGATGCGTTTTTGAGCAGTTGGTTGTTTTTCGTGTCAAGGGTGTGTATTTTCTTTACTTGGAACACACATTAGCCTTAGAAATTTAGTATGATTGTTATATAATATCTGCAATATGCATCTCTTGTTGTCCCAAAATAGAGGGTTCTTCCTTCCCCAGACTTCCTTTTCCTTGCCTCAAACTTAAAGGTTGTTAATCTGATGGATTGACATAATTTTTTCTGCCGCTTGTACATTCCCAAACTTGACGGGTGTTCTTCCAAAATGAAATTTTAAGATGAACTTGACGGTGTTCTTGCAAGATGAAATTTTGTTCGGAATCCTGTACTAGCCATCCCTGAGAAGGGATGCATGACTGAAAAACTAGTATGTTGGTTATGACTGAAAAACTATCAAACCCTAGAATGATTTGGGTTTCACCTCTTCTACTCTGCTATCCACTTTGGCTTCAGGAACATCACCAAGCCTGATACCGAACAAGGCTCCTAAAACTGCATTAGGAGACTTGGACTGGACAACGAGGTGATCTTCAGTTGACAAGTGAAGGACTAGTGTCCTACTGGGACATCAGACTGCACTTAAATGTCCAAGCATCAAGTCATCATCTCTTACGCAGTTATGCAACTTGACCCAACAAGGCTCACCAATCACTCCCCAGACCCATTTCTGGCAGTTGAGCGAACTGAGTCTACTGAGATCTTGTCTAATAATATGAATCAAATTGAACTCTCTTCTCTCAAGAACTCAAAGTAGTGTGAGTAGAATAATTCTAGTTGCGAATTGCGATGTAAATGGAATTATAGTTAGTTAGAGAGATACATACGTATAAAAAAATTATTTATTTTATTATCTAATACAGCATATAAATCAGAATATTCCTTTTCGAATACACTTCATAGTCTACTATACTACTACTTCTGTACTCTAGTTGTTCTCAAATTCTTTCTTTTCTCTCTCTCTCTCTCTTTCTATAGCTATAAATTGCCTCGAAAGTTGGAAAGCGAGAGAGACAACAACACCACCACACAACTCAATTCAAAGAGGGAGAGAAGTCAAAAGCAAAGTTCACACCACTACTTCCAATGGCTTCTTCTTCTTCTTCTTCTTCTTCTTGTCTCTGTAAGTTAGATCCAAATCAACCCTTATAACTAATCTCTTCTTTGTCGTTTAAGTTACTCGTTCATTAGTTTCTTTCTGTCTTGATCGTTAAGTTTTAGTGTTACTTTGGTAGATAGATAAAACATGGAATTTATTTTTAAAATTACAATTTTTTTTAACTTAGAATTAGACTTTAGAAAGTATTAACTTTAATGATATATTGCTTATAATCTTCTGATTGGTTTATTGAGAGTTTGGTTTGGCAATACTTGTTTTATAAGCTGATCTTTTAGCATCATAATAAACACTAGTAATTCACGCGAGTTTTCTTTTTTTTTTTAAGTAGAATGTTGTTCTTTACTGCCATTTGTATTGATTACTATCATTAGTATTAGGATCACATATGAAAACATTCTACTGTACAATATTTTTCAGAATTGACAGCATGTCATTATTATAAATTTATAATACAATATGCGGTTGTCACTAAATTGTGTTCAATGTAGAATGTTATTCATTCCTTCTTTTTTACCGTTGATGTAAATCTTCTAGGGTTAATAAGCTTAATTTATTTGTTATGGCTAGGGATTCTTTCATTACTATTTTTATCACTCGCTGGAGGATGTGTCGGAAGGCCTTTTTATCCACTTCCGAGCAAATTTGTTGACAAGAATAGACAGCCATTACAACAATTTCGCCCTTATAATATTGCTCATCGAGGTTCGAATGGAGAGCTTCCTGAGGAAACTGTCGCTGCTTACATGGTACGAGTTGATTTTTATTTTTTATTTTTTTTATTGGTAAGCAGGGTTGTGGGGACCCTTACCCCATTAAATTACGTGTGGAAACTTAAATTACGAGTTGAATTTACTTATGGCTTGATTCATATGATGGTTCAACATGCAGTTTTTAATTTCTTATATGTTACAGTGTATTAAAACATTAACTTATTATAGAAAATAAAACTATGGTTATTTGTGAAATGCAAAAATGTTGTTGTAATGGGTATATTCTACTCACTTCTGATATAATAGCTATATGTTCAATGTACCCATGATTGCACCCATGCTGCACTCTTGAAAATACAAGATGACTCAAGGGATGACTTTCGGTGAAAGGAGATCACCCTATCATGGAGATCATCCTCCATTATGAGAATGGTCAGGAATGCTCATTCCAAGTTGTTGTGCCGTGTGAGGAAGAAATTGGGGAGCCATCAAGCACCAATGAGGATCACTCAATAAAAGAATCTGACACTTCTAGTTGTTCCAGAGCTGTAGAGTCCCAAAACCAAGAAGAGGAAACAAAGGAGGAAGGGGAGATATTGGACAACTTTGAGGACAAAGCCAAAAGTGTAGTCCAGTTGGATAGGGAACTAAAAGAAAAGATGAAAAAAGCGAAGAAGATGAAAAACCAAAATCAACTCAGTTTAGACAATGATTGCCCTCCTGGTTTTGAAAGTTTGACTGAGCAACAACAACACTCGGTTAAAATGTCGAAAATCGCTAATACCTTGATAGGAGGTGAGTCAGAGGTAGACCATGGAAACTTGGTGAAGTATTTTGCGGTCCCTTTAGCTAAGGAGATGGGTATGACTGGCATGAGTACAGCTGGGCAAGAGAAACTCTATAGAGAGATGTTGGTTTCTAATAGCCGTGAGTGAGTTAGCTATAATATCTTTTAATAGTTGATTACACTAAGTTTATATTGACTCGTGTTTTTGCTTGTTGTTTGATGTTTTCGATCTGATGCCACATCTGGTGTGCTATTGATCATGTTGTAATCTTTTTTCATTTCATTAATAAAATTTTATTTATCAAAAAAATAAAAATAAAAAATGAAATAGCTCATTAACATTTTCAACCAGCTTATTCAATATGCTTAACCATGTCAAACTCATTCAGATAATTGTGCATCAGTGATCATATTAAGTTGAATGCCTTCTGTGAAGATTGTCATATTTAATAGTCCATTTTGTCATCATTGGTCATTTAAAAAAAGAAAGTCGGTATTTTTTTCAGCATTGGTCCTTCGTAATTGTTGTTATTTGCCCCATTATATTTTGTCTTGCCTTATTAGCATGGTGTATTATTCATGTTTGATTCATTTTTGTTTCTTCACCAAAAACAATTGTTCTCATTTGTAAGGGAAAAATAAAAAGACTAACCAGAAACAATCTTGATTGGACATTGCAGAGAGCAATTGACGAGGGTGCAGACTTTATAGAAACAGATATTCTTTCTTCTAAAGATGGTGTGCTTATTTGCTTCCATGATGTAACACTCGATGAAACAACAGATATAGCAGCCCATAAGAAATTTGCCAACCGCAAAAGAACATATGAAGTCCAAGGGGTGAATGTAACCGGATGGTTCACTGGTATGCAATAAATGCACTTTTCAATCATTTGTCCTCATGCTTAAGATTTACGGGTGATTGGCCAGTGTTAGTTAGTTATGATAAATGTGATGCATCATCAATTCTGTTACTTGAATTTAAGTAGTTAATGGATAAAATTAAAATAATATGTAAACTAGATTAAATCTCATTCTTGTGAGATATGTTGCAGTGTTGGGAGAAATTAAAACATTGAATTGGGTGAAGTGTGTTTATAGCTTATATACGAGACTGCGTTTAATGCTTAGATAAACATATAAAATAGAGTGTTTACTGTATACTGAGATACTTCAAGATATATAGCAACACACACATACACACAAACAACTTTTTAAGAAAAACCGAACAGTGAAACATTGTATGGATGGGATATACCTTGTTTAATAATGGGTGTTTTTTAACACTTTCAGGTAGACTCTTCCCACATCTATGTATATTTTCGTATAAACTGATCAATCTAACTTTTTCTTTCCGTTATTTTGAACATGGGTCAACAGAACCCATAAGCACAAATGAAGATATGCTTTCGATATTGTATTGACTATTCTAACTCTACAGTTGACTTCACGCTGGAAGAACTAAAGTCATTGCGAGTGAAGCAGCGGTACGATTTTAGGGATTCACAATATAGTGGTAAGTCACTGCTCAGTAACCTTTTTAAAGTAATTTAATTTGCTCATTAATATTCTTTTTAAAGTAATGATTTTAGGGATTCACAATGAGTGCTTCGTTCAAGGTACAATGCTTTGTACCGACTACTATCTATTTGGTAGCATCAACACGATTTTGTCACCTACTTTATTGTAGGGTCAAATGCATCTGTCTCAGACAGCACTTAGTGCACATCATTTCAGTCATCCCCTCTATTTTAAACCCTTCAATCTGCATGTATTCCCTACACCAGATTCTAGTACTGATCAACTCAATCGATTTTCTGTTATGAAATTTAGTGATTGATTTTTTCGACTCATTGATGCACTCATTTTATATTTCATTTTTCCTAGTTCTTCTTATCCACCTCAAGAACCTAACAACATATCTGAAACATTGACTTAACAAACTTACAAACATGCATTTTAATGTATTACTTGCAGGGAAATACTCAATTATCACTTTTGAAGAATTCATTTCAATTGCTTTGGATGCATCCAGAGTTGTTGGCATCTATCCAGAGATTAAAAATCCTGTATTTATAAATCAGCGAGTAAGTTTTTCATTCTAACTATATGCAATTTGAGAGATGGTTGGACTAATATTGACACAAGCTCTTTGAAAATAACTGAATCAAGGAGGAAGGGAAATCATTTATTAATTTTAATGATATGGTACTTAAGATTTAGAACGTACCGCATGCCTCATCATAAGTAACAATTGATTAATAAATTCTACCTTTAATTGTATGCATTTCCAAATAATTGGTTAAACGCAGAATTTTTGTGACTGTAATTTCTTACATTTCAACAGGTCAAATGGCCTCATGGGATGAAATTTGAAGATAAGTTTGTGGAGACACTTCAGAAGTATGGATACAAGGGTACATACCTGTCAAAAGACTGGCTGAATCAACCAGTGTTCATTCAATCTTTTGCTCCAACTTCACTCATATATATATCAAACCAGACAGATCTTCCCAAAATCTTCTTAATTGACGATGTTACAATGCCAACTCAAGACACAAATCAGGTTAATCCTTTTCCTTAGGCTTTTTTTTATCTTTTTCTAATCATGTTTTTTTATCTTGCTTCCAGAATCCAACAAACTTTTGTCATATTCGATATTAATGCTTAAATCATGTCCAGGTTTCCAGATGAATGGATGTGCCTTGTTAGAAAATGCCCTATCGATAATCTTGCTAGATACATTCAGTGAAATTCTCATAAATTCATAATTGATGTATGCTTAACACATGAGATTGCTTTCATATCCAAACATGCAATATATAAGTTGATGGATGGCATTAGTATCCCTTTCATGCTACACCGGCCTAGAAAAGAAGTGTAGATCAGATTGGCTTCTACAGTCTGATTAGAGAATGTAGAAGCAGAGATCTAAATTAGACCACCAAATGGTGGTTGTTAATATGATTACATCTCTTAAATTTGAACATAATGATCTAGTTGTTTATAGTACTTATTTAGATAAATTTACTGAGAATTAATCAACTTGAGTTTATCTGAGTAACTATGTTGAGGAAACTTTCAAAGTAATTAGTGGACTTTGGATTTGCTTTTTTTGGTTCTCTTCATTGCTAAATTTGTTTCTTCTTGATGGAATGTGCAGTCGTATTGGGAGATAACTTCCGACAGTTACCTTGATTTCATAAAGGATTACGTGGTTGGCATTGGTCCTTGGAAAGACACAATTGTGCCTGTAGTTAATAATTATATGGCGACACCCACAGATCTTGTTTCAAGAGCACATGCTCATAACCTACAGGTGTGTGTATTTTCTAATTTAATGTCTATCAATATAAGGTTTTCTGTTCAGATCCACCAATTGATGTTTTTCTTGTTTGCCAATGTGGTGATCTTATCTGTCGTATTTGGTTAACAAATCAAAATCTTTATTAGCACACATTGATTGAAAATATCCATATAATCATAACGAGGCTGAAGTCTTGAGCATAATCAACCCTTCGGGTTCCTGAGTAATGTAATTCTTGTTCTTTGTATTGCTTAATCACCCAAAAGTACCATGAGCTTTGCCTGAATTTCTCTTTATTTTCAAAGCTCCCTTCTTTTTTGTGTTTTATTTGGTCTTGAACTACTCAGTTTCACTAGTCGGATCTCATTACAATTATCTGGGCTGAAATAGACCTGTTTCACCATATTTTGATCCATAGACCCATTTTACCACCATCTCAAACACCATCAATATCCATCACTCACTAAAACATTTAAACTTGTCATTTTGGTGATCTTTTGGGTCTTTTGAAATCAAAGATTTCGTTTCAGATTACTTATAGTTGACTTAGTTCTAGTAACATATGCAGCACCTTCAAATGGTCTTTACTGACAGTTGTTTTGTTTCAGGTTCACCCATACACATATCGGAATGAGAACAAATTTTTACACTATGACTTTCATGAAGATCCATATGCTGAATATGATTACTGGTTAAACCAAGTAAAAGTTGATGGACTCTTTACGGACTTCACTGGGAGCCTCCACCAATTTCAGGAATGGACTACCCCTTATGTTCCAAAGGGTGATAGTGCATCTAGTTTATTGCATAAGATTGCTGCAATGATCTCTGCTAATAAAAACTTATGAGAGAGGTAGTCTCCTTCCAGTTCTTTCGTGGTTCTTCATATTGCACAATTCATGGAACAGAATGAAAGAGCAAAATTTGTCCATAACCATTTGCTGTCTGCTGCTTATTCCTGAAATTTTATTTATATATCCTGCACAATAATGCTGCAAAAGGAGTATGCCATGTTGCATGTAAACGACCCACGTAATCTTGATGTAATAAAATTGATCTTGGCATGCTGTTATGTTGGGTCCTCTGTTCACAGTTGTTGCAAATGTTACTCTTGTTGTGTGAAAAGAACTAGGAAAAATAAAAATGGCTAAACCACAAGCACAAGAACAGCCGAAGTCTGAACTACCTGAAAATTGTCTTATCACAAAATCCTTCTAAGTAGAGGACAAACGCGCTACAAACTGCACGGCAATGGCTTTTGATGTTAAGGGAGAGGAACCCTGTCACAGGCACTGCTGTCTTGTAGGAAACCATGCTCTGCTTTTGATTCCCTAGCAACAGCTTCATCCACTTCGAGCGTTACTTTTTTCTTCCTCTCCAATGTTATCTTCTTCTAAGAATCAGAAGAAGACATCTTTGCCATCTGGTTTACAAAAGTGAAAGGTAAATGAAAGCTAGAGAAAATTGGTGTTGTGCAATTGTGTGAATATAATTAACCTATATAATAATGTTTAGCAAAGGCTTTTATAATCATACCATAATCCTAATAAAGACTTATTTATTATCAAAAAATTTGTTGATTGATTTTGTATTTTTGTTCATTATTATTGATAATATTCCATATTCTCGTTCGAGTCTTACGGGTGTGTTATACTCTTATAAATCTTCTTCTCTCAGTCTCAGTTAATACCATGTCTGGCCTCTGAAACAATATAATAGGTGTATTTCTCTATTTGAACAAAATTAATCCTGTTGGGATCATTAATTGTTATTATTTTTTTCTTTTTTGGCATTTTTTACTTTTTGTTAGAATATTTCAGCTTTAAACAGATTTGAAATACTTTCCAAAAACGGTTAAAAGGTTCTATCTTTAGTTCAGGCCATTTGAGTTTAATCTTGTACTTATCATGAGGAATTGAGTTTTGCCACTTTTATATTTACAACAAAACAATGTAATGTGTTTATGGTTAAACTTTTTATAAAACCAAACGGATGATAATTTACCCGAAATGTCTATCAAATATCAGATCCAACAAAATTAAAACTACGATACTTTAGTTATTTAAGCTAAAACTGAATACACACAACAACATCATATATAAATAACAAAAAATAACAATAGAGTAGAATTTTACCATAATAGAAGAATGACAACATTGGCTGTGGACCTCGCTCCGATGACACCCTTCTTTCCGATACCACCTATTCCCAAATGACATATCCCTCCAACAAAATAGTTTTAAAGTTTTAAAAACACTATGAAGAACTTCAAAGCTTCCATCCTACACTAGAAATAAATTTTCTGAAGTTGTAAACAAAAGCAGACATGTCTGTTATTTATAATCGCAAAATATAAAAGTAAGCGATGATCACAAAGAAGTCACACCGTGACGTATGCATATGATAGGTTAGCAATGACACGACGAAACCAACCAAATCATGGCAGGTGTGTGTTAATGGTAGAGACACTTTTAGGAATACAGTAGGCTAACCATGATGGCGGTGGTACCAGGCTAACCACGATGGCGATGATACCAAAGAAATCATCGACGCGTGTATGTAAATGGTAGGGAGCTAAAGATAACCATGGCGCGTGGACGCATTCATTATTTGTTACTAGTATTAAAGATTGAACTAAATTAAATTTCAATCGGAGTTAGGGTAAGAGCCAGCATTAACCCTTAAAAATATGCAACAGAGTTTTTAATTTGGTTTGCACAATAACGTTTTCTAGAGGTGGTTTTAAATTACATCCCCTTACAAATTGGTTGGTTCTGAATTTTGGTTCCAAATGACTATTTCTCCATTATTTCTCAGTTACTCACAGATTTTAAGGTACCAGGCATGAGAAAAGATGATCTCAGGTATTCCTTCTTCAATACAAAGCACTTGCTGAAGAAGTTGCCTTCGTATACTCCACTTCATGCTACTGCAAAAGGTAAGAAAATGTCTACTTCAATAAATCCCATGACATTTCTTTGCATCTGAACCTGCTATTGTTTGTATAATCATAAATTCCCCAAAGGATGAACTCCTTGTTGGCATACACTCATACGCACACACAAGTATCAGATGCAGCAAATCATAACCAGAATAGAGAATAATCTAAGCAACCAATGAACATGAAATACAATTTGGCACTCAATTTTAGAATCCAATTGAGAACTTCCAATAATTCCTAATTGCAAAAAAATCTCACCAACAAATTTCCATATTGGGAGGGCTGGTATGAATCTGCCATAATGTTTAAAAACGAAAAAAAAATCATACAAGATTGGACCATACACAGATTCTAGATACAATTTAAGTTACGAAAACTCCTTAAGGCATCTGTACTCTTCAGTTTATTTAACTGGAAAAGGAACTCAGATACATATGCTAAGAGAAGTTCCAAAGATTGTTCCAATCAGTGCACAGAAATCTGCATTCTTCTGCAGATTTTCAGCGGAACCCCCTCAGAGACAAATGCGGAAGATGAGTAGATAAGTGCCGTGGTAATATACAAATGGGATAGCTACAACTTCAAATTGAATCTGGGGGCAACAAATTAGGCTAGCTGAGAAAACACAAATTCAATTCAGTTTTACCTTCTACAAGTTGAATAAGTTAATCAATGACTGTCTCATTAACTAGCTAGCTAGCACGGCGGAGGTTGAAGTTGCTTTAGCCTTTGAACAACCTGCTTCATTGTAGGTCTGACAGAAAGGGAGTCTACCGTGCACATGACAGCCAAGTGCAGCGTCTCGACCAAATCATCATGGGGTCCTGCATCCCATAGCCCTGTAGTAAAGAACTCCTTAGCTCGACCTTGTCGCAGTAGCATGCATGCCCATCCAACAATATTAAACCCATTTCCAAACGAAGAGAAAGAGGGATCCAAGGCTTTCTTGTCAGAGATCAACTCCAGAAGCACCACACCATAACTATACACGTCTGCCTTGTCAGAAACCCGACATGTCATTGCATACTCAGGAGCAACATATCCAAAGGTACCAGCTACACCAGTGGTTGCATGAGTTTCAGAGGTACCCAGAAGCCTTGCCAATCCAAAGTCAGAAAGATAAGCATTATAGTCATTATCCAACAAGATATTACTAGGCTTAACATCACGGTGAAGAATTCGAGGAACACACTGATCATGTAGATATGCAAGTGCACGGGCTATATCTATAGCGATCTTGTGAAGTATCCTCCAATCCACAGCTCTTTCAGACCTTTCCTGGATGAATTTTTCCAAATTACCCCCGGATAGATAGTTGTAAATCAGAAACATCTCTGTCTCACTGGCATGATATCCTATTAACGTCACAAGATTTTGATGACGTACTCTTCCTAGGGTCTTGATCTCAGCATGAAACTGTTGAACCCCTTGGAACCGCCCAACTGAAAGCCTCTTTATTGCGACCAGAACTCCTGGAGACATCTCCGCCTTGTATGTTGCCCCAAAGCCTCCGCTTCCAATGCAATTGCTTGCATTGAAACTTCCTGTGGCACGTACAACATTCTCAAAATTCAAAGTAACACCAATATCAGTGAACACTGTCACTTCCCTTCTTCTTTCAGACCCCCCAACTCTAGACCTTGGGATGCATTTTCTTGTGTACAAAAAGAGGACAACTAGAGCAAGAAGCACTGATACAATAGCCGATGCAGATGTTATGGATGCGATTTCAATAGAATTGAATCCACCATTATCACTGCTCTTAGTTACACTTTCAGATGGAGGTGCTGCATATGAACTGCCAATACTCCCTGGCAGTTCTGAAGGTGGCACAGATAAAGAGGAGAAATGGCAGGACTGAAGAAATGGATTTCCCAGATAACTGCTGCACTTTATCAAATTATCATTTGATAAAAGTGATCCAGACAAGTTGTTGAAGGACACATTAAACACTGAGAGCGACGTCACATTAGCCAAACCCGAGGGAATCTGCCCAGAGAGTTTATTGTTGTTGAGAAGCAGAGCTGTCAAATTCCTCAAGTTCACTAAGTTTCTAGGTATCTCTCCAGACAGAGAGTTTGAGGAAAGTTGCAAGACCTCAAGGGAGATTAATTCCCCCAAGCTGGAAGGAATTCCACCACTTAAATTGTTTACGGCAAATGATAGATACTTCAGGCCCTTTAAGCGGCCGAGGCCAGCCGGAATGGGACCATCCAATTTGTTCCGACTCAAGTCCAGACTAACAAGAAACTCTAAATCCACAAAGCTTTCTGGCAATGATCCAGTAATTTGGTTCCCGGAGACATCCAGAAGCTTAAGAGACTTGCACATTGAGCCAATCTCTACTGGAATGGAACCAGAAAATTGATTATTGCTAACATTCAGGATCATCCCGCTCATTCCACCACACTTCTCAAATATGTTTTCAAGGAAGGACCCCACGAGCTTATTTTCACCTGCAAGAAATGCATAATAACTCTGTTTCCCAATTCTCTGAGGCGCTATTGGCAGATATGAAAGAGAACCAGTGAAGCTATTCTGGCCGAAATTATGGAAAATTCCGAAACTAGAACTCCCTTCAGAATATGGCAATAGGGTTTCAGACTGAATTTTGTATGTGAAATATGATGTATATGCAGTGGATGGATACGAGGATTGATCAGGATAAGCATTAAAAGAAGGTAAAACTGAGCAACTGCTGTAGTTAAAAACGGGGATGGATCCTGTCAAAAGATTCCCACTTGCCTCAAACACGGACATGCAAGGAACTGGAAGATTCTCATTAAGCTCCCCAGTCAGTCTGTTGGAGCTCAAATTAAGAAAATGCAGATTCTTGCAGAGAGTAAAAGCCTCGGGGATTTCTCCAGAGAAAAGGTTCTCACCCAGATTGATCATTTCCAAGCTTCCACAAGCACCCCAATTGTTGGGAAACCTACCTTCAAGAGTTGCTCTTGGTGCCCAAAGTATCTGGAGCTTAGGCAGGACAGTTACTTCATAGGGAATACCACCTTCATAGAAATTAAAATCATCATAAGAAAAGGTAGCTGGCCCAAAGTCTCCCCCATATTTGTCCATGGGTTGCAGCGGATTATATCGGTTTGAAAGAACAAGGACACACAACTCAACACATTTTCCAAGAGTAGCAGGAATAGGTCCACTGAGACTGTTCCTTGATACATCCAACACTTCAAGTTTCTCAAGTCGGCCCAATTCAGGGGGGATGACATCTTCTAATAGATTTGAAAACAACAGCAATGACCGCAATCTACTGCAATTTCCCAAACTACGAGGGATTCCACTCACAAAAACATTCCCGGAAAGATCAAGATGTTCGAGACTCCAGCAATTATTTCCAAGCTCAACAGGTATCGATCCACCCAAATGATTAAGAGACAAATAAAGCCCCCTTAATTTGGAAAAGTTGCCAAGAAAGCTAGGAATAGTCCCATTCACTTGATTACCAGCTAAATTCAGTATCTCCAAACCTGAACAATACGAAAGACCAACCGGAATCTCTCCAACAATTCTATTAAACCCAAGGTTAACAACACGTAACCTCCTCAATCCCCCAATTTCCAGTGGCAAACTTCCAGATAGCAAATTCCATTCAAAATCAAGCACTTCAAGATACTTCAAACCCCATATTTCAACAGGAATTTCACCACTAAATTCATTAAATGGCATCGACAATACTTTAAGCTCAGTAAGTTTACCAATTAAAGGAGAAAGCTTACCCACCAACTTCCCACTACTTCCTGAACAAGTTCTCCTAATTCCAAACCCAAAAAATGGAAATTTAGCAAACTCAGAACAATAAAGAGCTTCAGAATTACCTTTATTTCCACCACCATCACCACCGCCGCCTTGACCACCAGTAATATTCAAAACCACCACTCTAGATTTGGCATCACAAGAAACACCAAACCACAAACAGTGATCAATTTCAGTAGAATTCCAGCTTGACAAAAGACCTGAAGAGTCTGAAACAGAGCTTTTGAACTCAAGTAAAATCGATCTATCATTTGAATTAACACTTCCATGAGCTGAAAATATCAAGTAGAAATAAAACAAAACAACACAAATTAAGGTTTTATGAAGTTCAAACCATCTAATTTCAACAAAGTTAGGCATTTCTCTGTAAAATCAGACAAATGCCCCAAAATTAGTTCAAAAAAACCCTAATTCAACCAGTTGTGAAGGTTTCAAGTAAGTTAATTAAAGAAATGAAGCTCAAATTGAAGAGAAATCAAAAGAGGGGAAAAAAAAAACCTAACCCTAATTTTGAAGGAATTGAGACTTTCACATCTGTTTAGAGAAAATGAAAACGCGTTATTATTTTTCTTTTCTTTGATATTATTTGGGGTTCGTTTGGTTTGTTTCTTGTTCTTTGTTCTAGTTTGCTGTTCTTCTTTTTCTTTTCTTTTCAAGGTGGAGGACCCCACAGTAGAATGACAGTAGGGTCCACTTGTTGGTCTACATTTCAGCAGCCGTCAACATTAAAATTTAAAACTCTCATACCAGTCATACTAACCGACTATTGACTTTTCTTTGACTGACACGTGGATTTACTTTTATCAGTCCAACTAGGCTGCTTATTTATTACAGTATATATACAGTAAATAACTAAATACAAAGGCCAATGATTTTAGCAAATAAAAATTTTCCCAATCAAGATTTACATGTTTTTTTCATAAAAATTATCAAAAAACAAAAAAATATTAACTAGATTCATACATTTGTTTTGGTTTGATCTAAACATGGGATTTGTTTGCAAATCAAATGTTATAGAATATGTTGCATTGTTACCATAAAATGTAAGAGCTTCAATATGTTGATGTTTCAAATGTAAGATTGTAAGGTTTGGTTTGAAACATTTTTACCTATACTAAATTAGTTAATTGCCCGACAATACATTAATTTGCCCACAAGGGATACTTATGAGATAAGATAGCAGACTAGCAGTTGGTATCACCTTAATTTGATGAATGATGAGGGAGGGAAACAGTATTGTATCAAACTATCAATAATAATAAGAAAGATAAGATAACAAAATTGCACTTAAAGGTATGTTTAGTTTACCTGCATGATAATTATAGTGATAGACGTATAATAGTGTAGTTTTATAATAAAATATATAAATAAATCTACACCAAATGTAGATAAGGTGCTTTATGAACACGCACATGCACAGCTAAAACGCCTAATACCCCCTTTGTCTTTTAAAAGTCGTCAGACTAATCTTATGATCTACTAATTCTTTTTCAATAGCATAGGTAATTTTTACGTCTGTGTGATGTCATTTAATTACCATTTTTCTTTTTTCTGTTTTATATATACTACATCATAAAAGTTTGGCTTCATGTTACATTTTCTGAATAACATGAAGAAATAAAAAAGGCTCTCAGCACCAGGATGCATTTACGCAACATTTAATAAAGAACATTACTGCAAGTCTGCAACTTAGTAGTGCACCTATATATACATGTTCATCCACGTTTTTCTTGACTGGAAGGCCAATCACGCAGCATGCACTTGAGCCTGCAACACCTGTGGGGGCAGGTGCTCGAAGAAGCCCATCACAGGGACACTGGGCAGTGGGCACCTGCTTGTTTCCCCTAGACTACTAAGGTGACCCAAACCAACTGTGCTATAGCTGTTGGGGACTTGGGGTACATAATATTCAGATTGTGATACACACAGGTAGAGTGACAATGGCTGCTTATTCAACATAACAATGCGTGAAGCGCGCGATCGATCCTGTGACATCACCGGATTGTCACCCAAAAAGTCGAGGCTATTTGTCCTCACATGAGGCTTTTAAGTATGTGGAATTCAATTTAATGAATGATTGATGTGGAGGAAGGATTGATGTCATCAACTTGGTAGCTAGCTTAAGTAAAATTCAATTTAATGGAATGAAAAGATTAGATTTCGTCAAACAATTCACCAACTTTAATCTTATAAAATACTGTATTAATCAACTTTATAGTAGTTCATTATCAAAACTTTATCATAGTTGTCAAACATTAATGTTGGCATTTGAAGGTATGGCTAATTCTACACTCTTATTAACTGCAACTATTCTCCCAAAAGAAAACAAGAGAGTTTCACGATTCATGAAAAAAAAAAATGGTGATTTTGAAGTTAAATCTCACTCATGTCTACACTAATTATTCATCAACCAAAACCTCCATTATTGATAGTTCTAAGTTCTAAGTTTTAACCAAAGAATCCAATGCTTGGAGGCCTTGGAGGTTGGAATTTATTAACCTTCACACCAACCTTAGTGAACAAAATGAAATTTATAGATAATAAATGACAGAAAACTGAGAAGGGCCAAGGATATCAGATCAATAAACAGTATCAAAACCATTCAGTGATCAATCTAACATTGAAAAATCTGAAATTTCAGATGATCAATTCAATCACCTTGGGCCCAAAATAAACCAGTTTTCTCAATCCTACCAGAGGCCCAAGCCTACTTAGATATCTGTATCTGAAGAACATGACTGCAAGTCTGTGAACTATTAACAATGTATTCCATACCCAATTGTAGTACCAAAAGTCCAATCACTAATGATGAATTGTTTTCTTCATATTGGTAACTGTTTCTGCATTCCAAGACTTGCCAAACAATACCACTGATGCTAAAAACATTCAAATGCGATTGGATAACTGCCGCAACTTTCCCAATAGTATAGGAACTAAAGAGCAAAGCTGGAAATTTTCAGAACAAGTTACTTTGCATAAACCAAATGATAAAAGAGAGAATGGAAATAATATTTGCAAACACACTTGTCATAAGTCATAACATAGATATTATACATTGCAAGGATCCATACAACTGATTTCAACAAAAAAAGGCACCTAAACAGAATAATTATGTTGTTAAGAGAACTGGAGATTATGATGTATATGGCATGGCAAACCTATAGAAGGAAAAGTTGACAGTACTCATGCTTTGATCATGATGCTTGCATCTTGGAAATCTCTTCCAAAAGAAACTTTGATTCAGCTACAAAGTCAAGTGGAGCCTCAGCCCTAACTGTTATCCTCTGCCTTTTCTCATTGTTGTATTCATTTTGTGTGACACTAACACAGAATAGATGAGGGGCCCATGTTGCTTCTTTCAGCTTTAAATTAAATAAGTTTTCATTTCCATCCTACAACAAAAGGGAGAAGAATAAGTACTTACGGAATAGGCAGGAGTGAGGGAACTATATGAAAAAACAAACAACAACAGAACTTTGATTTTGCCTGATCACAATATGAATGAAACAGACAAACAGCTTGATTTACTTGGAGGTGTATGTTTACACATACCTTTTTCATCTTGTCAAGCTCTTCAGCGGAACACCCAATAATTTGCTCCGCTTGCTCATTAAACACAGAAAGCCAAGCTTCACCACTTGAATCAGCTACTTTCACTACCATTATATATCTGGGGAGGTAAAGTAAAGGTCAGATTTATAATCGCAACACTATCAACAGAGTGAACATAGAATGATTACTGTGTATTCACCTTAAATTGCATTCACTGTCATTCCTCTGGCAGGCTTCACATGAGTACCCTGATCCTGCTCCAATAGCTTCTGTTACTTTCTTGTTGCAGTGCTTGCAAGCCCGGTACCACATTGTTTGATCAGGCTTGATATAACTTATATATGCTTTCAAGCAGAAAAATTCAGGCTGGCAACGAAGAAAGTGTCAAATGTCAATACCACAACAGACTTTATTTGCTATAACAGTTAGCACAAGAAACTGAATTCAATAATTAAAAACTGCATTTCATAAGCTGAAACAAACAAGCTTTCCTTTGCAGAATTGCAGTTTTAGGTGCATTAGTCAGATCTATTTATTAAACATAATCATTCCTAATGTTCTCATCCAGATATTTAGTATTTGAAAAGCCAAGTATTTGAGAAATAAATACATATATCTGTGAAGTCTAAACAACAAAATGGTGAAGCAATACCTTATCCTCTCCCAAGGAAGGGTTACTGGTAATATGAGAAACGCAGACTCGATCAGAGTACATAGATCTTGCTCCGTTTCTAGATGTATTGGATACTACACCAGATCCAACAGAATCCATTGAGGTCCCTTTACCTTCAGTATTATACCTGTTACGCAGAGAAAATGTGAGCACAGTGTACAGTGAACACCACATTTTTAGCAGATTAAGAAAAGCATTTTGCAGTTATGTACCAGGATCTAAGCTTCTTTGCTTCGGGAACATCTGGATTTATCAACACAGTGCTCTTGCCCAAGGTTGACAGGGAAACTCCTGAAAAATATTAATGTATTATAGTTGAGGATTAATTTTTCATTTGGACAAAATAAAAAAATAAAAAAAAAAATACTATGACAGAGTTTGAAGAAATATTAATTACCTTGGAAGTCTCCAACTTTAAGAGATTTAAGTGCAACAATAGGAGCAGTGTCAACAGTGTCAAGCAATTCTTGCCCTACAGAGGTGGCAAAATCATTCCACAAAGATACTACAACAGTCTTCTTGCTGCCATTGACAAGTCTCAAATTCAGTAAAGAACAAAAACAACACAAATCAGCTGTCAAAATCAAGTATGCACTTACGACTCATCAGCTATGGTTATGTCACGCTTAGGTATAGATTCATTGTCTAACTTTCTGCGAATGCTCAAGGTAGGAGAAACATTCACAACAACCCCAGTTACATCTGAAAAACAAGAAATGACGAACACATTTAGCACATAGTTGAAAGCATCTCATGTGCATTTTCTAGTTATTAAAAAGATGGGACTATTAGTTGATGTGAGACCAGCATCTTACCAACAAGCTCCTTCCCATTAACATAGGATCCCAGCTCATCAATCGGGACAAAATTGAATTTTGTTTCAGGAATAAATGTTCCTTCCTCAGCAACCTCCTCTACTTGAGAGTTCTCATTCAATGTCATCTCATAGTCATTCTTAACAGTTTTGAACTGTTTGTTAGCAACTCGTAGAGTTCCTTTAGATATGTAATAAACCTTTCCCAGTTCAAACTTATCATAGAACTTCTTAGCAGCTTCATTAAACATGGTAGCCTGGATTTGTGTACCCTGCATCAGAGATTATATATGTTAATCCCTGTCAGCTAAAAAAAATTGTCCAAAATTCCAATTGTGCTAATTGCTAAAAGTGATTCTTACATCTTGGTCAGTGAGTTCAACATTGAAGACTTGGCCTTCTCCTCTAGCATTTTTGTAGGTCCTTAAGTTGCCTTTACTAGTAACACGAACCTTAATGGTCCAGTTACCTTGGTAAGGGTTCAAAGACACAAGTGGATAAACTCTTCTTGTCATGCCCATTCGTGCAGATGGAGCATTACTGCAATATCAACATAAACAACCGAATCAGCCAAACTCCCAAAAAAAATTCCAAGCAAAATTATAGTTCATGAATTAACAGCAAAACTAAAGATCAGATACTCACTTTCCATGCTGCTCGTGCAGGATTTCAGCGGCAGATTTAGTAACCACTTCTTGTTTTGGCTTTAACTGAATGCCATTCTCATTCTTTGGCTTCAATATGATCCCAGGTTCTACCCTTTTAGTTTCACTCGCAATCTCAGTTACATTCTTAATCTCACTGTCATTCTTAATCTCCGTATCAAGAACTGGAGTGACTACTTCAAACTTAGTGACAATTAGACACCTGCATTGTTACAGATCAATTAGACCTAATGAAATGATTTCAAAACCAAAGAAGAAGATGCTATTGCATATTAAGTAAATTCTTACTTTTCCATCTTGGGTGGAATCTCATTGAGAGTATAATTGAGAATACGAATTAGCCCAAGGTTTTGAAGACTCCCCGTTTCAATCTCTGATGAATAACTGGGTGGAAGTATTGCCTTAAGCTTCATATTTCCATCACTAGCTGTAAATCTGCAAATTACAGAAACATAGTACTCCACAGTTAACCCAACATCTCCCCTATACAAATCATCGATCCAAAATGAAAACAGAAATATAAAAATCTAATTTTTAAGAAAATGCCCCAATGTTTCTCCACTTTCCCCACAAATTATCCTAATTGATAGCTATAAATCAATAAATCTGCAAATTACAGAAACATGGTACTTCACAGTTAATCCAACATCTCCCTCTAAACAAATCATCAATCCAAAATGAAATCAGAAAAATAAAAACCCCAAATGTTTCATCACTTTCCAGTCCCCCCCCCCCCCCCCCACACACACACACAAATTATCCGTAATTAATAGCTATAAATTGATAAATCTCAAACCCTAGACTAATTAGATAAAAAGGTTGAACAAAAGAGAACAAATCTACCCATTAAACTAAAATCAAATTAAGTTCAGAAATCGCAAATCTTAGAAACCCAAACATCAAAATCCCTAAAAGCCCCAAATTCTACCTAAATCTAGCAAGAAAAAAATCTCATCTTTATAAAAGAACTCATCAGAAACAACTTAGATTCAAAAATAAAACAAAACCTAAACAAAACAATAGATTTGTTGAAGAAAACTTACTTATATCTCTTTCCGATGGCTAAGAGGTCAACAACTTGAACAACGAGATCTGATGAATCAGGAGAAGGGTTTGCAATAATAGTTGAAATAGCATTTGGGGTTATGGATTCAGCCATTTCTATTGCAAATCTGAAAGAGAAAGATTTAGAAATGAAGAAAAAGTAGTAGTAGTAGAGCAGAAAGCCAAAGATGGAAGATGAGAGAAATGAAAAGGAGAGGTTCTGTTTTATTTAATTTTTTTGGCGCGAAATTAATTAATGTTTTTACCGGGAACTTCTAAAACTTTACTTTGAATTATTTGACTTTCGCGGGAAAAAATTTGGAAGTAAAACTTCAAATTTTCATGAGTGTTATGATATGGTAGTGATGGTTGTAGGGAAGTTATAATATAGTCTTTTCACTCTAGTGATAGAGTTATCCATAGATGTCATGTCAACGGCAGATCAATACGTAATGGGATGACCATCATCTTGTAAGGAAATTTGTGAACAAATAATCCTTGTAAATTTATTTATTTTTGAGCATTGGGAAGAGTGTAGATTGATGAAAGTTGCGTACTTGTATGAAATGAAAATTTTCAGAAAAATGTGTAAAACCCAGATTATTGCAAATTAAAATTAAAGGTTCTGTTTAGATATTTCTGCACAGGCATATTATTACTTATTCGTTTGCGCAGTATTTCTGTTGGCACCTGGGCAGTAGGGGTTGCTTAATTGTTACACGGAATGGGAGCATATGAATGATGTAAGAATTATTCAGGCAAGCAGATAGCCGTAGGTAGGCGAGCTTCAGAAGTGTATATCCAAGATTTGATGGTTCAGTTTTGATTCTAAATTACAATGCCACCACTTTTGTTTTTGTTCAAAGAATCAGATGAGTGTCAAGCTGTTGATATGAAGAAATTCGTTTTAATGTGTATCCCATTAGGGTTGATGATTGACGACATCGTCAGTTAAACACAAGCAAAGAAAAATAGTGACAAATCAAAGAAACTAATACTGCTTTTTTGATGTACTGATAACAAATATACAAAATTTCCTGAAATTACAACAGGCAAATTTAAGGGCTGTTTGCTAACAAGAAAGATACCTTCATTGAAGAAAAGGGAACCAATACAAACTCCTCTCAATCTTTCATTCTTTTGTACACACTTCTTTAAAGTTAGTATGTCCCATAACCATTTTTTCTACCTGCTTTTGTTTTCTCCTCTCACAGAAACAAAAAAGTCCCATTTACAAGTGAACCACCAAAAGATTGGCTCTATGGTCAGGCTGCGGAAGTCATCACAGTAAATAGAGAGAGATGGTTTCACAAAATACACTAAACTTACGACAAGATAAGCAAGCAAATTTATCATAGAGTAATGTTTATTTGTTGTGGAGGGAAACAAAATGAATTAGTCTCTCCAACAACACCAATGGCAACGAGGGAGAGGGAACGAACACCACCACCGCTTAGTCAGCCATGCAGTTGGAGACACTCGAGTGCTGTGTGTATGCACTTGCTGACTAGGTATCTGTTGGTCGGGGATGGTGGCCACCTTCACAGAGACACTTTTAACTGCATCCCCAGTCAATCTGTTAAGAGGAAAATACAGAAAGATGAAACATAATGTGGAGAGTAAGGCATAGAGCAAAAAATCAGTCCAAGAACATCCCATATAAAGCAACAACAATTCAAGTGCACACAGAACAGATACGAAAGCAACATTTCATTACTAGTGAAGAATGTGTGGCATACATGGTAGATGCAAAAAGATATGCTACTATAATTAATTAACAGTTGCAAAATTTGCAACTACGTTTACAACGGAAGCAGCGATAGCAGCCCCCACTACACTTAGGAAAGCAGCCACCACTACACTTAGGAAAGCAGCCACCGCTACACTTAGGAAAGCAGCCACCACTACACTTAGGAAAGGAGCAGGATGGCCATGAACAGTGGTAGCATGGTCGACAACAATTAGAACTGAAACAGGATGGCCACGAACAACGGAAGCACGCCCGACTACAATTACAACATGAACAGGATGGCCATGCACAATGACTGCACCGTCGACAAGAAAAACAACAGTGAGAGGATGGCCACTTAGAGTAGCTGCACGTCCGACAACAATTAGAACAGCTGCAGAATGACCACGTGCAGGGTTTGCAGGTCCGACAACAATTAGAGCAACTGCAGAATGACCACGTGGAGGGGCTGCAGGTCCGACAACAATTAGAGCCACTGCAGAATGACCACGTACAGGGGTTGCAAAGTCGAAAACAACTAGAACACTTGCAAGATGGCCATTTACAACGGATGCAAGCCGGTTTACGTTTAAAGCAGAAGCAGGATGGCCATCTGCAGTGGCAGCATGTCGTATTGCATTTAGAACAGGAACAGGATGGCCATGTGCAGTAGCAGGAAGCTCGACAACAATTAGAACAATTGCAGAATAGCGAAGCACACCTCTTCTTTTTCTTTCTGCAACATACACAAAAGGTATATCCTCATCCACAAAATCAGAGGTGAGGCGCCTTTATATACATAGACAACATATATTATAGCTGCAGAATGACCATGCATGTACACAAGAATAATAAAGAAGAAACACCACAACACAATTTCTTCATCCACAAACATGATACATTCATACATATGTTGACACAACTTTAGCCTGAAAAGTAAAAATAGTATATTACGGACACCACACATATTACTCATCATCAGTATGCCTAATGCAGTTTTTCGTCAAACATAAATTTAGATTTTAAATTAAAAGGAGGTTGTAACTTACATTGGAAATGCAAATGAATAAATGCTGGCTCCACTCCCATCAGAATGGTGGCTAGAAGTACGAGTCTCCTCAGCAAATTTAGCCTTTGGTTTATTTTGGTCTTCTGCAGCTGCTCTTAGAACCTCCTTCATGGTTTCAGCTGCTGCTTCATCTACGCCTAAACTGTCCCCCAAATCCGAACTCTTCTTTCCAGGATCCATACCCGGCAAAGGAGGTGGTGGATTATTTGAGAGCATATAGTCTTCAGTCTTTAGATAAAATAAATCACCAGACTTACCCAGTTCGCCAGACTTATCCATCAAAATAAATTGGTCTCTAGAGAAACTGTTGTTCCCGACATGAATGCTGAACAACGACTCATTGGAAGCCACACTCCATTCCACTGGTGTTGTAGATCTTGCAAACACATGAGATGGAATCCTATATGTACTGGTGTCATTTGACCGCTCCATCACTTGGATTGGAGGGGATTGCATCATTAACCCATTTTGCATGTTCGACGGTGAAGATATGGAGTCTGGTGATCCTAGATCGGATACTCCAGTGTCGGTGTCGACCTGACTTGGTATTCCATCTGATTCTGGGGATCCAGGATCAGACTCTCGTGTATTGGATTGGGCCTTGCAGAGAATCTTTTGTAATCTTGCTGAGCCTGAATCAGAGTCGTCAGAGTTTGGAGAGGCCTCAGTAGTAATATTCTCTAATCCTGATGAGCTAGGAGATGATTCTGCAGTGTTGGGGGAGGCCTCAGTAGTAATATTCTCTAATCCTGATGAGCTAGGAGATGATTCTGCAGTGTTGGGGGAGGCCTCAGTGGTAATATTTTCCGAACCTGACGAGCTACGGTATGCTTCCGCATTGTTAGGGGAGGCCTCATTGGTAACATTTTCTGACCCAGAGCAGCTTGGATATGATTCTGCAGTAACGGAGGAGGCCTCCCTGACAACCTCCCCCTCACTTTCTTTTGAAACTAAGTCAACAGGTACAGGAGTGATGTCAACACTTATAATGGGCTTATGGAGGTTGCTTTCCTCGAGCTGGAAAAAATCTCCAGCAAATGAAGAGTCTGAAGAAGATGAGGATGAGGAAGATGACGATCTTGACTTTGTTGCTGGAGTAAGAAGATCACCTTCACTGACAACAGCTTCAGAATGTGTCAAAGACTGGTCACCATCTCCATGGTCAGAATCCATTAGTGAATCTATCATCTCATAATGTAGATGTTCAGCTACGAAAAGAAACATCAAGTCAATTAAATCGGTACAATATCATTCATGCAACACGCTCTTCTACTCTACAATATGAACCAAATGCATATGATATGGAGAGACCATTGATGCAACCAGGCTGCAAGCACCAAAAATCATCTATAAGCAGTTTATACTTGGTAGTAGGAAAACAGTATTTAAGAAAAATACTGTCCAACACACCAAAACAATAACTATAGACAATGTCACCACAAATTTGCTTAAGTTGTCATCTTTACCAATGAAAGCAGAAAGATTTTCAAATACACATATATAATGCAATACTAACTATACAAGCGAATTACACGTAATTTATTCCATAAACAGCAAGAAATGCAATCAAAACTTACTTGAAGCATCGGTAATAAACACGCCAAGATCGCCCAATCCAGCCACTGCAATCAATCAGCTGGAAACGGCGGGCAGTGAAAGAAATAAAACCTCTCTGCCTTTTCTTGAATCTAATGAAAATATATAATTAAATTATAATAATAAATAAATAAAAATAAATAAATACTTTGAATTTCTACATTGAAATAGCAATAAAATCAAATCTATCTCCCTTAAAAGGAAGATAGATTTGATTTTATTGCTATTTCATTAAAGAAATTAATACATAAAATCAAAAAAAAATAAAAATAATAATAATAATAATAATAATAATAATAATAATAATAATAATAAAACCCTTAATCGGACAAAGAAATGTACCTGGATAAAATGAAGGTTAAATGAACACCGAAATTGTAATTTATTTGCTCGTTTTTCGGTTGGTTTTGGTGTAAAAGAATTATCGAAGAAGAGATAATTTGGGAATTAGGGTTTGAAGAGAGAGAAAAAGGAAAGTTGGCGGGTGTAATCAGTATGGAAGGCCGAGAGATTTTCTCGGCTATTTTCCCTCCAAAAATAACAATGTTTGATTCTGATATTTATGTAAACTAATTGGGCTGGGTTGTTCACATCATCCAAACATACAAGCCCACATCTTACGGGCGTCAGCCCGAATCCACATATTTACTTGCAGACTTTGAAATGGTTGCGAAGATATTGGTCGTTTGCAGAAGGAAATCAAGAGAAAAAACAAAAAAAACTCATGCATACCATAGTTTATTACATTTTGTTGACTAGTAAACTTGAAAATTCCATTAGCATTTTGAAGAAAAAACATCCACTAGCTTGTTTCATTCATTTTACAGTTTCTGTCAAATAAAGTATTGCAACTAGAAAAACACCTCAGAAGACAGCTTCACATCATTTAATTTAGAGTTTTAGATGTGCAGAGAAATCGTCTCTAAGAACCATTATTTTTAGAAATTAATTAATTATAAACAACTTTTTTATAAAATATGGATAATAATATAGGTTTGGCTACCCTACGTATCCTTAATAAAAACTAAAAATTAGTTAATGTTGTCTGGCAATTTCATTGTTTTGGATTTACTTCAATATCTCAGTACTTTTAAAATTTCACAATACTATGATGTGGAAACACCGAAACAATATATGTTAGAAATGACTAGCCAAAGCTTTAAATTATCAGAATATCACACAAAATGAAAATCAATACCAGATTTTTAGGAATGATGTTATTATGAACCTATCACAATAACTAGGTGGTTTTAGTTCTGCAGATAAACATGTTTTCTTGTGTAATTTTCAGGTCAAGTGTCATCTAAAAAGCATGAAGAGTTGAAGACACATTTTTCTGTGTACTTTCTATCTTTCGTCAGGCACAAGGCCAAGGGTTCTTGTTGATATTGGTTTGGCTCCAGTAGAGTGGCCCAACTGCCCAAGCCACTAGTGTTGGGTCAATGCTGGTTTTAGCAAAGATTATTAATTAAACAGGTTATTTGATTATGAAAAAAAAAATATATATATATATATATATATATATACTGTATTGAGAATGTGCACATTCAGACTATTGAGTTCATACAGTATTGAACATGCATGTGCTAGCCAGTAGCCACCATGAATCTGGCTCGATATGAACCCACACATAAATACATAATTTCATCCAAGTCCCACCATGTCTGCATATTGGTCCAGTACTCAATAGTACCCTGTTCAGTGTGTCTGTGGAGCCACAAGGCGACAAGCCCACAACTTTGGATAAACGTTGCTGAATGAATGCCATTATGGTAAATTGGTAACACATTTTCTTTTGATCCACTTCAGTACTATTCATCACCAGTTCACTGTTCACCATGTTTGCCTAAGCTAAGCTAGCTCTCTCTTTGAATATGCCAATTACAGTAGGATTCAATCAAATAAAACTAGTTACAGCAACATTTTGTTGTAAAACAGATCATTTATTCAATTATGATTCTTGATTGAAATATAATAAAATTAACTCCCAGAATTCCAGATTAATAAATAAAACACAATGGGCACAATCGAGTGCACGTAGGGAATATGTATCTACAGAAGATTAATCTTACTAACTTCCACCAAATTCCAGCTCTTCGTCGTCTTATGGTCAAATATGAACTAATTGGGATCATTATCATAAGAAAATCAAATAAACAATAATGTTTACTTTGACTCATAATGTAGATCAGATTTTCTCATGCAGAAATCCATATAATCACAAACTAACCCACGTACATTGAAAATTAAACATATAATTAAACGCCGACAAGATAAAGATGGCTTAACTTCCAATGGCCGTAAACAAAACGTACCACCACCACCAATCCACCATGACCACCACCACATACCCCGCATGGCGCATGCACACTATTTACTACTGCCATTATATAAGAATTGAAAGAGATAATTTAATGGTTTGGGTATTATATATTTAGGTCCCATTCTACTTGGACTCAAAGTCAAGTAACCTTTTTCTTTGACTTCAAACATGAGACCCAATGCAATCACATTTCTAAGTACTCCCATGACAACTTTCAAGTACTTTGCAAGTCACATTCCTGGCTCATGGGAGCATATTATTTGCATGTCTCCCACATTTTTTGATTATTATATGAAAATCCTTATCTTTATGTTTAGTTTGTTGTTTTGGTGTTTGTGAAGAATGAAGATCCTTGGAGTTGGAGCATATTGTAAGTAGATTTGGATCCTCTTTTTGTGCCCATAAATAGGGAGAGAATTCAGATGTTTGAATATGGATCATATACACTTTCTTTAATAGAATTGCCAGTGATGGAACAGATGTCATCTGCTTGGACAATCAAGAACTCAAGATATATGCAAATGATGAATAAGGCCACATGAATAATGATTGTTGAAGAAGAGTCGCAGAAGGCCAGATGCGAGGGCAGGCACGTTACAATATTGACAGAATGACATCTTAAATCTATAATAATACAACCATAATTAAAATAAATTTTATTAATAAAAATTCAAAGAATTATACGAAGTTAAAAGATAAGCGCGCTACAAACTTCGTTGCAATTTTTTTTTTTTTTTTATGAAGCTGAAATGAGGTTTAAGTGTTTAATTAACTAGCTAGGAAGTGATCAAGGAGTGTGACTGTCGGTGGGAAGCTGATGGAATGAAGAGAATCAGATCAAAATAGTAGTATGAATTGAGCATTGAGGATATATAAGTGAGATAAGATCGTCATATCGATCAACAAAAGTACATACTAATACTATAACTAGCTTAGTCATTAAATTAATAAGAACAAGAGCTAGCCGTAGTGGATATATTCTGATTCTACTTCAATTCACACTCTTGAGTGAACGTAACAAACAAGAGAACTTTTCTGAAGTTTTTATCTTCAATTCTATCTAGCTTTACTTCAGAAAGCAGATATAACTGATGAAATTTTACAGTATTTTTCTTATTTATAAAAGGTGCATGGTACTGTGGTAGTACTGTTAACTGTGGTAGTAACTTAAGAAGGTAGTCTGGTGGAGAAGATAGCAGAGATTAATAAATGAATTATCGAAGTTTTCAAAATGCATGTTTGCACTTTGCAGCTTCTGCTCTGTATCTTTGACCACAAATCTACTAGTCTACTCCTCGATCATCTGTGTTTTCTACGTAGATAGATAGATAGATATAGCTTATTAGCTAGGTCCCTTACCTCTTCAATTCAACTACTCTCTACTACTGTCTACTCTCTACAATTAATTTTGTCATTAATACCTCCCATTTAAATATTTTTTTTTTTTTTCAAATGGATATGATGCAAAAACAATTTCTACTTGTAATATTTTTATCCTTTTTTTTTCATGAAATGATTCATATGATTGCTGAGTCCAGAATTTCACCAAAGTTTACTAAGATAGTATGATATGATTGGTGACCATGATGAGTATGGCAGATAACATATTCTTACACACAAACGCTGATGATGATTTACAAATTACAAATATTGCAAGCAGTCTGACATAAGATCTGGTGATGTTCGTGGCTTTAAAGTAGTCCTGAATGCATATATATATATATTAAAAAGAGTTCTGATATTGTAGAGGGCTAGAGGCAGATAACATACATGTGTGCTTCAATTTGACTATAGATAGATACTAGAACTTAGGCCCGTGCATCTAATTGTTTTAGAGTTTTTTGTTTGAGGTTTTAAGGTGTTTTTGGTTTGTAACTTGTAATATTTTGTTTAGCCTGTTTCAAAAGTATATGATCTGGTATGATTTCATTTAGAAATTATTATAAATCTTTGAGTCTTGAAATTGAATGATTATTATATATACATGGAAATTAAACCCAAAACAGTTGAAAATATCCAGTAGATTGGATTTTCCAGCACTCTCAATTCTCAAAGTCTAAATTAGAATTTGGTTTGGCTCGGTTGTTGAGGCTTCATCATTTTAGAAAATAATCTTTTCACAGTAGTACATTAGCAGTTGAGCGTTTCTTAATTGGCTTGTAACAGTTAACATCTTGAAAATTCTAAATATTTAACAAACTATTATGATGATAAAGATGACTTACTTGTAATGTGACAGAGAGATCCCCTTTGGCCCATGTAGTTAAGCCTTTCTGGAAGACAACCATATGATCCATGTCTGTGTGAATCTTACGACCTTTTTTTATATAGTCTCATCTGCAACACATTTACATACATTAGATCAGAAATTAAGGGAAACTCAAATTTCATGAAATTGCAGTAAGTAGGTCTTACTGCTACTTGGGTCCCCTTTCATATCCCCACCATTGAAATGTATTGAAGATTACATCATCATCTTTATTGGAGTCTATTTTTTATTTTCATTTACTTTTTGTCAATGTCTACTAAGTGTAAAAAATGAAATAGATTACTGGTTCTTTCAATTCCTGCAAAATATACTTTTTGTCAAGTTGATAATGTACTTGAAAATGGCCATCACAAATATGTTTGATGTGTGTCCACAATGATATCATATTAATATTATTAATGATCTTATTAATAAACTTACATACCTGCCCATTTGACTTAGAATATTGGTGAGTTTTGATTTCTGTGTCGTCGAGAGATCTTCAGCAAACATCAAATATACATGTATTAAATATAAGCATATAAACAGACATAGACTTTGAGTAAAGAGGAAGATGGAGAAGTTGTACAAACGTAGTAAATCATCTGGTGATTTCAATGTACATCTTGGAGATACTTGTAAATCACTACTTCCACTAGATAATTATTTAACTACTTATTTAAAAAAAGATTACTGGTAAACTTATTGAAGTTAAAATGATTGAATTGAAAGAAATTCGAGTTAGGGCATTTTATCAATGATAGTCAATTAATGGTATTAGATCTAGTGGTGATAATTCAGTATATTGCCTATAAAGAATTCGAGTTAGGGTTACTTATGAAAGTGGTTGTATTTAAAATGTGAAATTACTTATGAAAGGGTTACTATATCGAGTTAGCTATAATTATTTTTTTTTATAATAATGATAGTTAATTGTTGCTTGGGAAACTTATTGAAGTTAAAATGGTTGAATTGAAAGAAATTCGAGTTAGGGCATTTTATCAATGATAGTCAATTAATGGTATTAGATCTAGTGGTGATAATTCAGTATATTGCCCATAAAGAATTCGAGTTAGGGTTACTTATGAAAGTGGTTGTATTTAAAATGTGAACTTATGAAAGGGTTACTGTATCGAGTTAGCTATAATTATTTTTTTTATAATAATGATAGTTAATTGTTGCTTGTTTTTTCTCAAAATTGATTTTGGTTTGAACCTCATCTATGAATTTTTGTAGTGTGTTGAGCTGATCTGGTGTTGTATTTTGTACTGCAAGAAGAAATTATTGTAATATCATTATCGATTTTAGTGCTTCTTTTCGTGGAACGGGTTCTAGAATAAAACAATTGTCCAGCTTCATCATGCTAGCCCCCGAAAAGAAAGATATACATAAAAATATACTTTTAATTATGTAAATTGATAGTTTATTAATTAATCAATGTTGAATTAATATCTTGTTTAATTAATAAATTTTTTCCATTTCCAAGGCTATTAATTTATCGAGGTTTTACTGTATTTTCTTAAGGTACGGGCTGGACTTGATTATAATTGGGATTGGGTATACTTTTAATTTTTTTTTGTTGGGCTTAATTATGCCTATGATTTGGTCTAATTGGCCTCATCTGCAACATATTTACATACATTATATCACAATTTAAGAGAAACTCAAATTTCATAAAATTGCAGTAAGTAGGTCTTACTGCTACTTGGGTCCCCTTTCATATCCCCACCATTGAAATGTATTGAAGATTATATCATCATCTTTATTGGAGTCTATTTTCTATTTTCATTTACTTTTTGTCAATGTCTACTAAGTGCAAGAAAAGGAAATAGAATACTGGTTCTTTCAATTCCTGCAAAATATACTTTTTGCCAAGTTGAGAATGTACTTGAAAATGACCATTACAAAGATGTTTGATGTGTGTCCACAATGATATCATATTAATATTATTAATGATCTTATTAATAAACTTGCATACATGAAAATATACTTTTAATTATGTAAATTGATAGTTTATTAATTAATCGATGTTGAATTAATATCTTATTTAATTAATAATTTTTTTCAGTCCTAAGGCTATTAATTTATCGAGGTTTTACTGTATTTTCTTAGGGTACGGGCTGGACTTGATAAAATTTGGGATTGGGTATACTTTTAATTTTTTTTTACTAGGCTTAATTATTTTTGTGATTTGGTGTAACTGGGTACGGGCTGGACTTGATTATACTTGGGATTGGGTATACTTTTAATTTTTTTTTGTTGGGCTTAATTATGCCGAGAAAAAATTTGTTCCTGACAGTTTTTGCTCCTTGGGTCATTGCCCAATGATAAAAGAACACGTGGCAGAACTTAAATAAAATCCAGTTTAACTTAACGACGGAAAAGAGAGAAAGACAGAAATAAGAAAAGTAATTCTTTAGTTTGTGTCACAAATATATTCATTAATTATTTGGATCTTTAAGAATCCATAGAGAAGAAGACGAATTGAAATTTGAAAGGAAGACTCCATTAACAAATGAAGAATGGATATTAACAAATTTTATAGAGCTTCTCTCTTCCCATCGTATCACTTAGTCGAATCACCCAAATTCTATTAACAAAGAGAAGAATAAATCTCGAACCTCATAATTTGGGTTGTAGACTTGAAGATAGATTTTTTTTTTTTGATAATTGTAACAAATTTTACCTTTTCCTTTGTTTGGGTTATTGACAGATTAAAGTTTGAATTTAAGATATACTGATATAAGAGATCTTAATGAATTTTCTTAAGCAATTCCAAATCCCTTAAACTCATTATTTAAGCTTAAATCGTTGTGAAGATAAGCTGAAATATAAAAGAAATAAAGAAGATGAGAACCAAAGACGTAGATAAGGAAGACGTACATCGATTCAAATTATTTTCTATATTTTTTTATTTGTTTTACGTAAATCTTATCTCCGTTAAAATACTAGTTAGTTGACTTAGCTCTGTTATTGTGTCTGCCACGTGTTAACTTGCTGGTGGACAATGACCCAAGGAGCAAAAACTGCCACGAGCAAATTTTTTCTCAATTCTGCCTATGATTTGGTTTAATTGGGCTTGATTATATCTGTGATGGTGGTCCACTTTTGCGTAATTATAAATATACCCAAACTTACTCAAAATTCTCTTCAATTAGGCTATCAATTTTAATCTAATTGATAGCCTAATTAAAGAGATATTTTCTAGGGATATTTTCTGCTTTAATATAATATAATAGATATAATAGATATGATGCCTTGTATGTGAAACATGTATAGATGGCCGGAATAATAAGTAATTCAGTGGTTCTGTAACCAAGCCAACCATAATTCTTCTTACATATCTTTGATCTTTCCATATACATATATTCGCATGCATGGGATTATGGGAATATTCACATTGACAACTCACATCCTCGTCAAGAAATGACCCAACACACATGTAAAAAGAGACAGAAAGAGAGGTTAGGATACTTATCAACCAATGACTAAATATAGTAATTTGTTTCAACACGCACTATGCCACTATATATATGTGAGAAGCAATAGAAGAACAAAACAAGCTTTCATCATCACCCTTTGTCCACCCCCTTCTCATGCTGCTCGATCAGACGATCATGGAAATCAATTGCATCCACTCGCGTGCACGAAAAGCCAACAAATTAGCTTCTACTACTCCTCTTTATTCTGCTGCAGTAATTATATATCTATTTTAGTAATCTTACCTCTATCATGACTGATATATAGTCCCAAGGTTTGGTGCATTGGGTTGATTTAGAAATTAGCTGCTTGACACTAATACTGTATGTTGATTATGATCAAATTAAGACCAAAAATTTAATTCTGATCCCACCTCGCTCAAATCAAGACCAACCAATATTATTAGACAAAAAGTGATCACTACTAAAATTAATTAAATAAATAAAAAAAAAGAGAGAAATAGTAATGATTATCAATTTAAAAAATAATCAAATGCATAACAATTGTCGGTATAATAAATACAACAAAACATGAAAATGTAAAGTACCATATTGGTGCAAATTAACTATACATTTCATATTGTTCTTGTTAAATCAGAAAATATCTTTCCAATCATGTTATGGTACCAAGAGGAAAGACTTGTAATAAATTCTACATTGCTCTACGGCTCTACCAACGGACAATATACTTAGTAGTAAGTACAACTATAGAATTCAGCATGAACAACTGAAGAATTCTAAATAGTTTTGATTTCAATTTTAATTTGAATCGCCAAAAATAGATACATCATACATCTAATCCTAATAAAACATGTATAAATGAGAACCGCGTTAAACTTTTTCTTGATGTAATTGAGTACTGTGTTAATTTTTTTTTTTTTAAGTTGATATAATTATAAACAAGAACCGTGTTAACATAAATCCTACACCTTCCAATAATATACGCAGTTTGTAGCGCGTTTGTCCTCTACTTTTGTGTAATTCGTTTAGCTTATCAATAAAATTTATTTTACTTAAAAAAAAAAAAATGGTCAAAAGGTCTCCTGCATACATACAAGAGCAATTAATGGAGGATTCAAGGGACTGTTTCATGGGCGTGCATGACCACGTGATCTTTTTTTCACTTGTAAAACAACCAAACTATTTTCATTGATATTTACTCTTTCTATCACTCACTCTAGCTTCGATCTTCTCTCTCTTCTCCCCACTATTTATTTCATTGAAAATAACATATCCTACTACTACAACAACATATAACAACTAACTTGTAAAAGAGAAGAGCTAACAGCCTAACACAGCTACTTACAATAAATTTCTTCTTTTCTCTCCTTAGCTTCTTCATGGCCATTACCATGGCCAAAGGGGAAATCTTTGTTTTTGTTATGGTTTATGTGTTTCTTGTTCTAAATCATGTGAATGCAAATCATGAAGAAGAAGCTGATAGGATATCAGCACTTCCAGGGCAACCAAAGGTCTCATTTGATCAGTTTTCTGGCTATGTTACAGTTAGTAAGGTGGGAGAAAGAGCACTATTTTATTGGCTTACTGAGGCAGTTCATGACCCTCTTTCCAAACCTTTGGTTATATGGCTTAATGGAGGTTAGTGATCACACTATACTATTTATATAATTTCTCTCTCTCCTTTCTCTCCACAATATTCTTCTATAGTGTGTCTATAAATGAATTTTTAGAAGTTTTTAGTTCTGTTTATGTTAGTTATGTACTTGTGGTTTGTTTCAACTTTTCACAGTACTACTATATTTATTTACAAACATTTCAATTAAAGTACCCCTGTAATCAAGTTTGAAACATGATTCAGAATGGATCAAAAGGTTTTTTGTTAGTTCATATAGCAGACATGATGATTCATATGATAATGATGGAAGATGAAAAGAACATATTTAGTTATAAACCACTCCTTACTTCTCTCTACCTAGCTCTCTTTGTCTTTCTTTCTCTCTCTCATATTTAAGAAATTACATTGAGGGACTCAAAGAATTGAATGTGGGAATTGAGACAGCACAAGAATTGAATGTGAAGAAAACAACTCAAAGCAGTACTCATTTATGAAGCTACAGCCAATTTCCCAGTTGTGCACAACCTATATAGACTATAGTGTAGTTTTTCAGTTTTTCTCAGCCTCAGTTTTAATGTAATTCATTAGAAAAGTTCAATATATATCAGTACTACTGCCTGGAATTTCAAGTTTATATATGCACAACTATGTTAATTAACAAGAATAAAAATGGACCCACCATATGAAATTTAAGCTTGTTTCCCTAATCATTTTAAGGTCATAGTAAGTGGAGTACTAAGTTTTAGATAAAAAAATGTGTAACAGGGCCTGGTTGTTCATCAATTGCATATGGTGCTTCAGAGGAGATAGGCCCATTCAGGTTAAACAAGACTGCATCAGGTTTATACATTAACAAGTTCTCTTGGAATACAGTAGCTAATCTTCTCTTTCTCGAAACGCCGGCCGGTGTTGGATTTTCTTATACCAACAAGTCCTCTGATCTCTTCAATACTGGCGATAAGCGCACTGGTATGATGCTAGTGATTAAAGTTACACATTTATTTTCTGCATCACTCATTCAAAATTTCAAAGCCACAGACTTGGTTGATTTGCAGTTTTGCACCACCTGTAAAGCCCATATATAATATTTGGGTTTTTATTTATATTGGCTAATAAATAGTCACCGGCTCTTTGTTACAAGCCTTAAACATTGGCCCATTAAGATATATGCTTTGAGAGGGTGTGTGTGTGTGTGTGGGGGGGGGGGGGGGTACTGAAGAATGCAGTTAGTACTGTAGAGTGTAGACTGATTTGATTTTGTGGATGGATGTGTTTCAGCTAAAGACTCATTGCAATTTGTGATCCGATGGATGGAACGCTTCCCTCGTTACAAACATCGAGAAGTGTACTTGACTGGCGAGAGCTATGCTGGCCATTACGTTCCTCAGTTAGCCAGAGAAATCATGGCATACAATGCTGCATCCAAGCATCCCATAAATCTGAAAGGAATAATGGTAATTCTTATTGATAAACACATTCCCTAAATGAACAAACATAGAGTAGATTCTAATGAGTCCAACATTAATACCTTGTATTAAACTGGTATGCAGGTCGGTAATGCAGTCACTGATAACTACTATGACAACCTTGGCACTGTCACATACTGGTGGAGTCATGCCATGATTTCTGACAAGACTTACAAGCAACTCCTCAACAAATGTGATTTTCGTCAACAAAAGAACTCTGATGATTGTGAATCATTATACTCATATGCTATGGATCAAGAATTTGGTAACATTGATCAATACAACATATATGCACCACCATGCAATAATTCAGATGGAAGCAGAAGTTCTCGCCAGGCGTTACATTTACCTCATCGACCCCATCCGGTATGATGTTCTATTAATTGTAAATTGCACATCAAAAAGAATATAGAACTCATTTTTAGCATTATTTCCCTTCGATTTCCTGGTGCTAACGGTTATGTGAACTATTTACTCTTTTTTTCCCCCAGAGTATCAGACAATATTCAGGATATGATCCATGTACAGAAAAATACGCTGAGATTTATTACAATAGACCAGATGTGCAAAAAGCCCTTCATGCTAACAAAACTAAAATCCCATATAAATGGACTGCATGCAGGTGATTTTCTTTGAATTCAAACATCTCTTCTTATAGTATACAATACAATATCCTCTCTATAAAAAGATGTAGCATCATGAATTAATACTTCATCATTTTATTACTGCAGTGAGGCTTTGAACAGACATTGGAACGACACTGCAATATCAGTTCTGCCCATTTACAAAGAAATGATTGCTAGTGGTTTGAGAATCTGGGTGTTCAGGTTAGTTTACATACATTTCTCAATCTTTTTTTACCCTGTCCCTAAAGATTGAAATAAATAAAAGCTCTAGTAAATGTACTTATCCCATAATTGCTTTTTATTTTCTGTTACAGTGGTGATGTTGATTCAGTGGTACCAGTTACGGCAACTAGATTTTCTCTAGCACAACTCAAATTACCAACCAAAGTACCATGGTATCCATGGTATGTAAAGAAACAGGTTAGTAATACCACTCAAATTTGGTTAACATACAATTTTACAGAAAAGTGTTTTATCATCTTGTAATGCTGCTTTTTTGTTGTTTTTGTGAAGGTTGGAGGTTGGACAGAGGTTTATGAAGGACTAACATTTGCAACAGTCAGAGGTGCAGGGCATGAAGTTCCACTTTTCAAACCAAGAGCAGCTCTGCAGTTATTCAAGTCATTTTTAGGTGGAAAGACTCTACCAAAGTCCTAAATAGGATTTCTTTTCATATAAGCACTTTTATGTTATTGATTAATCTAGGCAAAAGAAATTTGTCATTTTACAAAGAAAAGCAAGAGTTTCAAAGAAAAGGTAAACGTGTGTAGTAGAGTAGTAGAAGGAACAGAAATCAAGTGAGAGCTGATATCAATTGTAAACTATGTATTTGATTTGAATCTTTGATTTGATAGAAGATAACAAATTAAAGAAATGACCTGCAAGTTAGTCTGAGTATTTACAATGTTTTTCATTTAAGAACAACATATATAATTGCTAATCAGAATCAAAGTTAAATGAGATTTCATTTGGAAACACCTGAAGTGGGATGCTATAACAGTTTAGCAATTTTATTTGAAGGTGTTTGTTTTTAGAATTTTTGTTTGAGGTTGAAGATGGTGGTACTGGTGGACGTATACCTGAATCCCGATGAGTCAGAACAATTCTCGGACGTCAAAGGAAACAGTAGCCATACACTAATGTTCTCTTCTGAAATCAGCTTCGCTAACTCCAGAAACCAGAAATTCGTTAGTGTTCTCTTCTGGAATCAGCTTCGCGCTAACATGAGAAACTCGAAATTCATTCTCCCTACATTTCTGTAAGTGCAAATCTTGGACCCAATACTTTATTGTTTCCAATTTACTTTAAAGTCTTTATTATTCATATATAAGATTTGTTAGTCTAAATACATGTAGAAATAGAAGATTTTCGTGGTAGAAATTGTTAACCTAAACAACCATGTAGTAAGTTCATATATTATTCTCAAGTTTGTCACAAAAAAGGATTTGCTAGAAAAAAGGTTATTTTGATGCTACCACAGTTACAATGCATTTCACTCAATGAGCCAACAATATAATTGTTGTGGGATTCCGATTGAAAAATGCGAATGCAAGTTGGAATTCTCTCTCCTTTTCCATTGGTGATGTTTGAAATCATGCTGAACTTGCTACCCAAACAAGGAAATTGAATACACACCATACTATTGGTGGATGACCCTAATGTCTGCAAAGCCTATTTTGCCTTTGCAAGCAATCACAACCTCAAGGTTGTCATGCCGCATATGGATGCTGGTTCTTGTCATCATATTCTAAAGGCTAGCTGTTTATTGCGATGGTTTTACTACCTGAGGTCTGAGGATGTTATAAACACTTTTATGTTCTATCTAGGCAAAAGAAATATGTCATTTTCCAATTTACAAAGAAAACCAAGGGCTTCAAAGAAAAGAAGCCAAAATGTGTGCAGTACTGTAGTAATAGAAGGAACAGAAATCAAGTTAGGGTCGATATCAATTGAAATTGATGATCTGGTCTATAATTTGATAGAAATAACAATTTAAAGCAAAGGAGTGAAATTTCACCATAAATCCGTTGTAGTCCAGCCTGGTTAGGATACCTGGCTTTCACCCAGGCGACCCGGGTTCAAATCCCGGCAACGGAAATTCTGATTTTTTTTTTAAACGAAAAAATCTACACCTTCCCGGTCTGTGATAACTTCTAGTTTTTGGTTGTTACTCTTAGAACCTTTCAATATCTCAACACATCTGAAGTAGATTGATTGTATTAGCCATTTTAGATCCCATGAATATTTCATGGTATTTGATTTACTTCAATATCTCAACACATCTGAAGTAGATTGATTGTATTAGCCATTTTAGATCCCATGAATATTTCATGGTATTTGATTTACTTCAATATCTCAACACATCTGAAGTAGATTGATTGTATTATAATGTTTACTAATTTAAGTAAACGCAGAAGCTATTGTTAATCTTTTTTTTATTATTATGAAAAAGCTATAGTTAAGTTGTTAACCTAAACAACCATGTATGGACATTTATAATCTTCAAACTTGTCACACAAAATGAATCTGTAACATTAACATGTGCCTACAACAGTTACTACGTGCTTTTATCGTTCAATGTATGTATCATACTATCATCCATTTCGAATGCACTTCACTTAACTGCAGTTGAATTCCATCATACTTCCCACCATTATTATTTCTTTTCTACTCCGATCCATTGATGAAGAGAGGAACTTTGGATGTCACCTGTGGGTTCTTAGATAGTTTTGAACTTTATATATAGGCTTTTTATTGGGCTCAGATTACGATTTGTTCGTACCAAAATGGACTTTATTCTTACTGGATTCCGCTTGAAAAAACCCAAGGCAAACCGCCAATTCTGCGTTGGTCATGCATGAGCATGAAAAGTCCTGAAGGCCAACATAGAAAAGAAAACATGCAATACCACATCAAAGGCTTTGAAATCTCAGGGTTCAGTTCTCTGCGTCTCCAAATGCCAGAAATTACACAACTTAGATTGTCTGGAAAAAAAATCGAACCAGAAATTTTATTTGTTAAATCCTTTTGTTTTGTATTACAAACACAGAGATCTAGGAGAAACAAGGCTTGGTACAAAGAAAACACACAAAATGTTAAGAAGAATTGCACGAGGTACATAAAACGAAGTAGAAACTTCCGTTTCTTGGGGTGTAATAAACAGGATATATATCTCATTCCATGAGACTGGGAACTCTGACGAAGATCCCTCAAATAATTGTCAGAAAATAACTCCAACAGTAAACCATCATCACCAACTATGCCCAGAAGCCCAGAACTATGCGGTTCATATATCTATTATGGCTTCTTTCCATAGTCAAGACTGAAAGCATATCAAGTGTGGATTGATGAATCCAAATCCCTTTCTTACAATTTACCAAAAGCCAAATTTGCAGCTGGTGCTCTACAGAGTTGTACAGAACTACGTCAAGAGACTTCCCGTAGCTGACTAGATAGTATATAGGATCAGAATCTTGTTCAAGAGAAGGGCTGAAGAATTCAATTTCTTCAAACTTCTCCTTGCAGATGTCCATGGAAAGAATGTGATTAACATATAAGGAATCCTTTTTTGTATATATGATCCAATAGAATGTGCCATTGAGGAAAACTGTTGAGCATCACATCTTTATACTTATATATTGTCTGAGCCATGAAATCCAAAAGAAATATATTCTATATTTGGGTTTGCAATATTTGCGCTCATCATCAAACACACTAGGCAAATTCACACTCTCTTGAGTAACTGGATTATATATGATGAACAATGAAACAATATTTGGATATACGGATCCGGATGCCTTAATAGATACTAATGAAAGTAATCCGTTGCAAGAACCAGCAACAAGAAAATCACCCTGCGTTTTTTAAGTGTAACGTAACCGGAATCTTTGTGATATTTTGCCCATAATTTTCCTTGTCAACCAAATATAAATTGTTCCTGGGATTCCGTATATAATTTTGGTCACAATAATGCTATATTGACCTATATATGAATCTATTTCGCTGTAAGCTAAGGAAGTGAGGATCTTTTGCTAATGCACATAGACTCTTCGAACTGCAGCTGATATGCAAAAGTGATTTTAGGGGAATTCTAGACAAAATGTCGCATAGTATATCCCAGGGGAAATACACAACCTGAACTGAGTTGCTGCCATTTGCATCCATTCTTCTATCAGGCCTATGCCTAGGAGCTAAAATATACTGTGGCTGAAAATCAAAAACCGTATTCCAAAGATTGCTTTATAATTATGGATGAACGGAATCTCTTTTCCTCCCCCTCTACCCCCTTCGTGACACCAGCTTCTCTGTATCTCACTGAAGTTAAGTTATATTTTTACTTTCCGTCACTTTCCATCGTTTTCCCTTGTTGATAAGGCCTATGTCAAGGCCAAGTAAAAGGAATTAGAAAAAAAACAAAAACTAACGCCATTGCCGGGGATCGAACCCAGGTCACCCGCGTGACAGGCGGGAATACTTACCACTATAAACGACTTTATTGTTTGTATAAGCAGAATTGTAATAGTTATAGCAAAACATATAAGTATGGAATGGGTTTAAAACTTATTCCAAAGTTAATAAAATCATTTATTCCCAATTATATGATGCAGGACCATTTGGTAGGTCCATGTCCATTAAGTAAGTTATCTTGAAATGGAGTTTACATGTGCAAAAGCTGTAGCAACTTTTTATGCCCTCATTAGTGAAAGAAACTAAGAAAGTAAAGTTGATCACTTCACTTCAGATGAACAGAACATGCACAAAGTGTGGTTTTTAATTTGTCTTGATTACCTTTTGGCTTGGAGTGGCATTTGTTCCTTTAATGGGACCTCCACATTCTCCTTCATCCTCAAGCTAGTCCTCAACTAATCATGCCGTAATGAAGCATGCATTTTAATGATTCAAATAGATATGATTATATATGCATTTCTACATTAATTTCTTCAATCAAGTTAACAACAAAAGCCCTCCATTATTGACTGTGATAACACAATACATGTCTTGGCACAGAGAGGGCCAAGCCCATCAGAGAAGCCGTACGTGGCCGCCGCGACTTAGTCCTTGATATGTACAAGCTGGGGAACCCGCGCTACGCATCGGGGTATGAGAAAGAGCTTCATTAGACTGCATGTATTACTTATGTTTGATTAACTTGTATTTTAGTTATTTTTTTGTGTTTTGATTTTGATTTGAGAGGTTTGTGCTTATTGGGAGAGTGGATAAAAGCGTAGAGATTTTTGATTTAGTGGAAAATGAAGAAAAATTATAGAACTATTAAAGTAACTAATTATATTTTTATTTTTAAAAAAATGAGAAAATTTGTGAAAGCTTGAAGATCATTTAGGATGCCACCTAGGAGAGAGAATGTTGGACCGCATGGGTCTAGTTATTACATAGATATAATATAGATTCCGTTGTTGTTGGTACGCAATCATCTGTAACAGAGTTGGAGCAGCGCAAGCCATTTTCTGGTAGTTTAAGTAATTTGAAGAAAATATATAACTGTACGAGAACACCGACAAAGGACAATTTACTCATTTTCAAAAAGATTAGGCTTGCCATGCCAATAATGTCAATCGAAATCCTACCTTGTTCCTCCACTAACTAGATTTTCACAATAGATAGATTTCATTGAGAGGGACATTCAATAACAATACAAAGTGATAGCTACATATCACTTTCGATTTGAAAGTTGGGTGGCTGTCATACCACATGTATAGTAAAGGAAGGAGATTACATTTTGGCTTCATATTAGGTGGTATCATGTCCAATGTCCCCTCTTCTCCATCTAAAACTGCATCTTATTTTAAGCTTAAACTCTGTAGTATTTAACATGTAATAATTAAGTAGAAAGTACACTTTGGGGTCCGGATATTTTCTTGCTTCCACACAAGAAACTTAGGTACATACACAACTCAAGGCTAGAATATTCTTATTTAAACTATAATTAATTAATAAATATTAATAAAAAATTCAAAATATAGTTTGTCTTATTTCTCTAAATGAATTATTGAAGCTACTTCTATGCATGATTTCAATGTGTGGTACCTCTAACCCTCTAAGTTAATATAAAACAGTCCGACCATACAGGTTTGTGGTCTGGGTGGATCTTGTTGAGCACTTGAACCCACAGCCCCACATACACCAATCAGACTTATCGTTATAAAACACCACAACTACTGTTATACTAGTTTAGCCGATGCTACGCACCGGTTAATATCTCTATTCAAGTTTTATATTATTAATTTTATTAAATATTATAAATTATATTAATTTATTAAATTTTATTAAATAACTGTTATTCAGATTTATAATAGTAATATAGATTTGATCCAATCTACCAAGGGAAGAAGAGTGTAACAGAGAAGTATTCAATATGCACCAACATCAAGTGCATGGTGATGAGAGAAATAAATCAAACATCTAAGGTTTTAATAAAGGGAAGATGTTGTTGTCAGAGAACATGAGACATAAGAGCATTCCCAATGCAAGGTGGATTTTGGAGGTGGGGTGGATAAATCCACCTTGTAGTCTAAAAGAATGTCCCAAGGGGAGGTGGATTTTGGGGGTGGGCTGCCCCCAGGTGGTAGAACCGGACGGCATGTTACATGCCGTCTGTTTTTTTTTAAAGTTTACGTAGTGTTTTAAAAGTTTTGGACTCTCGGACGGCATGTCACATGCCGTCTCCCTATTTTTTTTTTAAAAAAAAACCGGACGGCATGTCACATGCCGTCCGGTTTTTCTAAAAATCCACTTTCTCTCTACAAGAGTCCACCTTCCCTTGGGAACTCTCCACCTTGTAGAGTTTCACCTTGAATCAACAAGGTGGATTTTGCTTAGGTGGACCTACGTGGCGCCTACGTGGAGGTGGATTTATCCACCCTGCATTGGGAATGCTCTTAGAGCATTCCCAATGCAAGGTGGATTTTGGAGGTGGGGTGGATAAATCCACCTTGTAGACAAAAAGAGCTTCCCAAGGGGAGGTGGATTTCGGAGGTGGGCTGCCCACAGGTGGTAGAACCGGACGGCATGTTACATGCCGTCCTACTAAAAATTACAATCGGACGGCATGTCACATGCCGTCCGCATATTAAAACCAAACAGACGGCATGTTAAAAAAAAAAAAAACAAAGGGACGGCATGTCACATGCCGTCCGCACGTTTAAATTTTTTTTTAAAGTGCGGACGGCATGTATTTTAAATCCACTCGAACCCCCCACCCTGCGTTGGGAGACTACCACCCAGGTGTATATCCACCTCTCTCTTTGAGGTGGATTTTGCCTTTTTAGTCCGACGTGGCGCCTACGTGGAGGTGGATTTATCCACCCTCCACGTAGGCGCCACGTAGGTCCACCTAGGCAAAATCCACCTCAAAGAGAGAGGTGTATTTGCACTTGGGTGGTAGTTTCCCAACGCAGAGTGGACTCTTTGGTATAGAAAGTTGGTTTTTTTAAAAATCCGGACGACATGTCACATGCCGTCCCATTTTTTTTTGCAAAAAAATAGGGAGACGGCATGTCACATGCCGTCCGAGAGTCCAAAAATTTTAAAACACTACTTAAAACTTAAAAAAACAAACGGACGGCATGTTACATGCCGTCCGGTTCTACCACCCACAGGTGGATTTGAAGATGGATTTATCCACCTTCAAATCCACCTGTGGGCAGCCCACCTCCGAAATCCACCTCCCCTTGGGAAGCTCTTTTTGTCTACAAAGTGGATTTATCCACCCCACCTCCAAAATCCACCCTCCATTGGGAATGCTCTAAGAGAGTGTTGATCAGGAGCATGTGAAGTTATGTGAACCCATATATATGAGTGGCTGGCCTTAGCTTAATAGACATCTTTTTTCAAAGGATGGCTGGCTGGCTGGCTTTTCAGTTGTTTTCCATGAGTCAGATAAAAAAGGGAGCTTTCTTATCTGAAAGGAAAGAAGAGAAGAAAAGAGTTTATAGTGCATTAGGGGTTGTCGACCCCATCATATTCTTCTCTCCCTGTTGGTACACGTGGTATCACGTACACCCAAAGTCACCAGATTATTCACGTGCCAGTCAGTGTCTTGTCATATTCCAATACAGTTTCCATAAATCCAAATTCCAAAGGTGATCTGATCTGCATAAAACAAAGCAAAATCAACCAACGTTAACTCATGTTTTTTTTTTTGATACAGTATATAATTGAAGATTTTATTCATTGAGGGAAAGGATACAGAGAGAGTGTAGGCTAACCGTACACGTGGTTTTTGTAATTTTTAAAATTTTTTTTTTTTAAAATGTTTAAGATTGGTGGATAAATAAAACACTTAAATATTGGGTACTGTTAATTCTAGTGGGGCATAAAAAAATTTCATAAAAAAAATTAAAGAACACATAGACTCATCTAGGGGTGGGCACGGTCCGATCCGGTCCAAAAAAGTAATAGGACCGGGACCAAACCGATTTTAAATTTTCGGTTCGGTTTCAATTCATGGACCGAAAATATTTGAATATAACCGGACCGAGCCGGACCAAATATAGTCGGTCCGGTTTCGGTTCGAAACTCGGTTTTGGGCTTTTGTTATTGGGCCTTTAGTCCACTAAAATATTAAAGATTGTTCTTAAGTTTTGGGCGTTAAACAAAATAAGACATGGACCAAATCAAACCAAATCTAGTACTAAATAGAAGAAAAGCCCAATATCCATGTAATTCGGTTCGGTTCGATTCCCTCGGTTTTATAAAAATAGAAACCGAGACCGAACCAATATCTATATGGTTCGGTTCGGTTTCGGTTCAGTCTTGACCGGTTTTGACTCGGTTTTTTTGCCCACCCCTGGACTCATCTAGTGGGAGGTTAGCATTCACACTTTTTGAGTGTGTGCAACAAAGCCAAACTCATACAGAGATGTGAATGTGTGATAGAAAGAATCACCAACATGCAAGAGACTGGTGAAAATATACAGGGAGGGGAAACAAGCTGCTACAAAGAAATCATTTGGATTGATTAGAAATTCTAATCATATCCCAAATTAAATGAACTAAGCAACATTTTATTTTCTGATTTTATGGAGAGATGTACCCCAAGGACTATTGGCATGTACTAAGAGTCTAAGACCCTTTTTCTTTTAATCTAGCTTGCTGTTTATTCAAAAAAAAATCCCAATCAACCATTGTGGTGACTGGTGGGACTAGAAGAACATTTTTTATCAATCTTACTGTATAGGTTAATTATTCTGATTCCAAGTTCTAACTAAACTAATCTCCTCAACTATTATGGATATACAGTACAATGGGCTAGGGAATGTACTTAATTAGCTTAACTGCACGTATGTTGACACAATTATTAATTTATTAGTACTATAAATTTATAAGAACTAAGAGAATAGAGCGTACATTTGGGGCATTCTAATAAAAGAACAAGAATAGTTGTTCTCTAGCTAGTTTCAAGTTTAAAAATCAATCAAACTCCCTTTAACTGTCTTTAGGTTTAATTTATTCATTTGCCCTAACTATTGGTATAATTAACTCCGTCTAGATGTAGAGATTGATACTTTGGACAAGCCGCCAATGGTATGTACTTGTATAACACTTTTGTCAAGGTAGACATGTAGAAGCCCCCAAGAACCCTAGTTAGCTGCTCGATCTAGCTAATGTGCAAATTTATGTGAAATTCAAAACATTTTTCAACGTAATTGCACACGTTGATATTAAGTTTAATTATTAGAGGATCATTGTTTGTTCATATTGTCGCATTCTCCATAAAAATGTGCATTATATATATTGCCAACATAGAGGTTTCACTGTAGATAGATGGGCAATTTTAATTTTCGATCAGGATAAATTTACACTATAAAGTGACAGTGTGTATCTAACACCTACATTGGTGATCGATGCCTCATGCCAGTAGTAAAACTCCAGTATCAATGCTTAAGTTGATTAAGATATCTATATATACATCAAAGTTTTACTTTGTTACTGTTGCAGTGTTACCTTCTATATATCTTTTGTTGAGGGATAGAAAGTTCTGAAGTGGGGACGACCCAATATGTAGCCATGAAGGCCGGTCTAAGAAGAATGCAACAAGGGTTATCATATCTCGATCAAAATTTATTGCATGTATGTGGTCTCAACTCTGCACAAGTAGTGCATAATTTCAATTTCTTGACCAAACATTGTGGGCACATGTAAGAGAAATACATTTGTCTCATTCTCAAAACCAATTCAAAACAACTTATATAGATTACAAAATGAAATTTACTGCAACACACATAGGTTACACAATGAAATTGACTCTACACATGCTAAGTACAAAGTTTCCCCACTCTTCATTGATCAAATTGGACCTAAATGATAAACATAACTAGTCTTACATCAATGTGTCTCACTAGATGTTATTTCTTCCTTAAAAAAGCAATATGTGCCCTTTTCATCTCTTCCAGTGAATTTAAGACATGCATCGAATCATTGTTTGAGTGGTTGCAACTTTAAATTACCAATGTGTTTTCGAAAAGAAAGATTGGTTTGCAACTAGCATTTGCACCAACCAATTTACTCACCAAGAAGATAGTAGTTCGAAAATCTTTTTCTTCGATAAGTTCAACACTTTATTGATAGATAATCCATTGAAACCATTGAATTCGGAATATGTATGAGAAAGTTGCTTGTGGGTGAGGGAAATAGGTCAAATTGTAATAAATCTACAACAAGTTCTTAGAGAAGTTTGTTCAAACATTGAACGAAGTACAGGTGATCAGTACAGTCAAAGGTGTCCTCGAACCCCTTGTTAGTTTGCTTCATCTTAAATTTGCTTTAATTTCAACATAAAGAAAACATGTAAGTGATTGTATTAGAGAATCTTTATGGCCTTTTCATGAGTTGATTTTGAATGGTTGAATGGATATATGTTGCATAAGTCCTACATTTTTCTGAACATACTGTATGACTATACTTAAAATGCTGTTGTGGCTTGAAGTACCAACCACAATCATGAACCATGCTGGTGAGAATTTGGAGACCAGACCAGTAGGACATTTGATTTCTGTGAATGGTCAACTTTGTTGACGAAATCGAATTTCTTTGATTACACAAGAAGTACTACAAAATCAAGTGTGTAAGATAAATAGGCCATCTTAACAATATATAAATTGGTGTAGGCTGGATCATTGATGAACAAAGATGACAATTTGGTCCCCCATTGTGGTACAAAACCAATTTAGAAAATCTTGATTAGTAAAAATAGACATAAAACAATTGATATCATATATTCATATGGATGTGGTGTTTAATTATAACCATTTATATTTAAAAGATTGACACAAACCATCTTTCAATGTGTCATATCATGAGTATGGTGTTCAATTATTTTGTCACACCACATACAAGGAAAAACTCACCCTAGTGTTCTTCAGCAACTAGCTAGGTGGATAGGTGCAATAGAAAAGCTTATAATTATTTGACATATTAATTCTCTCAGTCATGAGTAGGTGGTGAATGTCTAACTACATTTTCTTGTAGTAACGTCTGCATCAATAACTTATAATTGTGGCTATGGACACACACACATGTATCTGGCTGTTGTTCTATACACTGTCCAGAGCCCGAGAATGTTATAAGTGATAACTAACTAATAATTGGATCCATAGTTGAAAATGTCGATTTTATGTGAATATCCGATTCTTGAAAAAAAATATAAAAATGGATATATCCGAAATTTTGACACTCTAAAACAAACTATATGTTAAAATTTGTCAAATATTTACGAGTTTTTCACCTATGATTAGATCACCTCTAGTCTTGATTTTAAAACCAAAACCAAATGAAACATATGATTCAATTATGTCCAATTTTAACTATAATGCAAAACTTGTAAAAATGTCCAATTATAACGTTTTAGGTTTTAATATATGAGAACTGGAATAAGATAAGATAAGGTGGAAAAATGCAGACTCTGGAACACTTGTGAATGTAAAGGGAATTACTTATACACACAATACATTACACACTATTCTCTTTTTCTTTGTTTCCTTACTCTTTCTCTCGACAGAGAAAAGTTGCAAAAACGACAAACTTATATGAAGGGGTGTGAAATTCATGTTGTTGACTCCCTCTTGCAGTCTCTCTTCTCTCTCAAGTCTCTAACTATGAAAACCGTTTGTGTTTGGTAATTAAAACCTCTCTCAATATCAATATCAATATCAATATCAATATCAATCACCCTTTTTCTTTAATGGGTTTTCAATATTTTTCAGGTTTCTGAACTACTCTCCGCTCTCTTTTCTTTTCAGAAAATTTGCACCCTTGAATGCTATTTTCTGTTATCTGCTCTGCTTTTCTCTGTCTCTTCTTTAATGGGTTTCTTTTGTTTTGTCAGTATAAGCTGTTAGAAGTTGAATGGTAGGAAAAAAATTGCTATTTCAACTATAAATTGAGTTGGGTTTTTTTTTCCAATTGTTTCAGTTTGATAATATTCACTGTTTTGAGTACTAGTGTGTTCTTAAATGGGGACTTTGATGCTCTTCTGACAAATGGAGATTCTTTAATGAGTTTTAGATTGTTTTATAAGCTTATAACACTTGGTAGACATTGAACTCATGTTTTCGTTCCTTAAAAGTATGGGGTTTTAATTGAAATCTGTAATTCTTATTGAGTTTATGTCATGGAGTCTTGGAATTATGGTTCTGAAGGTAAAGGTTTTGGATTAACTGATGAAATGGTTTCAAATACTGATACTGGTGCAAGAAGTAGAAAAGTTGTAATGGGTTGGGACTTGAAAAATCCATTTAACTATGAGAACACTAGACTAGACTCCGGACGAGATGTCGATGAGGAGAATCAAGTGTTCATGGAATTGGGATTGCCTGACAGTAGAAAACCACTTCCTGGGAATTTGTATGGGGGATTTTGTGATGGTAAGATGAGTAGCGGTATAATGTCCTCTTCAACTTGTATGACTGATTCAAAAGAGCTCTCTAGGGAGGAATCAAGTCTAAGTTTTTCGAGTACTGTTAGGGACTCGAATTCCCGAGATTCTTCACTATTTGATTTGAAGCTGGGGAGGTTGGCTGATTTCCAGGAAGCACATGTTTCCAAAGAGATGACAAGTTTATCATCTTCTGTAGTATCATCTGTGCCGGAAAAGAGACCACGTACAAACAGTTTAACCTATCAGATTCCTGTTTGTCAAGTTCATGGTTGTCATATGGACCTTAGCAGCTCAAAGGAGTATCACAGAAGACACAAAGTTTGCGAGATTCACTCGAAAACTGCCAAAGTCATCGTCAATGGCATTGAGCAGAGATTTTGTCAGCAGTGTAGCAGGTATATTTTCTTATCCTCGAATTTTAGTTTGCAGTAATTTGCCTTGCATAATTGGGAGTTCTGTGACTGTGCGGGTACAGTAGTATGTTTATTGTCAAATTGATTTGCCAAACAGATCAGTCTTTTAAAACTTTTCTGAACCTTAAGGTTTCTGAGCTAAAATTAGAACAGATGTCGTCGGATTTTTCAAAGCTGGTCTTAATCTGAAATTAAGTCATAGCCTGTGGTTTATCTATCAATTGGTAGTCTATTTGATATTTCCTGATAACCCTTCAATCCTTATGTGAATTAATACTTGAAATTTCTTCACTGCAACAAGTGCTTTCCTTCAACTTGACAAAAGCTTCACTCATGTATGAATATGTAGACGTGTGATGTGTTAATTGCTGGTTAACCAGGTTTCATTTGCTGGTTGAATTTGATGATGGTAAGCGTAGCTGCCGTAAACGCCTAGCAGGGCATAATGAGCGCCGTAGGAAGCCTCAACTGGACAGTCACTCTGGTAGAAATGGAAAGCTGCATTTACCATATAATGGTATTAAATCCATCTGCTACTGGTTTAAGTATTTTATGGTAACAAATTTATAATATATATGAGAGTGAGCTATCCTCACTCGATCACTACCACATGCCTAGTGCCTAACACATTCCTTTTAGTTGTTGCTTGAATTCTTTACGTATTTGCTTGGGAGCTGCTATCTTTAATAAGTGGAAGGACAACAGTTTTGGCATATGAAATTGAAGCATAGCTCTATAATTTAAATGAATGCATCTATAGAGATTACATATGCTAATAGTAATTAGGCTGCTTTATTGGAATTCAATAAAGTCGACATATATATACATTGATTTATTATACGGTTTGAACCATTTTACGATTGATTCAGAATACTGCGGGTATAAAACTATTATCTAAAATACTTGTAGTGGATCCATTTCTATTTTACATTAAATGAGGACTCTTTCGAGTTTCGACTCAGCCACTAAACATGTTTTCACCTCTTATTTCAAAATTTGTGTTAACTTTATAGTACTCTGATATATGTTGCTGGCTACTATGTTTCTCCTTGTTAGAACCACTAAATTATATGGTATGTCATGCTAATTTTCTCCCCAAGTCAGTGTAGGACTTTGAAGTACGTACGTTCTTGGTATCTCCTTCTTAACATAGAGATGATTCTGCAGGTAGCAGGTTGGTGGGAACTTCTTTACCCATGAGGACATCCTTAACAAGCTCCACTATGTTTCCTAGAGGCATAGTGCATCCTGTGAAACATGAAAGCAGTAACTGGTGCTCTCGAGTTAAATTAGAAGACGAGGAATTTTATAATCATTACTCAATGACGCCTGTAATAAATGAGCATTTGCTTCAAAAACCTCAATATGGGGTGGAGAAACATTACTCAGTGCATGGACATGGTATCAATACTGCCCGCACTGGCAGTTTCTTTGAGAAAAGTACCTGGTACCCACACAATTTGCCTGACTCAGATTCTGACTCCCACTTTGTGTTGCGGGCTGCATCTTCATGCAGGGAAGACATCACAGCCTATAATACTGCATCGTCTCAAGGAGTATCTGGGGTCTCAGACTCTAGTAGTGCTCTCTCTCTTCTGTCATCACAATCACAAAATTCGTCAACTCATTCCGCAGGGATTCCTATGAGTCAACCTCCATTCATTCAAGGCAATAATATCCATTACAACCTGGATCAGTTCCCTCAAAAAATTTATGGATATAGCTCACAGTCTTCAACAAGTCTTTTGTCAAATAGGTATTCATCGTCCATGGAATATGGCCAATTAGGACCCATGGTAGCTTCTGAAAACAATTCTGTCATCTTTGACATAGACACTGGTGGCATATTTCAAGGTTCAGAGGTTGTGAACAACAAGGGTCCTATATCTCATGAACATGCAACCACAGTTGATTTGCTTCAATTATCATCAGAGCTGCATCGCGTGGAACATCAAAGACATTCCATGCAAGTTAAACATGGAAATGGTACTTTTTGTTGCCTCCCTATCACTTGAGCAATATAGCTCAAAGTCTTCTTCGGGGTAAGTGAACCATGACTCTTTTATATCCTTGTTACTTTGAAATTGCAGTTTTCTTTTTACTTTGGTGTTATGCCTCTTTGTTCACCATAATTCTCTCCCTTTTCTAGGGTGCAAAATTAAATGAAATTCACATCCTTTCTTGAGGCCTATGTTTTGCTCTCATTTATTCTTCCTATTTTTTATCTTTGTTGGTAAAGTGGTAAATAACAAGTTGCATATGTTCAGTAATTGTGGTTAGAGGTAGAATGCACCTGGGTGGCTGCCTTGATTAAGAAGAAAATTTTATTTGAGCTGAGGGCCACAAACACGAAAGGGGTTGCAGTAGCTGAAATTACTAAATCTGATTTATTTCCAAAAGAAAAAACTGCATTAAAGAAGGGCAGGAGCCGGTAAAGGTAATCCAGAAATGAAACCAAGCAGCTGACTTGGATTGCATTTTAATGTTGGCTGGTGGGGATTCAGTTCAGGAAAGCTGCCTATTAAAAGGAGTCAAGGCTCTTAGGCTTGACTTCACTTATAGAACACTGAACACCATAAGAAATATAATATGAACCTAATTCATTACATGGAGGTAAATCTATTTCAAAGGATTGAGCCACTTTATGGCATATTGGCATATACGACTGCATGATTTATGGTTTGTTGCGGGAAGGTCCACCATGGTCAGTCGTGAACTAGAAGTCATTATCACTAAGATAGTAAGATGGTTTACTACACCACAAATCATATTCTGCGTATATACTAATAATGGTATGTGTCCAAAAAAGTTGCTTACCTTCTTTGAGGATGTAAGGCAACTTGTCCAATCTGCAATCCTATTGACGAATGAGGATCAATTATGCCTCTGAAATGATTGCAGGTTCTCACAAGAAGCAGCCTTGAAGAAATGGCTCTCATTTGCTCAAGAGATTTGAAAGCACTAAGCCTAAGATTTTCAGTGTTAATTCATCTTGGACACTTACTGGTAACTACTTGCTTCCTTTTACTTTTAATTTAGAACAGAATCATGGGGCCACGCCTTTCTCAACTAGCTAATAATAAGGCTTCGTGCTTCATTCCATTGTTTTTGAAGCATCAAGGTTTGTCTGGCTCTTTTTCGTGTCATGTTTAGTTGAGAGTTCAGTAGTTTATTTATTTGTCAATAAATACAATTGTATTGTTAATAGAGTCCAGTGTCTAAAGCAGAGAGTAAACATTTCATAGTGAACATAGCCCATTTGAAAGACCTTGATCTTTGCACAATGTGCAATAACTATGGTGATTAAAAACTCGATCTTCAAGATTCCACTTAACAAAAAGAGGCAGCAATTCATGTGCATTTCTTAATCTTTCAAATGGATTGAGCTAAAATCTGATGCAATATGTAAATAATGTCTGCCTGCCTTTGTGTATGTGCTTTTGTGTCATGGTGTATCAATGTATGTGTAGATTGTCCTTTTTGAATTAATTGGTTTTGGAGATGAGAGTAAATTAACTTCCGAATATTCGCAACCCAGAACCATTTTTACGATACAAACAAGGAACTCTTGCAAACCATTTCTACGATACAAACAAGGAACTATCGCAAAACGTCACAATAGTTACTCCCCGGTGACTGGTGTACAATGTAGCCACCGTATATAAGTAAATAAAGTTGCCATCTTGATCTTCTACTTGGTTTAGGAAATTTCAACAATAATCTATATTAATTTCTTGCAAATTTAGTGATTTCTAATTAAGTAAACAACTCAACCAACATTACTTGCTAACTGGTGTACATTATAGCAACTGCATTATAGCTTATTACTTGGCTGTAGGTAGCAAGTCCAGAAAATTTTGGTTGAAATCTGTTTTCCTTCTCCATTAAATCTTTTTTCTCCAAAAGGAAGAAGATCTTTCTTTTATTTTTTTGCTTTCCTCTTCTACTGTTTCAGTCATCCTCACTGAACATCTGTTATAGATGGACCAATAAATACAATATATCAATAGTAATATTAATTTTCCCAATGAATCAAAACCATATAAACCCTTCTGGAGATTGAAATACCTCTGCTGTTCTTCAAAAACACCAAAATCAACACAAATAACCATAATGTTAATTTTAAACGAGAAACCAACATTTTGTAAGTATCTAACAAGATCAGTTTATATAGCTCAAAGATAAATCATCAGATTGCTTGAAGAACAATTTCCTTTCTTGTGTCGGGCGATGATGAAGATAATCAAGGAAAGGGATGAACTATGAGAAACTTTGGAAATGTTTATAGCCGGGAAGGATATTGTCCAGACAATTCTAAGCTATAAAAACAACTTGAAGAAACTGACTTGTGATGAAAAACTTTCTTTCCGACCAAAACATTTCCAAAAGCTTCTCAAAGTTCCACCCCTTTCCTACACCACCAAGTATTTGTTTACTACTCACACGCCTTAAAATGATCGCGAAAGGGAAAGAGATGAACCATGGGAAACCATAGGAATGGGTGGTATCGGAAAGTAAGTATATCTTCCACACATCAAGTACAAGACATGGGAAGAAACTTTCCTTCCGACCAACCCATTCCCAGAGCTTCCCACAGCTCCAACCCTTTCCCCCACAATCAACTTAGCTTGATTTTCATTATACAATCCCACACCAACACCCCTTTATATAGAACAAGTGCAGTACTGCACCAACCATTTTCACATGAGATTCTCTTCCTATACCAACTTCAAAGACTAAAGTTGACTGTACTTAAACAATGTGAGTCGTTGGATTTCTATTCATCAGACATCTAATGGTCCAAATTCTTACATAGTTAGGTATGTTCAGTCAAATATATTCCTTAAATGGATAGAGTTCAGGCTTGTTGGTGTTTCTGAAATTAAAAGCTAAAGATCTTGCCAGCTATAAAGATTTTTCACCAAATAAGCCTTTACTTCGAATTTTGTAATTTGTAAATTCAATGTGAAACCATATTTTGACTCAAGACCTGAAAAAAATTCAGATAAGTTTTGGATTCACATTCATTTCATTCCTTTTTTTTTCTTTTTCTTTTTTGTTTCAATGGACATCAGACATCAGGACATGGATCTTTTTTGGGTGTGTCAATTAATTCCATGGCTTCTTATATGAACTTTTTTACCAATTTTTCTCAACATGTCTAGATGACCAGACACACAATTGTGATACTATAAACTTGGGATTAATTAGTACTTGATTTTTGTTTCTCAATTGAAGAATTACATTGATAAAAAAAAAACTGCATTTTATGCCAAGATACGGTACTTCCACCATTGCTGCTATGAACTAGATAATCTAAACAGACAAACAATATGGTTAAAACGCGTGATCTTGTCCTCGTTTCCCTAATATGTATTATAATTTGACTTGGAAGTCTTCTTGGTACTTCATTCGATTGATTTCGAAGCTCCAAGGATTGTCTTGTTGTCTGCGCGTCATGTTTAGTTGAGAGTACAGTTCAGTATTATGATTTGTTTGTCAATAATTACAAATGTAGGACATTTTATAGTTCAGTATTAAAGTAGATCTTTGAGCAATTATGTGAATGGTGTGATAATTGAGAATTCTATAGTTCTGTATATACAAACGACATTTTTTTTTTTTATCGAATGAATAACAGTAAGATGTTTTGTTACTTAGAACCTAAATTATGAAGTACCATATATTTTCCTGGAGAGTATATATAATCATACAAACTGCAACTGTATATTGTGTAGGTGTAAGAATGACATCTATTCAGCTAATTTCTAAGTTAGAAAACTCAGCTGAATGAGAACGCCACTTTGAATCAACCACTTACAATCATTCTAGTTGTAGCCTTGGAGGATTATCTTGGCATGTAACAGTATAAATCAAGACCAATTTCTGGAAAATTTTCGTTTCGAAAAGAAGTAAACAACCTAAAATTTGAGTATATGTTTCTTGGAAAGTGTACATTTATAACCAAAATTTACAGTATATCATGGAAAGGGATGAACTATGAGAAACTTTTGGAAAATGGTGGTATACTGAAGGAGATTGTTTTCATCAAGTCAAAGACATTTTTCAAGCTAAAAACAACTTTCTTTCAATACCCAACATATTCCAAAAGCTTCCCAAAGTTCCATCCCTCTCCCACACCACCATTTGTTATACACATAAATTCACTTGATTTTGAAGACTTTAGTATGATATATATGATGGTAAAAGGGAAAGGGATGGGCCATGAGAAACCTTCAGAATAGGTGGTATCGGAAAGTAGATAATTTTTCTCATCATATCAAGTCATCAAAACAACTTGATTAGAAGCCATTGATGAATGATGATGATGGGTGAAATTAAGGGAAATGAATGAACCATGGGAAACCTTAAGAATGGGTAGTATCGGAAAGTAAATAATTAAGTAGATCTTCTTTACATCAACATCAACAAGAAGAAACTATTACTATTCATTCCGACCAACCCATTCTTAAAGCTCCCCACAACTACAACACTTTCCCCCACCATCAACTTATTAATTTGATTTTCATTCTGCCAACCCTACACTAACACCCCCACCTTTAAATAGAACAAGTACACCAACATTTTTTTCCACATGAAAATCTCATCAAAAAATGTGAGTCGTTGGATTTCTGTTCGTTTACCATCTGATGGTCCAGATTTTCTATGAACCACAATCAAAGTAACCGGGCTTTTTTTTGGGTTTGGGTTCATGTAAATTCTTTTTCATGGGCTCTTTCCGGGCCAAACCATATAAGTCAAGGCTTTGTTTGTCTTCCTGCTTGCAACTTCATCTCAGCCACGAGACTCACGAGAGGTAATGGAATACTGTATTTGAAATTGGAAGTGGATTCACATTGACTTGATAACCAATCATTATTATCATAGACATCAAACAGATCGAAAAACTAAAATCATTTCTATAATATTCTTTCTCTCGATATTTTGTCTTTCATGGTTTTTTTTAACATAATATCAGGAGATTTTCTTGTCTGCAACTGCAATGGATTCAGTTTTTAATCTATAAACTATATATAGATATACTTTTCATGAGGTATGTAACTCTTTTATTACTTCATGATGATTGTTGGGTTTTTTTTCTTTTTTTCATTTGATACATCTGTTAAGTAGAAATCAATTGATATATATATATATACGCATGAGGTTGGGGGCAAGTGATAGATTTTAGTATTTTACTTGTTCATTCTTTGTAGCAATCATTGATTCAGTTTAAGTGTTGGGTGTTAGTAATTTTGTATAATTTCAGTCTATTTTAATTGGTTTAATGTTTCGACTAGTATATATAATTGTTTCATTCAAGCGATTAGGTGTATAATTTATGTTGTTGCTGGATGTCTGAATATGATTTGTTCGGTTTAAACAGTATTTGTGAGATTAATGTGTGATAATTTGTAATTACTGCAATAACTTTTACCCAGTCATACTTGCTTTATTTTCTATTAAACTTTTTTTTTGTTATCCTAGGTTTCGATGATGTTGCGAGTATAGTGAATTAATGTTCTGGATGGTAATGTAGGTGCTGTTATTCAGGAGTTCATAGAGGACATGAGTATGATCTCGGTGTCCTGCAAAGTCTGCAGCTAGTTCAAATGGTGCAGACTTATTGTCTGTCTGTTGATTTGAACAGATTTGAATGCTACAGGATAGGACCTTTTATTGTTACACACAAGAGAGAAAGATAAGACTGAATGGGGGAAGCACGAGTTCCTGACCCCAATTCATCTCATGTTGTACAATTCGACACAAACACCCATGGGAGTTCTCTCAGTCAGTTGTTTGGCTTTTCAACCATTAAAAAAAGAGGCCATGGAAGTCGTTCTTGGATACAAATTGATCAGAGTGGAAATTCAAGGGTTTTGGAACTTGATAAGGGTACTCTAATGAGAAATTGTTCCTTGCCTGCTAGAGATCTTCGACTTTTGGATCCTATGTTCATTTATCCTTCGACAATATTAGGTCGAGAGAAAGCAATTGTGGTAAATCTTGAACAGATAAGATGTATAATCACAGCCGATGAGGTTATCTTGATGAATTCTTTGGATGGTTGTGTTATGCAATATGAATCAGAACTGTGCAAGCGCCTTCAGATGAAAAGAGATCAAAGCGGTAATTATACTTTAAATTAATTAACACTACTATACTACTTATGCTTAGATGTTCTAATCCTAGTAATAGCGACAAACAAGATAGTTTGGGGTTATTCTTATTATTATTTGATAAGTATTAATGTTTTATCATCCATATCGCCAATAACATTACATTGCAAAATTGAATGCTTCTGTGTTACTATTTTTCATTTTGTACTTTCTATGAGCTACATGTCGATTTATACTTGATAACAAGAAATGATGCCTATTACATACTTGATATATATATATTTGTAACAATTTCCTCATTCCCACTAACCCACATCCCACGATATTAGCCTTAAGTAAGATGGAAGCATAATATTAAATGGGTGAAGAGAAAATAATATGAATGAGCAAGTAGGATGTCTAAATCTGTATCCATGTCTGAGCTTCACAATATGCAGGTGTCAATCTAACTGTGTATACTAATAAAAGTAAAGTTATAATTAATGAGTGTGTATTATCATCTGAATACCTATTCTGTATTTTCAAGCTAAAGCATTGCTTTTAGGATTTTTTTTTTTTTAATTATTAGAAATTACCTCTGCATTGAGAGCTTACAACTGGTATTAATTTTACTCAGATGACCTGCCTTTCGAGTTCAGGGCATTAGAGCTGGCTTTGGAGCTCACGTGCATGTCTCTTGATGCTCAGGTACCATTAGATTTTATTTGATGACAGAAGTTAATACTGGGCTCTCTACTTCTCTTGAAGATTTATGCAATTTCCATTTACTTTTATATTTAACTAATATTCTCTCTTTTTGGGCTATCATATGCACTGCCATCTAAAACACGTCATGAAAATTTGGATCAGTCTCTTTTGTACCTGGTTTTTCTGGCATATTGTCATGATGCCCAAATTAACCATATATCAGTCTTTAATTGTTGTTTATGAACCATAATGCTGAGATAGAGATAGACACGCATAAGAGTGGTGGCAATTTTGTTTCCCCCTGCCAGAAGTTGTGTAGGTTATCGTCTTAGCCTTCTCACATTAGGTGTAAATTTGATCAATGATCTTCGAGAAAATCCATTTGACCAGATTGTAATTTTACAATGGTTCTTTTGTGTATTTGGGACCAATCGTACAACAAACCTGGTCCCACACATACGAGGCATCGATAATTGTCAAAAACACCTCCAAGAAAATGATGTAAGAAAAAACGGTTCTCCAATTCTATCTATTGAAGGAAATAGGAACAAAATATGTTGGTGAGAGTGAGAAAAGACCAAGAGAAAATGCAGTAGGGTGTGACTTTTGGTAAAGAATATGTTTAACCTAGTGTTTCCAACAGATTTTACCTAAAGACCTAGAACGTGTTTCACATGCGTTTCTGAGAAGAGCTCAATGTTTGTGGAGGAATTAATTATTCACTCGTTTCGTTTTTAACAGGTAAATGAATTGCAAATGGAAATTTATCCAGTCTTAGATGAATTGGCAACATCAATTAGCACTCTTAACCTTGAACGTGTACGTAGGTTTAAAGGCCATCTCCTTGCCTTAAATCGACGAGTTCAGAAGGTACATGAGACACACTTAAACATCTGGTACTATGTTAAGTCTTAGCTACCACCCTCCTTTGGATTTCAGCTATTGTATCTGGTTTTTAGGTCCGCGACGAAATAGAGCAGCTCATGGATGATGATGGAGACATGGCTGAGATGTATCTCACTGAGAAGAAAGAAAGAATGGAGGCTTACGCCACAACCAATCATTATGTTCAAAGTATTTCATCTGGATCAGGGTTGTCGAAATCTGCACCAGCTTCACCTGTGAGTTCGAGCACTGGTTTTCATAAGCTAGAAAGGGCTCTAAGCAGTGTTTTGCCATCAAGCAGGCATGGAAGTATGACCAGTTCGTCTGGCAATGGGTACAACATCGAAAAGCTTGAGATGCTGCTTGAGGCATATTTTGTTGTCATTGACAACACCCACAGCAAACTTTTATCAGTAAGCAATTGGTTCCTGTCATCCTGTGCATTAGTAGCATACAAGTAAATTATTTAAAAGATATATCTATTCTCAAAGAGTTTCTACTTCTCTAAGTTTAAGCGCTGCATCTGTAATTCTGTATTTCTGTTGATTGGCTAGAATGCTTAAAGCCATGGATCAACAGGGATAAAAATATTCTTCGTTTCACTAAGGAACTTCCCATGGTACTAAAGTTTCTTGTTTGCTGGTGTAGCTGAAGGAGTACATAGATGATACTGAAGATCTTATCAATATTAAACTGGTGAGACTAGTAAAACTCAGATGTCTTTCTCATCTCACCACTTCTAGTGGGAACTACTGTAAATTCTTACATGTCTGTTTTGTGTTTAATCAGGGCAATGTTCAGAATCAACTGATACAATTCGAGCTGCTGCTTACAGCGGCTACTTTCGTGGCTACAATCTTTGCCGTTGTGGCTGGAGTCTTTGGAATGAACTTCAAACCCCACATTTTTGATTATTCACCTGCCTTTAACTGGGTTTTGGTAATAACTGGAATTAGCTGTGGGATTATATACTTGTCTTTCTTGCTTTATTTCAAACACAAGAGAATATTGCCTTTCTAAATTGTGATGACCGACAGACCCCCATATTAAATTAGTTCACAAATTCTTGCATGTTGCACGATGCATATCACTGCAAAAAACTTTGTGCGGCCAAAAGTGATGTATGAGAGTTAAATCATATTAAAAGCGAAAAGGACTTTTGAAATTTTTTGTTAGGAGTAAAGTATTCGAGTCTTTTGGAGTTTATAGGTGCTTGATGACATTTTTGTTGGGAGTAGATTCTAATTCTACTCTTTGGAACCTATAAGTGCTTGTCAGTCATTGATATTGTTGAAGGGGATCAGCACTTTGTGTGGAATCAGAATGTACTGCTAATAAGTCATATAAACAAGAACTATAACTGAGAATTCTAGAGTTCTGGACTTTGCTATTTCTTTGGAGTTTCGGTGCTGAGAAGATGGAAATCATTACTTGGGGAAGAAGATGACCTAAATCGAAGAAAATTTGTGAGTAGAGCTGTAGAGGTGCAACTTGGGGAATTGGGGTTGGTTTGTTTAACACTTTAACTTCAGGTTGCCTGGTGGTGTTTAAGGGTTTCCTGACTGCCACCACCACATACTCAAACTCTTTTTTTTTTTTTTTTTTTTTAAAAAAATGAAAATTCAAATTTTATTGATAAGCTCAACGAATTACACAAAAGTAGAGGACAAACGCGCTACAAACTGCGCGGCAAGTCCTTTCTGGATAGCAAACTCGATTCTCCTAAATACATATTCGTTCGAACCTGCAGTCATCACGTTGCTATCCATTATCTTCTGCACTCTCCTGAGGAGCTTAACTGCTTCTGAGCCTAGCAATCCAAATGTGTCAAATGCAAAGGGGATGAAACTATGTTGGTTAGCCCTACAAGCTCCGTCATGTTTCTCCACTTTTGCCGCTGCTGCATTGCTAGCTGCTAGCCCCACCTCAAAAATCCCAGCACTCAGCCCAACCATCGGAGACGCCCCTGTAACATCAACAAACGCATGTTTACCTTCAGACCAGTTGTAGACCAGAATATCAACAGGACGTAATGTTGATCTTCCTTCCTTAGGATCAGTAAGAAAGTTAACAGGAGCCTCCTTCTTAACCTGTACGTCAGCCCGCCAGAACACATCACACAAGATATCTCTAACGTGGTCATGCCTGTACTTGAAGCCGGGGTAATGCTTACAATGGGCCGCATGGTCCCCGAAAGCATCAAGTCTACTCTTCTTGCACACTGGACAAAGCTCACCATCTGAATATAGAGGGATCATCAATCAATAACGAAGAATGACACGATATTCTACAGGCGTCATGCGTTGTCCAAGCCCTTCCATCGGGATGGCAAGGAGAAAATCTTTGGCATGTTCTGACTGCACACATCCAATCACGGCTTTTTGTCTAGCTGACAACTCAAATTCCCTCTCAAGACCAGAACTAATCTTGTTGTAGTATGCTTCCGCCAAGACATGTTGGGGTCTGAAGGAGACGGTAGCAGTTGGAGCAAGATTACTGAGATCAAAATCAGGTATAGAAAGATGTAAACTAGCAATGGCAGTATCGAAAACATTACCCATAGGTGGAGTGTCACAACCTCGAAGAATGTGGTCCTGGAGATCTTTGGTTTGCGTACGTGAAGCTACGAAAGCAAACTTCATAACATCAGTAGCACAATAGATACCAAGTCCACCCATACGTAATGGGAGGGTTGCCATACGCCACTGTAGATCGCCAAAACCAGGTCCATCCGAAACCACAATATTTTGAAGGGCTGCACGAAGCTTGTGGTAAAACCATTCGGTTGTTTCTTGAACATAATCAGGGGGGCAAGTACGAAGAGCAAAGGTGAGTTTAGATAATCCCATACAAGAACGTAAAAGTGCCAACTCACACTGCGGATCCTTTAGCTGTGGTAATAAGTCCATAAGTTGAAGTGTCTTATCCACTCGTTGACGAACATTACCCACAATAAATGATGCATCAATACTTACAGCCCCTCCAAGCAACTTAACCCCTCGCTGAGGACATGATATACCAACCGGAAAGATATCTGGATAAGAGCAGTCAGGATCCACAGAAGGCAAGAACAACTCTGTCTTAGACACATTAAGCACGAGCCCAAGAGATGGTTATCTTTCCTGAATGATACGAATAGCTCTGGCCACATGTTCTGTACTACCAATCAGAGTACCATCATCTAAGTACCATGCCTGCAACTCCAAGTGGCATTCTGACTGAATGCGGTGTATCAATGGATGCAAGACCAAAACAAAGAGAAGAGGCCCCAAAGGGTCCCCCTGCTGTATCCCAGCTGCAGACCAAATATGAGTAGACCCTAGATACAATCGAGCAGGTTGACAATAAAACATTGAGCCCTACCCCCTGCTGTATCCCCCTTTTTTTTTTTTTTTTTTGGGTTGGTAAGCGAGGTTGTGGGGACTCCTACCCCTTTTAAATTACGTGTGGAAACTTATATCAACAATCCGCTGTTGACGCGTTTTGAACCCACGACCTCTTCACTTTGTGAGAGGGGTGCTACCATTGAGCCACAGGCTCATTCGCATAAAATGTTGTGGTAAGCCTGTTTTTAATGAGATCAGTAACTTGGTAATGCTGGCGGGATTCGAACCCTAGACCTCTAGTATCATCACCCAAAGGTTTTACCAGTTGAGCCCAACTGGCACCTGCCCACATACTCAAACTCAGCCCATCCTATGCTTGTTTTTTAGAACAAACAACATACATGATACAGTATCAGCAAGGAAAACAACGTTTCTAAAGAAAAATCAAGGAATAGATATACAACTGTTTTGATATCTTAGAATGAATGAAATTTCCATTGTTTGGCCATCTTTAGGTGCATTCAACTGCAGCTCCAAATTTTCTTTGATTGGCAAGCCGATTTTTAATGAGATGAGCAACTCGGAGTATTGGCTGGGAAGGTTTTAAGAGTCTTGTCCCTCTGTTTTAATAGTTCCTACTTCTTAATACTACAGTTCTTCCTTGGAGAATTTTGTTCACGCTCATAGTTGCAGAGGTCACTGGTCACTGGTCACTGGTCAGTCAGTCTCCATCTCAATAAAACTCGGTCATTTCAAGTGGCACACCTTTATATGTAGTGTTGGTTTAGTTCAAACTTCAAAGTCATCCTCTGACCATTTCTACTATAAAGTTGGGTTGTCGATGGACTGGGCTTGGACTCTGCTTATGTTGGGTTTTGTATCCACTGAGCCCAATAGGCCGACCCATTTACAGCTTATTACGTCTCTACCCCCATCACTAGTTTTTTTCTTGCTTTTCACAAAGCACTTTAATGGCAAAATCTAAAATAATATCCTTGTTAAATCTCGATTTAAGGAAAAATCCGAAACAGTAAAAAAAAAAAAAAAATCTTTCATTTGATTCTCAATGGAGATTATATTCTTGTTCACTCAAAACTTGTTAACTGTCTCCCAAGTAAAGTTGAGGTAAAATTTCATTTTGATATTGTTATTTCTTATTTGTATTTGTTCCAAGCATAGGTGAAAATGTCGTTTGATATCCGAACTCCCAAAAAACGATATATTCCGCGAATATCCGACCTCCTATGTCGGATAGGGGAGTTTTGGTAAATTCCAATTTTTCGGAATATTTCGCGGATATTCGCGAAAAAATCGGAAAATTGGGAGGTTTTCTGCATTTTCGTGTTTTTCTTCTCATTTCAATATATAAACTTATAATTAAAAGAAAAACATACATTACAAATTAAACACACGACAAATCATACAAGGAAGCTAAGGCGGAACTATTACACAAGATAGTTTTACTCATAAGTGAAAAAATCGTAAATATCGGGGGGATATTCATAGAACTTTTTTATGTTTCTAATACAAGAACTAAACACAAACAATCTCATTACAACTCAACCCATAGTTTTATTTTAATAATCAAAGTAAAAGACATGTTAACCCCAGAATGATAGACGCCCCATGTCAAACCGATGAGCTTCGAGTCGCATACGCGTCTATCATTCATTAACCCCAGAATGATAAACGCCCCATGTCAAACCGATGAGCTTCCCATGACATTGTTTGCTCGTACGACCTAAATTGGTCAATATGCATATCATATGCATCTTGATCCATACAATACGGAGCAAATGATTCAAAGATAGGAAATCTCGAGTATTGTTGAACCGGCATTAATGTATCGGCTGACTGCACGTCCGACCCACGTGTCATTGGGGCCAACCAACTCCCTATATTAGGAAACCAATAACCACTGAAATCTGGTTGGGTTTGTGACGTAGCGGAAGCGATTAAAATCAAACCTTAAGTAACCCAAGGGGAGGATTGCCTTGAAACAAGGAAGAACTAAAACAAAACTAAAGAAAAATAAATTGTAGAGACAAATCTTAATTGTATTGATTGAATAATTGAATTGGTTGAATAATTGTTCTACAAAGCATGACTCTTTATATAGACTAAAGACTTAGACCAACTAGCACTAGGACTTCCTAAACAAATAAATCAAAATACAAATCCTACTTTGAATTGTATTACTAATATCAACTTAATAGTAAACCAACTATTCTAGAACTTCTAGACTCTAAAATAGAAATCCTAAACTTATAATGACTTCTAAATAAACATTAACCCAAATAGGAAACCAATTGGTGTAGGTAGGATGTCCTACATCAGTTTGGTAGGATGGTACACTGGAATCATCACTTTAGGAGGTTCCCATGTTACTATAAGAAAAATGAGGGTAAACATAGGTAGGTTGGATGTTGCTTTGAGAATAAGGGATGTTCCACGAACCTTGGGAAGAAAATTGGTCAAGAATGTTCCATGAACCTTGGGAAGATACCCTAGATGATTTTGTTTCCATTCTAGGATGCGGTCTTTTCTGTCGAGGTCGTTTTCCTTCTCTTGGTTGTTGCCATATAGCATGGTCTTCATCTTGGGTGGCAAAAAGAAATTGAGACTCCCACGTAAAATGAATCGCTTCTGAGGTGCGCTCTCTTAGTGAATCACAACATTTATAGATGAAAAACAAGGATGTGTATGAAAAGACCAATTATTGTTCAGAAGAATTATTAATGTGGGGAGACAAAAAGGTAACTTGCAAGGCCCACTGGTCCTACACAAAAGCAAACCAATTATGTATGAAAAACCAATTCGATACCAATTATTTACCACACAAAAACAAACCTTAGATACAAACAAACAAGTGAATGAAAACTTCATAAAAGTGAGAGAGGACTTCACTTTGGCATGGGCGTGCTTTTTTTTTTTCGTTTCTTTCTGATATATTGCTCTACAATGAGGATAGTTATAGAAAATACAGAACTCATTCAATAATCTTATGACACATGCATTCCTTCCTACATTCTAACTTGCAATAACCTTAGAAGCATTAATTGTTACTTTCAATTGAGCGGGAAAATGATCGATGAAATTTAACTTTCTTTATATTATATCAATTGAGAGGGCTATGAAGTTCGTCGCGAAAGTTTCCAAACGTCTAGTGCCTTTTGCACCTTTTTTTGATAATCTCATCGAAAATTCTAGTTCAGGGGGAATTAAAAATAAATGTGTTAATTTCGTAATCAAAAATGTCGTAAATTTTGGTTTTTGCCGAATATTTCGTGAATATCCGATAAATTCCGAACGGCATGGGGTGTTTTAAATTTCGTTTATATGTCGTATGCCGTACCAATCCGAATAGCCAAAAAACGAAATATTTCGTGAATATCCGGGCGGCAAATTCGATTTTTTCACCTATGGTTCCAAGTGTTACATTTCACAAATCACAACATAACCTTGAAGTAGTGAAATGAACCTCTTTATTATTTTTAGGCTTTTTATTTTCAAGAAAATAGTGAAATGTTAATTTGAAGTTTGACTATGGTGTTGTTGCTTAAACATGGGCACTTCTACACAAAGTGAGGCATATATATTCGACAAATAAATTGTGAATTTGTCATGCTTTATGATTTATGAACACATGCTCAAGCTCAACTCAAGTACGTACTTGACTACATCTTTGTACGACTTAGTGACGAAGTAATAGATGATCGAATACGTACTTCACTACAACTTTGTATGACTTAGTGACCAAGTAATAGATCGAATAAAGCTTGAGTGGTCGAAGTTTTAACTTTTAAAAACAATAATTCGGCATTTTCAAACCAACTTAACTGAGATTCTGAGAGTGCTTGAACAACAACAAAAAAAAAAAAAACGTTCAAAGTTCCACAATTAAATCCTTGAAGAATCCCCCAGTCACATTGTTTTCTTGCTATTAATTATTACTTTGGAACCTTTCGTTAAAAATTAAAAACTTCTATTAAAAAAGGTTTTCATTCGCAAAGAAGAAGAAGAAGAAGAAGAAGAATCAAGGTTATTAAGCAAGAAGCAATACAAAGAAATGTCATCATCAAACGAAATAGACCCTCGAGATTTTGCAAGAAGGTAAAGGTTTAACTTTAATTTGGTTGATATATATTAAGTTTATCTTCTTTACTTTGGTTTTTCAGAAATTAATAATGGATATATATTACTGCAGTTATCAGATTGATGCATTAGAGAAAGCAATGAAACAGAACACAATTGTGTACTTGGAAACTGGTTCTGGGAAGACATTGATTGCGATCATGTTGATTCGTTCTTATGCTTATCAACTTAGAAAGCCTTCTTCTTCTTCAATTGCTGTTTTCTTGGTTCCTACTGTACATTTGGTTAATCAAGTATGCATCTCTTTGTCAACCATATAAAAAAAAAAATGCATGTTTATCTCTATAATTAAACTCATTAGGTGTTTTTTTGGCTAATTAAATGACTTAATTAACTTTAAAAACTTGTTCAATCTATTGATAAACAACTTAAACTTGTGAATTTTTTCTTTAATTATATAGTGAGGAGAGGGAGAATGTGAGGTCAAAATCATCAATAAACACCAAGTCAATAATGTTTGACCATATTTCAGAAATTTTGACTGGGAGAATGGAGATGGCAATGGTACAAAAAATGCCATGATCTTCCCTGTCGAAGTTTTGATGTTTTGGTTAAAAGTTGACGTGATTGAAGCCCAAGCTCAACGTTAGCCCAAAAGGTTCATAATCCAACAAAGCCCAACTTTAACTTGGTTTGGGCTTGGGCTTATTGACTCCTGTTACCCAATTAAGTCTGACAAACATGGAGAACTATCAACTGTAGGAATCTACAGGTGTAGGCAACATGAGCTTGAGTTTTCAGTAATTTAGCCTAATATATGTATATTGGTTTCAGAGAATAATAAGATTAGTTTAGCACTTTTGCTAGAGGAACAACAATGTTAATAACATTTTATTTCTTTTTGGTTTGTGGTGTTGTGGCATGAATCATAATAGCAAGCTGGAGTTGTGAAGATGCACACTGACCTGGAAGTGGGGAAATACTGGGGAGAACTTGGAGTTGATTTTTGGGATGCTGATACTTGGAAAAAGGAGCTTGCCAAATATGAGGTTGGAAAACCCATATTTTAACTTCTTTTCGATATAGTTCATTACTTCATTTTTCATGTCACAGTGTCAACGGTAGGCACTAGTCTTAGATTGCACTTCATTACATCACTACATGTAGTATTGGACACTCTTTGCTATCGATACTTTTTCCGGTTTGCAGGTTTTGGTCATGACACCTCAAATTTTGCTTGATGCATTAAGGCATGGATTTGTTAAGTTAGATATCATTAAGCTGTTGATATTTGATGAATGTCACAATGCAAGGGGCAACAGTGCTTACGCTTGCATTTTAAAGGTGGGCTTTTATTTTTCTATTCTTGCCATTCCCATTTTGCTAAAATCTTTTGATACACTTGTTTAGGGGCCATTTCCAGTGTTCTTTTTATGTAAGGTTTGTAAGCAGAACCTTTCAATTTATTTTTGCACCGGAGTCCAATGAGTCATTGAATTTGCCTATGATCTCTATGCTTCAAACCTTGTTGAACTTATTTAACATGTATTGCTCCTTGTGTGTTTTGACAAAATTTGCATGGCTATGGCAACTGACATTGATATATAGGCAAATTAAGCTATGTATGGTTAGCTTTAAGGAAGAGTTTGATATATAATCATGGGTGGGAAATTATATATTTAGGGTGGGAAAAAAGCACAGAAGACCTCTAATGTGATCGCCATTATCTCAATGACATAACAGATAGAACTAATAATAAATCTCGACCTAAGTATATATATATATATATATATTTCACTGGTTTAGTATATATATGAGAGTTGCGGTCTTATTAGCTAGGCTGGTGGAACTTACCTCTTATTGTTCCACAATAGTTTTAGCCTTACAACATTTCTAAATACATTTCAGACCAATTTACAGTCTCATATCTACAGCACCCCTGCTTTTTTTTGTTCCTTATTAAGATTTTGGATTTTCCTTTTAATCTTTTGGATATCATCACCTGCTGAAATGTTTTGTTGTCGCAACAGGAGTTCTATCACGTACAGCTTAAATCTAGTCCTATGCATCTTCCGAGGATATTTGGTATGACTGCTTGCCTAGTGAATTCTAAAGGTAAAACCTTGTTTTGGGCTTATTCTGTTATATTTTTTCTTATATTGTAATTTGTATGTTCCTTTAGGTGAGATGATGGGACTATATCTTCATTAAATCATTTGAATTTTGCTTACATTTACTGATGTCCCAATGTTAATGCTTAAACCAGTCAACTAAAATAGGAATGTTTAATAAAATTGAGGGAAAGAGATGACCTTCTAAAGACTTATTTTGCATCTGTGGATATATTATTTTAGATTCTACCAAACTTTTTAGAGTTTAGAAATTTGTTAGTCCTCTTGAGATAGTCCAATTCTGATGAACTCATTAATAACATTTAAAAGCAATTTTGTTCACAATTTCATTTTATATGAATAATTATGGTTTTCTCAAGAGTATATTTCTCAACGCCTGTATATGTTTATTCCTTACCATGGTCTGATAGATACAAAAGTCAGTTATGTTTTTGGTAGTGCCATCATCCATCCACAATGGTTCCCCTCCCGCAGTCATATTCTCTTTATCTTTAGGAATTTATTTATTTCCGCATGATTTTAATTACTACTTCCTTCTGTATAGGTACTATCTCATCAGATGCATATGGGAAACAGATTCTTGAATTAGAAAATCTTATGAACTCAAAGGTCAGTATGATATTTCCCTTTCTGGTCTGTAATTTTTAATCAAGCATGGTTATGATGTCCTATCGCAGCCATTGTGGTGTAAACATTTGGCGTGTCCATGTATGCCCTTTGTATGAATTTGTCTTTCTCTCTCTCTAAATTAAATGGCAAGTGAGAGGATCAGGTGCATGTCTCAATACTATTTTCCCTTTCACGAAGGTATTCACTGTTGCCGAGGAATCCGTGTTGACAGAGTTCATACCGTTTTCTACTCCAAAGGTGAAGCTATATAATCATGTGGAGTTGCCACACGTGATGTCTATGAGCGTCGAAAACCAATTGGCTACTCTCAGAATGAAGGTAATATTTTTCTATTTTGAGATCATTTGTAACATTAACACATAGGTTGTCATTGACATGGATGTGTAAAGTTGAGGCAATATCATTATCATCCTACACTAAATCCAAAGTATAATGAGTCAGAATCCCCTTTAATTTCAGTTTATGTCTCAGTCTTTATTCATAGTTGATGAATTTGTGATTGTATTCCTTCACAAACTTGTTTTCCTATACTTTTATAAAGCCTGTTATAACACTCATGGTTGATGATATGTTTCAGTTTGTAGAAAGCCTGAAAGAACAAAACCTCAATGATACCTCAGTGGACTCTACCGTTAAGAATGTATCAAGATTATCCGAAAATTTTATGTTTTGTGTAAGGGATCTTGGTGTCTGGTTGGCTTACCAGGTATATATGCCAATCATGGTTTTAATTTGGTAAACAATATTGATGTCAGCTGCTTTCAACATTACTACTTATAAAGCCTCCTATTTTATCTCTTTTTATTTCCATCAAAGCAGGCTGCTAAGTTGTTATCATGCAATGAAACATTTATCTACTTCTGGGAAAACAGTGCTGGTGGTGCTGGTGAAAGAATCATAAAAAATTTCAGTCGAGCTGCCTTTGACGTATTCTCGCTATATATACCATCTGGTACTTGGAACATAGTCAATAGTCCATTTTATAAGAAATTCATATTGCTATATAAATCAATCTCATTTTTGGAAGTTAACATTTTAGTTTATTTGTCTTAACTTCTAAACTTGTGAATCTTTTTTCACCAAGCTCCAAAATGGTGCATTGGTGATGATTTGACAGCAAATTTGTATGCTGGGCTGCTGACTGCAAGAGTCAATTGTCTTGTTCAATCTCTCATGGAATACAGGTTGGCAGTTTTTTCTTAATGCAGTTGTAGTTGAAATATTCTGGTAATAGTAGCCTTATACTTTAGGAAGGAAGAATTATTCGCTAGAATCTAGGTTGTGAAGAATCATTCGAACAGGTTGAGGTTGTGTTTTGTTTGATTGCTTGTCTTAATGAAATTAAATAATGGTAAAATTGAAAATTACTTTATCAGCTTCCTATTTGCGTACATGTGAAACTAGAATGCACCACCTTCAGGATATATCTGGAAGTATTACATTTGAGTCGAAAGGAACTACATCGTAACATGTAGCCTGTTGGAATTTTTTTTTATTCTGCAAAAGTAAGCAGTATCTATATTGATAAAGAATGAGGCTATAGCCTGTTGGAATGTATTAAGAAATACTAATGGTTATTGATGTTACTATTTCATTGTTAGTTGTTAACTACAACCAGCATTTTCTTTTTGAGCACATTGTAAAGTGATCTTTATTACTTTGTCATAATTCTTGCTTTTTAACAATTTTTATCTATGTTCGTGTAACCAGGGAGAAAAAGGATTTAAGATGTATTGTATTTGTCGAAAGGGTCATCACAGCCATTGCTCTTCAGTCTTTCTTGAGCGAAGTTTTGATATCATTTGGTTGGACTGTAACGTACATGGCTGGCAGTCATTCAGGGTTGCATTCTCAAAGAAGAAATGAACAGTTCAATATAATTGACTCATTCCGCAAAGGCATTGTATGTTTTCAAACTTTTCCTGTGTTTTACTATTGGCTATGTAATAGTTAAATGATAGTATGTTTAAATTAGTGCTGAAGGTGTTGTTTTAGTTGATATCATTCATTCTTGTTGCTATCTTTAGTGTTGTTAAGTTATTATCATTGTTATCTTTTATCATCATCGTCGTTGTTCTCATTGACTGGAACTTTTCATAGTTAAGTTATAGTTGAGCTTTGGATAACACTGAAGAACGTTTACAGGTGAACATCATTGTCGCAACACAAATACTTGAGGAGGGTCTTGATGTGCAGCATTGTAACTTGGTCATTAGATTTGACCCATCAAAAACAGTTTGCAGCTTTATACAATCACGGGGCCGAGCTAGAATGGAAGGATCGGATTATATATTAATTGTCAGAAAGTAGCATTTTCTGTCCTTGCCTTGTCATCCTCTTTAATGAATTCCATTCCCTAATTGAATCTGTTATAAACTTTTAAAAGTTATAATCATTAATTCTTCTATGAAAGTTTTGTATAGTTACAGTTTCTTGAGAACTAAAAGAGCATATAATATGTCTTTTGACAACTTGAATGTGTTTGAAGTAGTTTTTAGTTTATTTTATATATAAAGCTATCTAAATGATCAACCTCTCTTGCAAAAACTTCTTGGATAATTTACATGTATAGTATACACTTTGAATAGTTACATGAATATCTTTTTATGAATATTAATGAGTTATCCTTGAGAAATACAATGATTCTTTGTTTAAAGCTTACTCATACCATTCCATTATTTGTTATGTCTTTGTAGTGGGGATGCCTCTGAGTTTTCTAGGGTGGAAAACTATCTGTCTAGCGGAAATGTTATGCGTGAGGAATCCTTGCGCCATTCCTCCCTCCCATGTGCACCACCTAAAAGTAGCATGTACAATGAGGAGTTTTATCGTGTTGAAACTACACGAGCGCTAGTGTCGCTGAGTTCCAGTGTTGCGTTAATATACCGTTATTGTTCACAGCTACCTTCTGATGGGTTTGTTTTCAGCTCTGTGTTGCTCATAAATTTAATTTATTTATATGGCTGTATTAGTAGTTTCGGATCTTTGTATACATTCTTACAATTATTCTAATTGTCTATCATTGTAGTTATTTTAAACCAACACCACGGTTTATTTTTTATGACGACTCCATGGACTCCATGGTCTGTACATTACATCTGCCAACAAGCTGCCCCATACAAACAGTTTGTCTCGAAGGCCCAAATAAATATATACTCAAGAAACTTGTATGTCTTGAGGCATGCAGGAAGCTTCATGAAATTGGAGCTCTTACTGATTATTTGCTACCAGAATCAGTCAAGGATGAAATTAATGAATATCATTCAGGTAACCACACTTTCCTTTAATGCTTCTAATAATAAATGCTGTTCAGAACCAATGCCATCGGAAAATAATGATAACTCTTTAGGTAAGAACACTCTATGCTATGCGAGTGCATTTTAGCATATTCCGAATACCTTTTTTTTTTTTTTTGAATACCTATCACTTAGTTGATGAGATGTATACATGAATACCTACTGGGTAGATGTTTGTTTTGAGTTGACTCTGTTTTATATGTTGGAAATTTTGACGGAGTGAATCGTTTTAATTGCATTGTCGTTATATTGACATGTGGTCATAGGGAAAATCTGTAAAAATTTTATTTGACTCTCCTGTACGATACCTTAATGGATACATATTTCATTTCACAGATGGATTGCAGTTCTTATATGGAATTTAGTTAGTGAAACGTTGACACAACTCTATTGGCCCAAAATTTCTGCAATGTTTTTTTATTGCATATTTTTAGTAGCTGTTAAAGGTTATATTGCGAGTTCTGTCTTCTGTGTTCCACAACTGAAATTATTCATTTGATCATACAGGGGACATATGTATTGATGAGAAACAAGTCAATTACTTTCCAGGAGAATTGGTTTTTGATTCACCACCTCATTTGGACGAATTGTATCGTTGGCATTGCTATACAATTGTCATGAAACAAAATTTTGATTATGACGTTCCCTTTAAAAATGTTATTCTTGCGGTGAAGTGTGATCTAGGAAATGATTTCACACATACAGATTTTGAGTTATTTGTGAATAGAGGTTCAGTAATCGTTAACATAGTATACGCTGGTATCATTCATCTTAACCCTGAACAGGTAAGAAATCAGACCCCCTTTCTATATAGAACAACTGTTAATCATGACCCCAACGAAACTATAAACTTTTTTTTATTTTGTTGTTTTTGTCTTCCAGGTTTCCATGGGAACAAAGTTCCAGGCCATTGTTTTGAGGTTACTTATAGACCGTAATTTAAATAAATTGGCTGATTCTATGGACAGTCTCAAACAATGTGAGATTTTTCCAAGGGTCAAATACTTACTTCTACCATCTATGGATCCAGATAGGAAGCCACCAAATATAGACTGGGATTGCGTGAATTCCTTATTTTTTCCAACCTCATCAGGTTATTCTACTGAGGCTATGCAGAACTGTCACAGGAAGTATTGCCCTGACAATGATCATTATGTACACACAAAAGACCAAGTAATATGTAGGTGCATGTTAATGAACTCCTTGGTCTACACTCCCCATAATGGATATATGTACTGCATCAGTGGTTTCTTGGATGATATTAATGGAAGTTCTTCAATGGAGTCGGAGAGAAAGGGGGAAGTTCTTACGTATAAAAAATATTATCGATCTAAGTAAGTATACACCAAGTCATATGTGATATTATTTTATGATTACTGCACCCATTGGTTTTGTGATTGTATATGTATAGGTTCATTTATGGAAGGCATACCTTTTTACATTCCTTCATGATATAGATACAATTTTAAGGCTGTATTTTGGTTAAGATGAGAAGATCATCCCTATTATAAATAACCATTAACGTAACACAATTTTGCAGGTTATGTGAGTAAATATATATACTGACTAGTACTTTCTAAAAATCTCCATTTCATGGTAAGCAAATTAGATATATTACCTGATCTATAATTTGAATTGCAGGCATGGTATCAACTTGCAGTTTGAAGAACAATCACTACTTAGAGGGAGGCATATCTTTACTGTTCATAATTGTCTTAGGAAGCAACAATATAAACACGAGAAAGGTAGCTGTTTTGTAACTCTTTGATTTGCTCCGTTGATCATGATCACTTTATTTTCGCAAGTTTCTAGGTTTTTCCTGCCTTTTAGCGAACAAAAGTTGTATGTACATGTGTATTTGTCTTTATATTTCCATCAAAATAAGTAAGGGATACATGAATTTGTCCTTGAACTTGAGCTAGACAAGATCTGAAAGTGGAGATGCTGAGAAATTTCTTACTAAATCCATAGTTATTTTTATTCAATACCTTGCAATTATCCTTCGTTTTTGCCTTTATTGGAAACGATAATTTTAATTTATGTATATTTTCCTTTCTTATTGTGCAGAATCAATTACTCGAAATGTAGAACTGCCACCTGAATTATGTATTATCATTATGTCTGGCATATCCGTTGGTACTCTATACTCATTCTCATTGGTTCCGTCAATCATGCATCGAGTCGAGTCCATACTTCTAGCTATGAACTTCAAAAAATTGAAAATGGATCATTCTACAAGCAATGTTAATATTCCCACCACGAAGGTATGCACGTTTTTTCTTTTATGTGTGGTTGCTTTAGCTATATTGTTTCTGGTTATCTAGTTGCTTTTGAAATATATTTATATCAATCCGTGAACTCATCGACGCCAAATCATAGATTCTGGAAGCTATCACAACAAAGAAATGTCAGGAGGGCTTCAGTCTAGAATCACTAGAGACACTGGGAGACTCGTTCCTAAAGTATGCAGTTAGTCAACACCTATTTAGAAGAAATAAGTACCATCACGAGGGTCTTCTTAGTACTCAGAAAGAAAGAATGGTTTCTAACAACTTTTTGTACAAGCTTGGATGCGCACGCAAATTGCAGGTGCTAGGTTTTCTCATTCATACGGAATTATTAGCTTGCTGATATGTTTTCTTCTTAGCCTTAATAGATATTTGCACTGCTGCTGAATCCCTTATTGTAAGACACACTTTGACTTGGTAATTATTGTAGTTTCAATGATTTTCACAAAACATAAGTTCTTTTGATGGTTTCTTACTTATTTCTGGTAGTTTCCACAATGGTAACTTCAAACTACATCACATGAGTCTACATTTTCTGTATACAAGTGCTATGCATCTGGCTAATCAGTGAGATGAATTATTGAATATATAAAGTAGTTTGACAAACTGACTCCTTCAATTGTCATTATTTTATCCTGTCAGGGTTTTATCCGGTACAAATGTTTCGATCCTAAAGACTGGGTCATCCCTGGTGACGTTTCTGGATTTTCTGGGTTGGAAGAAGTTTCACTTCTCACTTCAGGAAAAATTTATGCTATGGGATCAAGGCATATGAAGAGTAAAGTAGTTGCTGATGTTGTTGAAGGACTGCTAGGTGCCTATCTCATCGCAGGAGGTGAATCGGCAGCATTAGCTTTTATGAATTGGCTCGGTATCGAAGTAGATTTTGTAAAAGAGGTTCCAAATGACACGCAGTTTATATTGCAACCTGAGAAGATTGTTAATGTTAATCTAATTGAGTCTCTACTTAAGTACTCATTTCACGACCCTTCTTTGCTGGTTGAAGCTTTAAGTCATGGTTCATACCAACTTCCAGATATCTCAAGATGCTATCAGGTATCTCTTTACTTGTTAACAATGATTCACCTTTCAACACACTGTGTGCTGTCCGCAAAACATTTTGGTTGAGTTGAACCCTTAAACTGTGCAAACTCTATTAAAGCTAAGTCCATGTGAACGCTTTCTTCTTAATTTAAATGCTGGACCCTACTGTCATTTACTCATGTCTAATGCTTTGCAAAAGCTCACTGTCTGAGATACCTTCTCTGGCGTTTTCTAATGTGTCCTTAGATAGTGTAAGCTTTCGGAAGATATTGTTATCAACCCAGGAAAACCCAGTACAGAATGGATGGACAAAATAAATAATCATATCATAAATGGAATGTAAACAGAGTTAATTTGATGTAATTTGACATATTATAACGCTTTTATATGTGTCGGTTCAGATATGCATAACACTGGTTGCTAATTTCTTATTTGTGTTATCTGCTTGTAAACAGCGCTTGGAATTCCTTGGGGATTCAGTTTTGGATTATCTCATCACCGTTTATATGTACGCCAAATATCCTGGAATATCTCCTGGACAATTAACTGATCTTAGGTCATCTGCTGTAAACAACGATTGCTACGCACTTGCTGCAGTCAAGGCTGGGCTGCATAAACATATTCTCCATGCATCCCCGTTACTCCATGTGCAGATGAAGAACTTTGTTGAGAGTTTTGAGCAGTTATCGTTCCACTCTACTTCTGGTTGGGAATCTGAGACCACTGTTCCAAAGGTAAGTTATCCATTTATGAGTGATCATGTCCTATCTTGTGACATTCCTTAATATGACAATGCTGCTATATTAATTATGATACAGGTTTTGCATGTTTTATGCTTGCTTAGCTGCTAATAATGGTTCTCCTGTGCCCCAACAGGTGCTAGGAGATGTTATTGAATCTTTGGCTGGCGCAGTTTTGGTTGATTCCGGATACAATAAGGAGACTGTTTGGAATTGCATAAGACCTATTTTAGAACCCCTAGCTACCCTGGATACTATGAAACTCCATCCAGTGAGAGAGTTAAATGAACTATGCCGACGTGAATCATACGAGAGCGAAAGCAGTGTTAGTTATGTAGACGGGAAGCCTTCTGTTACTATAGAAGTCAAAGCAAATGGCATTTCATACAAGGATACACGTTCTGGTACAAATAAAAAGACGGCAACAAAACTAGCTGCCAAAACTGTGTTGCAGAACTTGAAGGCAAGCATTTTTAAAGATGGTTGACAAGTAATAAAGCTTATAAAAGATGCATTTTCGCCTATAGGTCTGATAAATCTTCTTATTTGGAGCAACCCCAGAAATGTTTTGTTGAACTCTTTTATCAAAGATGAGTATTAATGTATTATAGTCTTATCATATCATATTGTAAGAAATATTCTATGGTGCAAAATTTGCACTATGTTATAAGAAATAACTCTCCAGGATGAACACTACCTACATTGGTTTTTATATGCATCATACAAAATAAAACAGCATGTAACTAGACTGTACATATTATACATGTTTTAGTCGTTCTAAACATTACTATGGTTTTTTGTCTCCTTCAGGCCTCTAAATGATATCCTCTTTTCCTGTTTCGAAGTTTCAGAAATACCTTTACCAAGCAAATGGAAATAAATGTTGCAGTCAGTTATTAGTCCACACTCGAGAAAAATTAACTCTCTTAAGGAAAAGAAAAACTAATCCCTATAAGATTCTGCGAATAGATGACAACACTCCTGGTTCTGCTACTCAGCGTGGAATTTTGAGGGTACTTGGGTTGATCTCTCAACCAGGAAGGCGTAGAGCATTTTCGCTTATCTCCACTGTTTATGTTTTATAGAAGCAAGGAACAATTGTTTAGGAAGGCACATGAAACTCTCCTTTAACAAAGTTACAAAGCTAATACGTATATGCTCAATGAGTATAAACTTTACATACTAGTTCTTAGAATTACTCCATGAAGACCATCTAAAACGGAAATACTTCCTGTCATTCCAATATTAAATCAATGTAAAATTAAGGAGCTCTCTGTGGCATCAAGATTGTGATGTTCTGGTATAGAAGCAAAACCAGCCAAAAATACCCAACTCTTGTCTTAAGATATTCTGCGCGGATATTGCAGTGTCTGTTGTAGCAACCTGACATTCGTAACCGTAGTCCGACTCTGTTTGAGTTGCAGCCTTGCAGGTGCTATCAATGGCAAGTGTCCACAGAAAACAAGTAAATAAAAGATACCATGAAAACATCAAAAACCAATTTAAGCAAGCGGTAGTTTGTAAACACCGTACTCTGTAATTATATTTAGAACATTAACAGGTTGACAGAACATTGTACAACAAAAGCTTCTAAGGAGAGCCGAGTCATGAAATAAAACAATACTCCTAACAGTATGGACACTGGAAGAGCGGGCAAGGCCTTCTGATAAATTGCCAGAAGCATCAGCGTTATACCAAGCCCAGCAATGATAGCAAGATAACATGCATAAACAGTCATAAGATCGTACATTGCTGCCCTTCCAACCAACACACTGTAGAAGATAAAATCACCCAATCCAAGTTTGATTGCACCGGAGGAACCCAATCCAATACCATCAATTGGCCAACGTTCACTTTGAACAAGTTCTTCTGGTCCATTGCTCTGAACATTTGATCTTTCTAACTGATGCTCTACCAGTGGTGCCAATAGCTCAGAAGGTCCTTCAGAACTTCGACCCTCTTCAGCCATTACCAGCCTTGTCACACTTTGGCAACTCTCTGAAGATAACAACACTCCAAGAGTGGAATCCAAACTCGGTTCAGACTCCAAGCTAGAGTTGGTATTAGCATTCGAACTCTCGGCAGTATTAGAACCAACATCATGTCTTCCTCTCCAAGACCTTCTTTCTACTACACGCTGCACTGGACCTGAATCATTATACGTAACAGGCCGAGCCTCATAAACCAAAGCTGGAATTTCTTCATCTCTCGACATCGCGAGTTCTACCAACAACCTCAAAGGTCCACCAGGCAACAAAACAGCAGCAAGATCATATAAAGCCAAAGCAACCAAAACTGCCCAAGTAGTCCATTCAGGTAATAATGTAAACCAAAAAGCAACCAAAACACCAATAATCACCAAATAACCTTGTTTAATCAAAATTGCCATTTCCGACATAAAAATGGCCAAAACCCCAACAACAGTAAAATTATACAAAATCACCAAAAAACTAATTCCATCAATAGGAATACTAAAGTCCCTTATCAAAATAACAGCAAGTTCACCACCCATAAATCCCAAAACAATAAAAGAAGATAAACCCATATAATATTTAAGAAACTTAGTACATCTAATATAAAAAAGAAAAACTAATATGAAAGTAACAACAGTAATAACAGCTACAAATACAAGAGAATTTAAAAGGGCTCCTTCAAATTTATCCCAAAATGAATCTGAAGTGTTTTCATTATAAGCTATAGTTGCTATAGAAGTTAGGTTTGAAGATGAATGAGATGATGAAGAGTTAAGAATAGTTACAAGAAGAACTACTATAAACATACAAATGGAAACTGGTGTTATGATTCTGATGATTTCTTCACCTAGAGAATCAAGAATGCTTGTGGGTTTTTGATCTTGAGACATTGGGTTATTTGAATTTTTATTTGAGATGTAAATTTATTGTAGATTTGAAGATTAGTAGATCTTCATCTTCGAAGGGGGTAATAAAAATGGGGAAGAATAAGGGTCTGTTTGGGAAGTAATGTTATGTTATGACTGTTGAGTGTTGAGCGTGTAGTAGTTAACTAGTTACTATCTAGATGATGATGATGGGCCACGTTTTGCTCGACCACCCAACACCTTCATGTTGGGCTCATGGCTTCATTGCACCACCAGTACCACAGATGACCCAACACTTCTATCTTGTGATCCACCTTGAGTGACACAATAGGAGATGTAAAAATCTTCAATATTTAAAAAAGAAAAGTGAAATACATTTTTGTACAAAATTAAAATTTTTATTTTTTTATTTTTTTCAAGGCATGAAAAACCTTATAGGGTCAAATTCCTTTAAACAGTAGTCACGAGGAATTGAACCCATAACCTCCCACTTAGGGGAGGGATACCTTTACGAATTGAGCTAGATGTTGGTACCTTATATATGAAAATTTACCAACTAAGCTAGATGTTGGTTGATAAATTTTCATATATAAGGTGCACCATATTAGTGTATGTATATCAAACTATCTAGCCAAAACTAGATATTTGAGGGTAAATTGTGCAAATGAAATATTTTATCTTTTGTTTTTTGAAAAAACTTGGATATATATTTTTCGCAGGATTAGATTTTGTGCGTGTATCTCATGAATATGTTTTCCTTCGTCAGAGTGCCAATGTTTGGTCTCAACTCTATGGATTAAAATATTTACATAAAAAGAAAACTAAAATAAAATAAGACCTAAGTGAACTAGTGAAGTGATGTTTTAAAAATGAAAAACTAAAACAGAAAACATTAATCATCAACCAAGCTCTAACAATATTGAAATCTCAAATCCAATCATTTTCTACTCTTCATCAACCCTCTTCAAATCAATCTCTTCCTACTCTTCATCACAATATCTTTAATTTTTCCAAATCATATTTTTTTTCTCACAAGTCTAATTTTTCCAAACCACCCATTAGCACTAAGGAGCATAAAAATTAATTTTTTAACCGTGTAAAGTAAAAAAATAAAAAAATATGTTTGGGTGATAATAAAAAAATATTCTTTAGCAGCAAAATTTTTGTTTTTTAACAAAACTCAAAATATTAGCTTTTTACTTATGAAAAGTACAATACTACAATCTAATAAAATCGGGCCCGATCATATTTCTCTCAAGTTTTCTTCTTCCACCAAAAATTTCTTCTATTCTTCTCTTAATTTATTTCCAAAACCAAGTTTTATGTCCACCAAAATTCTCTATTATTCTTCTTCCAATCTCCTTTAAAAACTATGTATTCTTCCACCAAAAATCTTAACGATTTTTCTCCTAATCTCTCTCCAAAACCATGTATCATAATATCTTCTCCTCCACCTTAATCTTAAGTAGAAATATCTCTTCTTCACCTTTTTTTGGTTTCATTATTTAAGCACTTCCAATCTTATAAAAATGAAATTGTATCTCTCTTCTTTGATCCTTAAACATCTCTACGACATTTACTTAATTATAATATGATCATTTTAAAAAAACTTTATTATTGTATATTGCATTACCTAACATATTTTTTTTTCTTTTGTCTGGATGTGTTGCCAAATTAATTTTTTAACTTGTTTTACTTTTTAGTCGGTACATTCCCAAACCAGTTCTTGGTAGAATAGGCTATATATAATTCTAGTAAATTAATTGCTAGTTTACTAAATATTTCGATTAGGTATATCGAATTATCTAACTTCATTGGTTTAAGATCACCCTGTTTGGAACGGTAGCTTTAATTTTATAGGTAAAATTACTAAAATGCCCCTAGGAGAAGTATGGGTCCATTTAAACACACGCTATGGATCTGGGCTCAATCTAAAAGCCCATGAGTCCATGCTCAACTAGGTGGTTCATACTTCTATATTTTCTAATTAATCGCACTCAATTATCTATGACTAATCAAATAAGGTTATACTAAATTTAATTATAACTTTAGATTATATGAAAAATTACTAAAATGCCCATAAGGTGAGCGCGTGGTGTTACATGCTATACATATACTAGTAAAACCCGTGGCGCTGCCACAACTCCCATTAATAATTTGAAGATAGTTATATTAAAAATATTATTCTAACTCAATATTAAGATATTAAAAATGAATATATTAAAACTCTTAAAAATATCTATTCTTCTAAAACAGATAATCATGTACCTTACATAATAATATTTATGATTTTCTCGAAATAATAAAAATAAATTATATCATTGTTGTTGATCTTCCCATTGTTGTTGTAATTCTCTATTTTAACGTTTGACTTCTCTTATGTAGTATCTGTATGTTCTTTCCAATGACTGTTTCTTTCTTAGTCTTTGTTCATATCTTTTTGTTCTTTTTGTTTTTTCTTCGAAGTATAGCTCCATATCCTCATCTGCTTCTTTGGAGTGAATGACATATGTCAATTTTCTTTTTGACATTTTGAACCTACAAAAAAAAATAATAATAATAATGGTAAGGGTTTGGTTAATTATGCTAACAGGTAATTATGTCTTCAAAGGTAATGACCAAACATGTCAATAGACTTACCTAATATATGTCTGCAATGGGTGAAAGGATTAAGAGAACTACTGTGAGGTATTTTGTGATCTATTTAGATAGCAAAATAGGGACTAATTTTGGTATTTTGAAATCACCTAATTAAAAAAGCACCTGACAGACTTGATTAATTTTGTGTTTTTGTTGAGGGTTTTGTGTAGGTTGGGTTTCAGCATACTTCTTCTTTTCCATGGCAATATTAATGATTTGATGGAGGATAAATTAAAATTCTTCAGATTTATTGTGATATATGTTAGCCTGTGTTTCTTATATCTCACATGTTGAAATCAATAGCTTCTTCTCAAATTGCCAACTGAATGCAGGGGTCTTGTCAGGTTGGTGTGGCAGACTCTGGTCTTCATAGTCCAATGGGTGTGGTGGCAAGTAAGAAACTCACGCAAGACAGTTTCATGAGGGACAAAGAAAGACTTGACGGTTTGGCTGTTGCTGATGGTGCTGGAATTTCCTAACACTTTACATGGGTGTATTAGCCATTTTTCCTGAAAAAACTACAATACTACTGAATGTAACTCACTTTTTGCGTCCTTTTTGTATGTAGTCATTTTGACAGAAGTTTGGTGCAACAGAACTCAAAATTTATTGCTTGACTCTTGTACAGTAGATTAGTGATTGCTCATAGTTTGGTGTTATTCTACCTCATTTATGTTTTCCTGCAGATAAAATAGATTTTACCTATCAATGAATGTTGATAATAAAACAATGAGTTGCATGCAGTATAGTATAGTATCCCCCAGAAGATAAGTGTGGTATCACATTGAACTTCAGACCCATGCCTCACATGTATTTTTCTTAGCAATGAATCTTGCCCATGCATGCATGTCTAGGTAGCTAATCTGAAATATTTCTGGAATCTGCCTTTGGAATACAACCATTCATTCTTCTAAAAGCAGATGGCAAATTTAAATCCGCACTCATTAATTCAGTCATTTATTGCAAATTGCATCCACACTTCAAATCAAATACTTCCCAAAATTGTTTTGAAAATGTACAGTTGATTTCAGTATAATTAAAATGAACACAATTTCAAACCTTCATCCCTAAATGTATCGTGCCAGCAGGTTACAAACCATTAACATTATGTTTACAAAATCAATGTAGATAAAATGTTCATCACATAGGAATTATATATATAACTTCTTCGATCTTTTTTCCAATTTACATTTTAATTAACTATCTTCAATCAGCACTAAAGACAACTTTCCACCATAAACCTCTGGGAGTTGATCCTCGTCAATGTCTTGTAGCAGTGTTGATGTCACCTTCTTGTTATCCACAAAGACAAACTATATGGAAACATAAACATGTAAGTCTAAGATTCGGAGGCAAATTCTTGACTCTAACATGTCAACCTACATCTAAAAGATTTCAGAAGTAATTTTCCATTGTTCATTATCAGTATGAATATTTTGAAGAATGTTATTAATTTGTAAGTAACACATGGTTCTACACATCCCATTTAATAGCTTACCAACACATGCATCTAAATATAAATTCATGCATGGTTCACATATTGGAGTTAAAAATTGCTAGAACACCATAACTGAATAAAGAAGTGTCTAGACCCATGAATAATTCGCAGCATGGTTACTAATTTTCTGTTAGACAGGACCACCACCTACATTGTCTGAATTAACATATTGGTGACCTAATTAAACACTGCAGCCGACTGGTGAATCACGACTACAGAGAACTGCACCGACTTTGGGTCAGCACATACTTCAAAATACCAAAAATGATCTGCTAATATTTGGGATTTAAATTGGAAGATAGACTTCACCAGTTTAGGAATCAGTACGGATTCTTCTTAGGAGGCTGAAATCAAAACCATATATGTAATCAGGATCCATTAATCTTACCTCTGGAGCCCGGAACCCCTTAGTTCCAACACAGGAGCCTTCTTTCTTATGCTTTCCATCACCTAGAAAAGAAAAATATAAAGCCATTTAGGATTTCGTGATACTGGTAAAGAAATGCTACAAAGTTGATTAATACTGTACACACCTTTGTTCTTTAACAATCCAGCACCAGAAACAACAATTCCACTGGAATGTAAAGGCATAGGTGTCAAATAAAGTTTCATGTCAAATAAATGTTACAAAGTTGTAACAAAGTAGTTACTTTCGGATTATGCTATGTGTATAATTGCAGAAGTTTGATCGAGCAGTGGATGAGTTTTGTTATGGTCTGAAGTTGGCTCCTAAAGACAAAACCTTGAAAGAGCATTGCGGGAAGAGCCAATGAAAACAGGGATAAGGCATGGACTGGTCATTGGAATTGGTTATGGTGTCTTTCTTTTCCTGCTGTTTTTATGTTAACGCAATGTGTTTCTACTCTGGAGGATTATTGACACATGTATTAACTCAAACAGTACAGAACAATGGATGTCATGCATATTCATGTTAGATATTCTACTCATCTCCAAGCATTCATAAAACAAAATTAGCATACTAAATCAATAATTATATAGTTTGAGTTGTTATTAATATAGATATCAATACTCCAAAGAACAACACCATTGCCAATCAAGGTTAAACAATCATCTATGGAAAGACTAATGGTGGAGTTCCCAGAAACCTTGACTCCTCCACCAGCAGTCCACACAGGCAGATTTGCATTTTTTTTTCTCAGTTATACCAAATACTGACAATAAAACTACCACTATCTTTCAAGATATCATTAAAAAATCCAAATGCAAACACCCTATTTTCAGAATGTTAAATCTTTAAACAGTAAATTAAAGCATCCTATTTTGCATTGTCTTTAAAATAAAATAAAAACTTCATGATTTCTTTAATTAAAAAATTTAAATGCTGAACTCCTTTCTCCTATTTTCCTAACTATAATGTAATAATAGAGTAACCTTCCAAATCATCGTTCTGCACTTCTTGGTCCCTGAATTTGATCGTCCTATTCCTGCAATATAAATTTTTGTTATTGTTTGTCAATAATATATATTTTTTGGATGTTATAATGAATATAGCTACTCAATTAATTTAGTACCTCTGGTTCTGTTTTGATTCTTTTCGAGCTTTTGTTACTTCCTTCTTCTTGGTCATCATCGACATTTACTATTGGTAGCTTTCTAAATTTTTTGCTTGGTGTCGGTGGTCCTAGTATCACCTGTACGTAGATGAAAATGAGTAGGTTTAGTATTTTGAATTCTACCAAATAAAAGAATTTTCATCCTTTATGTTTGTGGTTCTCTACAAAATAGAGAACAGATGATAATCACTTTTTGATCAGTTTTTTGGATTCCACTAAATATTAAATTACTATTAAGTAGTCACAGTTTAAGCAGAATTGCTGGTGTGATTTAGTTACATGTAGCTAAATGTCTCCAAACTCTGAAAGTATACAGAAGAACAATCCTTGTAGTTTGAGAAACATAATAAAGAAATGTTTAAAAATTGTTATTGCTATGATAGAATAAGTAACAAAATGTTCTCATTCATGCTGTAAACAATACAAATCAGATCTTAACATAAAAAATAATCAATTTGAAAAGGAAAAAATATTCAGAAGTAATTTATGAGTGTTTTAAATTACAGATGTAAGTTTAAAACAAAAATTAAGCTACAGTTTTACCAGAATTATAGATAAATCGGTGAGAGTTTAGAGCCAACAAAATGAGGTTTGGAGATGGTAAGGTATGAAGCTGAAGCTGAAACTGAAAGAGAAAAATTGGGGAAAATTAAGAGCAGAGAAAGAGATAATTCAGGTAAACAATTGAATAATAACACATAATAGATGCATTCCTGCAAACATAATATTAACTCCAGGTGTTACAGGCAAAATTGGCATGGAAGCGGTACTTATTAGTGTTTGGAAATGAATAACATGGGAGGGTTCAGTACGCTATTTCATAAAACAAAACAATAGCCCCCCCCCCCCCCCCCCCCCCCAATAGTTACTATTTAGGACACTCGTATCAATGGAAAATTGATTTAGATTCGCCTTAAGCTCACAGTTTTAACCAAAGGATCAACTACAATATTGTAATGGCCAAAATAAAATCAAAAATTGTAGAAGCCCGATTTGTTTAACTGAATTACTGATGTTCGTTTGCCATGCTATCACCTGGGGCATTCAGTTTTACTTATTGTAAGGTGTGGATTTTGTGTAGAAGAAGTGCATATATAACAATATAGTCTGCATTAGTTGCTACTATTGAGAATAACTTGTTCGTTTAGCACCCTCTAAGGACTTGACTTATACACGTCATACTAATCATCCTAGTCATACCAATCAATCCTAGTCAGTATTTACTTATTTTTCATAGTTATTTTGGTTTTTTACCGGCGTCTTTAACTATAACCTCAGATTTTGGTCTGAGCAAGAGACGACTTTTGAAATTGATGAAGTCACCCACTTTCTAGCTTGTAAATAATTTCCATTATTTTCATTATGCATATGAACCTAACTTGAAGTTGTACTACTCAAAATCTTATATATAAGCTTGTAACCAGCACCAATTAGTCATACTATGTCTTTATATACAGTCCCTTAACGGGTGTCATGATTAGTTCATTCATAAATATAAGAGAGAAATAATCTAAAAAGAATGCTTATAAAAAAAAATGAGGAATATAACAAATTATATATACCTCAATTAGAAGAAAACGTGATTAGCTGCTGAATTGATAGAAATAGTTGTTGAACAAACCCCAGCCAATTCGAGTTGTGAGGTTGATGAAGAGAAGAGAGGAGAAAAATAGTTTTAGAATTTAATTAACAATTATTTGAGATAAACAGAATAACTTTAGTAGAGCAGATTAAAAATTCACTATACCAATGTTACTGTCACAGGCATGTTATTTGGAAATTTCTGGCTATTTTGAGATAATCAAGCACAAATTTGACTGCAACAGTAAACAGTTCTGAATCAAATAGGGTACTTACCGTTGAAGAAGAAGGACGACTAAGAAGAACTAGATGCTGTTGGGCTTGAATTCAAACAAATTAAAAAGGATTAAAAATTCAAAATCCAATCAGAAAAATTGAAAAAAAAATTCAGCAGAATTTAGAACCAATCGTATTTGCTTCAAATACAGGGAAGATATTAAGACTACAAAAAAAATCCTAGATGGTAAATATACTGCCAAGGATGATGACTTAAACCATTTGTATCCCCATTGCAGCAACTAATTAAGGAAGATTGTGCCTATGTGGAGGGGCTGATATTATTCTTGCTGCCTGTCCTTTTGAGATTTATAGCATTTTCCTGGTCTTATCTGGGCTCCTGCTTCATATATATTTTGGAAGCTTCCCATATTAGGACAAAGTCTTAATATGTATCGGTCCTTGTTAGTCTACTGTGTGTGCATATCATGTGTCTTATATACTCCCCCATTCAAATGGTTTCAGACTACATCATTTTCCTTGGGGCTCCTAATAATACCATAACATTAGTTCTAGTTTTCTATATAAGTGTTTTCGCTAAGAAGGTGTCGACATGATTTTGGTTACTAATACGATGAATTTTTAGTTTTGCTTAATGAATGAAGATCACTGTAAGACATCCAATGTTGAATACATGAACACGAATAACTGATATGACAGCATAGCATATTAGTTTGAGATGTAGCAAAGCAACTCTAGACACAAAATACTCCTAATAATATTCTATAAAAATTTAATATCCAATTATTCTTAACTTCATGCCAGAGCAATATCTAATAGATTTAGAAGTGATGATTGTATATAAAAATTAAAGGAATATAATCAAGTGATTTCCCAATCAACATACAATCAAGTGATTTCCCAACGAATTTTGTGTTCAATCAAAAAGTACAATTACTTTGGAGAAAATCCAATTTCTAGATTTGTAAATAGATGGAAAAATGCATTGATGTCCTGAAGAGTGATGAAAACATTATGTCGTGACTCTAGACAGTTAAAACCTAAACCCAGAATTCTAGAACATGTGGTCCTAACATAGAAATCTGGCAGCAGTATTTAGCAGTAGCCTATATAAAACCACAGTATAAATGTTGTGTTTGGGTAAATTACCCTCAATACCACTAACTTGCAGCTAATGTCTACCTTTAACAAAAAATGTTCATCTTAATTGGGTGTTCGAATTAGAAAAGACTGCCAGTTTCTCTGGTAAGTCTGGCATGGGGTCGATTGTTGCTCAGGAGATAGAGGTGTATTTTGTTAAATCAAACTTTCATTAACCTGTTCTCTGAATAATCTTAGCATTCGTGAGCCATGTGATTTGTAGCTGGCTTATAATTCTACCTGTCATGAGTTATAAACTAATTACGTATTGAATCTTGTAATAATTTCATATGGAATGGGAAATTATCATGTTAGAAAACAACAACATACCTGCTAGCCATGGTACAGAATCATGGCAGTCATACCTTATGTTTAGCAAGAAATTAGTTTAGTAACTTGTATTTGCAAGCCAGGGTTATTTTAGAAAGCTACCACATTTGTGTCTTTTCTATGGTATAATAGTTATAGACGCAACAGCTAATTCAGTCGAGTCTGCAACAGCTAATTCAGTCGAGTCTATTGATTAATCAAAACGAATTTTGTGTTCAATAAAAAAAATACAATTACTTTGTAGAAAATCCAATTTTCAGATTTGTAAATAGATGGAAAAACATGGCAGAACGTATCTATGAACGAATTTTGTGTTCAATAAAAAAGTAATAATTGCAGAGATGAATTCAGAAGTAATAGAGTTCACCTTTATCCGATCAAAAAGCTTGCTATTGCTGCTGATTGAAGATGACTGATATGATGATGTTTTATTACAAATTTTAAAAATTTGAGAAGAGAAGAGAAGATAATGAGATGGGGGCAGCCGGAAGGGGGGAAGTTTGAGAAAGATAGAAGTTAGGGAAGAGAAGGGGAAGAAGATTGGGTTACAGGCCATTAATAATATTAAAAGTACAAATATGAAACAAATTATTTAATAAACTATTAAATAAACTAATTGTATGTTGAAACCCATAATATTAAGAACTTTTATTTAAGATTGATATTATTAATGGGCTATTATTAATAAACTAATTGTATTCTTTATCTAAATTATTATTATTAAATATATAGATGGAAAAACATGGCAGAACGTATCTATGAACGAATTTTGTGTTCAATAAAAAAGTAATAATTGCAGAGATGAATTCAGAAGTAATAGAGTTCACCTTTATCCAATCAAAAAGCTTGCTATTGCTGCTGATTGAAGATGACTGATATGATGATGTTTTATTACAAATTTTAAAAATTTGAGAAGAGAAGAGAAGATAATGAGATGGGGGCGGCCGGAAGGGGGGAAGTTTGAGAAAGATAGAAGTTAGGGAAGAGAAGAGGAAGAAGATTGGGTTACAGGCCATTAATAATATTAAAAGTACAAATATGAAACAAATTATTTAATAAACTATTAAATAAACTAATTGTATGTTGAAACCCATAATATTAAGAACTTTTATTTAAGATTGATATTATTAATGGGCTATTATTAATAAACTAATTGTATTCTTTATCTAAATTATTATTATTAAATATATAGATGGAAAAACATGGCAGAACGTATCTATGAACGAATTTTGTGTTCAATAAAAAAGTAATAATTGCAGAGATAAATTCAGAAGTAATAGAGTTCACATTTATCCAATCAAAAAGCTTGCTATTGCTGCTGATTGAAGATGACTGATATGATGATGTTTTATTACAAATTTTAAAAATTTGAGAAGAGAAGAGAAGATAATGAGATGGGGGCGGCCGGAAGGGGGGAAGTTTGAGAAAGATAGAAGTTAGGGAAGAGAAGGGGAAGAAGATTGGGTTACAGGCCATTAATAATATTAAAAGTACAAATATGAAACAAATTATTTAATAAACTATTAAATAAACTAATTGTATGTTAAAACCCATAATATTAAGAACTTTTATTTAAGATTGATATTATTAATGGGCTATTATTAATAAACTAATTGTATTCTTTATCTAAATTATTATTAATATATATTTAATATTAATCTTAGTCATCCTAATTTAGTCCTAGTCATACTAAATATTAATCCTAGTCATAGAAATTAGTCCTAGTCAAATTATGCACCCTTTGTAGATTATAATATAGATGTAGGGTTGAAGAAAACATTACGACAGAAGTTTGTAATATAAAGATAGGAAGTGAGATCATCATTGAAACAATGATCGATTTGGGGGAGTATGTCATGCTTATGGATATTCTTATCATTTTGCACATTCTCGGGGTAAGTCCATTATTTATAACATTAGATAATTAAAAAAAAAATTTAACTTTATCAATTTAGATTCCGTGGATTTCTACAAGAAAAATGGTGGAGAGAGGAATATCAAAATTCAAAATAAAAGAAAACGCACCAAGAGAGAAGATATCACATGGTTGTAGGTGTTGCATCACGTTATCTCATAGATCAACAAAAAATAAAAATACAAGAAATTCCGATAGAAAGAGGGCTTGAACCTCCGACCTTGTGGTTAACAATAAAAATACAAGAAATTCCGCTAGAAGGAGGGTTTGAACCTCCGACCTTGTGGTTAACAGCCACACGCTCTAACCAACTGAGCTATTCCAGCTTCTTGTTAGTATATACAATAATAATTATATAATTAAAATAAAAACTTGTGAACAAACAAATTTATGTTGTGAAAGTTTAATGTGGTTTTTTTTTTTTTTTTTTTTTTTTTTATAAAAATAAAAAAAGAAGCTAAGATTCATGAGATACTTTTTGGAAAAGATTTCCATTTCGTTGCATATAAAGGTCATAGTTTATGCTCCTTCTTTTTCATATTAGTGTGGTGGTTCGCAATAATTTGAGAAGAGATTTAGAACCTAGTAGTTGACTAGAGTAGTTTATAGAAGATTTTTTTTAAAAAAGTAAATATTTCATTTTATTAATAAGCTCAAAGAATTACACAAAAGTGGAAGACAAACGCACTACAAGATGTGCCACAAACCCTTTCTAAATAGCAAAACCAATCCTACGAAAGTAAAAAAAAAAAAAAAAAACTTGTCGATGTCCATGCTCAAACTGGGGATCTTTATATGTCGCTGCAATGTTTTTTTTTTGCAAGCACGATTGTTACTAGAGACCCTACCCCGTTTCATTAGAAAAAGAATAATAAAGTCGGTCACAATCTCACATAAAGTTTTCCTTTGTTATCCCCGTATATATTTTTAACATCCTTAACAAAGGAACTAAGAACTAATTCTAAAAATATAGTAGTAAGAACATTAGAGGCTAAAATATCAGCAAGTTTGTTGGCCTCTCGAAAGACATGTTTGATAGTAAGGTTTTCCATTTCTCCAAACATTTTCCGAATTCTAGCCATCATAAAGTTTTCTTCCTACGTATATTGACTATTGTTTTCAATGAAACTTATTACAGTCTCTGAATCTGTTTGTGCTCTTACCTTTGTGATATTGTGTCTTATAGCCAGTGCAAGTCCTTGCTCCAAGTCTTGAAGTTCTACCAGTGCTATAGATGAATGTGTTGATTTGCCCTTATAAGCCGCTATTACATCTTTTTCATTCATTATTCCTTATTACCGCTGCACATCCTTTTAATTGTCTCTGTATGGTATAATTTGTATTTAGAGTATAAGCTCCGACTTGAAGTGGTTCCCATTTGCATTGTTTAGGCTCCCTAATGGTTCTCTGTACCTCCATATTCCAGGTTGTCATAAAATGATCTATGTCAGATCCATCTTCCATCCCCAGCTCTAATGAATGTAATTTTGTTTTAACATTTGCAATGATGCATTGTGCCACTTTAGCTATATTTCTATTATAGAAGAATTTTCCATTTCATGGGACTACTCTGGTGTGGTTTGATAGCGGATAGGGCAACTGATATTATTTATTTTATTTTTTGATATAAAATTTACGGGATAAATAAAACACTATCACGTATAGATGCAATGAACCCTAGTGCGATTTGATTTGAATAAGATACTTAACTAATTTTATACTTTAAATTTGTTAAAAAATTTAATTTAAGGATAGAATTATTCTTATTTATTTTTAAAAAAACCCTTTAAATTAAGTAAAATATATTTAAAAATAAATAAGTCTAACAGAAAAATACACCTTTGCATCAGCAATATGTGGCTCCTCAATGAAAGTAAATAAAAAATAAAATAAAACATGTTGTCCTCTCCAACTCTAAGTCCCGTGGACTGGACTCTGGAGTCGAGGATTCCATGTCTCCAAGTGCGAAATAATTGGCGGAAAATAGTCACTGTTATAATCTAACGGCCAAAATACATGAAGAAAGTTGAACGAACCAGATTCTTCCAAACCATTTTTATAAGACCCCACACCACACATTTCATAAACCCTCTCCGATCAAACCTTTTAGGGTTTTATAATTAGAAAGAAGAGAAGAGAAGAGAAGCGATAAGCATTCGACCAATTTCTCCAAGGTAGTTCTCTATACTTTCTTTCTCTAATAATTTCTTCTTTCAATCACAATCCCTTAAACCCTAAATTAATTTACTGAAATTTGAATAGATCTTCAAGCTAGTGGTTTTAGTTTTGCTTTTTTCTTTTTAGAAATTGATCGAGTAAGTAGAGTAATGTTAGTGTTTCATTTCATGTTTTTTCTATTGTTGATTTTATTAGAAATAGATTAGTTATGTTGATACGTGCAATCATTTGTTTAAGGAAGTGGGGTTGTTGATTTTGTTTGAAGTTATTGCTTTTTGTCTTAAAAAATTGATTTTTAGCTATTTTTAAGATTGTGTTTTGATTGCTGTTATCTCGATTAACATATGCAATGCATTTAAAAGGAACTGTGTTGATCATTTTTCACAAAAGCGATACTTATAACGGTTAATTGCTTCCCTTTGCACTCCTCCACTGATTGAACAATCTGATCTTTTGTTCATTCCTTTGTTTGTAATACAAATTAAGCATAAAGTTTGCTTCCTAATGCTTTTTTTTTTTATTTTTCGTGTTATGTGTTCAAGGTTCTACCATGGCTTTCGTGAGTAAACTTGGAAATATACTTAAGCAGAGTGTGAGTAAGAATATCAACTCTGGTTTATCTGCATCCAATCCATCCATTTTCCAAGCAATAAGATGCATGTCCTCTTCCAAACTCTTCATTGGAGGTGAGCTGGATATAATCTGGTGGGATTATTTTTATACACTCGTGCTTAATTGGTGTATAATTATGTTTTTATACTTGGTACAGGTCTTTCTTACAGTACAGACGAGACTTCTCTAAGAGAAGCTTTTTCCAACTTTGGTCAAGTTGTTGAAGGTATGTGACATGCTTTGAACCGCTGCCCCATTGTTTTTATGCGGCTTTTAACATAATTATTGAGGAAATTGGAAAGTTGATGTTTTCAGTGTTAACATATACACTTGCTCAAACCATTAGATAGTGATTTTTTCCTCACTTAGAATTCCTCTTATGACTAGTTGTATAAAAATAGTAAATTAACTTTACCTTTTCTTCATGGTGTTACGTTTGTTGGACATCCCACTGTGCCTTTACCTGAATCTGGAACTGTTGTTCATCCCTTCTTCCAGCTGCGGTGGGTGTCACTTTTGAATAGATAGCAAAGTAGATCTTAAACTGACAATACAAACAACCCAGATTTACCAAGGTTTTAAATAATATCTTATCAAGGTATGTGGGCATATTACGAGCTTGAGATAATGCCCCCGGATTTATGTTTACATGCTTTCTATTCTTTATATTATGGTTTGATATGACCGTCCAGATGTTCTCTTAGCATGTACGTTAAACAAATGTATTTAAGCATATCTTGCAATTATATTTTGCAATAAACATATGCCTCACAATGGTGCTGGAGCAATGTAGTTTTGAGGGTGATCACTTGCTAAATTTGGGGATGACCAAAATTGTCTGGATAAAATATTATTTATGTAGAAGTGTATCAAACCTGTGATGTATTTGTCCAAAAGATTGTCTCTTTTAGTTATCATGCCTAGGAGTTTGGCCATATAAACCAAATGCATAAACATGAGTTGGAGTCCGATTCCACTGCAATTATGTATTGATGCCAATAAGCCAGCAAAAGTTCAAGTGTATTGGCATTCTACCATACTTAATTTTGCTTGTGGAAGTTGCTTGATTCCATGGGGCTGAACTTGTAGGCAAGAAATGATTATAAGAAAAGAGCTAGTGGCAACTAGGTTTGCTTCTCTACTTACGTACAAGTTTTGTGATGAAGATGAAATATTGTTCTTGAGTTAATAATGAGATGATAATTGCGTTATTATATTGTTTAATTAGTTTTAGCTATTGTAATTGAAAGAATCATCCTCTTATAACTACAGCAATAATTTGCAAGCAAAAAAAAAAAGGTCCACACAGTAAGTAGCAATTTGATGATCTAAAACCAATAGTACTGTGTCCTATGGGCACTCTGAGCATGATTGTGAACGCGCTAAAGTATGTCTTTCTATTATGCATTTTCAGCTAATTGATTTCATATTGGTTTTGTTATAACACGTAACTGTGCATACCATTACTCTTGCTGTCTTGCAGCTAGAGTTATCCTGGACCGTGAAACCGGAAGATCCAGAGGCTTTGGTTTCATTACTTTCCCATCTGGTGAGGAGGCTACCAAAGCTATCCAAGCCATGGATGGACAGGTACAGTTATTTAGATTATTCTACCCATTACCATTACTGCACATAAAGTGCATTTACCCGGGTGGACATGTTGAAATCTCATTGAATTTTGTTTCTGAGAGGAACTAATCACAAGTTTATAATTTCTTTCCAGGATCTTCATGGAAGAAGGGTCAGAGTGAATTATGCTACTGATCGAACTGGAGGATTCAGAAGTGGTGGTGGCGGTGGCTATGGTGGTGGTGGTTATGGTGGCTATGGAGGAGGTGGTGACAACTATGGAAGTGGAGGTGGCTATGGTGGATCTGGAGGTGGTGGTTTTGGCGGTGATAATTTTGGCAGTGGTGGTGGTGGTGGTGGTGGTTATGGTGATAGTGGCAGTGGATATAATCCTAATGCTGGTGCTGGCTATGGTGGTGGAAGTGGTTATGCTGGTGGCAGTGGAAACTTTGGGGTTGCTGCTGGTGGCAGTGACAACTTTGCCAGTGGTCCTCCTAGTGGCGAAAGTGGCTTTGCAAGTGGTACTAGTGCTGGTTATGGTAGTGGAGGTGGTTTCTCTGGTGGCAGTGGAAACTTTGGGGTTGCTGCTGGTGGCAGTGATAACTTTGCCAGTGGTCCTCCAAGTGGTGAAGGTGGCTACTCTGGTGGAAGCACTGGGACGTCATTTGGTAGCAGCTCCCAGTACACAAGTGAGCAAGCTGGAGGTGTTGCTCCTGGAGGATATGGACAAGGTGATGCTCTAGGAGGGAACTTCAATGATGCCGATGATGTATCTCAAGACTTCGCTGACAGGAGGGGATGAGGACCTTTTTTTCTTCCCGTTGAGAGGTGGAATATGGAAGTGCAAATCACCTAAAGTCAGTGGCTCCCATACAAAAAACATAAGAGTTGTAAGGTGTTCCAGTTAGTAAACACCGATCTTTGTTGAGTTGATGAGCAATCTTTGTCTTTTGATCTCTCTGTCCAGTTTTAGTGATTGTGCAAAGTCTTTGGATGTTTTCTGAGTTGTGAATTTTATTGCCTACCTGATTTGACATCTAGAGATGACAAAGTATATTTAGTATTGGTGGCAGTCTCATTCTAGCCTATGAATCATGGGAGTATTTTGTTTAATAGTATTGCTTTTCCATGTTCAGGTTTTCTACATAGGTATCATTTTGCATGTTTCAGTTGACAGGGCTTTGGTTGATTTCTTGACTTTTTGTTTCTCTATCTTTTAAATATTTACCTTTTAGGATGCAACAGTTTTTGACAAAATCATTATTAATAATCAACTGGGACATTTTCTTGGTCTTGGTGTCGGATGGATTGTTTACAAGTTAGACTAGAAAACTGGATGGTTCTTGAATTTGTTATAAGCTGTAATTATGCTTTCTGGCTTATGCTTCTTTACTAGTAAAAATAAAATTGTGGTCGTACTTTCCTCACATCTGATCCATCCATGTCTCCACTCAACAAGATTCAAAGTTCTGTACTTCTGTTAGACTCTGTTCTTTGTGTTGTCAGGCTACTTTTACTATGCTTCTTGGGTTTCTTTTTGGCCAGAAGATTCTCAGATATGTTTTGTCTTTAATTCAGACACACAAACTCTGATAAAGAGCAGATAAGGTGTTGAACAACAAACCTGAGAATTTCATTGATTATTCCATCCAACTTATCAGATATGTTTGCTTCATTACCTGAAAACTGAAGCAAAAAGCTATCCAACACATAACCAGCAGTGTGACTGCAGTAGCGGAGCCGAAATAAAGGTTCCAAGCAATTTAAACTGTCGGCCCAATTTCAAATAAATCCAAATAAAAAAGCAAATATCCTGAAAATATGTCAGTCACTCGGTTGTATCATGAAACATGAAGGATGAATGAATTAGTCAGTCTCATAATAATTTCATTTGATGTGAGAAGTTTGAGAAGGAAAACCGTATTGTATACTTGCTACATATAGTCGTTTAGATAGATAACAATTTATAGCATGATTCATGGAATATAGAGCTTCTACATTTGTATCAATTAACAATTTTTTATATGATCGATCGAATAGCTTTGATTTTAGAAGTAGTGAGATATTGAAGTAAATCAAAAACAATGAAATAATAGTCGAATCTATTTGCTCATTCAAAACGAGAATTTCTTTATCTTCGAGATGTAAACAGACGTGTACATGTATACTACAACTTTTCGGGAGAGATAATTTGAAAATTTATAAAAAATACCTAAAAAAATTCACTCATTTTTATGAAATACGTGTAATTTTATTTCTGAAAATACCTAACAAGAAATTGAAGTTGAGGTGTTAGGTTCTGGCATGAACTGGAAACAATGTTCCAGTCCAACAATATTGTTTTTGATTGCATGAATTGAAATTGGTCTTCAGGAAAATAATTTACAACTTGAATAGAAAAACATAGACCAATTATAAAGCTCGTGTTCTATATAATGCCACAAAGTATACATGCCTGCTACTTTTGGTTTTTATCACAGAGGTCCACTTCTGTTGCAATAATGCACAAGAGTGATGGAGCACCACAAATGAACCAAACCAAACCATAAATTATTTGTAGAGAGTTTCACATTCACCAACAAGCATGGATTATGGATCACACAGGCAGCACAACATATCTAACAATAAACCATATGGGGGTAATGGTGGTACACGTTGCGAAACATACTCATTCAAGAACTTTTCAAACCTGTAACAAACAAAGAGGAAAAAGAATCCAATTCATGCTTGTTAAGACTCAATCCAACTTCCACTCCACCATCTCCATCCCTACTTTCTGCAAGTGAAAATGCACCTTTTTTCTCCAATGATATTATTTCACTCTTTATAGGCCTTCCCCATCCAAAATCAATTTCATAGAAACTTAGCTTCAATGTACCAGCAACCATGACACGTTCATTTGAAACATCAGACAGTAAATTATTCTTTACCCACTTTTCAGCTCCTTGCATAACTCCATTTTCCAAATCTCCAATTGCTCTTCCAATTCCTTCACATGCAACAAGAAATCCATATTCACCTTTTATCATATCACATTTCATAGCTGATGTAGTACATATTCCAATCAAATTACCAAAATATGTCGCAGGGATTGGATAATTCAAACGAGTTCTGCAACCTGTTGGGAATGCAATTTGTATGGTCTTCTTAGTCTCATCATACATACGTTGCGCTTTGACTAAACAAACAATTACATACGCACATATTAGCACATAGGTTGATGTATAGAATTGTTGTACATTTTTCTCGTTGACAAGATGTAATAGCCATTCGTTGAGCCACTTGATGTGTGTTTGACTCAATATGAAGGTGGTTCGAACCATGTCGACTCCATTCATAGTAATGTCAGGGGTCTTGAGTATCTTATGGAAGCCTTTGAATGTTCTCAAATCATTCAAGTAAATATCCTCTAATCCTTCAGGGTCCTTGATTACTGACCTATCATAGAACGGTGATAAAGTCATCACTGAGGAGTCTTCCTTCAATCTGCATCGTGAAGACCACGATCTCATGAACTGCAAGGCAGTGTTTCCATCAGCAATCCCATGGTGTACAATAAAACCAATACAAATACCATGTTTTGGAAACAAGGTAACTTGCACTGCCAACACTGTGGTCATTGTATCTGAAGCTACTAGTTGAGGCACAAGAGGATGAAAATTATGTGCTTCTCTGACATGATTTGAGACTAGATAGTTGAAATCTTGGCGTGACTCGGCTATTGTTAGTGATATAGAGTCACCTTCCATGTAGCTAAGAGTGGGCTTGGTATTAGATTCTTGTGAGCATTTGAGATTCCCACATAAAGGGAAAAAATCTTGAAGAGCAAGGGAAAGTGAGTGTTTGATATGGGGGAGCACAGTATGAGTAAAATGAGTTTTTGAATGTGGGAATTCATAGAATAAAAGATGTTCAACAGATGGGCAGGTTATCCAAAGAAGGTCAAACAATGTGAGAGGCAGAGTGGTTTGAGTTGTTGTACCTGATGGAGGTGCTATTTTGCAAAGCTCAAGTACCTTCACTGTGTGGGATGGAGCCATGAGAGAGAGAGAGAGAGAGAGAGAGAGAGAGAGAGAGAGAGAGAGAGAGAGAGATTTATACACACCTCAGAGGTAGGCACTCAATAGGCTGTAAACCCAACCAAACCAAACCCTAGTAATACCATAACCTAAATTAGGGTTTAGATATTGGAGTTTTGAAATAAAAACAAAGAAAAAAACTGCAGTGTGTGAAATCTTTTCCTCTAGATTTTCATTTGCAGGAGAAGCTATCTTCTTCAGAACACTAACTCCTCACAAAGGCAAACTCCTCAGCATTTCCTGGGTTTTTACCATAGAATAGAATATTGCTAGTGTTTAAATACTCTAATTCCAATAAACAAAGTAGATATTTAGGACCCAATGGAGATCACGATTGTAACAACTTCAATACAAAAATGAAAATGCTTTATGCCTGCTCATTTGAATATGTTGCTAAGAATATATAATCAACTTTTATTTAACCAGCTTTGATTTAAAAAATTTAGCTGAGTCCCACATAGAGAATCATGTGATTTAGGATTGATGATGCACGCGTAGAGACTAGAGACAGAGTCCCTTAGAGCATTCCCAATGGAGGGTGGATAAATCCACCTCCACGTAGGCGCCACGTCGGATTAAAAAGGTAAAATCCACCTCAAAGAGAGAGGTGGATATGCACCTGGGTGGTAGTCTCCCAAGGGAGGGTGGGGGTTCGAGTGGATTTAAAATGCGGACGGCATGTGACATGCCGTCCCTTTGTTTTTTAACTTCAGACGGCATGTAACATGCCGTCCGTATTTATTTTAGTCCAGACGGCATGTTACATGCCGTCCGGATGTTGTTAAGACCGGACGGCATGTCACATGCCGTCCGTATTTCATATATAAGCTAAACCATTCGAATCAGTAGACAGATCTTTCTTTCTTTCTTCTTTCTTACCTCCATTGTTATCTTCCCCAAGCTTTCTTCCCTTTTCTTGCTGTTTTACCGGAAAGAAAAATGTCAGACCTATTTAAACCAGTATCTAGATGGTTAAATAGGAAGAAGATGACCCATAAATCAAGTAGAGGGTCATCTTCAACACCTCGTAATCTCAATACGGATGCAATTGATGAAAATGAGGCATTTGTGCCGCATTTACAATTTCCCGACCCAATTGCGCCCAATTTGCATCCTACCCTTTGCCCAAGTAGGGAGACACATGTTACCTTTGAAATGGAGAACACACAGGTAAGAATTTACAATTTTTTTGTCTTTATTTAGGGGTTTGGTAGTGTTGTTTATAAAGTGTTTGATTAAATGCCCATTAGAAATAAAAATACATAAACGAATGTCGTTTTCATTGTTTTGTTGTTTGTTAATTGTTTTTTAGAAAATCCATCAATGGAAGATTCGTTGCGCTCATCAAACGGCTCAAGGTTGGTGGAAATTACTTACGAGCAAAACTCATCCCAATTTCGGTCGGGTATGTGCTATTTTATCATGTACACCCTTAGGTCCAATTATAGCTTTTGATTGGGGAAAGAATGATGTGTCTTTAGAGTATGCTTTAGTAGAGAGGTGGTGGGATAGTACACATACATTCCATTTTCCATGGGGTGAAGCCGGGATAACCCCACTTGATTTTACTATGCTAACGGGGTTAAGTGTGGGTATTGAGGATACGGTTCCATTTGATGATACAATGGAGATGTTTGATGATCTTCACAACTATTTTCCATGTCTTGACAATCCATCGGCAAGGTTTGATAGAAAAAAAGATTGGAAGAATGGGGGAATTAGGGCGGCTTGGTTCAAAACACACTAAAATTCTAACTTGGAAAATAAATAAAATATTTCAAACTCAAAAGAATTTACTTACCCAATCTTCGTGATTTGATCCACTTGGTGGATTTGCTTCAATACCTTCAATAAATCCAACAAATTTGTTTAGATGCTTTTGGATATGCTTATAACGACAAGATAGAGCATCGGGAGTCCTCTCATTACTAGAAGGTTGCATCGAAACGAATTCGTTTCGAATTCGTGCCCAAAACCCACTAACGGGTTGAAATCGCCCTTTGGATGGATCTTCGGAAATTGTGACCCAAGCACGACACAAAGCTTCATCTTCTTGCATTGTCCAAGCAATTTGTGTAGTTTTTTGAGAAGAAGTAGCCATTTTTTTAGTAGAAAAATATTTTTAGTAGTTCATAGTATGAACTTCATACATGATGTCCATATTTATATAGATTTGGCAAAAAAATAACCAGTAGATGACCGTTGCTGCAAAATTTGAATTTTATAGCCGTTACAGGTCGGACGGCATGTAATATGCCGTCTGATTGTTTTTAGATTTCGGACGGCATGTTTCATGCCGTCTCTAGGTTTTATATTGCGGACGGCATGTAACATGCCGTCTGTTTGGTTTTAATATGCGGACGGCATGTTACATGCCGTCCGATTGTAATTTTTAGTAGGACGGCATGTAACATGCCGTCCGGTTCTACCACCCACAGGTGGATTTGAAGGTGGATTTATCCACCTTCAAATCCACCTGTGGGCAGCCCACCTCCGAAATCCACCTCCCCTTGGGAAGCTATTTTTGTCTAGCAGGTGGATTTATCCACCCCACCTCCAAAATCCACCCCCCATTGGGAATGCTCTTATGTAAGCAGCACTTTGTTTTGTGCTGAAGAGATGCACATGGTTCATGCCCTACTGACTTTATATTGAGGTTAGAATGGCTGGACCAACTTGGTCGGCTTATCATTAGAAGCTATGTTGTTAACTTACAATAACTGATGCAGCAATCGCATACAGTAAATAAATGTATAGGTCACTGTCATGTTGCTCTGATAATCAACTATGGCCAAATTTTTGATATTGACAACTTATAACTCAAAATAAATAATGCAATTGTTATTCAATATAATAATAATAATAATAATAATAATAAAAAAAAAAAAAAAAAAAACAGGACCGACACTTTCATTTGATTGCTGTCCAGATAGCTCTGGTTAGAATTAGACTATTCAAACAAACAGTTTATCCACTCGATTAATAGAAGATGACTTAGGTGTTGTCAAAACTTAAAATCTATAATAAAATGTAAACATAGCTTGCAATTAAAAGGAAAAACTGATAATGTGATTTTTAAATGCAAAATTCTCATTTATTTGTTAATGGTTAACCAACAGTTAATAGCCACAGGAAACCCTTGCTATCTTTTTAACTAGACTTGGAAGCATATAGCTGGCATTCTGTGATAATATAACTACATACAGAAATACATTTTCCCTCACCATTGTCCATTGACTCTTCTTTCCATGACCCTCCAGCAGCAACAAAAGCAAGCCACAAGCCTCAGTTTCGCAACCTCCAACTGACAGTCAGCAACCAATTTGGAAGGCTCAACAATCAAGCAAACATTAGTTGTTTCCATCTGAGTTTGCCAGATAAGTATAAGCCCGGAAGCTCCCACCAAAGGATGCAGCGTGAAGTTGGACATTCTCCTAGAAAGATGTCATGAAAACCAACCAGTTGAAAGCACCTTTATAATCATAAAGCCCAGAATGGTTTTGGTACATTCACTGTCTTGGCATTGCTTCCCTGAGGTTCTTCTTCGGGATCATCATCGTCGTCTCCATACTCCATGAGCTTGATCAAAGTATCTGAAAGGATCACATTTCATGTAAGAAAAGTAACTACCAAACAAGGACAACTACCTAAAACACAGTACAAGTAGGACTGCTTCCATACAGTTGTTCAATATATCAAACATGTATAACAATATTCCATGCAGTTGTAGATTAAGAGCAAAATACGTGAGTTGGAGGGGTGTAATCAATGTAGTCAAGCAGGTCAAGTGTAGGGACGGACAAATTATACAGCTTTTCTTTGCATGTTTAATTGTTACTTGTGAAACCAATTTCCAACATCTATACATTAAGGGCCAAGCAAACATGCACATCATACCAGGAACATGGCCTGATGGAGACGTAATAGGCTTTGACGTTCCTTTATCAGCTTCAGAGAGGAAAGTAGATGACATTAGCTTCGATGGTGGAGGAGGCATTATCCTTGAAGGAGGTGGGGGCATTGTCCTCGGAGGCGGAGGAGGCATCCCTCTTGATGATGGCTGGATTAGTTTCTTCGGAGGCGGCATAGAAGATGTAGTTCTTAAGCTGGACTCCTCGGAAGATGTACCTGGCTTAACAAATTCTGATCTGTGCAGTGAGTTCTGAAAGCAAAACCAATATTTGGAAGACCTTAACGTTAGTCAATTAAATAGGAGGACACCAGACTTAAAAAAAAATATGAAGACACCATATTTTTCTATTAGTCCACCCTTGTATATGCTTCAGGGTAATCCTGACTCTACAAGACCAAAATACACATATATTGCTCAGGGTCTAAGAAGAAAAACCCATAATCAAGAGAACCACATCTTGATGAGCAGAAGGCATGGGAACAGAATGTGATAGGTTGTTGCCAAAGGAGACAAACTGTAAGTGATAAAATTTAAATGAGTGTCAGGGAAATAAAAATAGGTTTACTCCTAGACTCCTAGTCACCACATCAAATCTCCACCTTCTAAGATTTTATTTAACGGAAGTGGCTGGGTTTTAGGAAAGGGGAAGGATGTAGTCATAAAGTAGAGTATTAATATTAAAAATTCCTTGAATTCAACCAGCAAATACTCCTTTTCATATCCCCCAGATTAGAAATCCTGTGAAACATATAAACCAAGGTTCCAGTTGACAGGTCCTTAATTGCCTGTCAGCTTCAGAGAAGGTCAGAGAAAATACCTGGAATAGTTAAGTACTAAAAGTCAGTATAACTTCAAAACTGAATTTATGAGTATGCATGCATGTGTAAAGACACCAAAAAAAGTATTAATATATGAGCGCTACTGGCCGAACTTGTCCCAGCCATGTGATGAGCTCTAATTTAAGAAGACTGTAAGTTCAACATGGAAGGTCAGTGAATAATGAGGGGCCACAAGATTAAATCAGAGTGCAATTCCAGATTGCAAATTCTCACGTTTACTCACTCTTTCAATAAATTGTATCAAGTGAATAAAATGCAATTTACATGTAGTAAATCATAGCTACCAAACAACAACTATTGGTGCAACTTCAGTATTACATGAAAGGTGACATATCCGCAAAAATTAAGTGTACAACATAATTCAGAATAACAGGAGAAGTGATCCATGTGAAGTTTTACGAAGACTGGAAGGTGTATGCTGAAACGTATTTCTCGTTTCAACGAGCAACAAAAAAAATTAAATTATTGTTTCCTTATTGATTCCCTTTGCAATCCCCAAAAAGTTGAATTATACTTGAAACACTATAAATTCAGCATTTTGTATAGTATCATTTTATGATTTTATCATTTCCAGGGGTCTTAAAAAACTAACTAATACATCACTAAGAAAATCACAGCACTATGTTCATAAGAAGATTGTTTTTTATCCTTAATTTTTACCTTCAACAACTCATTAGCATAAATTGCACTTATATACAAGAAATCTATTAGCTTTTGGTGATCAGGCCCCAACATAAGCAAAGCTTGCCGTACCTGGTGGGGTTCTGCAGGCTTCTTTGATGTCACTGGTAGCTCCTGAAACTTCCGCTTCTGAGGCCTTTTATCTGTCCCCGTCCTAAAGCTTGGAATCACCTTTTCTGCAGAGGTGCCTACTGATGTTGCCGGATCAGTAACAGAAATACCAAGAGAAGGTGACTGTCTCAAGACTAATGCAACTTGTTGCAATGGTGTAGCTTGTGGATATATCCCACCATACCCACTATAGCTTGTACCACATACTGAAAGCTGGGGATAGCAAGCTGTGTTTGGTTGATGCTGGCCATAACCAATTAACCCACCAGGTGGTGGAACTGCCACTTGAGGTATAGCAACATTGACCCCAGGAAGGGTAGCCGGCGATACTGGATTTACTAGTGTAGAGGCCACAATTGGTGATGCCATCCTAGCAACAGGATCAGCTCCAGAACTTTGAACTCCATTCAAAAGTTGTGGTGGGGGTGGAACAGCCTTATAAACCTTAGAGGATGTGACCCTGTACCAGAGAAGACAAAACCACAAATCATCTTCCAGACTCCACTCAAGCTCAGTTAAATTGTTTTTTAACACAAATTGATGTGCTGCATATCATTGCATTGCAGTCACCTGCAGTTCATTATACTTGTGGCTGCATGATAATAAAGTGCAGACATATGCCTTCTTTAATGTTATTCCTTAGCTTTATCACAAAAAACATTTCATGCAATTGGTGTAGAATTGTAGACACGGGAGTACAGGACACACACCTTACATACTTAAAATACAAACCAGTATAAAGCATCATTGCCCAGACTCCTGAAAGACTTTTAACTCGTGATTATACAAATATCCATTCTATTCAAAATCACTATTTTTGTATGTTTCTATATTTATTCGAAAGTTATTCTAAGTAATTATATGTATACATATAATTTTGATGCCCATTTATTACAAACATTAAAGGCCAACAAATTTAATCCTTTTTGTTCTTCAATCCTATATACAAATAATTGCATTATAAAAAGGCAGAGTTTGGTGTCTTTTAATTCTCACATAAAACTCATTCCTGAGTTTGGACGAGATTTCACTAATTAGAGCTAAAACTGCCACAAATTTGTTCGTCAAAACTTCTCAGAGAGAAGGAAGAACGGAGACTCGGAGAGAGATCCATACATAGTAACAACTCAGAGAGAGATGTTCTTCATAAGTCACAACAGAATTATGGGATATAGAGACAGAGAGTAAGAGCTTGTTATAATCTTATGAACATGTATTCATTTGCAGTGTTTGTCTACTCTCTGTGGATGCCATTATATATGCTAAAAAGAGTATTAATGGGACCACTATGCATTACAATAATATCAAGTGTTTAGAAGGCAAATGCATTCCATACGAAGAGCCAAGCAGGGTATGCTACTTGGTAGTCGGGTATGATAAGCATGCTAAGGTCCCTAGAAAAGGCCAAATAGTATCAGGCAAAAGTATGCATGACCCCGATGCGATGAACCAAGAAGGGATATACACTTTGGGTGTGATATGCATATATCGGTCCCTAGAAACTCCCAAAGTTATTTGATCTCACTAATACCAATGATAAGGACCCTATAATTAGCTAATGATTTCTACTAAGGGTTAAGATAGTAAACCAAAATGATATATAATAATTAATGTCAACAATCATGTAACATATCCCAAAAGATTGCATCTCAAATTAATCACCTGGAGGCCCCACACTCAGCAGCTATAGTATCCAAAAGATTTTCTGCAAGGAGCTTTGCATCTTCAAGACTCTTTGGATTATTACCAGACAAAAACAAATGCAGTGGTTGCTGTAAGTCTGTAAAGTTGAGTAATACTATGTTATGCAGTCCAAAGATGCAAGGAACCTCGAAATTTAAACTGTACCCAACCATACAGCAAACTCAATGAAATTACCTTCACTGGCAACACTTTCAGAATTTCCTGAACCTCGCCCTCTCAGAACCACAGTTGCTCCTGTTTCATTCATAATGTGATTTACATACTGGTCCTGCATGAACAAATCCCAACCACCACCAGCACAAAAACAATTTCTCCCAATTGTATGGAGAGGTCAGAGAAAGCTCCAAAACATTAGAATCTCTTATCTTCAGCATATGCAATGTAATGCTTAATATTTAAAAGCAAAATAGCTAAAAGAAGTTTATTTCTGATCGTAAGCAAGTATTAACAAGCATTTATCTTTTGATGTGTTAAGAAAGAAAGAATATGACCAAAAAAAAAAAAGACTCAAAATAACAAAGAAAGAGAATGAAGTCAATACACAAAGTCGTTTGGTAATTTTGAAAAACCAAAAAAGACCAAAATAGTTAGAGAAAGCGTACCACATGTGTTTTCCTTTCTCAAAAGGAAAGGCAAATGAAGCCAAATGAACAAAGTTACACAAAATAAGTAGTTTAAAAAAAAATTCCTGAAAAATGCTTCATTTAAAGAAACCATGAGAAAGAAAAGAAACAAAAATTGGAAACTGATAAGGAGTCAGAACTCGGGATTTTTAAACAAAGCTCGAGGAAGATATAAAAAGCAGCAACTATTTAATGTATATGTATAATTACATATTCGTAGATTGTGAACAGTCAAACTAAAGTGGGCTAGACAGTTAAGTATATGCCACAAGAAACCAACAAATGGAAGTGAATTCCTCAAACACTTGGACAATCAAGGTATTATAAGGACAATAGGACAGAACAGCACTAAATCTCACATTTGGTCCGTGAATACGAGAGGCGATGTCCAACGATTGATCAGTGTCAAATCCCAAAAAAACACAAACACTTGATGGTTGAAAACTCTGCAAAATATAAATAAATAAAATGAAGCCAGATACATTACAATGATGCCCTTCTTGTAACAGGTAAATGCCAGTTGTGGTGGAATATCAACTATACCTGTCCTCCAATATTGACAGACGTGGAAATGGAATGCGAGTTCTGGCCTTGTTTGAGCATTTCTTCAACCATAGCTGCTGCCCGATCAACTGCTATGATCCGCTCTGCTGTCTCTTTCAACTAAAGAACAAATCCAAAGGGGTGAAGGAAATTTAAAGCAAAACTCTTTACTAAATAACATGGATACCAAAATATCTCTCATTCCTTGACATTATATACATGATGTTGGTGCGTCTTCCAAAGCTGATGCTACCTTCAATCAACTATACTTACTACTTGCCTACCACTTTTTTTAGGACTACAACTCTACTATAAGAAAAAGGCGAGTGATTTTAATCCTTTTTTCATCCATTTCTCCCAACCAACAAACGATACTGTCACACATTGAAGTAAATAAAAAGTCCTAATTTCTTTTTTCTTTATTCAATTTTCTTTTTTTATTCTATAGATTATGGATATCAATATAAAAGACACAAACTTTTACCAGTCTTTAAGTTGAGCTATTAAATTCAAATTACATCAGATTGTAATGGGAATACCTAAATTATAGACATTTTGTGTGTGTGTGTGTGTTTGTGTGGGGGTGGGGGTGGGGGTGGGGGTGGCCTTGACACCAAACACCTAAGCTCTGCCCAGTCAATTAAAAAATGATACTATTGGAAAAGAAAGAATGGTGGACAGATTGATGGGACTCCGACCACTTATTACTTCTTTCACAACCAAAGACAAAGAAGGGACAAGGGAAAAGAATAAGTAAACAGGAGATTCCAGCAAATCCCAGCACCAAGGTTTCAGTTCTTAACTAATGACTGTAGAAAAATTAAGAAAATGCACCTTTTATAGAATAGTTCAAGTATTATATACTTATATAGTTCTGGTGGTGAAAGGTGATCTACTACTATTTTTTTTTCTGAAAGGTAAATCTACTACTATTTGTATTAAAATTAATAAAAACAATGATACTATGGCATGACCAAACATGTGAGGCCTGATGTATGTTATCATTTGCAGTTCTTCAAACTATGCGAAGGAAGATATGATTTTCTCAAGGGTCTACGTTTTAAATGTTGTATGCTCCAACTAGATCGTAGAGTATGATTCACAAAGCCAGAAGCAATGTTTCAACAAGTTTATCTAATGGTATGTTAATAGTGATGGCTACCTAAAGCTACATACCACCATTTATTCAATTTTAACAAGCTAATAAAGTACTTCAAAAAAAAAAAAAAGGCATCAAAAGCTTAAATTTTTCACTTACTAATTTAGTCCATTCAATTTAAGACTCGAAAAAAAGTATGACTTACATGAGAGCCAGCAGAAATGTGAAGATATAGTGGCTTTTCACTATCCGGTAATGCATTAGGTGGATGGTACTTTCCCCTGTAGAGACAATTAAACACTAATCATTATTTCAAAAAAAAAAAATGTGCATACTGGCTGAATGAACCATTCAATTTATTTTCTAATAAGTTTATTTACCTAGTTATGACAACAGCACCAGTACACCTTTGAATCTGCAATATATTATCTCGATATCAGTAAATCAAATGGAAAAACCATTGATTCAAAATATGATAACTAAACCAAATTAGTTCTTACCTCCTCTTGTGTTTGACGCTTCGTAAGCTTGTAGCGAACTGTAGGCTCCGCATCATTTATGACAATTTCTCGAGCTATCAGCTCATCTTGGATTTTCGGCTGGATAGCAAAGAGAGATCTAAGCCCAAGGCCAGCAGACCGAAAAAGAAATGCAATATAATAATAACAATACGAATCTATATAAACATAAAATATGAAACCAAAGGATGACATTGACAAATAATATAAAACTACAACCAAGTATACTGAGTACTGACAGTGACAATAACACATCTCCTACATGGTTGTCAAAATTTTTTGAACTTACATCTATCCCACCCAATAGAGAAAAATGTGAGCAATTAAGCATTACACCCCTGATTACTCTATGGTTAATTATACAAGACTCCTTTGCATGATATGTGAAGCAGGACATGAAAGGTAGTATGATAAAGTTTTGACAGGGCTTACTTTCTGGAACATTGTCGCTGTAGTCTGATTGACTAAGTGTGCCTGTAAATCTTGGGTCATAACTGGCACCGGATTTGTAAAAATGGCACCTGGAAGTGAAGCTATTCCTGGAGGTACAAGTCCAGGTAGTACTCCGGCTACTGCAAACCCAGGCCCAGCTGATATGAAGGACTCAGCAGGCTGGTCCCACTTTCTCTTTTTTCTGATACAACATGTAAATAAACTTTAACCAAAAGCACAACAACAAAACAAACATGCGACAAATTTGAAGTGAGTTGATAAATCTAGCACATATAAACTTGTATAATTTGATATCTGAATGATAGAATACTAATGTTATTAGTTTATGCATTAGCATTAGTGCATTACACATTAATAGTAAATCAATCTCAAAGGAAAACGCGATGAATTATAATAATTAGTTATTAAATAGCACAAAAAACAATTGAAATTACTGTGAATATAGATTGAAGATTAGTAGTAAAAACCCTAAATCTAATTTACTAATACAAATTGAATTCAGTAAATCTATCGCTTCTGACAATTATGCAAAGAGAAATTTTGATCTAAATTCTTCCAAGAATGATGTTAGAGTAAAACTACCTTTGCTTCGTTGTTGTTGTTGTTGTAGTTTCCATGGATTCTTGGGAGAATTTGGGGATATTGTCTTCCGTCATGTTTTTTTCTCAGAATGGCGGGTTTCTTTGTTTTCTTCTCTTCGGGTGGAAGGAAAGAAGAAAAGCCGATGGAACAACAACGAAACAAAGAAAGTTGAATAGACAGACCGACCGACCGTCTGTCGTTGAGGGTATTATAGTCATTAAAAGTTTATCCATTCCAGACAATTTTGCTTTTCTTAGTACGTGGGCCCCCATGTGTTTGGGCCTAATGTTAGTCTATTGGAGCCCATTGTTAGGTTCACCTGTCAACAGCACTTCAGGTTGTAGCTCTCTAGTCTCTACCATCAATGCCCATATTGCCATTGCAGTATATGCCTCTATGGTATGACCAGAAATTTAGTTTGAGATTCAGAGGATTCTTATTCTTGATTTATATGTTGATAGGGATTCCCATTTATTTGATTGATTGTTCTTACGAACTATGTGGCAATTGCTGGAGGACGAAAGAGCCACCGGACTGATGATTATAGTGAGTCTAGTACCCGAGCAGAGTCGAGTAAAAAGGACTTGTTTTCCTTACTTTTTGAGTTTTTTCCATGCATAGTACATTAGGACCTTCAGGGCTCAGGGCTCAGGCTGCTTCAGAATTCAATTTCATAACAATTTACTTTAGTCCCACATTGAGAACGTGAAATATAGTATGACAAGACCAGAGGTATAAAAGTAGAAGTTGGAGCAACTTTTAAACATACTTACCTGGACGGGGTCAATGGGCGATCAAGAAGGTCCATGGCCTAGGTTGGTGACCTCCATTGCACTTTGGAGGGGTGCCCACTTAAGATATCTCCGAGTGGGATAGTCTACGTCATAATTTGTTGCTATGGGGTACGCGTTCGCGCGGCCCCTGCCAAATCCAAGTTCAAATTTGTATCAACACAATAGTCTTCTACTCTTCTTTTGGGGACCCTGCTAATGCTTACAATTCAAAAGCTTATCTCGTTTTAGGACAGCCATGAACTGTGCATCTGTGCCTTAGCCAGCACAGACAATTTACTTGCAGCTGCCGGTAAGATCAGTTGTTTATTTCTTTTCTTTTTTGATAATTATTATATTATTGAAAACATTAAAAGTTACGAAAGTGAAATGATCGAATGCATGAAGAATGCATCATCAGGTTATCTAAGAGAGAAAACCAAAGAACGGGAGACAGAACATAGGCTAACACTAAGCTTGAGGAGAGAGAAACAACCGACATTAGGATGACCATTGAGAGAACTGCATTACTAATATCGGTTGTGTACTCATGTCTTTCAATCAGTCAAGTTTCATAAACTGATAAAAAGTCTATGAGCTTCACCATTTTCGTTAAACTGTTCAAGCATTCTGTAGTTCAATCCTATCTCTTGCCAGGAAGAAAAAAACCAAGCTGTTCTTTACATCCAAAACATTGCAGGGAACCACTACATAATTTAGCTAATTGGAAAATCAAAATTCGGCATCCGATACAGAAAAAATATAAGTTTGTTTTTGTTGTTAACAAAAATAAGGTATGTTCAATTTTTAATTTTAGTCCCACATCAAATAGAAAAGAGTGCGACGAAGGATGGACTTGCTATAAAAAAGAGCTTAAATCAATTGGAAAAGGCATACCTTTCTCGGCCTTTTGGCTAAGATCAAGTGTAGTATCTGTTCTTATCAGTTTAATATCTGATATGTGAGGCAATGCCTCACACGATATTAAATTAATTTTTTTCAAAGGGGAAGGTCCATTACAATAGCTTGCTATTGGGTCCTTCAAGAGTCTCCTCTGCGTCGCACTACTGCAAAGGCCTGGCTCACCCCCACTAAATCTATGTATCCAAATCATTGAAACTGTTGAGTACTATTCTATTCACTAAACCTTACCTGTAGGCAGTTTGACATACTTGGAATTTCTATTGGAATAGAGTCTGTTTTATTTGAAAAGGAAAGTAGGAGTTATTTTCTTAATTGTGCAAGAAACATGAGAACCCAGAAAAGCTCACACACCACATAGAAACCAAATTATATATCAGATGAAAGTAAGATAAGAGTTTTTCAAGTAGTGTATGCACTTGTTCAGTTGCTTGGATACTTATATACTTCGGAATTAAGAAGAGCGTGTCTACTTTAGTCCCACATTGTGGAGACACAGAAAGTATGACAATACAAGGACTATAAAGAGGGAGGCTAGAGCCACATTCAAACATACTTACCTGGACGGGGTCAATGGGCGATCAAGAAGGTCCATGGCCTAGGTTGGTGACCTCCATTGCACTTAGGAGGGGCGCCAGCCTAAGATATCTCCAAGTGGGATAGTCTACGTCATAATTTGTTGCTATGGGGGTACGCGTTCGCGCGGCCCCTGCCAAACCGAGTAAAAAATCTAGCAGCTAGTACATATGTTTTACAGGGCTGGCTTCCTTAGCTCTAGTTGAGAAGTCACTGTTGTTTGGAGGGCATAATTACCTTCAATTCACAGCTCAGTAGATTTACTTTTAGCACTGTTTACTCTTGTACTGTACTTTATAGAAACAGAAATTAAATTGCCAAAATCATTCACAAAGAACGACAGAGTTTTTTTGTTGATTTTTCTTTTATTTTTTTACAAACAAAAGGACCACCTTAACATTCGGGATACAGTAGAAATTCTATTATTTTTATCGTGCATCTATAGGATACAAAACCAAACACTTCCCAAATACAATTTCAATGGAAGAAAAAATTCTCATTTATTCATCATTTTTCAATGTAAGCTTTATACAAACTTAAGAGTCACAATTCCATACTCTCAATTTTAAAATAAATTGCAACAATAGTATATTTTGGGCGCTCCATTTGGCCCAATTTAAGAAAACAACAGCGAATAGGGAACAGGAACTGCAAAATCTACTCCAACGAATTTATCAAATCATTGAAATTGAAAACCAGCCAATCAGCTTTAGCTGCCACAGCATCTCGCAGTTGTACTCCCGCGTAACATATAAACAAATCGGCACCACCTGGTTTACGAGCCTGTATAATATAGACAAAAGAATGACAAATTGTCAGAAATGTCATCTTTAAGTTGATAAACAGAAGTGTATGCATGCTTATGAACCCTTAAATGATATTGAGATTGTTGTAAAATCAAAGCCTTCTCAATATGACAACAGAGGAACGGAAGATTAGAGAAAAGAATTCTTTGTTGAACCAGCAATAAGTGTTCTCTATTGGAAAAACCAACATGCAAAATTTAATGGTCTTTGTTTCTAACTAAAGGCTCATTACTGGACATATCGTATTCAGATAAGACCCATGAGCATCCTGCCATGCATAGTCACTTTGATATAGGACCTTGGGTCTTATAAGTTGACATACTGTCACATTTTTTTTTTTTTTGGTTGGCAAGCGAGGTTGAGGGGACCCCTACCCCTTTTAAATTACGTGTCGAAACTTATATCAACAATCTGCTGTTAACGTGTTTCGAACCCACAACCTCTCCACTTTGTGAGAGGGGTGCTACCATTGAGCCACAGGCTCATTCGCGACATACTATCACATTGGTCTATAATTACAGTGCTACTATCTTAGCTGGGGTAGTGTCACAGAGAGAAGTTTGCATAAACTTTCTTACCTCAAGGTCAGTAGCGCCATCTCCAATCATAACCATTCTCTTGTATTCATGAGCCTGCAAAGTTGTTTAGTTAGGTCAATCATAGCACAACAAGCAAAAGAACCTAAAACAATTGTTCCACTGAACAAAACATGTACCTTCCGTAGCTGTTGAACGGCCGTGGCTTTCCCACCACTCCTTGAAGTGGGCTCATTTTTGTCAAACCCAACAAACTCCCCTGAGCTTCCAAACAGTAGTTGATTTGCATATATATTTTCAACCTTAATCCCGAGCAGTAATGCAACAGGCTTCCAAAAACACATGGAGTACTTGGTATAAGATCTTAGTTTCATAAAAAAAAAAAAAGAGAGAGAGGATAGACCATGTAATGGTACACGCAACAAGGAAAAAGAAATAAGATTGGTCAAGAATATGTAGCAACAGATATGTAAGTAGACAATGTAAAGACTTTGCAATCACATAGTGGAAAATACACTACTAATATAAATATTCAAGAAAATCACACAGTGAGAATAATGTAGTTTCGTTTATTAGAAATATAATATGATTTGTGTCGACCCATGGGCGTCCTTATGTCCTTCAATTGAAGCAGTACCAATACAAGATTGATGAGCATTGTTAGATTGTTAATACGACAACTTCAGCAAAGATTACTTCCAGGTCTAATGTGAGTCTCATCATTCACTTTATCTCATAGTATCTGATCCAAAATCTATCTCAAATTGCATTCAATAATAAGGACCAGTGTAAGATCAATATTGTACTCATGGAGGAAAAGATCAACAATAGGCAAAAAAGATAAGAGGTAGTCCAGAGGAACTTGAAAAGAAAAGTACTTGGATCATTTGACGGAAGCCTCCGGAAACCAGGTATACATCAGTGTTATTGGCCTTTAACTTTGTGATGAGCTCATCAATGCCTGGAGAAATCCTACACATATACGGATGCAAAAAGAATTATATGAAAATTTGGTGAAGTCATCACGTGGTGTTAACACTGATAATGATAGAGACGAGGATACTTAAATGGATTTTATTTGAGGATGAGCAAGTTATAAATTAGAGTCAATAGAAGAAATATCAATCATTTTGAGAAACACTGAGTTTTTCTATATGTTAAAAATTACTTAGGAGGTCTTTTTTCAAGAAACTCCTGAAGCTGGGACAAAGAAGGGTTGAAGAGAGAGAGTCTGGCAGCTAAAGCCTCTTCGAAGGGAACAGATCCACCCATAGCCCTAACAACCACAATAAGAGTAGAATCAATTTCAAAAGTTCTTGACCATAAAAAAAAAAAAAAAAATGCAAACTACATTGATGTAAACCAACAAGATGATCACAAACCTAACAGTCCACTCAGCAACAGCCTTTCCAGCTCCACAAAACTCTGCAAGCTCATCAATCCCCTCATCAAGGCAAACAGTACTATCCACATCAAAGCATACAGCATCAGCATTACGCCAAATTTCAAGAACATCTGCAATATCATACAAACTTAATCAGCATAAAAAAAAAAGAGAGACTAAAATCTAACAATCCCTATTTACAAATTCAGTTGTCCAAGAACCCAAACGTATAAACTTTGTCTGACCACATACAAATATCTAACTTAGCATTTCTCTGGTAGCATTTCTTATTTTTTTTATTAAAATTAGTTTTAACTGAAAATAAATTGTAGAACATACAATTGAGAAACAACTTTTACAGTGAAACTCAGAGGAACACAGACTCAATGCATGAAATCGCCATTCTCGACAAATATATCAGTTGATAGTATGGGGGTATGTAAACATAAATTAACAAATCAATAAGATCGATTTCCGTACCTTTGGAAGGTAGAGTGTTGTTTAAGTGAGCAGGAGTGATGGAATCAGTGGATTGAGCTGAAGTAGTGATTGGAGCAATAGACTTGAATTGTGTCATCAACTTGACAGGATATTTATACAATTTTTGTGTTGTGCAATGAGCAAATTCAGGAAAAAGTGGAGATTGAAGAAGACGATTACTACAACTTTGGGATCGAATTGGGTTGATGGTGCGTGCACTTATCAACCCTTCCATTACAAAATCAATCTGTTTTTTCAATAAATTTCATTAATTTTCAAATCAGCCATAATTAGATCTAATTACCAAAAAAAAAAAAGGAAAATATTTGATTAATAATTAAAAAGGAAAAGAGATCTATAAGAGCAAGAGAGAGAGTACCTTCAGAACGATCTACGCAGGAGAGAGGTTTCGAGGGGTTGGTGGGAAAAGCGAAGAACTTGAAAAAGTTTTTTTTTTTTTTTTTTTTTTTTTCTGTTTATGGTTTGGGCTTTTGGTACTCCAGTGCTTCTTTCTCTTTACCAACGATCTGATTTTTGTTTTTCTATAAAAGAAAATTAAAATGTTAGGTAAGAAAGGAGAGGAGCCACTAAAATAATGCCACGTGGAGTAAGGTTTCATTTCTACTGGTGCATTTCTTAACAAAATTATGTATTGGTGAGTTTTGATTTGTTTTTGCAACTTATTTGATAATATAATTTGGAATTAATATGAAGTAAACAAAATTTCAATATACTTTTTTTTTTTTTTTAAGTACAAATCATATTATTTGTAAATCTGTAGTTCTGTACTAGGATTCTAGTTTGCGGCAAGACCAAATTGGAAGCATTGGAAGATAAGCAAATTCAGGATTACAATGTTGTCGAGTTGATGGCATTATTGTGCGCTGCAATCACTAACAATATGGCATTATCGACATAATAACAATGTTGTCTTACAAAGTTTCACATTATATAGTTTCCAAAATACAAAAGCTCTGCATCATAGTCTACCAATATAAAGAGCAAAATCCATAGCAACACGAATCCTGAAAGTTGTGCAAAGCAGAAGAAAAAAATAATTGTTACAAAGTAGGATTATCAGAAGTAATGGAGTAAATGAAAATTAATGAATTACCCCTACACAGTACAGACTTGGAAACATTGGGGGGTTGGCACTATGGCAGGTTGCTTTACAGTTTACATACCTTGGATGTTCAGCTTATAATCAAGGTTAGATCTCCATGTCCCACTCCAGGCATAACCTATCAACACAACAAAGGAGAGGCACATCTTCAACAATCAAATCAAAATATTTGCCATGTTTATGTAGCGACCCGACCTATATCACCACCGATATTGTCCCCACTTAACCACTGCGGACATCCGACAGTGTGGGGTTTTATGGGCAGCAGCCTGCTTCCCAGGAGGTCACCCATCCTGAGATTACTCCTACCCGAGCACGCTTAACTCCGGAGTTCCTTCGAACTCTGGAGCCAAGTGAACCCAAAAGGCCTCGGTGATTATATATGACGGATCTATACCTATATTCCAATGTCAGGATATCCTCCTCTCACGTGCCGTAGGACACACCCCTCGGCAAACCACCTGCCGACCCGGGGTGTTACAATCCCACCACCTTAGAGGAGAGCCGTCCTCGGCTCTGGAATATACAGCCCCAGATCTCCGACGTTCCCTGCCCCTCGCGAGACGAGTACCTGGCGCAACCGTCACCCCTTCCTGGGCTAGGCGCCTTTCCAGCATACTCTCCCACCCTCGACAGGTGAACCGTCGTCGGCTCTGATACCATTTGTAGCGACCCGACCTATATCACCACCGATATTGTCCCCACTTAGCCACTGCGGACATCCGACAGTGTGGGGTTTTATGGGCAGCAGCCTGCTTCCCAGGAGATCACCCATCCTAAGATTACTCCTACCCGAGCACGCTTAACTCCGGAGTTCCTTCGAACTCTGGAGCCAAGTGAACCCAAAAGACCTCGGTGATTATATATGACGGATCTATACCTATATTCCAATGTCAGGATATCCTCCTCTCACGTGCCGTAGGACACACCCCTCGGCAAACCACCTGCCGACCCGGGGTGTTACAGTTTATGTCCATAAGGAAAAGTAAAGGCAAGGAATATACAGGGAGTTGGCAAAAAAAAAAAAAATTGAAACAATGAGCACCAAGGCAGACCTTGTCCATAACAACTGGTGGTTGTATTGATCCCATTCCGACATATACAAGCAAAAGATACATCCAACCTCATGAATCCACACGTGCCGCCACTCGCTTCACAATGTTTACATGCATCAGTTTGATAGGTGTTGTTGAATTGTAAAGAAATACCATAGTTCCATTTCTTTGGATCCCCTTCTTCTTCCCCATACCCAGAGATGCTGGCGTAAGACGAACATTGGAGCTTTGGAAGGTCTAGTACATAACCAGAGCCAAGAACCATAGGTGACTCATAAACACAACAAGTAGAAATTGGTGCATTTGGTTCCAATCCAATACCTGTCACCCCTTTACAAGAATACAATCCTCTACATACATGTGAAGCTGATCCAGTGTTACATAAGTCTTGGTCGGTATCAAAGACAGGAGAAGTTGTTGAGCACCCAAGTAGAACAAAAATACTGTCCATAGATAATGTGAATGGAGCTGCTGGATCTAGGCCAAAACTCCCAGAATTTTGCATTGAACTACAATTTGACATGAGAGGGTCTGTGACTATAAGACTGTTAGTATTATAGTCAATAAAGGATACAGGATACACACCTGTGCTTGTTGAGAATTGAAGTGATCCTGCATTGCATTTTACATAATTCGCGAAATCAGGATGACCGCATCCGAATCCAGTACCAAATGGATACTTTATAGATATTGAGCCACATGTGTCGCGACAAGTAGTTGTGGTACTCGGAACTGAGCGCACATCTGCTGATATTGTGTGCACTAGAGAATTGAGCATTATTAGCAGGTGAATTATACCAGTGACTGACATGGTTGAAGAAGGTAAACTTTTTGTAATTAAGCTATTGCAATGGAGAAAGCCAGAAAGGCATATGAACATTGACATTTACTAACTAAAACAAATTTGGAAAAAAAATGGAGGGTTTCTTCTTTCGGTGGTGTTGAATAATTCACAAAACTTTTACCTTTTTATTCCTCAAAAGCAGAGCCTTCACTCATGGTTCTTCACTTCTTCTAGCTAAGTGAGCACCATTACATCATGGTACAGTACTAGTATTATTTTAGAGAAATGGATCCAAGAAAAACCTTAAACTGTTTTGGGCTTAGTTGGATTTGCCCTAATGTGGTTGCTGAATGGGCTGCATGTTTTTGGTTATAAGTTGTGAAATTTCAAGTATTTCCATTTTGAGTTTATGAACATTGGGAAAAAAGACTCAACCAAAAGACATTGATTCCAAAACTTATCTATTTTGAGTTCATGAACATTAAGATAAGACTCAACTAAAGCGTAAAAGCCAGTTCATATAATTAATTACGACGCAAAAATACCTAAACACTGAATTTATTTCAAAGCCTGAATTGCTATACTTAGGTCCTCTATGTTTGTATTTTATAAGCAATACTTACAAAATTGATTCAAATGTTTGACATCTAAGGCAATCATATGGAAAAGATTGTTTAGTGAATTGTGGAAAAGAAGTTGATATGTTGCAATCAACAATACTTGAGGTAATCAAAACAGCTTTTTTTAGTACGTTTGATAAGCTACTATTGCTCTAATTTGTGTTAAGTTAGCAACTCCATGTTGAAATTAACAGATAAACAAAGCATATAATCACGAGTCCAAATCTTACTTAAAACCTATTAGGTTAGCGTGTAAGAGCATTATTTTGTGAGGTAGTTTCTTCGAGAATGTGTTGTTTTAGAGGTGTTTAGCACAAGTACGCGTTAAACAACATATTCTCGAAGAAACTACCGACTTATTTCAACATTTTGATAAAAAAATAAAAATATGTACCTCACAATGTCAATTTGAAATGTCATTACCACCATGTTTGAGACATACTCTTAACTTCTAAATGTACCATGTATCACTATGCTTAGACAAGACTAGTGTTGGTGTGCAGTATAGTGCTTTTGAAGAAAATGCAGGTCATTTAATTCTTATTCGGCTTCATTACAGGTTGACATATGGGATAAAGTCATTCCCCTTCAACCTTAGCTTCTGTTCCATAAACTACATAACTTCAAACATTAGTATTAATGATATTTTGGTTACTTGAGAGCCATAAATATATCAAAATGTAATTCGAATACGTAATTAGATAACTCTATAATCTCAATTACTCCAGTAGATTAGATCAAGGCTTTGAGAATACAAGTTGAAAACTGTTTACATTAAACACATACAATTAATTGAGTTTTGGTGATTTTTTCTGATAAAGATAAGAGAAATGCATGAATACCATGTGTCTAAAAGTTTAACTATATTAAGCACAAATCCCATAGTTTATTTCAGAATTTTTTCTACACGTAGAAAGGATCACGTTCCATTACTTAGCAGTTTTGCAGAAACAGAGACAAGAGGTCAAGAAGATGATGATGATGATGGTCGATGGAGATGTTTGGAAGACAGTAAGGCAAGTTGAAGAAGAAGCTTAAGTAGAAGAATTTACACGTTTATTACATCATCATAAGCCAAAATACTACAGCTATTCATTTCACCATACAAGAAATGGATTTGGAATGATTTGGTTAATTAGTACTATAGGCTATTTATGACTTAAGAGCAGAAAGATAAGAGAGATAGAGATATCATAATCTTTTCGTGCAGTTGTTTCTATACTCTACCTGCTCTGATCACTTTACCTTCTCTCCTATAAAAACTACTATTCTCTCTCTCTCATTCTCTACTTCTTTCAAGACGACCAACTCTGCTCTGCTACATTATTTATATCTTTTTTCTTTTCTTGCTTTCTTCACCTAATCATCATTTCTTTCCATTCCTTTCTCTTCTCCAATAAAAATTTCCTCTCAAATAACTCTCTCTTTCTTGAAACCCTCACCCCACCATCCCTTTTAATCTCACTCTACTTCTGTCATCATTTTCTTCTTCTTCTTCTTCCCCCCATAGTCACATTTTAGAACAAAACTGAGCTCTGTATCCATTATATCTTCTTCTTCTATAAAGTAAAAAAACATCACAACTCTGTTCTCCAATTTTATTGCTTTTGCATAAAATTCCATTGTTTTTAGTGTTAAAAAACCCATTTTTTTCACTTACATTAGATGATTACATTTGAAGGTAGTTAGAACAAAATTTAAGAAAAACCATCAATTATTATTCTTCTTCTTCTCCAGAATTATATAACATTTCTACCAAAATAAGCTTGTTTCACTCTGTTTTTTTTCTACAACAACTTCAAAAGAAAAATGGATACAGAGTTCAATTCTCAAACAACCACTCAATCCTCTTCCTCTTCCGTTTCATCTTCTTCCAGTTCTTCAACTTATTACAGCAGTAATTCTCGAATAGTTCCGATAACTACATGTTCACCTGAAAACAATTCATCATTAACAGAAAATGTAGTAGCTAAGAAAGCAATTGAACGAATGAGATATATTGATCATGTAGCAAGCAGAAGAAAAGAGTGGAAACAAGTGGAAGATCGGTTTAATCAGATTGCTTCTGCAACACAAACCGATTTGGTTCCTGTAGTGCAACATTCAGATTTCGCTTATTGTATTGGTAAGAAATAATAAATAAAATAAAAAAAAAATAAAAAAAACAGAGTGAAACAAGCTTTTCTATGATAATCATCATCATCATCAGTTACAAAAAAATTCTTGAATGGGTACAGTTGCTAACGTATGCTGTATGTATTTTTATGTAATATTGAATTATTGATTCTGATTGTTTCTTTTCATTTGAGTTTAAACAAAAGTTCTTGGCATTTAGCTCAATTTGGCTAACATGCGCCTTTGACCTCTAGGGGTCGGTGGGAGAAAACAAAATCCTTTTATTGTCTTCTTAATTGCTAAAAGTTTTATAAAAAATAAAAAAATTATCAAATCAAACTATGATAATCATTTGTGCATATCTCTAGCTAAGAAAGTTGGTTTTCATGTTTTTTATTTTTATTTTTAATATTTACAGGGATGAAAGAAACACAAGAATTTGCAGATGAACTTCTAGGAGCATTGACAAGAAGAAAAGAACCACAATATGGAATTACGAAAAGTGAACTCCATGACTACTGGTGTAGAATCACAGACACAAGTTTCCAATCAAGAACAAGAATTTTCTTTGACTTGTAAGTTGCATCTTATATATATTGGTTGTAAATCATACAATTTGACAATGCAACATTAATCCTTTATGATCATCGACTATTTATTTTCAGGTGTGATAGAAATATGGATGGGAAAATCTCTGAGATGGAAATCAAGCAGGTTTTGTCTTCTGCTTCTTCATTTTTTTTTTCCTGAGTCAATGTAGTGGCAATGCGGAAGAAAAGGTTTTCATGCTTTTCGTATAAATTTTATTACATTTTGGTTTGATGGTAAGGTTTCGGTTCTTTTCAGGTTATATTATTGAGTGCTTCCACAAATAAGTTGTGCATACCACAGGAGGATGCAGAAGAATATGCAGCTTTAATCATAGAAGAGCTTGACAATGAGAACCGTGGCTACATTCAAGTAATCAACATAAACTCAAAAACTAGCGAGATTGGTTCTGTTCTGTAGGGTTTTTAATAGTTCATAAGTCCCCTGTTTATGAGAGTGACCAAAAATTTTCTCGACCAGCTGACCATTAATTCTGAATAACATACACATGCGGCAATACCCCCCAGCAGAAATTCTGATATGACTTCCTCATTGTTCTTTCACATAGCATGAAATTAGGACTAGCAATCAAAAGTTATACATGAAGCACATTGTATTAGTGCCTGGATCAAGGTGATCAAATTAGTACTTTTCTTTCTCAGGCAGACTGAATAATGTCAGAAAGCAATCTAAACTGAACATTTCATTTCATTTGAAGCCATTTCATTCGTGTTGATGTTGGAATTCATATTGTTGAGAAATCTGATTTAAGCTCCAATTTGCAGCTATCCCAACTGGAAATACTTTTCAAGGAAGGATCAAGGAGTTTTTCATCAATGGATCATAGAATTTCAGTAGCATCAAATGAATATAAAGATCACCCATTCAATTGGGAAACAATGTCACTGGCTGAGTTTCTATTCCGGACTCATTGGAGACGTGCATGGATAATTATCTGCTGGCTAATTGTGTGTTTTTCACTTTTTACATGGAAATTCACGCAATATCGCAACAGAAAGGCTTTTGAGGTCATGGGATACTGCTTGTGTGCTGCCAAAGGTGCTGCAGAGACCTTGAAATTCAACATGGCACTGATTCTGCTCCCAGTTTGCCGAAATACAATTACTTGGCTTCGGAAGAACCGCTCAATAAATTCAGTCATCCCATTTAATGATAACGTAAACTTCCACAAGGTAATAATACTCTATGAGTAAAGTAGTACGTCCTATGATCTTAAGCTATAGCATCGTTATTCCAGACCATACAAATTCTCAAGATGAGTAGAGTAGTCCTATGATCTCATTTTAAATAATATTTGCCCAAGATTCATCAACAATTTGTTGAATGACAGAAAAAAACGCCATTGCATTGTATCGGACATGGATGATTCTAACTTTTTGTGTATTTTGAATTTGTCTGACAGTTCTTTACAATTTTTTTAGTGTAGCTGATTGCAGGGGGAATAGTGATTGGCGTAATCCTCCATGGTGGTACACATCTTGCATGCGATTTTCCAAGAATTGTTGGCTGTAATCATTCAGTCTTTCGAAGGACAATAGGTTCTGGTTTTCAAAACCACCAGCCATCATACTTTGAAATATTGTTGACAACTGAATCAGCCACTGGAATTGCAATGGTTGTACTTATGGCAATTGCATTCAGTCTTGCGACACAATTACCACGACGCCGTCCATCTGCTATGCCATGGCCACTGCAACGGTTGACAGGATTTAACGCTTTTTGGTACTCACATCATTTGTTCATTTTGGTGTATGCCTTGCTCATAGTCCACTCCATGTTTCTGTTCCTAACCAAGGATGTAACTGAAAAAACGGTAAGTGTTTTTATCAAAGTCATCTCTTTAGTTTTGAGTATTAATTAGTTAGACTATGGAAGTATTTCTGTTTTAACTCAACATTTTATTTCCTTTACAGATAGTTTTCTTGTTTAACTCATATAATAGTCTAAAAGGTGCATGCATTTCGATTTTCGAATGCCCAACCATAATTTGAATGGCCTATAGTGACGATTTTCTTGTAAACATTTCCTTTCATTTGTTGACTTCTTCATTATGACATCCTCACAAGTCACAATAGTAAGGCTGAATATATCTAATATTATTCTACTTCATCTGCAGACATGGATGTATATAGCCATTCCAGTGCTTTTATATGCCAGTGAGCGAGTAGCTCGTGCTTTGAGGTCAGGGTTATACAACGTCAATATAGTTAAGGTGCGTAAATTGCGTAAGCTTCGACATCGGGTATGAAACAAAAAAAGTTGCAGTAGTATGCTTAATATTTATATTTTGATGACTAATCATCTTATTAGGCCACAGCATATCCAGGAAAGGTTTTGTCTCTGAAAGTGAGCAAGCCACCAGGGTTCCAGTACCGCAGTGGGATGTATATATTTCTTCAATGCCCTCAAATTTCTACCTTTGAATGGTAATATTTCACATGCTTCGAGGATACTTAATTTGTCATTTAGAAAATTAAATACTGAAAAAAAAATCTATTTCTTAGATTATAAGAACCAAACAAATGCTCCTTTTGACATTTTGTAATTGTGGGTTGTTCATTCATTTTAAGGCACCCCTTTTCCTTGACATCTGCACCCGAGGATGACCATTTAGGTGTACATATCAGAACACTTGGGGACTGGAGTTACCAAATTTACAGCCTTTTCCAAGAGGTAAAATGGATAAATAGGTTTCAGTCCAGTTTCCCCGTAGGTGTACACATTATGCAAACTGTAAATAATAACTTGGATCAGCAGACACAAATCTCTGGAAATTCTGGTTTCCCAAAAGTATCTATCGACGGACCTTATGGTGCAGCTTCTCAAGACCATGTCAAGTATGATATCGTCGTTCTTATTGGACTCGGAATAGGAGCTACACCTTTTATCAGCATTGTCAGAGATATTGCTCATGGCCAACCTAAAACACTTGGTTATGTAAATATTCTTCTCCAACTATTGTAGATTCAAATTTCTTGAAATTTTAGAGAAGGCCTTTCTCTGAAGACAGGGTTATTTTCGTTATATATTCAGATCAATGATGAAGAATCTGTGATCACCAAAGGCCCTTCAAAAGCATATCTATATTGGGTTACTAGGGAACAAGGCTCTTTTGAATGGTTTCAAGATGTCATGAAGGAGATATCGGAGGCAAACCGAAGGCAGGTAAATTGGAAAACAACCGTTAATTGCAATAATATATCAACTAATTAAGAAGTACTTTATCTTAACATATCTCATTCAAATGTTAGAGTTAATTTTACTGGCCTAAAAGATTATTGTATCTTACCTTTTAGTAATATAATTGTAAATTTCGTGTATATTTTGTGAAACATTCTAGCCCGTGGTAGAGATGCACAACTTCCTTACTAGTGTTTATCAAGATGGTGACGCACGGTCAGCATTATTAACTGCAATTCAAGCCTTGAAATGTACGAAAAATGGCATTGACATCATCTCTCGAACTCCGGTTAGTGCTACATGCATTCACATACCTGTGTATTGAAATGAACCAGGCTGATCCGTTTGGTTGTTTATTCCTGTTCGGTTAGGCAATTTTCTGCTTCGATACCAGGAACTTAAGTATTTATTTTTTCATTTTCAGGTACGAACACACTTTGCTAGACCTAATTGGTTCAAGATCTTTTCAAATTTGGCCAGTAAACATGCAGGAGAAAAGATTGGTAAGCTGAATTACAACTCGTAACTGAATGCAGAGTAAAAAGATAATACAGTACCATTTATCTGAATGCAGTAACAATGTCACATACATAGTAGGCCTCGAGACAGAGTTCCAGTTAATGTCAAGCACCTAGTATAGTCCACAAGTGCATGATTGGTGAACAACTCTACTAGAGAGATGGTCTAGAATAGATTATTGAACTCTTTAGTTACCTTTTAGGTGCATTTGATTCAATGATTTGGTAACTACCATAATTAAGGTGACTTGAATTTGCTTTGTTTGGCTAATTTAAAGTGTGTTAAGTATACTTACCAAGTCTTCGGTTGCAGGGGTGTTCTACTGCGGACCTTCGATGTTGGTGAAAGAGTTGGAAAAGATATGTGCAAAGCTCACAACCACCACATCAACTAGATTTGTATTTCACAAAGAAAATTATTAATTGTATTAACTCTATTTATGCTATGTCCACTAAATTCAAATTATTGAGGGAGATAGAAAGAGCTTAGCAAATAGCAACCTATTGTATTTGTATGAATGAAGGGGGTGTAACCTTTCTATAGCAATAAAAATATACATACATATTACTTTATGTATGTATCTGCTTAGCCTAAATTCTTTGCCTATATATCAAAAAGAAAATAAAAAAAGTATGTCCAGGTTGCCACATTGTCAATCATTTGTCAATAACTTTTGTGATTGATTCCAAATCTGATTCTGCAGAAATGGTGGTACTGGTACATACAAAAATGAAAAATGTGATTTTGTTTAACAGATGTATATTAGAATAGTAGATGATATTACATATTACTAACATTTTTAATGAATATATGTGATCATATCATCATAAAGTGAGATTGCAAGTGTGTTACAGGCCATGCCAACTACCTACTATGGAACATGTATGCACTGTACAGTGTACACTTCTTCATGGGGCACCATAGTAAAAGAAGAATTTCCAGTACTACTGTAATCCCATGTTTAGTACATAGGGCACATTAAGAGGTGGAAGCAGAGTGAGAGAGTAGCTGTAAACCAATAAAATTACCTAATTCGTATCCTAAGTTGACTCTTATCAAACAATACAATCATGGCCCGGGCACCATAATAATAAAATCATACAGTGTCTACAAGATTCATAATTTAATGTGTGGTTGAAGACTTTTTTTGTTGTGAATATATGTACTGTAAATGTTTCACTTTATAGCCAGGCAAGAAGATTATGATTTATGTGCTCTTTCCATTGTTTTTTAAGCAAAAGTTGGTAAGGAAAAAAAGGGAACTTTGCTGTAGACACTTTACATGGATGGCATCCACTTCTGATGATTATGAAGAAATTTGATGGACTGTCATGGTTGTGGAACTTCTGTGCAAAGCCAATAACCAAACATTGGACTGGACTTGGGCCCAATTTTTCATCTTAAAACCACGGGTTAAAGTAATACCCACCGACGTAAAACCAACCCGTGTCGGTTGTGGTTGTGGTATTTCTCTTTCGTAATCCGAAACTAGTACGTTTTCCTATCGCGCGAAAGGGTTAAAGCAGAGAAAACCCTAGATTTGGAATCCAAGGCATTGGAGATTTGGAGAAGAAGAGATAGATAGATAGATTTTTGCAGTTGTATATATGGAAAAGCGAAAGATTGTTAATAAGATTAATTACTTCTTTATTCTTCTCGTACTGATCGATTCGATCCATCTCGTATTGATTTATAGATAGATAGATAAGTTTTCGTTGTTAAGCAAGATCTTTGTTTACTTTCTTCTGCTATGATTAAGAATCTAGGGTTTTTTTTTTTTTTGTTAATCTTGTTGTTTTTACAGTTTGATTGGTTATCGTTGTTTGCTTTCTTCTGCAATCTTACTAATGTTTCTGCTATGAATCTAATAAGGTTTATTGTCCATTGTTGTGTTGTTTGTACTAGTATACTACTATTTCATGAAGCTATTAATTAAAACTTGGTTTTCAATTTACAAATAACTTTTTCTGTTCTTGTGTTGGAAATATTACCTTTGCATTTGCACTTGTTTTTGTATACATACTCTTACTTTATTGTTTTTAAGGCTGTGATTCTTCTTCTATACGATTTTTTGTGGCTTAGCTAAAACAACCCACATGTGGTAGAGGAATGTTTAAGACCATGACCTGGAGAATATATTTGTGCATAGGATTAGCCTTCAGCCCTTCAGAGAGGAAATTAAAAAGGTTGTGGGTCACTTTTTTAGACGGTGTGATATGTGACCTATGGTCATTATGTGCAATCTCATAAATAATAGCCTATGCCCAGTGAGTTAAAGGTGAAGGAATTTCTGAAAGTTGGCACTATTTACTTATTTTGACCTCCAGATCCTGGGACTTAGCATACCTCTATGAAGTGGCCTGTTGACTTTCCTTGTTCAAATTTTTTCCCGAGTCTCTTTGTTTTCGTTGTTGTTGGGCTTTTCACTATCTATATGTATAGTTTTATATACTATGCGTGGGATCTTTAATTATTTTATTTTTTTCATTGTGACGTTGCATGACATGGAGATTTGAGATGTGCCTAAGAGAAAGGACCTGAGATAGAGAAGGAACCCTCTCATTGTTGGCACTATTTCAACCTCCAGACCATGCGACTGATACTTTGAAGCTATATGTTTTTTTGTTTCTGTTTATGGTTTTTATTTACAATTTTTTTTCTTGTTTTTTTAAGGCTGTGCCTGTGATTTTTTTTTTAGACGAATACTCAGCTAAAACAGCCCGCTCCTGGTAAAGGAATGTTTAGGAACATGACCTGGAAAATAGAATTGTGCTAAAGGTGTAGACTTCATAGAGGAAATTAACAAAAATGTTATGGGTCACATTTTCAGACCTTGTATTGTGTGACCCATGTCCATTATGTTCAACAATCTCTTAAATAATAGCATGTGCTCAGTGTCAGAAATTGGCACTATTTCGACCTTCAGATCTTGGGACTTAGCATACCTCTACCTGTGGGCTGTTGACATACTGTGTTCGATATTTTAAATACCAATCAATATATTCTACTTGTTTAATTTTTCATGTTTATTTTATACAAGGCTGGTATTGTTTTTTTGTCATTGGATTAGAACGTTGCTTAAGAGCATGACTTGAATAATAGAAATGTGTCAAAAAGAGTGGATCTGAGGGAGGAAAGGAGAAATGCAATAAGGTCTGGAAACTGATTCGACCATTTAATTATGGCATCCACCTGGTGCTTAAAAAGTAAAGGAAAGCCCTATTAAATTGGCAGAATTTTAACCTCCAGACCATGCCACACATTATGTTCTTTTTATTAGCAAATCAATCTAATTTTCTGTTTATTGTTTTCGTATGAAATTCCTTTTCTTGTTTTCTTGAGGCTGTAAATTATCTTTTGGATGTCAACTTAGCTAAAACACGGCCCACATGTGGTAACATTATCTTTTCGATGTCAACTTCTCATGGACAGAAACTATGATGGTAATTTTTGTAAGAAAGGTAAGGTCAGGGACTCAGGGTGAACAATGAGAAGTTGGTGTTTCCCTTTGCATTGAAAGGGATAGCTACAACGATACCCACACTTGCCTTAATGTTACCATAAATTCATGAAGCCACCTATGTGTGACATTTGAGAATTTTTTTGAGAATGTTTTGGAAGCTTATAACAAGACCATCTCCCATGCTGCCATAGAACAAGGAATACAGGGAATATGTTGTAAATGCAGAACTGAGTTCTGCTATTCCATGTTGTATCAAGCTTTTCCTATCTGAAAGAGGATTGATTGTTAAAATGGAGCCTACGGCAAACTATTGAAAGTTTGAAAACAAAAATAAATTATCGACGTTGGTCTTTTTGGAGGGATATCAATTTTCAATCAAGCGTAAAGTTGAAATAATAGTGTTCTTAATGAAGTGGTTTCTATCCCATTATTACTTCCTAAAGTGTTGAACTTTCCATTAATTTGTGATTGAGGGTGGCATGGCTGCTTTGTTGAATGATGTTTGTGCGTCCTTTAATGCCTCCATTTTTTTTCGCTTAGTTTTGCACCTTTGAATAAATGGCTTGTGATTATTTGCTGCAGATTTTGACCATGGTAACTTGCTTAATGATTGGGATGCGGTTTACTAATTAGATCTTTCGGAGTTTTTCAGTTTCATCAATTTTTGTGAATGCTTTCCATAACAGGCTTCCTTTCAAAAGAGTACATTTCATTTAACCAATCTTTGGAATTTTCAGTTCATTAGCGTTTTGTTATCCCTCCATTTATTATGTGAAATTTCTTTTGGTATTGAACAGGACTATCTATAGGCAAAAAAGCTTAAACTTTGATATTCGCTGTTTTTAAACTACTCAATTATGTATCTTTTCAAACTTCAAATTTTGTGAGAAGCTTATAACAGGACCATCTCCAATGCTGCCCTAGAAAAACCAGGAACACGTTAATACCATGTGCCATAGAATCTTTAGGTGTCAACTCTAGTTGTCAACTAGGAAGCACGGACACTTCAAAAAATGCACTGTGTCAGTGTCAGACACTGCTCGGACACTGACACTGCTTCGGACACGGTACATGCGTGTCCCATGTGCCGTTCAATCTGGACACTTCATGGACACGGCTTGGACACTTCTTGGACACTGTTCTGGACACTTCTTGGACACTGTTCTGTTTCCAAGTCCTAATTTAAGACGAATTGTAATATCTTTCCAACCATTTCTCTTTCATGTTTTATGAACTATGAATGTATATGATACATGACATGATTTCTAATATATTATCGATATACCATATTTATTTATATATATTTAATTGCCGTGTCCTAAGCCGTGTCCGTGTCCTAATTTTTGGGATAAACAAGTGTCTCCGTGTCCGTGTCCGAGTCTGTGTCAGTGTCCGAGTCCGTGCTACCTAGGTTGTCAATATTAAAACAGGACTGAGCTGGTATTAAAAATTTACTATGCGGGTCCATTCCTAGCATGGGATTTTCAGCTAAGCATCTCGTTTTTGCCTTTTTGGTGAGTTTTTGTGGAATGGTTGAAAAGATAAATAATTGCATAGTTTAACAACAGTGAATATCACAGTGAATCTTAACCGTGGAAAGTCTTAAAAATGTTATGAACTATGAAGAGCCTGTTATGAAGAATTTAAAGTTTGAAAAGATAAACTTTTTCGCGAGGATGGTCTTTCTAGTGAGGAGATCAAATTGAACTTGAGTTGAAATGATAGGACAGTGGTGGTCCTATATGAAGGTTTTCTACTTTTCTGTTCATAACTGCAATAAAGAGTTTGAACTTGCTATCAAGTTGTAAGCGAGCGAGCTTGTATGTTTATGTCTTCTTTGAACATTTGTACAAATTTAATGCCTTCAAATGAAAGCAAAATGTGATTGTTTGCCTTTCAATATATCTTTGTTCACCAGGCAACAACGTGCAATGATTACTGAAATATGATCAAATATGAACTTTTATTACATGATTTTGGAAGAATACCAGTCACAGGCTCACAGCAACCAAATTAGTCCAAGCCTTTCCAAACTTTTGTTTTGTTCCAAGCCTTTCCAGACTTGTGCTTTGTTCCAAGCCAAACCTCTATAAAATTACTCAACCATAAACAAGTGAAACAATAAAGTAACTGCTCTGAACTCAGTAAAACAAATTGTGGAATGTGGAGCCGTGGAGGGCAAACCTCACTCACACTATCATTCTTGGGTACTTTGGTAGGCCCAAGAAATTATTACTGTCCATACAACCACCTCCATGGTTCTTTGTCAGTCCAGATGTTTCTCTCTGTGATGTTGTGCAAGGGCAGCAACAAGCAAATGAAGTCACTCATGGCTCTTTGTCGATCACTAGATGTTTGTTTCATGTTTGGATGGTTCTTCCTTCTTGTTCTTGAGTCTTGACACAGGGTCCAGGTATCTATTTATTTTTCAATAAAAAAAAAAGTATCTATTTTATTTTGCCATATTTGTGCAAACATACTCAAATTTGCATTCAATTCAAATACCAAAGCTTATTATATCTAGAGCAATTAGTTTGTATGCATATATGGATATGTAGTATTGGAATAGTAATTTTCTTCTGTTAATTTGAAAATGAATTAAACCCTAACCATAAAAAGAAAAAGAAAATACTAACATATTTGATTTATTTATATATAAGGGTATTTTTGAAAATATAAAATAACACTTTTAAGTTTTAACTGTATAGCCCAAAATCTGAGGGGTAGACTAGTAGAGTAGAAGACCAGGTCGTTACTCTTTAATCTCAACTTTGCTTTGTTTAATCTTCTTCATTCCAGTTTCCAATATTTTCTCATTCTTCAAACAAATCACAGAACAAAATTTTTATTTTCTGGGTTTTGAAGATTTTTTATCAACAAAGATTTTGAAAGTACCGTTAAAAGATATGGGAATGATGAAGAGATATGTATTTAATGTTGAGACAGCAGGACATACTACTAAAGGTGTGTCACTCAGAAAAGGAGTTCAAAATGTGGGATCGAAAGGACTTAAAACTATTGGTCGATCGCTTAAAATTGGAGCAGTCTTTCCAGAAGATCTTAAAGTGTCTGAGAATAAGATATTTGACCCTCAAGATAGATTCTTACAGTTCGCCAATAGATTTTTTGTTGTTATATGCATGCTAGCAATAGCTTGTGATCCTTTGTTTTTTTATCTTCCATTCATTGTTGAAAATGGACAATGTTTGGGTCTTGACCCAGAATTAGGCATTTTCGTCGTGATACTGCGAACTGTTGTTGATGTTTTCTATATTTTACGTATTGTTTTACAATTCCGAACAGCATATATTGCACCTTCATCTCGAGTTTATGGTCGAGGTGAACTTGTGATTGATCCTGCAGAAATTGCTAAACGCTACTTGCGAGGAGGGCTTTTTATTGTCGACTTTCTTTCTATTTTACCTTTGCCACAGATTGTGATATTGAGATATAGTCACACATTAAAGGATGTACAGGTAACTAAAACCGCATTGCTTTACATTATCTGGATTCAATATATCCCTAGGTTTATTCGAATATTTCCTTTGACCTCAGAGCTCAAAAGAACAGTTGGTGTCTTTATAGAATCAGCTTTTGCTGGTGCTATCTACTATCTAGTGTTATACATTCTCTCCAGCCATATTTTGGGATCTGTCTGGTACTTACTTGCTATAGAGCGTAACGACACATGCTGGAAAGAGGCCTGCAAGAATGCTTCACATGCATGTGACAAGGACAATTTGTATTGTGGTAGCCACGAATACAATGACAAATTTGTTCATGATTGGCTGAATTTCAGCAAGTCCGTTATTCGAAAGAGATGCTCTACAACTTTGAGTGATGATCAAAATGATCCACCTTTATTTGAATATGGAATCTACGAACTTGCTGTGGAGTCTGGTATATTATCGACAGATTACTTTCCGACCAAATATTTTTATTGTTTGTGGTGGGGTTTACAAAATCTGAGCACACTTGGACAGGGACTTCAGACTAGTACCTTTCCTGGGGAGATCATTTTTTCAATATCAATTGCTGTTTTCGGGCTTATTCTTTTTGCTCTTCTAATTGGCAATATGCAGACTTATCTTCAGTCTCTTACTGTTCGGCTGGAAGAAATGAGAGTGAAAAGGCGTGATTCTGAGCAGTGGATGCATCATCGCTCACTTCCACAAGAGCTAAGAGAGCGTGTTAGACGGTATGATCAGTATAGGTGGGTGGAAACAAGGGGTGTAGACGAAGAATCTTTGGTTCAGAGCCTACCTAAGGACCTGAGAAGGGATATCAAAAGGCACCTCTGTTTGGCCTTAGTCAGAAGGGTACCTCTGTTTGCAAATATGGATGAAAGATTGCTAGACGCTATTTGTGAGAGGCTAAAACCCAGCTTGTACACGGAGAACACTCATGTTGTGCGCGAAGGAGACCCAGTGGATGAGATGCTCTTCATTATACGTGGTCGGCTGGAAAGTGAGACAACCGATGGTGGGAGGAGCGGCTTCTACAACCAAAGTTTGTTGAAAGAGGGAGATTTCTGTGGTGAAGAGCTCTTAACTTGGGCACTAGACCCAAAAACTGGTACAAATCTCCCCTCATCTACGCGGACAGTGCGGGCTTTGACAGAGGTTGAGGCTTTTGCATTGAGTTCAGAGGAGTTGAAGTTTGTCGCGGGTCAGTTTAGACGTCTTCATAGCAGACAAGTTCAACAAACCTTCCGCTTCTACTCACAGCAGTGGAGGACATGGGCTGCTTGCTTTATTCAAGCAGGTTGGCGACGTTATATCAAAAGGAAGATATTGGAGCTTCGTCGCAGAGAAGGAGAGGAAGACATGGATAATTCGAGTTCCTCTAGCTTTGCTGCAACCATCTATGCTTCTCGTTTTGCAACTAATGCTCTACGCAGACTTCGAAGTACCAGGAGTGTTGACTTGGTTAAACTGCAAAAACCTCCAGAGCCTGACTTCAATGCTGATGATGCAGCCTGACTTATTTTGTTCCTAACTTGACAACTTTGATGGTGGCAACGAAGATGGTCTCAGCCTTCTATCTCTATATTTTCTTACATTCATTTATATCTTCTTCAATGCGCCAAAACGAAGTCTTAAACAAAACCAACCTGAAATGTCAATGAATGTTTTTGTTTTACTCTGTAGCCTCTTACTTTGTTTTTATAAACTTTTAGTTTTTAAGTACATCAGTAGAAAGTGTTTTTTTCTCTCTATGTATGCTTGATTGCTTGGAATGTGCCTAATTTCTTCATCACAGTGATGAAGCCTGTGTTCTTATTGTTTCAAGCATTTAATGCAAATTACCAAAACATGATATTGTAGATTGATAATAGAAAATTCTCCTCTTTAATTAGATGAAATACTTGCCAACTTGTTTAGCTAATTGTGCTGTCAGATAATAAAATGAGAGTTCCACTTGGCATTAGACATACAAGTTTGTTAGTTAAAATATATGAATTCAAATTTCACCATTAAGGGTTACGGTTACTCATTAAACACATTTATGATATTAATTGCACACTTATCTTTTGAAGACTTTTATTAATTACTTCAACAGAAAATAGCACATGCAAGCTAATGCAAGATATAAAGGAATCAAAACAAAGTATTTTACTTCATATATATAGAGATCTAATAGAGCTATAGAGAGCGTGGCCGAGTTATCCCTTTATACTATGGCTTCACATCTTCAACAGGGTCGTGCTGGTGGTGATGCAGCTCGTCCAGGCCGTGCTGGTGGTGATGCAGCTCGTCCAGGCTATCCGTATTTTCATCAAGCACAGAACCCTGCCCTGGCCAGAATTTCTTCTTTGGCAGTCAATCTTGATGCATCAGAATGTCTCCCTAAAGGTTTTTCGAAGTTCCTAGACATGAAGGTAACATACTCGTTTCATTTTATATTTTTTGTTATCCATATACTTATGTATGAACCGGAATAATAAAATGATTAAGATGAGATGGATGGATTTGTTTGTCTGTATTATATATAGTTTACAACCATATTCAACAAATTGAGAAAGAAATCGATTTGAAATTTACATTTTTTTTAACATTTTTATTTAATTTAATGAAAATTGCTTAATTAGAAGAGTTCTTTCTTTTTACTAATGTGATATAATTTCTTTTAAGTATATATGTCATTATTAGTATCTATTGCCGTTGACATATTTATGACAAGTGAATTCAGAATTTCGTCAACTTTTCAAGTGTCTGCACGGCTGCACCTGCTGTTTATAAAATGTATATCGGTGGGCATAGACATTATTGTTACGCTGACTTTGTGATTCTTAAATTTTTTTTTTAGACTGGTGTGGTATACTATCTGAAGAATGGAGAAAATGACGATACCTTAAGAAGGAATGGTAGAAGGCACCCAGTTTTTGAGTCCAGGCACCCACACGGTGGATCAGCAAGTCAGTCTGAAATATCATCATTGACATCACCTCCAAATTCTCATGTCTCATCCCAAAACTATCCCGAAGAAGTTTCTTCGTGCTCCAATGCTCGTGATCGTGGTATAGCATCCATGACATTAATGGGGTGTCCAAGGTGCCACACATATGCCATGACTGTCATGGGAGACGAAAGCGTGATGTGCCCAAAATGTGAGATATGTCTGATTGATTTCATCCATGAGAAAAGCACCAATTAAAGGCTTGGCTTCCGGCAATAACTATCACAAATAGCATTTTTTTTTCCTTTCTAGCTTTATGGTAGCAGGTTTACAAGTACTAATACTACTGTGGTAACAATGATAATAAATTAATAATGACTTTATCTTTTTTTTATTTTTAATTTTTTTCAATGCAAATTTTATTGATAAAAATTCTAAATATATTAGAAGATAAATGCGCTACAAGCTGTTTCTGATGCTAGAAACCTAAAAATATCAAAAACAAAAGGAATGAAACAATGTTTTTTTTTTCCTTAATGAAATAAGTTCTTGGGGACCATGGATCTCATCAGGCCCAAGAGTCAAATGGCCTAAAGTTATGGGGTTTTTTATATTTGAAAAGGCCTAAAATCCTAAAAGTAGCAACTACAACTCTAGAAAAACTCGAGAAAGTGTTTGAAGTTCACAAAAAGCTTGTTATAAGTCATCTAGAAGGCCAGCAACTTCAGGAAAAGTTGAAATAATATCTCGAGTCTTTTTCCATCAACTTTATGCACGAGCACATCCAACAAGTTTATGTTTATTTAATCTTTGAATCTTTTGAACAACTTTTAAATCTATAGGGATTAGATTAAGACAGTATTTAGAGTTATTTATAACCTATCACTAATCATCACTACCTATATATAGCTAATTCTTCTTAATTAAATCTCTAAACCAATACAAAACTGCCTTATCATTCTAAATCTACAGAGAAAACACACGACAAAGGGACACGTGTTATATATTTAAATTGCCCATTACCAAAACTGGTATCATAGAACAGTCATTTAGCATATAATTAGAGACTAGTTTTACTAAAGTATCTATAAAGCATGCAATTAGGGAATGTTCATAACAACAAATGTTTCCTGGCTATTGGTTCTAAAGCCGCTTTCGAGATAACGTCAACTTCCCACTAGTTTCTTTCGGCTTAATCAAGATTTTGCTTTCTTTAAGCATATGATTAGTACAATGTGGCTCAAAGAGAAAAACAATGGATTAAATATGCCGACATAAGAACATTCCTAGAGATACATATATGAGATAAATCTTAGGTGATATTAGCATATATACTTTTGTTGTTTTTTTAAGAAATAAGTAAAAGTGATGACCATAGCAATATTGCACCTGGCAAATTTTTATTAGAGAAATGGTTTAATATTTCATTACGGAACTCGTGTAAATCGATACTTTTGTGGATTTATGTTAGATTTCATGAAATCATCATTTGATTTATAAGAGTGGAGAGATACTGGTGCTTGATTAGGACAATAAGCTAGAGTTGATATAAATAGAATGTGCAACCATGTCAGACTGTCACATAACAAGGAAACATTTTTAAGAAAACACACAAAAGTAAAATAATGGTTGGTTTAGGTGGTTGGGGATTTCCAGAACAAGGATGGAGAAAGGGCCCTTGGACTGCTGAAGAAGATAAACTTCTTACTGAATATGTTACTTTGCATGGAGAAGGAAGATGGAGTACAGTGGCTAGGTCAGCAGGTAAATCACACTTGGAGCTAGAATTAATTATATTAGTGTATATTTGTATCTGAATTTGGTGATAAATATGCATTTTAACATTGAAGTCACCTTTTCATAGGATTGAATAGGAACAGCAAGAGTTGCAGGCTGAGATGGGTGAACTATCTAAGGCCTGGCCTTAAGAGGGGTCAACTGACTCCTGAGGAAGAGAGCATCATCATCGAGCTGCATGCCGTGTGGGGAAACAAGTAAGGATAGGAATTAATCTGGCCGGTAATCATTCAATATTTCTCAAATGATGCTTAATTTGTTATGGAACTTATAAAATTTATGAAATACAGATGGTCTATGATAGCAAGATGCTTGCCTGGTAGGACTGACAATGAGATAAAGAATTACTGGAGAACTCATTTCAAAAACAAAGCAAAGTCTTCGCGAGCAGATGATAAACTGTCTATGAGGCGAAGACAACGGCAAGAGCAACAACAACAACAACAAGTGCAACTTCAGCAGCAGCAACAGGAGCCACAATTAGGAGACATGGAAAAGGTTCAATATCATATGGAACAATGTGAGTACCGAGTAGCTCCAGTGCAGTGTGGGCAGGAAATGGACTTCATGATGTTTTCCAATATGGAGGAACAATGCTTCCCCATGGGATTACAACGTGGCGTCTCATCGTTGGATAATATAGGAGAGGATCAAGGCCTATGGGGAAGCTTGTGGAACTTGGATGATCTTCATATCCAATTCAACCAAATGTGCGACAACTTTAAGCCAAATCAAGCTGCGTCTTAGTGAATGAGAATGTAATCTATAATTGCAAGAAAGTGAATCGAAGTACACTTTAATTTCTGAGTGCTTAGTACAAGTGTTCAGTGTTGTAGAAGGAGCAATTACTTGGTTCCAAACTTCCAATCATGTAGTTGTTTATCAATATATCAAAATGGCAACCTAGCTAGCCAAGAACTCTGTGCTACAGCTAGCAATGAAGTCCACCAAAATGAATACTAATCTGTCAGCCAGATTTCCTAATGTTGTTTCTTGGTAAGCCTTATTTAGGTGGTGGTCAGATTGTCTAGGCCATAGTTCAAAATGTCAGACCTTTCGCAGTATTTTGCTATGCTATCGAACATTTTATATATGTTTATTATTTACTCCAAATACTAGAAAGAATAGAAAAACGTTGTTGTGATACACTGATACTCCCAAATTTTAGAGAATACCGGTCCACACGTTCTTCAGTCCCAACCTCTTGCTCAGCAGCTCTTTACATCTTTTGCAGTCTTTTCTACTGTGGTCTAGATATATAACTTTTCCAATTGATTGTGACGGAAACGTGCAATAATTTTAATTTCATTACATAAATATCTCTGTCCGAGTATAAATCAGGCCACCACTTGTCAGTTCTTTCTTTCGATTCCTTGTTTCGGTTTAGTCCAACTTCATAGACTTTGTACTGCATGAGTTGATGATGATGAAGACCGAGCTAGCTTCATCCATATATATTGCTCGATCTCCATATATCATATATGTTTTTAACGTTTCGCTTCTGCACCATATACATGAGCCTGACATATCTGTTCGGTTTAGCTTGATCCCAACTTGCCAGTTACCAGTTGGACTTGAGCTACTGAAGATTAAAGATCATCAGATAACTTACGTATTGATGTGCCATTCTTTCAGACCCAAGAGTTGCATACACATAATATATCTAGCTTGGAGACCCGAATCTCAAATTTACGATACCGTTTGCGCTTTGAATGCTGCCGAAACAAAATTCTCACTAGTTAGATTCAGACCCCAACTAAAATAAAATAAAATAAATAAATCCAAGTTTTTCTTCTTTTGCAGATCTTTTCCTTCAGAGCAATCCCAATGGGAGGGCAGTTTGGTGCCCTCCGCGTAGGTGCCACATAGGTAAAATCACCTTTAAAGTCACCTTATGCCCAAAGTGGTCAAAACCCTATTTAAAATTCTGCCAATGGTAAAATACAAACATGTTAGTTTGCAAAACTAAAAAGCTTTATAAGACGGAGTTCCGGTATTACAAACATAGTTGTAATATTTAGTTAAGACGGAACTTGATGTTGGGAAAATCGAAAATAAATCAATAAACCCTAGTGCGGAATAACCCAAGATCTAGAAGAAACAAGTAATGATAATAAGAAAAACGAATCCAATACACAAGATATACGTGGTGGAACCTTCACGGGGAATAAACCACCACAAGCAAAACAAAGAACTTTATTATCTTCCACCAAAAGGACTACAAGATGAGATCTCACACAACCCACTCTCACACCCTTTACAAGAAGAACACAAACCTAGAAATCCCCCAATAAAGATTGCTCCAAAGTTTCACAAGCCTCCAAACCTTAAAACTCCAAGTTTTGAATCTCTCAAAACTCCCTTAGACTTTTTGTTTAATGTGGCTTCTCCAACTCCTTTTCTTGAAAATCTCTCTCAAGAAAACCTTATATTTATAGCCGTTAGGGTGTACAAAACAAATTCCTGATAGGAATACCAAACCTAATCAAATTGAAAATCCTATTCCAATACCAAATTCTAAATCCTTAATATGGACTTAGAAATCTAAATATGAAACGGATTCCTTAGAGACCCGATTTCCAACACTTGAAGCTCTGAATCAAAATAAAAGTGAATAAGACGGAACATGGAGTTCCAAAAAAATGTTGAAACGGAACATTGTATTCCGTCTTATACCACTAACTAACATGTCATTTTGGATGGCGTTTTCCTTCCCTCTCAAATGACATTGGAAGTTCTGATTACCGTTGAATGTTTGACCCACCATCCCGCCACTATATGTTGGCTCACCCGATCAAGCTCTTGGCTAAAATGGATCCTTTGAAGTACTTGTTTGAAAAGCCTGCGGTCTCAACTCTCTTCCCCAAGCCGAGCGTTTCTATTTATGAGCTAACTGCGGAATAAGTTATCCCGCCGGAGAGGTTTTTTTGGCTGCAAGGGCATTTCATACCGCTGCCCTTCCCAAATACCCTCCCATCGGGATTACTCATTTGCTCTCACAATCTGAAGTCTGAACATTTCAGACTTACGTAATCAGTGGAAATCCACATCAGCCATGAGATATTAAACTTGACCTGGCACATTAATAGTTGTTGGCCCATAGTTTCATCTGAACCCAAAGAATTGCCTTGGGGGCTGACAAACCAGATTAGGGTCTCCTGAGTAGGACAGAATTTTAGCCCAGTAGGCTTTCAGTTTTGTCCTTTTTATTTTCCTTCTGCTACAACCAGGTAACCAAGTTCACTCAATTTGTCCGCGTGTCAGGTTGAATTTGCTTGACAAATAAAAATTATTTTCAAAACATCAAATATCCAAAAAAAAAAAAAAAAATGAAATCAACCAAATTTATTAAGCAAAAAAAAATCATTTTACGCCAAGAATCCAAGATCTATGTTTGCACAAGCATTATTTTGTTTTATATTTCATCATTATTGGAAAGGCTAGGTAGGGTGCATAATGCAAATTTACAAATAAATTATTTTTGTGAGTAAAAAATTAACACATTTATTTTTAAATCATATAATTTATTTTTAAATATAATTCCCACCAAATTAGAACTTTTGATGAGGTTATCAAAAAAGGTTCCAAAGATTAGCAATATGAACATTTCTTGTTAATGAAACCTTGGATTTGTTAAAACTAAACAAACAAATAAACAATCATCTTACTTTTTCATATTGATTTAGATAACTAGATAAGACACCAAAAAAGCATTCAACCTCCTAATAATTTAGTTGTGGATAAAAAGGACTAAATTGTGTAGATAGTATTATGGCACACAATTCTTCAACTAATGGAGCACCTGACCTCTCATCTCAACCACTCCCACAAAAAGCAGCCATTTGATCCATATTTATGGAATAATACTAAGTATCTCTAACTTCCTCAGGGATGAAGTTGTACTGACAAGCACAATTGCACAAATATGGGTCATTGTGTTTTGCTATTTTATTCATTTCCATGTGGAAAGTTTCATTTTAATTTAAACAACATCACATGGAAGAACTGGAATCATATCTGTCGTTTCAAATGCAATACTTATACATGCTTTGAAGTTCTGGGGCAAAATTGGTTGGAAATAATTCATCTATACCTAAGTGTGATTCATGGTATGAGCACCATATCATGCACATCAAGGCTAGGGTTAGCACTTAGCATCCTAACCACCACCTTAATTACAACTCTATTTGAACTGAGATTCTTCAAGAGCAGATTGGTGGACCATATGTTTGATTGCAAATAATTAGAAAGTTAGCATGAGATTGGTGTACCTACAGGCTACAGTCCTACAGTATGTTCAATCATTTGTGAGTACATCACCCAGGACATTGATTGAAAAACCTCAGCAACGCCTTTCATCTCGAGATGTGTATGATATGTATATCTAGGAAATGAATTCTAGTAGAATTTTCAGAATGAACCAAATAATTGAACACAAATTGTGTGTGGATTATGCATTGAAGTTAAAATAAAATAAGGCTACGTAAACACCTTATTAAGCACAAGGTGGGAGGGTTGAAACCCTAAGAGTCTTCTGTCTGTCGGCATGTCCTCTGGAATTATCCACCATACGCAATCCTCTGGACTGTATATGGTTATCTCAGAATGACATAGTTTTATATGACAAACACTCAAAACAGTCATCAGAGTGTGCAACCGGATTTTGGTTTTGGATTGGTGGTGAAACAAAAAATACAGGACACTACTTTGTTAACTTTTTTTTTTTTTTAATAAAATGTAGAAATATTATATATCATCCAAACCAAATTACAAGCCTGATCAGCAGGAATATCGCAGTCAGGTTTTCAGAGTGTTGGATATACATGTTCAGAAGACAAAAAAGATCCAGATTCAGACAACTATGTCAGACCACTGATTAATTAAAACAGGGAACTGATGTCTGCTTTGTTTATCACTGATTGGAGCAACTTGGTGTCACTATGATTAGAGCTGAAGAGGTAGAGCACTGTGGCATGCAGTCGAGCTGAAGATAGAATCTATACATATAAGGTTACAGGTTACTTGGTGTCTCTTGTACTGTGTGAATGTCTTTTTCACACTTTGTAATTCCAACCTAATGTTACTATGTAGGCTGATCAGGATTGTAACCTCCTTTGGATTATCAATAAATTTACAACTTATCCCCGAAAAAAAAAAGGCTGTCGGCATGTCCTGAAAACCGTAAGTTCTGCTACAAGCAGACCCTCTTCCTTGTGTATGCAATCTGAAAATAGTAAGTTCTTCCTGGTGAAACTTTGAGTTGCTTTTGGATTAAATTTCAGAATAATGAAACTCACTACTCACACTACTAAAGTAAATCTAATGCATAATTTCAGTTTTGTTCTAAATTAAAGTGACATGCCCATAACCCCAGGATGGAGACATTTCTCTTTTTTCCTTTTGGATTTGGAGGGTCTTCTTGACATATTTAATAAGTAAAGTAGGTGGAAAAGTTTAATTAAACAATTTAGCCCATGATTTTTTATGTACTATACATTAGTGGAGGATCTTTTGCTAATGGTGGCAGAATCCAATATCATGAAGCCAAGAACTTTGAATGATGTTCTGTTCTGTTCAGGTCTAACAACAATCTTCCACAGTTACTATTCCTTAATGGTTCCAAATGTGAAGAAAAAAAAGAAGAGAAACAAAAAAATATTTTCCAATGGGTACAGACACACAAGGTTGTGTAACAACTTTTAAAGAAAGAGTGAGACAGTACTAAGTACTCTAATATATCACTCTTACACAACAACATTTTTCTTTCCCACAGCATAGAACATTCACAACACTACAACAGGCAAGCTGACTAAGGGAAGAACAGACATTTTCTAAAAGAGACCATTAGTAATGGGTGGTCCTCTCTTAATCCTCTCCATATGAGTGGTTTCATACACAGGTAGATCATTAGGATAAGAACCAAGATTATAATTCCCCAATTCAAATAAATCAGAACTTGAATCGCTTTCTGCACCATCATCCACCTCATGATCAACAACAGCCTGCTTTTTAACAAAATTGTTCTTCTCCGATGAAAACTTATCAAACTTATCAACATATATCCTGTCTGTCTTAAACATATTCTTATCTTTCTCTGAAAACTCATCGATGAATCTGAATTTCTCATCCAACCAAGATAAATCCATGTTTTTCTTTTCATCCACAGCTTCATCTTGTGAACTAACAGAGTTCACCTTCCCAGTATACTTTGGTAATGAGACCACATATTTGTGATCTGAGTAGCTTTTTGGATCTTTATATGCTTTTGTAGGGGTATCTATATACGCAGGTGGTGTTCTGAAACCAGAAGCAGTTGACGATGCATATAAAGATCTGGAATCATTATTGCCGATGTTTTGGAAAAGACTAATACTGCTCCTCCTCTTCCTTCTGCCACCGCCAGGAATCTCTTCTTCATCTTTCATTGATTTTGATTTCTTCTTCTTAGAAGCTGCTTGATTAAAAAGAGAGTTTAGAAAACTAGCAAGTTTACCACCAGGAGAGCTTGGTTGCTTGTATTTCTTCTCTTTTGTTTGTTTTTCAACTCGATGAGATTGTGAAGGAAGAGAAGCTGATGATGGCATGTCTAAACTCATCCTTCTCCCACCCAATGTTTGTCTTTCTTCTCTCAGTTCCTTCTGTGAAAATAAGTTGGCATTATAGCCAGCAGCCTCATTACAGCCTGAAAAGTAGCTAGTTGCTTCAAAAACATCCAGCTCGCCTGAGCCATCCCTTCTTTGAGTGGATTTTCTATGAACTTTTTCTTGGGAAAAGCCTTTGATCGACATGGTTATGAAGACGAAGATAAGTTCAAAATGAGAAGTTTGCTACCTTGAGTGGAGGTTTAAAGAGGGAAACATGTATAAGATGATAAAGAATAGAGTGGAAATGATTGAATCTATGTAGTGGGAAGTTCCTATTAATAAGCTTTTGAATATTTATGATATTGTATGATGAAGGTATCCTGGGCCTTAGAGGGGACATATTGATGTTTGGTTTTTATCTTTCTTAAGGTAGGGAATGGAATTGGAAACAAGATGTTATCCTTTCTTAGTGTCAAAGTTGAAACTGTGTATGGGTGGTGGGTGCATGTAGCTTTTTTTCTTGGATTCTCAAATCTCAACTTGGTGGGATTTTCTTCAAGTTGTGTAGTCCTTATACATGCAGTACAAGAGTGTATTCCTACTTTGCTATACATTATACATACTATGAATAGATGCACCACCCCTACAGGATTATTGATCATAAAGACATTCATGGCGAATGTCTTGAAAGAGTAATAATTAGCACCTTTAGATAATCTCAGACGTAAAGAATTGTGTTTTTTGGTTGGAAGGATATTAAGGAAAGTTCTATGAAGATTAGTATAGTGGTATTGATGACTGTGACTGTTACATTATTATCAATTCTGATACATTGTGAGTTGTGAGTGAATGACTTCTAAACAGAAGCATCCCCTGTTTGTTTTAAATCAATTCTAGCATGGAGTTTAATTATAGAAATTAAGATAGAGAACCTTAATTTGTATCTATTCGATCTGTAATGAATTTTTGTATTGTTCCCAACTTCGTCTATACAAGCATTAAAGTGTACCTACACATATAAAGAAAGCTTTGGCATAATTTATCTTCACACTGCTATCAGTGAAGATTTAATTGGTCCCATCTACAAGATATCCTATGTTCAATTCAGTCTGATGATCATGACAGTTAAATCTTGGTCCCCAGCCAATTTTCTACCCTAACAAGAGTAATATCTCAGTCGTAGCAAACTTTAATTTCGATGTTATTAACAAGAGGGTGTTGTCTACAGATAATGAAGTTATACCAAGAAAAAAAAGAAAGAAAGAGAGACTACGAACTCTCAACATCATGAGCTAAAGATGCACGAACAAGGATGTCAAATCCATCAACAAACATAGGCTGAACTGGTGCACATGTTTGGTATCTGAGCTTCATCAAAGCCCCACGTCTACTGTGAAATTAATAAACCCTTGAGAATTTAATTGTTTTTGTCTTGCAACTTTCCCTTCGAAATTTATCGAGATAAGGTATTTCAAGAATTGTTATTTTGGAAAGATACATTAAGTTATTTTGGAATGACACCAACATTTTAAAATCCTGTAAAGCATATAGATATTTTCTTTTGGATAAGCTTTGTAAGCTGAATTCAAATTTATCACTTGCTACTTGTGATCTATATCTACAGTTTTACTTCATTACAAGCCTTTACAACTCTGATAATTTCGTGTGATTGTGACATTAGCAGGTTTACATAAATAGTTAAAAGAAAATCTTAGAGTAACCTAAAAGAAGTTCATCTTAAGGAATACGAGCAAGCCCTAGGGGACAGAAATGGCTGGACGAGATTAGGTGACTATAATGTTTTGGCTGCATGAAGTTCGATGTCTACCACACAATTTGTTGGGCGCACCCTACATGTTCAATCCTATCCACCTCCTACATCTACACATGCCATCCTCCCTAATCCTTCTCTGAGATTTATTCAGGTTTTGTTCCTTTCATTTACTGCGCACCATACACTCTAAAGTTGTATCGAATGGTTCTCTTTCATCCTTAAGTCCCATCCAAAAGCACAAGTTTTATAGCTTTGTGCACCCTGACTAAGCTTAACATCAAGAAAGTTAGGTTTCCATGGACTTCTCTCTCGTGTAGTTTTGTTGAGATAGTGACTGTCCAGAGCATATGGTTGGATAGTTGACATGTATGTTTTGGCATATGCCCTAGACATTGGACAATTTAGACACAAGGGGTCTTTTGATAGGTTACAACACTCATCTTCTGGACCCTTTTCAGTGGCTAGTGGGTGATTTTTGTTAGAGAATAGAGATTAGCCTTCTATATGGGGCTTTCGTGTCGGCCACACGGTTAATCAGACTGACACAAGGGGATAATATGGTTCTATTTGTCCCTAGTCATTTACTAGTTTCTGTGCCCTTAAAGGGTACTTTATCCATCCTATGGTTTTATCATTTTAATTAATTAATCTAAGTATTCCAGAATACTATGGAATTGAATGGAAACCAGAACAATGTCGATGTTGTTCACTTCCTTTAAAGCATGACCCCTCTCTTCTTGGTAAAGGGAGAACCAATGAATCTGTTTAAATTTAAAATGTATCCCGTATAATTATTAGCTCGAAAAATTATATGTCTGAATCCAACCCAACCCAGAACAATTGAATAGTGTGATTTTTATCAATTGATTTACCAATATGCTAATTTTATTTGAAATTAATTTTACGGATTAAACCAGCAGATAATGAAGACCGAAAGAAATGGAAAGCTTAAAGAATGACCAACAAATGCAAGTCTGAATTTATATTTTACTTATATCAGGTCTATTGCGTAATTTAAAGAGGCTACTTTTTTGGTAATTTAGGCTGTGTTTGGTGTTGCTTAAGCAATTAATCTGCATTTTGGCCACCTGGATTTGGAAGGGAATGCAAAGGACATTATTAGTCTGCTGAAGACAAAGGATACCAAGACATGATGGGGAGGGCACCAGGCCGGGAAGAGCACTCTTGTAATCTGCTCTTCGGTAGAACCTTGACCACTGGGCTTGAAGGTGAATTCTTTACATTATTTTCTCTCTTTTCAGTTCTAGTTCTTCTTGGTCAGGTATGTATATCCCAATGGGGAAGAACTTACTAGTCCTCAACTCAGCTGGCCAGGGTAACAATAAGGATATATATAAAACAAGACAGCGTACCTCCATTGTTCAATTTTTGAATAAACTTTATTCACTTATCTTTACTCATTAGAAAAGTTTGATTGGCATTAGACTGCTTTTTTTAAGCTCAAGGATAATTATGACATGTGATTTTAGCAATCAGTCTAATTATAGGTTGAAATTCCATTTTTAAGAAGCACTCAACGTTAGCTAGCATCGGAAATCTGCTGATGCAAGTTCCTAAATAAGGCTTAGAATCTTGATGAACTCTGCTCGATCTCTCTCTAGCTGATGATGTAAACCAACATGAAAAAACAGCTTCTATATTACTTCCAAATAGGACCTAAATCTGCCTCATGCAGAGAATCAGAAAAGCAGCTTCATATAAAAGTGTAATGTTGATTAACCTTTTTTTTACTAGTGTGGGCAAATGGTCATTGTACCAAGCAAATTCAATCATTATAAAAATGAAAATCACTTATTGTATTTAACATGTTGATGGTGACAAACTTAGAAAACTTTTAAATTACATCAACATTATCTACACAGGCTAAGATTGAACATGGAATGTCGTCTACAATTATTCTAATGGGATTGATGGGACTGAAAAAAGATACAAAACTTCGTAAGTACCTACATTTATAGTGGGCTGTGAGAAATCCACCTCTCTAACAAGGCGAGGCATTCCTTAGGCTTGTACATTGGTACTTCGTGGCCTCCTCCCTGCACAAACAACAACATAGACTTTGTTAAAATTTAGATTCAATTTTACATCTTCATTGTGTATACGAAGGAGCCAGGAACTTTCAATAACTGCAATAGACACTTTCCCTTTAATTATTTAGCTATCTGTCAAGCTTGATTCATTACAGAAATAAATAAGTTACAAGTTAATTATAAGAACAATGTGCAAAGATTACACATCAGAATGTATGCTAACATTGTACTTTTAGGAGCCGTGTTATGCTTGTCAAATATTCAGTTTTCAACTAAACAAACAAGATAATATTGGAAACAAAAGATACAAAAACAACAATGACAACTTGTTAACCATTCTGTAATAAAGATAGGAGCTTATCATACCTTCACGGTAGCGTATGTCAAGTTATCAGAATATGTCCTCGTGTACCTATAGAAAATACATGACACTGTAAGATTCCTTCCGAGAATATGAAGGCAGTCATGATCAGCGTTAAAGATACAAGAATGGACCTACCCTGCCACCTGTCCATTGACATACCATGGTCGCCAGTCGTCAGCAACGGAGAAGTTAAGTGACCTTATCCATTCTTGTGTACCCACAAACGGGATCATCATGTCATGATCACCACTGCCAACATATAAAAACTGCATTAAGAGTACGTGGTTGTTTGCGTGTGAGAGAGAAGGCCAAAAGCATATATTCTGATCTCACTTGTATATCAGTGATCGGTAACCTTTGGCACCGAGCTTTATATAATAGCTCACAGTGTTGGTAAACTCCTTATCGTAAGGTATGTCAAGATTGCACCTGATCCATTCCTTGACAGTTCCCTGTTCATCATCACAAATGTTATTTCTACAGCTTATTCATTCAGAGTTTTTGTACTGCGAAATACTGTCGTACCTGTCGCACATGAAGTGCCTTCTGAACACTGTAATTGTTTGCCCAATAGTAGGCATGTTTATAACCATAATTCTGTAACAAAATACTTGTTAGTAATTTGTAGCTCTATGAGAGAAGAAGAGATAAAACAATAAAAGTAGGAATTTACCCGACATTCATTCACAGGATGTTCGGGAAGAGGTGGTGATAGAGGATACTCAGTAGCATAGTTTGTTTCCAAGGACTCGTCTCTTTCCATGGGCCTCTCAGAAGCTAGAATGTTAGCTGGATATCCCTATTTCAATAGAGAACAATAGAACATATACATTTAGCTTTGTATAAATGCTACACATACATACAACACACAATCTGGATTGAGAGAGGTACCACACTGTCAAGCGTAGGGAAGGCCTCAACATATATTCTCTCTGTTTTCATCTTATCGGGCTCTATCAGTTCAGTCAGGCAGTATGGCTCCAAGATGTGAAAAGTATTAAGATCTGAAGTAAACTGTAAATGCATAACCAAGTCTATGTCACCATGCCTAGTTCAACAAGACAAATACTATAATGGTTAAAAACTGAGCAATGTATGATTTACCTCTTTGAAAGCTTGAATATCTTTCAAACATTGACTGTTGCTAGGATCCACATTCACATATTCCTCATGACAGTTTTTCTTGACTGACTAAAATGGCATCAAGATAAATTACAACATTAAACTTTATTTTTTTTTATAGTAAGCCATAATATATGATTTTATGGACGTTCAAAGTACCTCATAGAGTTCATCTGATATAACTCCCATCCTATGGGCGAACGGAACTTGGGAATTTTCTTCCACATGCCTATCAGTTGCTGAATTGCCAATCACAGAACCCTGAAGCAATACCAAAGACGAAATGAGTTGAACTACATAAAACCATAATTCCGAGCCATCTCCCTACCAACATTCGTATTTTGAGAGCACATATTTAAATTGGGTGAGGCTACCCGACTACTTTTTTCATTAACAACAAGACAATTGACAAAGATTTGAACTGATAAAATGACCATAAATAGTTCCCTGATTGATATGATATCAGGGATAATATATAAGTTAACTAGACTTAAGTTAACCCCTGAAATCGTGGGGTCAGTATCTCTTTTCAACTGCATGCAACACGGGATTTAGATAAAAAGGAAGGAAGGGTTTGCATTAGATTGTTTGTATTATTATTAACATACCTTGAGATTGACAAAAGGTTTCTCATTCGCTTCATTACCTGTGTATCATAAAGACATGAAAAGATTATTAAAGAAGAAGATATATTTAATGTCTACGTATGTCTGTGTGGTGTTTGTGTGTAGACAACTATACATCAAACTCATTCCTCTCACAGATCCCCCTTCACTCCCTAAACAATTCCGTTGTGTTCATAATCTTGTGCATCTTAATGTTTAACAATTCCCTTTTCCCTCTTACAGTTTCTTTCGACTCAGGACACACGTAAAAAAACACTAATTCTTGAGAAATGGAGCCTCTCTGTGTTGCACTTCAATAAGTTTTCCTTTATTGATGGCTGCACAATTTCACAGGATTAAAAGAACTTCACTAACCAGAACTGAATTAGGTTCCATAATTCACCATCCCTTGAATGTGTGAGCAAGAAACAGTGCGACACAAATTACAAAAAAATTGTTCAGGTCTGGTATTCATGCATACTTGTAAAATAACACAATGTATATCATAAACAAGAGCAGGATTTTTTTTTATTGGACTAGGTACATAAATCCTAAGTATCAAGCCTAGGTTAATCTACAGCTTCTGAGACCCTACATAAATTAAACTAACCATAATCATATTCGAAATTAACCTTCCCCCATTCATTATATTGACAAGTCAAACTAACCATAATCATACTTGATATAAAAAAAAAAAAAAGGAAGAGGGTGTAAAACTAAATTGTAAAACAAAGGTTTAGAGTAATTACCATCAGAAATAACTTGAGCAATAACTGGTATAGTCAAGCCAGAATAAGAAAGACTAGCTATATAAAGCGGATTCTCGAGAAAATCTGGGTGATCAACAAGCCACTGCAAAGAACCATAAAAATCATATTCTAGTTACTGTAGTATATCACATTTCTTGTAAATGTTGGGGTTGATTGTTTTACCTTTTTCAAGAAAATGTAGATTTGTTTTGCAAAAATAGTATCACTACCATAAGAACCTTGTAAGGTTTTTGAATATGAGAATCCAGCACCTATTGGTGAGTCAACAAATAATACATTTGAAACCTGAAAATGTTTACACATTTACAATCACATCACATGTAAGTAAATTACTAAATTTAGTTTTTTAAAGTTGAGATAAAAGGGTAATTAAGGAAGAATATATTTACATTACCTTGGTCCATGAATATGGATTCAACACAAGTGAAGGTAAACTTCCATTTGATTCCTGTTTGGCAAAATTTACTGGACCTACCAAAACAGAATCGATTAATTCGAATCAGATTATCAAGATCGGTTTCAACATGACTCAGTGTGTTCTGTTACTGAGTTGTTTCTTCCGATTCAAGATCAGTGAATTGGTGTCTGGTGAGAAGAAGGCAAGAAGGCATTTGCATCAGAGTTTTTTGTGTGGGCCTATAATTGGGCTTTTAAGATTGAACGAGCAAAAAGAAGCCCATTATATTTTGGCAAGTAGCCTACAATTACAATTACAGGGTGTTTTTTTTTTTAATTTTTTTATTGGCAAGTAGGGGTGAAGGGACCTACCTTATATCAATTATCATGGATCAAATGTAGACGTGTTTCGAACCCACAACCTCTCTACTTTGTGAGAGGGGTGCTACTATTGAGCCACAAGCTTATTCGCGATTATTACAGGTATTGTGTTTATGCCGGGTAGAGAAGTTTAGAGTAGTGTACCTATTTCAAAGGCAAAGCCACATAAAGCAGAGCAACCAGGGCCACCATCAAACCAAAGAATTAGAGGATCCTCGCTTGGGTTTCTTTCAGACTTAACAAAGTAATAAAAATATTGTGCATCATCATATTCATCTACATTCACATACCTGCAAAAATAAAAATAATATCACACATTCAAAACAACTATCGATCAAATTGATCGACAGTTCTACCAAGAATAAATAAATACTAGAACTTACCCAGTTTCTAATTGAAACGGAAGTTGTCCATCAAAACCAGGTAAAGATTTGATAATGGACTGAGAAAATGTTATTGAGATTCTAGAAATGAAAAACAGCAAAACTAGCCTATAGAAATTATTACTGATGATTGCATTCTCTTTTCTTGAAAAATGCTCCATAGGTACAAATGCAATCAAGTAGTATATGGTTTAAGAAACATTGAACAAGCCACTAAGGGGTTGTTTTTTAAACTGTGGAATTCTGCTATTATGGCAGCTTAGATGGTCCAACTCAATACATGAACAACTTAATCAATATCATAAATCACATTAATGATTAATATTGATTTTATTTGGTAATCCATAATAAAGGCTTGTTGATTTTCCTTTTTTTTTTTATTATTATTATTATGTATCATATTCATTGATTAATAGATTTAAATAACCTTACTGTTTCATCTTTCATGGTAGATGACTTCATGGCCCTTGGGACTTAGGTAGTAAACTAGTAGTTTGTCTAAATTGATTAATTAAACCTTGTGAACAAGATATGTAACTTTTCTTCTGAATTAGTATATTTTAAATATAAAACGATAATTTAATTGTTCAAACTTTAAACCTGCTTTCATTAGACAATAAGTTGGAGTATTTATTATTGTATACCAGATTTCTTGCATCTTGCTTATAAGTTAAACTTTTAGATTGAAGGGCAGATCAATCTCAAATTATTGCAAAAAATCTTCTTGCAATATTAGGATCAGCTACGAATGTCTAGAAACTATAAGGTTTATTAGGGTTGTTTGCCAATATCATAGGAAGAAAATTTACTCAAAGAAAAAAGGATCTGAGATGTCGTTATAAACCAATATATATATATTGGTATTGAAGATCAATTATAGATTATCGGATATTTATATCCCTTAATATATATAACAAAAACTGCGTCGTTAAAGAAGCTTAAACGTGTATTACAATCATAATCGTCAGTTTTCTTCTAAAGCTAGGTGCAGAAGAGTGAGAGTCTAACCGTTGCATACATTTGATTGCTTACAGTGTATCAATGTGGCATTGGAAGAAGAAAGGACAAATGACAAGGTTGAACAAGAAAAGTTGGGCGAGCGTTTGTAGGGATCCGCCTAAACCAGTTGCTCTGGCTCATTTGAAGGTTCAAGAGGATAACAATCCTCTTTGTGATGACATTATTTCAAATATATATCCTGTCCAGGGTTCCAATAGAATCTCTTATGCGATCTACATGTGTATGCAAAGCATGGTATAACTTGACAAAAGAACCTCACTTCATCAGTATGCAAGTGAATAAATCTCGACAATCACCTTGCTTTGTTCTTGTACATGAAAATGAGTCACTTGTATTGTTATCGGATGGACAAATTAAGACCAAGGAAATTCCAATAGAGACATGGAGAACTAGAGAGATTTCAATGGGGGAAATGGAAGGGAAAGGGTATATTAGTGCTACTTGCAATGGCTTTATTTGTAGAGATTTTTGGACATACCCCCATTTGAAAGTCGAAATTTGAGATACCCCATTTGAAAAAAAATTTGAGATACCCCCCAATTCAAGACAGAAGAGCTTTACAGCCGTAGGTGAGTTTTAAAGAAATTCCTGTCCCTCTCTGGTTTTAAAGAAATTAGGCAAGTTCTTAGCAATAGTTTTATGTGAGGCAAACTGAATGAATATATGGAGGGTTGGTAGGTTGTAAGATCACAAGGTTATTCTGTCCATCAACAAACGTACAATATGTCTGGAATAAACAAAGTTTTCAAAATTGAAAGGTATGAGCTTGTTGATTTGTTGAGCAATGGCAGCTTCCTATTGTGACTTCAGCTTGAGCAGTATTGTCATAGTGATGATAGTTATGAGTTTGACATAGATTCTGATGATAAGTTCCGCCTTGTACATACACCTGACATTCCTGAGTGTTTCAAGATTTATACCTTTGCAACGAACCTAGAATCTCTGTGCTTTGAGTAAGCTTCAGTAATTGACTGTAGATGAATACTTTAGATTTCATTGTGTATACGAAGGAGCATATTGATGAAGTCCACAATTTTCCAATGATTTTCACCTATCAATACAACATTATAGTCATTTTATATGATAACTCTATTTTCAGGCAAATTGTTATCCTTCCTACCCAAATAAATTGTCAAAAAACCCAAATTTTAGAAATAGTTAAAAGTTGTCAAAAAAAACCCAATATTAATTTACTATTGTACCTCTATTTTTGAATAAACTTAATAACAAAATTTTGTCAAAAAACCCAACTTGTTTGGAGAAAAAGCCCACTCCATGTTATGAGAAAAAACCCACTTACATAATTTAATGAAAAAAAGTTTCTAAATATAGTTTTTAGGGTTTTGATGGACAAGATAACACAAAACAAATTTTTCACTATAAAAAACGCACAACATAATAGTTTTCTTCTTCTAAACGGCTAAATAAATACTCGTCCAAAGATCATACCATACTTTTCAATATGATAATGGATATAGACCTCAATAAAATTCTTTTTTTAGATGTTTTGATAGACAATTGCAAGTGGAAGAATATGGGGAGAATGTTCCAATAATTATGATGGAGCAAGATTAACAAAATTAGCTTTATGTAAATTAGCTTTGGGCTTTTTGACAAAATTTAACAAATAATTAATTATGTAAATAAGAATAATAGTGTAAATTAGTATTGGGTTTTCTGACAACTTTCAACTATTTTTAAAATTTGGGTTTTTTGACGACTTGTTTGGGTGGGAAGAATAACACACCCCCCCCCCCCCAAAAGAAAAATTAATGTCAGTAATACAGTAGTATATTGAAATACGTATGAAGAAGTCATCGCTTCCTCTGCACCCGGCTACGGAAACCCAATCTACACCGTATTTTTTCACACATTCAAATTGCATCGAGATACGCACACCTTGAAGTTTAGGTTTTTTATTCCTAAAACCCCTGTTCATCAACAGAACAGAGAGTGAGTAAGAAAGAGAGTGAGATAGAGAGAGATGTGGAAAGCTAATTTGTTCATCAGATACTCAAGACAAGCAGTTCCTTTGATTCGAAATCAGGTAAATTCAAAGACCCAAACCCTAATTTCATCTCCATTTCCGTATCTCTCATCATTTCTATCTCAAAACCCTAGGTTTTTCTCTATAGATTCAAATCAAAATTTTCAAAATGCCCCCAACATTTTTCAAGAAGAATCAGATTATCCTTCTGTTAATCTTTTTGATGAAAACCCAAGTTTTATTTCACAAGAATCAGAAACCCCTTTAGCTAATTTTGATGGAAACCATGGATTTAGTTCACAAGAATCAGAAACCCCTTTTGCTAGTTTTGATGGAAATAATGGATTTATTACACAATTAGGTGTTGAAGATGAAAACCCAAGTTTTGTTTCTCAAGAGAAAGTTAGGGAGATTGATTTGGAGAAAGTTGAGAGTGTATTATCTATACTTCAGAGTAATGTAGATGGATCTATGGAAAATAGTTTAGATGGTATGCGTTTATATTTGAGTGAGGAATTCATGGTAAGAGTAATTGAAACTCCACTTGTTCCAGGAGATAGTTTAGTTAAATTTTTCAAATGGGCGTTAAAGAAACCGGATTTTTCGACAACGACTCGTATTTTGGATTGCCTTGTTAAGGCTGTTGGTAGTGGTAATAGAAAGAGAGAGGTATATGCTTTGTGGGATTTGGTTAAAGAGTTCAATGATGAGAAGAAATGTTTGTTAACTACTGAGATTCTTAATGAATTTATCTCTTTGTTCTGGAAGTTAGGTAAAGGTAAGGCTGGTTTGGAAGTATTTGATAAATTTGAGGAATTTGCGTGTGAGTGGAATGCAGATTCTTATTATTTGACAATTGAAGCACTTTGTCGCCGTAAAATCTTCGACTGGGCTTGGCCTGTTTGTGAGAAGATGCTCAATGCAGGAGCCTTGCCTGATAGTGAGAAAATCAGCAATATCATCAGTTGCTTCTGTAAAGGAAATAAGGCAAAAGATGCTCATTTGGTATATCTAATGGCGAAGGAGAAGAAAATCCACCTTTCTAAATCTTGTCTTAATTTCCTCATTACTTCTCTGTGTAGAGAGGACGACACAGTCAAATTAGCTTTGGACTTGCTGGGTGATTTTTCAGGAAAGGATCGTAATTATGCAATCAAGCCCTTTTCTTGTGTTGTTCGTGGCCTTTGTAGAATCAAAGACACTGAAGAAGTAAAGAAGTTGCTATCGATGATGATCTTTGAAGGCCCTCCACCTGGCAATGCAGTATTCAACTTTGTCATCAATGCGTTCTCGAAGGCCGGAGAAATGGATGTGGTGATGGGGTTTGTAAAAATAATGGAGAGCAGAGGCCTGAGACCAGATGTATACACTTATACTGTAATCATAAGTGGGTATGTGAAGGGTGGTGAAATGGAAGAAGCACGTAAAGTGTTATCAGAAGCCCAAAAGAAGCACTCAAAACTGTGCCCTGCTACATTCCATACACTCATTCAGGGCTATTGCAAGCTCGGGGAATTTGATAAAGCTGTGGAATTGTTGAATGTGATGAAGGAGAGTGGTGTAGAACCAAATTTTGATGAGTATGATAAGATGATACAATCTCTTTGTCTGAAGGCTGTAGACTGGAGAACTGCTGAAAAGCTGCTAGAAGAAATGAAAGAGAAGGGTTTGCCTATTAAAGGAAGTACCAAGGGTCTTGTGAGGGCGGTGAAAGAACTAGAAGAAAAGGAACTGGGTGAGGAAGTAGTTAGTATGGAGGCATAGATGCTTAAAACTTCACAAATTGTTTCCAGCTGATACATGCAGAAGTTGTTGAAATGAAGCATGAGTGTTAACAGTCTAAAAATTGTTTGTAGCTGATACAAGGCAAGTTTTAATTTCGCTTTCCTGTTTCTTTTTAAAAGATGAATCAAAGTCTTTGTATTTCTGTTTTCCTTGTTGAATTTGTTTTAATGTTAAGACCTCTTTTTAGTATCTATAATGAATAAGTCCAATTTTTGCTCATGTTATCCATGCACGAGTGTCATCGACATTGTACCACACTTGACTCTGAATTATATCTTTACGGATTAGGTGATTTTAGTGATATTTAAAAGCATGTAACTTATTACAATGAAATATTGTGCCGCTTATATTAGAAAATTCCTTAGTATTCCCTTTACTATTTACATGGGTTAGGGACATGTATCTAAATAAGTGTTGGGTCAAGTAACTAATCCATCTATGTAGTAATGAACAGCTTAGTATATATAAGAGAAAGACAGTTGCTTGAAAACGGAATGTGATGGACGGAACTGATTGGCAGGGAAGGAGCCCGCAGTATAAATTGGCTGAGCTGAATAAGAGAGAAAAATTGGGTAGGGGTGGGCAGATCATCTTCACCTCTTTACTCCTCGCAGGGTGCTGATCAGATGAAACTGAGTTCTGATTTCTTGGAGCTCTAGCATCACCTATTGCTTGTCTTTGGCGATTGTTTTGTGACGACTCCATGTATCTTCCTACTTATCATCGCCAATATGTGTTTTGCATTGCTTTTTGGTAATGCTATGGGTTACTGATTTTATGGGTCCATTCTTTCTTGTATCATGGATTCTCGACACACTCGCTAGAAATTTGATACTAGTTATTGGTATTGAAATATATCAACCTTGTACATTACATATGAAGCTATACGCATATATTGAGTTTCTTCTTGAGTTGCTACATTGGTTTGTTGTCAGAGATCATATTGCATACATACCATCCTTGCTTTGAACAAAATTAGTTCTGTTGATGAGGCTATATTTTTCATGGAAATTTATAATTCTGCCTGGAGCCAAACCTGAAAGGCCATTTATGCATTTGATAATTTTAAAAAGGATTGGTCATTGGTAGTGGCCTTGAGAAGTGAGTTTATGCGGGCATTTCCTTATATCCCATAAATATGGATGGATTTATGTGTTCTCCGTGACCAAATGTGCCCTAATTCATGGATGGTCTAAGTGTCCAACTGTCTAAGTAACATAAGCTGGGTAAAAAACAAAGGAAACTGGCAAGTTGAAACATCATGAAATGGCCACAAGACACAAGAGAGATGATTAAGTGACAAATTTCTTCGGTTTGAGTATATACTGTACAGTTGAAGTTGATTTGTTCAGGTTTAGTTTTATCTTTTTTTACACGTGGCAATAGCCCAGATCAACCATATCCATAGAAGCAAACACGCGGCCGGTTGTGTATAATCAAAACTTAATAAGACGAGACGTGAAGTTACCTCCTCGATTGAAACAATTTCATTATTAGATGGACGGTCATGAAAATTTTTAAAATATTTTTGATATTATCTGAAAATGGCAAAATATGTAATTTTAAAGTATAAGCAAGCCCATTTTGTTGTGTCGTTTACTATTAAACAACTCTTTCGCTTCCACATTTCATTCTTCCCGCTCTCATTCAGAACCATCTGGAATCTTTTCAATCTCTCTCTCTCTCTCTCTCTCTCTCTCTGCCAAATGCCATAATGACATCATAAGTACGAAGAACATTAACGAGAAGAAGAAGGTATGACCATTTTTTTTCCCGATTTTCTTCTGTTAGAAAGGGTTTTTGTTTTCTGTTATGAATGAATTGGGGTTTCGTTTAGTTGAATGTGAATTGTTTGGGGGATTTTTGTTCAATTCTTCTGAAATTGGAGATTTTTGGGTTTTTGTTTTCTGTTATGAATGAATTGGGGTTTATGCTTTGAAATGTTGATTGTTGGAATTAGCAAATTTAGGTTAAATTCAGAACAGATGAATTGTTTGTAACTTTCACTTATTCCATTTCTTCAATTTGTTTTGATTTACCATCAACAACCGATTTGGGGCTATTTTTCCTTTTCCTTTTTCTTTCATTATAAAAATCCAATTTCCAGAATTTGATTTAATTGAGTGTGATATTTTAGGCATTTATGAAATTTACTAATAACTTGTAAACTTTGTTACATTTGATTGGTGTTCATTATTCAACCTTTTGCAATTGTTACAGTTTTAATACCAATTTATTTTGCATATTGCAGGGTGCATGTTGAGAACGGTTTCTATTCAAGTACAACTCCAGAAGTGATTGTTGGTGTCATTGTTCGATTTTTTTTTTTAATGGGTCTGAGCGAAGGAGAAACGAGGACAAGTTTTTGTTTTGATGGAATAGTTGGTCTTTCTTCTGAGAATTCAAGTGATGCAACAAATTCGAGAATGTATAAAGATGGTAATCGCAATAAAACTAAGGTAGTACCTAGTCTTTTACCTGAGATTATCCAGGATATTTTGTCTAGGCTTCCTATTGAGGATGTTATGCGATCTAAGATTATATGTAAGGATTGGTATGCCTTGACAAAGGATCCTCACTTCATTCACATGCATTTCAGTAGAGCATTATCTTGTCCACCTCGCATCCTTCTTGAACCTTTGATTGGTGGTCAAGTAAGAAGTTTATATTTGATTGATAGAAAGGATGGTATGTGGATAAGTAGAGAAATTTCGGTGGAAAGCCTGCAAGGGGGATTTGGGATGACTGTATCTTCTTGTCATGGGTTACTATTGGTTACCTCTCCGAGTTTAACTGTTGATCCACTATACATATATAATCCAGTTACTGGGAAGTGCTTCGAGCTGCCTAAAACAAGTCTGAAAGCTCATAAACTGTGCATCAGTGTAGGTTTTGGTTTTGATCCAACCAACAACAAGTATAAAGTGGTCCGATTGTTTCATTATTGCCTTAATGATGACCTCGAAACCGATATGAAATGTGAGATCATTACATTGGGTGAAGAGTCGTGGAGAGAGCTAGAATTTTCTCACACTGTTATCTGTAACAATTATGCAAAGCCAGTTTTCTTGGATGGGGCCCTCTATTGGGTCATAGACAGAGAAATTCACCCAGGCTACGACCAAATCCTTGCTCTTGACCTTTGTAGTGAGAAGTTTCGGGCTATCAAGTTTCCTTCCTCTCTCATTCAGTCCATAGAATCTCCAAATTCAGTGTTTTTACGTAACTTGGGGGGTTCTCTGTCATTAGTAGAACACAATTTTTCGGAACATTTTCGCTTCTGGAGAATAGTTCGAAACAACACCAAGAAGAGCTACAAGTTCTATGAATCATCACACCATATAAATATACCAAATGATGTTCTCGTCTGGAGCTTAAATTTGAAGGATAGGCTGATTGATAAAAGTTTCTTGTTCCATGTGAGTTAACTAATATGGCCAATCTGTTTGTGTTATATCGTTGGTTATCTTAGTAATACATTCTTTTCTTCTTGGCAATTTCAGATGAGCCACTGCAATATCAGAGAGATAGATGGGATGAAAGATCATCTAACACTCTATTTTCCAGAAAGAGACGAGTACAAGATTGTTGAGATCCCTGGAACTCCCAAACATTTCATAGCAAACATTATTGTTCCATGTCTTGCTTCACCCTGCGATGATCTTGGTAAAGGAGCACAAGAAGTAAACTTGAACTAGAAGGCCTTGACCTGCACCAGTAAATATTTTACTCCAATTGTTGATGGTAATTGTAGTCTTTTGGTTTGTGTTATTTTGGCTTTTTTGGAATCTTGAATTTGGATATGTGCAAGTGCAATTACTGTCCTTAAAAATCTTTTGTTGAGCTGATGAAAAGTTGTATTTACTTCATTTTCAAATATGCATGTTATCTAATATCCATGTCATTCATTTGCTACCCTTCTGAAAGTAATTGTGTGCTTATTATGGTCGGTTGTCCATTTAAATTTGATTATCAGTGCCTCCTCATTTTGTGGTTACATGCTTGGTTTGCCATGGTTGGCCTAGGCTATATTTAAAGCTCAAGTTTGGCCCTGTGCCTGTTATTGCCACACCCGGTGCTTCTGATTTGGTCTGCTGCACCAATAACCTGTTGTTGGCATTAATTTTGTTCGGTGAACGGCAATATTCTGGTTCATTTGGATCAATGCTTATGCTTGGACATTTGAAAGAAAAAATAGAAAATTGTTTGAAGCATAAAATATGCATGGAGTACAGGTTATGTGGTTTCCTGTTATTTTATAAAGCCTATATAAAATATCCATGGGGCGTTTGGACGTGGGAAGGGGACGGGAGTGTTTGTTAGGGTGCCACACCACATGGCAGAGCTGCTATTATTCACTTGTTCATCATTGGAATCTGTAGAGGGTAACAAAGGGACTACTCTTGATTTAGTCCAGGAGCAGGGCTTCAAATTTGGATATCAGGTCAGCTCAAGTTCTTCGTAACATAAACCAAAAGTATAATTTGTTTCTCCGCTTCATATTGAACTATGATGACACCTAGTGTTATTATTATCTTGCATGTATTATTAGTGATCTGATATAAATTACCATTTACACATTATTGGCTTTCCGGAAAAAAAAAATGTGGATGTATTTATAGAAATTAAGAAATAATGATCAGCTAAAATTATTTCTATAGGTTCTCATTGTAAAATTGTAAAATGATCATCCCACAATTTTCCAGTGCTATTAAAGGCTTGTGGTGGGGTTGGGTGATTCTGATTTTACCCTGAGGTGTGGTATGTTCCAAGTGGGGAAAGATAAGGAAATTTGTGTAGCCCAATCTTATCCCTAAAACAAAGAAAACACTAAGAAGCAAGAGGAACCACAACTTTGGTAGCAATAGTACTCTCATGGCCTCCATTTTCTCTGCCTCTGCTATCTTCTCTTCTTCCTCCTCTCCTACCTCTTCAGCTTCTCCAAAGTCTCATCTAAATCCAACTTTTTCTAGATGTCACTACACAGTCGTGAACTGCTCTACCAACACCAGCTCGGAATCATCTTCCAATGTTTTATCAGTTGCATTGGCCACTGCTGTTGCAGCTGTAGTTTTATCAAGTAGCAATCCATCCTTAGCTGACCCAACAACATCATATAATATCTACTACGGCACAGCTGCCAGTGCCGCTAATTATGGTGGCTACGGTGGAAATTCAAGTAAAAAAGACTCTGCAGAGTATGTTTACGATGTTCCTGATGGATGGAAAGAGCGTTTAGTGTCAAAAGTCGAGAAAGGTACTAATGGAACTGATAGTGAATTTTATAATCCAAAGAAGAGGACTGAAAAGGAGTACTTGACCTTCCTTTCTGGGTTCAGGCAAATTGCACCAAAGGATGCTGTACTAAATAACTTGGCTCTTTCAGATGTTGACTTGCAAGATCTTATCTCTACCGCAGATAATGTTCGATCAGAAGAGAGGAAAGATGAGAAGGGGCAAGTATACTATGTGTATGAGATTGAAGGGGCGAGTGCGCACAGCTTGATTTCAGTAACATGTGCTAACAACAAACTCTATGCACATTTTGTTAATGCACCTACACCTGAATGGAAACGAGATCAGGAGATGCTTACACATATTCACGAGTCATTTAAAACCATTGGCTCTTTCTAAGTAGTGGCATTGATCATAGAAGATTATTTTGCGCATGTAGTAGTTATCTTCTTTTTTTACATTACTGTTATCACTCTTTAGATACAAATGGACGTGTATTTTTCGTGTATTCATTTCCTCGCGGGATTAGTACAAGTATTATACTGCAATATTATTCAGATCATACAAAGAGCAGAGATAGCATTGCCTGTTTTTGTATTATACTGTAAATGTTTTTCGTTTGTTGCCAAGGCTAAACACACCCTAATAAGAAAAATCATAATGGTCTACCAAAGACTTGAGATATATCTTGTGGTCTCCGCTTTCTGTCTTCTACTTCCTGTATCTTCCACAAGCTGATGATTCTATTTTTCTTCTTATTCTTCTTCTTCTTAAACTCTGTCCCACTCTTTTCTCTAATTTTCTCTCTGTCCACAACTACCTTTAAGCGACGATTTTGAAGAGGTTAGTTCGCAAAATTACTTTTTTTTCCTTATGTTGTAGGGTTCACTGGTTCAGTTATATACTTGTGCTTTGTAAATAGATTGAAATATGTAGTAAAATCATCAAATAAAAGATATATCAATTTAAATTCAAGATTTTATACATACTGTATATAAGATTTCAATATTGTCAGCAGGAAATATATACTTCGATTAATGGCACACAACAAAGACGAAACGATGTGGTTTGACGGAGTGACATGGGTTGATGTCTGTACAAAAGCAGGGAACAACACAGACAAAATTCCTTGTACTGCTGATGTTAATAGCAATGAAACAAAGAAAAATGTTCTTGGAGGGTATGAACTGAAACTGGGTTTGTTACTATATTTCCCGATAGATATTGTGGTTGATATATTGTCTAGACTTCCAGTAGAAGATCTCATACGAGGTAGGATTATCTGTAAGAGCTGGTACAAACTGACAAAAGACCCCCATTTTATCCACCTGCAAGTGAGTAAATCCATACATCGGCCACGGTTCCTGCTTCTCGAGCAAAGTATGTTTCGTTTTAGAAATAAATTGATTTTGGTTGATAGTGAAAATGATGAGTGGAGAAGTAGAGAGATTTCGCTTGATACCTTCCATGGAGATGGAGGTCGTAGGCTCCTTAGAAACTCTTGCAATGGTTTAATTTGTGTATCTTCAAATGGACAGGCGCCTGTCATTTACAATCTATTGACAAAGGAGTGCTTAACATTGCCAAACTCAGGCTACAAACCTCATCATTTGTTCTCTTCTACAACAGGTCTTGCACTTGGTTTTGATTCACTGAACAATAAATATAAACTGGTCCGAGTTTACAATATACGTCATGGCGTTGAAGCTTGTCAATTTGACACGAAAGCTGAAGTCATTACCTTGGGTGAAAGCTTGTGGAGAAAATTAAATTTTCCACATAAGGTAACATTTACTGGTGTCGAAAAGCCAGTGTTCTTGAATGGTGCCTTCCATTGGCTGCTTCACAGGGAAAAAGATTGTTCTCACTTAGACCGTATCCTTGTATTAGACTGCATGAACGAAACCTTTCAAACCATCAGTTTTCCATCAGTAGTAGAGCTACCTGAAGACTTGGATTTGATTAATCTTGGGGAATCAATTGCTTTATCTGAACTGCGTCACTTCAACAGTACTGTGCTTCGAACATGGCAAATAGTGGGTAGCAGGATGGATGGTGGGAGGCTTCGTCAATACAGTTTTGATAAATCTCTTGTACATGGACACTTCAATAGAGAGATATATCTTCTTGGCATGCTTAGCAATGGCAATTTCCTATATAAAGCATCCGAGACATGGAATTTTAATTCTCCATCTCTTGGTTATTATCTTGTTTTTTACAGTCCACAGAAGAAAACACGCTTCAGGTTTGAGTTACCTGATATTTCAATATACTTTAACTCAACTTTGTTTCTGCCCAGCCTTGTATCTCCTTGTATTTTGTCATGAAGACTGTTAGTTGAGTTATTTTCTTAGTTGTCTTTTGTTTATTTTGTTTGTGAACAAATTTAGCTATTAATAAAAGGTGGTATTACGGCATTATTATCAATCACGAGAACCAAATTACACCCCTGATCAGCAGTAGTTAACTATGACAGTCAGGTAATTGAAATAAAAAACCAACAAAAGATTACAATTTGAATAGCAGAAGGGTAGAGTCAACATTCAACAACCTGCATATCCCTGCTGATCAACCTTGAAACTGCCCTGTATGTACATTAATGGCATTATTGCTTGAAATTTCATATGTTGAGATGCAGGCCAGATCCCTCAAATTTCGATCGGGTAATATGGTCCAATCGCTCACTCATTTCCTTGGTGAAGCAGTTCTTCCAATCTCCAACAATTCCCAGTCTGAAGAAAGAACTATTTGCCACCCCAAAAGGAGAAGTGCCACTTATATTCACCTCCAAATTCTGAAGTCTCTCAATGCTACACCTCCATAACAACCGGTCAACCCTTTGATCATTCGGAAAGGGCTTCTCAAGAAACTCTCCTAATTTCATCAGTTTTTCTTTTGGGTCTATTTTCAGATCCTCATACTTCAAGAAATGTATTTTCTCCGGAAACTTTAGGCTTATGTTCCAATATTCTAAGACATGATCATGGTAAGGACCAAAATAATGAAACCCTTTGCAGAAGTCCTCAAAGGCTTGATCAAATGGATACAATTCTTGATCCTCTGGATTCATTGCATTTAAGAAGTGCCATAGTGACACGAACGTGTCTTTGGGATTTCTAGTTATGTAAACTATCTTGCATTTAGACTTCTTGATGGAATCTGGCAATGAATGGTAAGGCAAATGGGAATGAAATATTCTAGGAAAAGGGATACATGACAGATCAACATTTGGATTGTGCAAGTAAACATGGCCTTCTAAACTTTTCACAATACTATGAGGATTTTGTGTCGTCAAAGGGTCTTGTTCATCATCATTGTTATATTCATTCAGAATGCTACTAACAAGAGCCTTGAGCCAAGTTGTGCCAGTTTTGAGTGAAGATGTAATTATAACATCATCATCACGGGCTTCGAACTTGGATTGAACTGCGAGGGCACTTTCAATTTGTGCTGGAGCGTACCATGAACCTTCCCATTGATAAAGATCATACTTATCCCACCATTTTGCTGTAGGGAGTTGAGATAACAATGCAGATATATTTGGGGAATCAAAGGTTGCATTGAGCACTCCAAATGCGTCTTCCATGAATTGTTTGGATTGCATTCAGCAATCCAAATTGCTGATTATTTAATATATGAAGGGTTCCACATGTTTATTCAGCTATAAGAACGTTGTTTTTGTTCTTATATATTTTTTATATTAAACATAATATTGTCAGGCCGGCACATCTCATTCAACTTGTTCGCCGTCCCTAGTTTTTAATTAAATTGGGATCCAAACAACTCTAATGAAAAGATAGATTTTGAATTTTCTAGCAAGTTGATCTTTGAAAAATATTTTCATGAAACAGATTACAACTAATAAAACATCCATCATCTTGATGTCTGTTCTTAACTTCTTATATATAATTACAACTAATAAAACATCCATCATCTGATTTATAGGACTTGGTCATATTGTCACCTCCTCTGTTTGATTCCCTGTATATGTGACATACTTGGAAGATGGAACTCCTCCATATCGTTAGCTATCTCCTTGATGACATAGCAGCTTGATTTCAGTAACGTTGGTGCTCTCGATCAACGAACTCTATGCACATTTTGTTAATGGCATTGGTCATAGAAGATACTCTTTCAGAATTTTATAATTTTGTCATACTGTTCTTGGATTCATTATATCTAAATTCTAGATCTTTACATGATCATAGTCTTACAATATGTTTCTCCTCAATACTGTTGTGCTATCTTGACAAAATTTAGGATGTCCCCGAGCAAATTACTTGAACGTACGCAGATTGGAATCCTATTACCAATTCACAAAAGTAATGCAAATTTACTATGGTAGTGCAAGAAATAAAACGTCGTCATAATTATGTCCCAATAGTGTAGTTAATGAATATCATGGCAACGATAACATTATTGTTCGATATATTATTCTATGTCGAAATTTAGGCCAGATCCCTCAAATTTCGACCGAGCAATATGGTCCAATCGCTCGCTCATTTCCTTGGTAAAGCAGTTCTTCCAATCTCCAACCACCCCAAGCCTGAAGAAAGAACTATGCCTCAGCCCAAATGGAAAACTGCCACTTACATTCACCTCCAAATTCTGAAGTCTCTCAATGCTACACCTCCATAACACCTGATCAACCTCTTCATCAGTCCCAAAAGGCTTCTCAAGAAACTCCCCCAACTTCTTCACTTGTTGCTTTGGGTCTTTTTTCAAATCCTCATACTTTAAGAAATGCACCTTCTTAGGAAACGTTAAGCTTTCGTTCCAATACGCTAAGACATGATCATTGTAAGGACCAAAAAAATGAATCCCATTGCAAAAATCCTCAAATGCTTGGTCAATTGGATACAAATCTTGATCCTCTGGCTTTAATCCATTTAAGAAGTGCCATAGTGACACGAAGGTGTCTTTGGGATTTCTAGCTATGTAAACTATCTTGCATTTGGAGTTCTTGATGGAATCTGGCAATGCATGGTAAGGCAAGTGAGAATGAAATATTCTAGGAGAAGGGATACCTGAGAGATCAGCTGTCGGATCGAGTAAATGAATAAAGGTTTCTAAACTCTTAACAATATTGTGAGGATTTTCTTTTGTCAGAGAATCAAGTTCATCATCACCATTGTTACATTCATTCACAATACTACTAACAAGAGCCTTGAGCCAAGTTGTGCCAGCTTTAGGGGACGATGTAATTATAACATCATCATCACGGGCTTTAAAGTTGGATTGAAAGGCGAGCGTACTTTCAATGTGTGCCGGAAAATACCAGAAACCATCCCATTGGTAAAGATCATACTTATTCAACCATTTTGCCCTAGGGAGTTGAGATAGTAACACAGATAAATTCTGTGAATCGGACGTTGCATCGAGTAATCCAAATAAGTCTGCCATGAAATAAAATTGCTTGAGACTGCACAATGGACCTCTATATTAAATAGGTGCATAATAAGTTTGGAAACCTCATCAGAATGTACATCATTTAATTTCTTGTTCTTTTATAATTAATCATTGGCATTTCTTTACTTGGCCGAATGCTCGAATCGAATATAAATACTGCATGTAACCAGGCCTGCAGAAGAACATATTGAACTTGTTCACCATACCGATTTTTAAGGGATTTTTAGACTTAACCCCCCTTTTATGGTCACGTTTTGAGTAAACCCCCCTATTTGTCCAAGTTTGGAATTTACCCCCTCTCCGTCTGATCTATCAAATTTAACGTCAATTTTTTTTAACTTCCCAAAATGTTCTCGAATGTTGCTTTAGACTTAACCCCCCTAAAAATATGAGGGAGGGGTATTTTAGGAAGAAAAAATAAAAATAGATGTTAAATTTGACAGAAGTAGACGGAGAGGGGGTAAAATCCAAACTTGGACAAATGGGGGGGTTTACTCAAAACGTGACCATAAAAGGGAGGGGGGGGGGGGGGGGGTTAAGTCTAAAAATCCCAATTTTTAATTGTGTTTGGAATATAAACATCATTATTCTAGCAATTTTATCCAACAAGGGTACCACAGTGTTCACTGTCAATGGCTCTAGGCCTGTCAATGGATCGGATCGGTTTGGTTTTCCACTGATCCAAAACCGATCTAAAATATTTACGATCCAAACTGATCCGATCCAATATAAAATGGATCATACTCTTTGGATAGTGAACCAATCCATTTGATATTATTGGATATCCGATCCGAACCGAACTGAAAATCGCTCTCTGTATTTTTCTTCTCCCTTTAAATATAATTTTATTTTTTTTAATATAAAAAATCTTTACTTTATAATTTTGTTATAAATTTGAATTCTCTCAAATACAAAAATTTTAAGAAGGTTTTAAAATTAAATCAATTAACACCCCAAACTTATTTCAAACAAATGATTTACCCAGTTGTTGTCGACAACTTTTCACACATACTTCTGCAATCTTTAGCTTTAGTTTATAGGCTTCAAAGCCAACATTGGCCAATAGGTGGAGCAACTTTAGACACTTTTGGATCAGAACTAATATCACAAGCCAAAAGTCCTCTATTGCCATCTAACACGTACAATTGATCTTTATAATATATATATATATATATATGAAATCTTCAATATATTCAAACTCGTCAGTTATTATGGAAGTCCAATCTTTGTCACCAGATTTGTAGAATGCCAACATTGAAGAATAAGTATCAGTTGCGACAACTACGTAATTTGAGCTAGATGCACATAAAATAGCTTTATGTATGAAGGACTGTCCATTGCCGAATTCATAGTATTCAACTGATTCATATTCGTTGAGTATAAATGTGGTTAACGGCTAAGTCGATGGATTTCATTGTCAACTGGCAAAAATGGATTCAATAGTAAAAGTTGTGATTCCTTCTCATAAATTAACCATCCTAGAAATCCAAAATTGGGTTATATGATGATGATCTGATCGAAAATTGAGAAGACGAAGAGAGAGAAGGTAAAGTTTGGGGAAAGAGAGAGAGAGATCGAGGGAAATTTTCTGTTTTGTTCGGATCGAATTGGTTTTTTCTTTGTTCCGATCCGAAAACATAATGGAAAAACCATTCCATATAATCCAATAATTCAAATTCAAATTCAAATGGATATCTACAACAGAAAAATAATGGATTGGATCGGTTTTGAATCATGGATCAGTTTGATAGTTGACAGACAGGCCTAAAATGGACTAATTACTAATGGATTGGGTTATTATTATAGCCCTTGGGGATATAATTCGTGGGCTTGGGCCGAATAAATGGATCCGATGGAAAACTATATATCTATTCTTCTCTTATAAACGTCAACCTTTTCTTCCGACGCACAGATTTCGACCTTTAGAAACTGCGATATGAAACTACGATTATACCCTTAAAACATTCACAACTTAACCTTATTCTCGATCGATCGTTAATCCGGAAAAGAAACCAAATGACGCGCCTCTTTGAATTGATGCTCCCCAAAACCATTTTTTCCATTTTGTTTGTCATCTTCTACAAATTCTTTGCTCTTACATCCCACACTGCTGCTGCTGCTTTACAAATTCGAATCAAATTCCTGCTTGCCTGCTTCATCGAAATACTAAGGGGCTGTTTGTTTTTTTTGGGTCCCTCTTATAAGAGGTTGCCTCTTTTAAGAGGTATGTCTTGTAAGAGGTTGCCTCTTATAAGAGGTACAAGAAAATCGTTTGTTTTTGCCTCTTGCAAGAGCCTATAAGAGGCAAGGTGTTTGTTTTTAAAACATCTTATAAGAGGCAAACTTTACAATTTTATCCTTTTTTTTCTATTAATAAATTTTTATTATTCTATTCTAATTAATGTGAAATTAATTAAATTAAAACTACAAGTTATGAATTGAATGTATTATAACAAGATCTTATATAATGGTAAGAAGGAAAAGTGAGAAAATACGGATATAGATTACAATAAACCATTTTATAAGATTTTAAAACGAAGAAAAAAAATTAAAAAAAAAAATTTATTTTTTTAGCTTAGGAAGAAGAAAGTTTCATAAATGTAAGAGGATAGAAAAATATGTGAAAGAGAGAGAAAGAGAAGAATGGTGTAAGGAATTTTATGTTTAAGGGCTGGGGATAAGAAAAAGTTATAAAGATCATGGGTAGGATAGGTATTTTGAAAGTGTCTACCTCTTATAAGAGGCTAATAGCATGGTCATTGCCACTACCAAAAATCAGCCTCTTATAAGAGGCAAACCTCTAGTAACCTCTTATAAGAGGTGAAAAACAAACACCTCATTTTAGTGGTCCACCTCTTAATAGAGGCTCTAGTAAATTCAACCTCTTATAAGAGGTAAAAACAAACACCACCTAAGTTCAAGTTGGTTAGTATTGGTTCTTCTTTTCTTTCATATTTCTTGAAATCCAAACGTGCCTTTTAATTTTTAAATTCAATGAAACCAAAATTGATCCATTGGTTTAATGCTTCAGTCTATATTGAGTGAGATTTGGACTAGCGGTATGAAGTGAAGCCAAAGTTTATCTTACTCGGAGGAGCGGTACAAAAATGACAGATTGATCACAAAGCCTTAAAGACATAAGGACATGTAAGAAGAATTGAGCATTGACTACCGAAAAATAATGTAAGATTGTTGCAAATGTCCTCTTCGATATCATACCATAGCAGTTATTTTCCGTAAATTTTGGTAATAATATGTCGTCGAACAATTATGTACCTTTTTTCTTTGATGACGTTATTGATTGGATATATGTTTAGATTTCTTCGATAAAAGAGAGCAAATCAGATTACAAGAGATTCTCCATGATTACAGGGACTTTTGAGCCAGAGAGATGTGATGGTCGTGGGACATGGATGGAAACATTACACACAATGATAGATGTCAAGCTATGAACTTATGCACCTGTGGTGATTGTTGTCTCAACAGATAAGTTGAGTTGTTGGTTGTTGGAAGAGAGAGTGAATGAGGCTGTAAATTCCCAGCTCCGCAAAACGAATGGTGCTTCTAATTGACACCTTCAATTCCGTCATGTAGAGGTAAATATAAAGGTTCATAACGAACATGTTGTTGTTGGATTTTGTAATCTTCTTCGGTTAACTGTTTTTTCATTGGAGATTTGAATTTTTTATTATTTTTGGGGTTTTGTTAAAATGGATATTTAAAAGTTCATAAATGTCTATAGTGGTATCAGGAAGAGCATTTTAATATTGTTTCCCCTATCATGTTTGATATAGTTCATACTTTTTGAATTTTAGTTCATTTATTAATGTTTCTGTTCATAGCAAATTGATTGAACATACTTCTTGCTTTCCAGATTATTATTCACTTTATTTTTGTTGGAAATTCTCTTCATGGTCTTCATCTTTCCTTAATTGTTGCTAATCAAGTTGCAATGAAATCTATGATAATACAGGGTGCTACAAGTACTTTTACAAAGATCTGCCACCATTTCATGTCTTAATTTTATTGGCATGGAGATTAAAACCTACCAAATTCGTTGGTTACGTTATGCAAGAGTTGTGTTCTTTAATTAAATCAGGTTTGAGATTGTTCATACTTTTCGTTTATTTTTTTTCCTTACCTTTTGTTCATCTTCTTTCATCTCAACCTGATTAAAAATTCCATCTTTGCATTAATGTTTCAATCGTTCAAAACAGATACAATATCTAAGAGATATTTGTAGATGTACATCTAGCTCTGCCTTTAATTAGAAAGCTTTTAAAGGCAGGCCACTCCATCAAATTCCTATCAATGCGGTTTTCACAAAATTCCGAGGATACTACCAATCCTAAGGTAATCAAGCTTTTACTTTACGAGTCTATTTTGTTTGATCAAAATCATTGTATAAATAATAATTGCATAAATAATTTCTTACTTGGTTTTTTTATAGTAGACAGTAGGTATATCGCCATATACTTCGACGGCAGTGTAGTTTTATTCCTCCTTAATCTATTCCCTAATTTTCACTTTCTCATTCGCCATCAAATTATTATCCAACAAACACAATGAAGAATCCCTTCCTCACTTAAAACATTTGAAAGTCGACCTCCATTTGTCTTCTAAGCGAAGGAAATTTTTTGATGTACCCAAAATACTCAATATAAAACTTCCATTCTCAAGATAGCATTTAAATATGAAGTTGAGTATATTTTAATTTTTCAGTTGAGTATAGGAAGACCCTTTCAGAGTTGAATATCAGACATTTTTTGTTAGCTTTAAAGGACATTTTCATGCAATTGCCTAATTTATTTATTTTTCAGAAAAATCTCATAAGGAAGATAACCTTAAATGTTAAGTTTGCCAGCATCATTATTTCTAATGAGCTGGGTTGTGCTCATTCTGAAATTGAAATTTTTATGATTTGGAAGTACCAAAGTAGGTTAGTGTTGATGATTATTGTTTATAACTAGGTCTTGAGATTACTGATAAATTTACATATTAAGCCTTACAATGGTGGATTAGTTTAGATATTAATTACATATTTTATGATATACATAAAACTGCTTACATACAAGGTATAATTGAAGAAGATTGTGAAGAAGGTATATTAGACTTTTTGTATTGGCTTATCTATAGATTTCTGTAGATAAACTTCAATTGTATTGGCTTCTACATATACTAGAACTTTGTCAAACTAGGTAAAGTTTTTTTGTAAAACTGTCTTTGGTTTTATTAAATAGATGTGTATATATGTACTTCAAAACAGGTTAGATATATGAGAAGAAGACACAGAGTTATGAAACCTACTCCTGATGATAATTTATAAGCAAAATTTGGACATCTTGACTTGACAGTTCCTTAGGTGGCCATTGTAAATTAGTACTCAAATGACTTGGACAGTTTGAATGCAGTTCTCTTCTTTCTTTTTTTTCTTATCTAAAAATCGAAAATATTATATGTAATACCATGAACTTGATTGATGTTGTCTTGGTGCATCTTTTGGAAGCCAATCTGTTATGATATCCGCATACAATAGGAATCCATTGATAAAAATGCCAATTACAAAAATTAAGGTCTTCATATGTTGAATATTTATCCAGGTTGAAACTGGGGATGTGAAAAACCACTTGGTGAATCATTTTGAGTGAATGGCATACCGGCCAATGAATATCTAGCCATTTGATTATGTTTGATAAAACACCGATATAGGAGAGATAGAAGACAGACATGTTTAACGGTATGGGATGTCAAAAACGTGGTTGTTATGAAATATTTGCAAGGTTGTCATTTCTGAAAGTATTTATTTTAAATTGAAATTATCATACTATGATGGTGAGATTGTAGAATGTGTTAATATGATATCATGATTAATATCTAATAAAATTTTGAATGTTTCAATTTTTTCTTATCACGAGAAAAACGTATCGACACTAAGAAACTCTTCATTGCTATAGGTGTTTTTTCATAGAATTATAAATGTTCCTTATTTGAAATCACCCTACATATTTTCAAAATTTCAATTTTAAGTTAACTGGTTTGATATTGTAAACCAAGTGAGGTATATAGGGAGTAGATATCTTTACTATCCCATGGCATACAAAAGAACTTTATATGCATTGGATGTCTGGCATGCTGAGAAACTCATATTTGATGATGTTAGGAGTTGGGACAACATTTTGGCTAAGCCATCAATTGCCTAATAGTGTTCTGATTCTATCATTGTCTTTTAATATGGATCTGTTCCCTATTTTTGTTGGCAGCACCTGCTCTGCCAGTACAAGTATATTGCATCTGGTGACAACAAGGTACATATTACAATGAAACAGTAAAACTAATGGTCACACTCATACAGCACAACAACAGCCACTGCAAATGGAAGCCGGAGAATCTACCAATCTTTCTGCAAATTTATTGACAACATGAAGAAATGACATAAATTCAACCTTGGAGACAAGCTACCAATCTTTTTTGTATTTTTTCAATTGAGTGTATATTGTGTTCGTTATAATGTGGTGGAAAACAAAAAAATTCAAAGGACGTATTCAGTACTGTCTGTAGCATATATTCTCAGTGGACTCTTACACATATTTTATGTCAGTGAAAAGATATGATTTTGGAAGTCGCAACTCGCAAATTTCATGTCCCCCTTTTCTTTTGGATAAAGACCTTTTCGCCTATGTTGGCGTCGATAACTTAATAAGTTAGCACCTCATGTTGCTGGAAAAACAAAGTCTGTTTCATAGAATGATAAGAAAAAAGTATCAGAAATCGTTTCTGCTACTTATCTTCTTCTCCAACCTGCATTCCACGGCCACCCTTTGTTTTCCCAGTTAGCTAAAGTTACCAGGCCTAATAAAAAAGAGCTGTAATATTGACGGGTACTTAACAAGAAGTATGGAGCAATCTGAATAGAATAGAAAATTTGATACACTTCACACTTCTAATAAAAACTAAATATAATATATATATTTTTTATTTAAATCCATCTACACTGTATTTGGATACAAACATCTACAATATTCACCTTCAGTTTAATTACTAATTACCTTCATGTTCACTTTGATTAAAAACAAATAGAAGTAGCCCAATATCACTCACAAAAAAAGATCATATTTTCCCGAGTAACCCGTGCGTAGCACGGGCTCCGCGACTAGTTTATCTTCTCTTATAAACGTCAACCTTTTGTCCCGACGCACAGATTTCGACCTTTAGAAAAAATTCAAATGTCTGACTAAAATACCCCTAAAATATGGTTAATCGGTCATTTTGATCTTAGAAACTAGACAGGTGTCGTTTTACGTCTGCTCGCAAGAAAACACCGCCTAGCGCACCTCTCCAATTAAATAAACTTAACGCAGAAGATTATGTACTCCTTTTCTCTTAAACCCTATACTCTGTCCATCTATCAATATTTTGTTTCTCTCTATTCACGACGGTCTATTATGTTATTGCCGGTTGATTTCGTGGAAGATAAAAAATAACAGTCTCGATCATTCTCGATTTTTAGCATTTGACAGGGTTAATTGCTCTTCATTTTATTGATTTCAATAATCTGTTTCGAAAAGAATTTTGGTCTTTTTGGAATATTTTTTTCTCTTCTATTACACCCCATGTCCCCATTCTCAGTAATGATGGGAACTCAACTAACAAATTTGATCCAGGTAAAATTTTCTTTTCATTTTTAAGTGCATCACCTAAATTGCTTTTTACTTTTAAAGTTACTTTCTGGAAGATTGCAGTATGTTTTGTGCATTTATAATTGGTTTTTTCTTCAATCTATTTGTTTCTTGCACTTCAATCCATTTCTGAAAGATTTCATTTGTTTTATATCCGTATCAATTTTACTTTGCAATTGATAAACCTCTGTATCCTTATGTTTAGTTTCAAATTTGGAACCCATCTATCATATCACCCTTAGAAGTGATCGCATATAGAATGACAACCCTTAATCTCATACAAGTAATTAGGACACAATCTTTAAACAACAGACTGAGGGGTGCAGGTTTCATTTACTAATCTGTTGTGGTCTGAAAAAAAAAAAAGATTTTTGAATCTATTTGGAAAGGTACACTGAATCACTGATGTCGTGTGTTGAATTTCATACTAGCATACTCCAATATCAATGAATGAACTTACCCCGGCTAATCTCTTTGAAGAACGTAACAGAAACACAAACAGACAACAGAAACTTATTGGCTTTTCTCAAATCTCAATCTATTTCCCTGTAAACACTAAAAAATTTCTACCTCCTAAAGATACATAAATTTTATTTTAGATTATTTCTTATGAACCAAGATATGATTTATAAACTTAATTATGTATCTTTATTTATTGATTCCAGGCTCTGGATCGAGTGGATGGATGAAGAAGTGAATGCTTTGCTGAATTTCGTGACAAGTAAGACCCCTTCACTTTGTACACTGTAATTAATTTTGTGGTCATGTTTCCTTAAAGCAATTTTTTTTCGTAGGTGTTAATGTTAACTTTGTAGTTAGAATATTTCCTACACAGTTTTAAGATTTTAGAAAAGTACATGTTCAAATACTGATTTTGTTTTTGCTTCACTGAAAAATGTATTACTCTTACTATTCGTTGTTGCTGCAGTCAAACATGATTCTCTATTTCTTATGTCATGGTCTAACCTTGAACAAACCTAAAATTACATGATTTCATGCCACGTTTAATGTTTGAGGTCTAATTTTCAAATATATGTTGTTGATAGAGCTTCTATTGAATAAACTTCAAGGTTAAAAAAATTCAGATATCGAAGTTTGGGTTAAATATTTTGTGAAATGCAGATATAGGTAATTAAAATGATTGAGAGCTAAAAGTAATGTTTTGGCCAAGAAGGATTCTATGGACTGTACAGAGGATTTATGTTGTCTCTCTTTCTACACTCAGTTTAGGATGAATCACCCTTACGATATGCCATACAAGTCTAGCCACCATTTGGTAAGACTTAAAAGGTGAATTTCTTTGGAGGGGGTTTATATTAAGAGAAAAAAAAAGTTGTACCAGAATCTAATTTTGGTGTCTTTCTGAGGGTTGGGGAAATTCATTTGAACTGAAAACATTGTACTGAGTCTGTAACTTTATGCATACCAAGCGAGATAGACATGTCGAAAGAAGCTTCCATGCATATGTAGGACCAGTGGACACTTCTTCAATAGAACCTCCATTATTTCTTTAAGGGATAGTGGCATGATGAATATATAGAGTGAATACATTATACATAATGATGACATATGTACATGTTCAGAAATAGTCATTTTCTGTGTAAAAATACTGAGCTGATTTTTAAAGAAAAAAGAAAGAATGTACATAAATATAAATTATTACATAGAATTTTTACATTGATTTTTCATATGGAAAAGAAAGAAAAAAGAAATGGCTGAAATAAATATAAATAACAATAATGAGCTGATTTTCTTTTTGATGAGATCACAGGTGGTTGAAAAATTATTGTGATTAATTTTTACATTGATTTTTCTTTGCAGTCCAAATGGTTGTGGTTGTTGTTTGGAAACAAATGATTCGTTTTCTACTCATACCTCAAAATATGTAGTGTTATTGGTTTTTCCTAACAGTTTCAGTTACTTCGACTTACAGTTATGTTGCAATTGTATACTGCAAAAGATAATTGGGTCACTTACTGAGAAGCCTGAGACCTCCAGAAGTTTGCCTAAATTAACCTTCAAGACTAAAGTGAATGTTCCCATGCTCTGAAGTTCTCTTGAATGTGTATACATTGAGCTTAGAGGTACGTAATGTGTGTACCAATTCAGTGGAGACAAAGTACTGATTTATCTTGAATGTGTATACATTGAGCCTAAATTGTTTTGAATCAGTGATATTCATTGGTAATTGAGACAAAGTACTGATTTGTCTTTAAATTCAGTGAAGACTGGCGAGGTATCACATTTTTGGCATTCACACGGTTTCATTACTTCACACTGTCCTACTAATATTATAGAGTTTATTAGTTTATTTTGTTTTCATGCTATTATTACTAAATGGTTTTATTTCTTGATTATCTGGTGTATGAAGGGGAATTAGTCCTTATAAATGTGAGGCTTCCTGTAATCAATTAGCATAAAGAGGTCGATCACAAGATGGTTAATCATTACAAAATTTTGCATTTTCTTACTTAACCCACATTTTATAGTCCCTTTTATTTTCTTTTTCAATAATTTGATCCCATAATGAAGGCAAAAATAGAAAATTATTGTAATGCACTGTGTCTTCAGACAAATGATGTGATGTAAGTAATTCAGATTGATGAATTTAGAGTAATTCAGTGGTGCAAAACATTGTGTCTGTCTTTCAAACAATGTAGACCAATTGTACATGTATTAGTAATATAACTGGCTAATTATAATGTGTTAGTTTAATGGTCAAAGAAGCTCTATATTTTAAGATTAATATGCATAATTTTTCGGCTTAAAGAATATGCATGATTTTTCCACGTAAACAAATTTGTATACATAATTTTACTGTTGCATGAAATATCAAATCGCTATTATATTCCAGATTAACCCGTGCGTAGCACGGGCCCCGCTACTAGTATATATATATATTACAGCTTTGGGAGATATTTGGAACTCTTCTCAATCCTTAATTTGTTCATTGTATCTTGGTTTCTTTGTTGGTAAAGTGATATCCTCTTTTGTTATTAGGCTTTGTTTGTTTGTAAATAGGTTTAATTGTTTTATTACTTACTTTGGTTTGTTACCATCACTTTTATATACATTATTAGATGGTTTTTGTTTCGCGCTTCCGTTGTTTGTTTGGAGGTACCTAGTGTCTTGATATATATTAAGTGCTATAATGGTGGACAAAAAAGTGAAAAGAGGATACTCATATCAAGAAAAAGAGGAGAATCAATCAATTATTAGTAGTTTAATGGTGCGTAAAAAAGCGAAAAAGAGATACTCAGATGGAGAAGAAGAGCATCGAGAGAATCAATCAATTAGTAGTAATGTCAATCAACAAGATCATTCTCTGGTAATCCGCAATGTCAATCATGTTTCCAGTTCCAATAATCAAATAATCAAAATCTATTTCAATCAATCAATCAATCTGTAATATCAGATCAAGTCATTATCCAGTAATTCCATTCCATCATATTACGTCAATCCAAATCCATGCAACAAGTGCCAAGTTGTGCAGTAGCACCGAGTCGTACGCATCACAACCATACACTCATCAAGCTAGGTCATTTGACATAACTTAGGGACGTCTCCCAACGGGTCCGGTGTTACAAGAATTAACACGCCCAAAATCCACGGGTCCGTCCAAATCAATCTAATCAATCAAAATCCATCAATTTCAATCCATGAAATTCATATACAAAGTTGTGCAGTAGCACCGAGTCGTAGACATCATAGCCATACACATCATAGCCATACACTCATCGAGCTATGTCATGTGACAACACTTCGGGACGTCTCCCCATCATACGGGTCTTGTGTTAATTTGTTTAACACGCCCAAATCTAATCCAACACATGGTTCAATCCAACCATTCTATTCCATTCATTGTCCATATAAATATATATGATGAACAACATAAACAAGTATGATGTTAAGTTCAAGAAATTCTAAAGTAAGAAAGTCCATAACCAATGGGTTCAATCAAACACTACAATACCAAGTAGGGCTGTGAAATGGGCCGGGCTAGGGCTAGCCCGACCCTTCAACACTTAAGCCCTATAGTCTTAAGGGCCGGGTCAGCCCTACCCTTACTATTCATGAGGGCCGGGATAAGGCCGGGTTGACATCAAAATACTTAAGCCCTTACCCTACCCTTACCCTTTTCTAAAGGGTTGAGGGCCGGGCTCATAGGTCGGGCCTTAAAGCCCGACAATTTTTAACTGTGTATTTTATTAAATATAAATGAATTTAACTATAAAATATGAAAGAGCTTAATTAGGGCTTAATAAGGGTCGGGTTTAGGGCCGGGTTACACATTTTAAATATTGGCCCTAGCCCTACCCTTATATACATCAGGGCTTGACTTAGAGGGCTTTTTCAGCGAAAAGGCCGGGCCGAACAGGGTCGGGCCAAGGGCCTAAGGGCCGTTTTAATAGGCCTAATACCAAGTCAAATCTTCAAGCCCAATAATAACATATTTTAAAATATAAATTTCAGCATTAATAAATTCAATATAATCATGCTTTATTCATCATACAAAGTACAAATTAAGCAATATAATCATCTATTATGCTTTGGGACATTGAATTAACATTAAGCATGTTTTAAATCATCAATTCCTACATTAATATGTTCTTAAAGTTAAATTTCGGGGTATTTAGGTTTTAGTCACTTTATGTATATACTATTTAGGGAGTAGTCACTTAAGTTTGATTAATTAGGTTTTGGTCACGAACCAGTAGTTGAACCACACAACATTTGAAAATGGCAGAAATACCCTTACTGAAAAAACACTTGTATCACAAGACTTTAGCAGTAACATAGATTTGTCTTTGATTAATAAACTCTACCATTATCTTATTTCACCACCATTCTCTCAAAGCAACACTCAATATCCTCAAAATACTCTCCTAAATTACTCTATTATCATTCCTTTCAAACCCAAATTAAAAAAAACATCAAAACAATCATTAATTGAAGCTCTATACATTAATTCACTCAACTAAATATGTGAAATAAAAAATTGAAAAGAAAATGGTTGTCAAAATAAAACTAATTGATGTTGAACAAAACCCATATGGAGATTGGGTATATTTCTGTTGTGAAATTTCAATTTCAGAGAGATTAGTGGTGGTGGATGGTGGTATTAGATAGAAAAGTGGTGGTGGACGATGGTGTTTGAGAAAGCGGAAGGTGGTTGTCGACGATGGTGCAAAAGAGGGAGGTGGTGGTGGTGATACGGTGGATTGGTTTGAGAGAGAGAGAGAGAGCTGGTGGTAGTGGATGGTGGTGGTGGCTGAAAAAAAAAGATGTTCTTATGTTTTCTTTTAATTTTAAGTAATCTTGTGCAATGCACATGACTTTTAGGGGTAATTTAGCCATTTAAGAGAATATTTCGGTTAAACCCAGTTTTTTTTTAACTCAAGTTGAACCAAGTGATTAAAACCTAATTAATCGAACTTAAGTGACTATTCCCTAAATAGTATATACATAAAGTGACTAAAACCTAAATACCCCTTAAATTTCAGCATTAATACATAGTTAAATATCAACAAGATTATAACTTTATTGAGTTCTACTTACTAAATCATACTTTATCATGCAATTCAAATATAATAAACGAATTAAACATGCTAACAAGGGGTTACTTCAACCTAATCTAAACAATGTAAGCAAGCAATACCCAATCAAAACCCTAGATTTTAGAGGAGGTGGTTGATCCCCATGGCAGGCTTCAGATAACTGATTTTAGTTATTACAGGTCTGAGATGTTTGAGCTGTTGGGTTCTTTGAGTAATGAAAGTATTCTTATCAAGTTTAAGGGAAAACAAACTAATCAGTTGGTTCAGTATATACCTCAGAAGAACGAGTTCTTGATGATCGAGGGACCTGGTTTTCCAGAGGATTTTAGAGTAATTTTATATGTGCCAACCCTTGTTTCTCCAGTTGCCATTTTGGGTCCTGCTGCCGAACGAAAGAAGTGTAATTAATTTTATTAGTCTTTAATACACATTATTTAGTTTATTCATTTTGTTTTGGATATAATTTGAAATATTATCCAAATAGTTCTGGAAGTTCGATAGTGTGGCTTAGTTTGGTATCCTGTTACAGCAGACTAGATAGTAGATATATGGGCATTGGGAGTTTTGGGTATCGCCATGTATGTCATGGATGCGGGATGCCACTTCCCATCAAAAAAATTTAATAGGTTTTAAATGCTAGCAAAAGCCTCATCTATGTGTGGAATATAAGACTTTAACAATCTGAAAAAGACTAGTCAATGGTCTACAAAGACTTGAGGATGTCTTTGTACGTGGTCTTTGCTCTATTACATCCTCTTTCTTTCTACAAGCTTATGATCTCTTTGCTATAATTTTTCTTCTTCTCTCTTTCTCAACAACTTCCTTTAAAGGGTAATTTGAAGAGGTAAGTCTGTGAAATTAATTTTTCTATTCTGTTCTATACATGTAATTGGGAATTAATATCATATTTGTGTGTGTGTGGTTCATAATTTGCCTATATTCCTTGTGCTTGTTTTAATTTACTCTGTACTGGTGTATGCTTTTCTACATATAAGATTTCAATACTGTCAGCAGGAAATATACTTCAATGGAACACAACAAAGACGAAATGATGTGGTTTCATGGAATAAAATGGGTGGAAGTTTGTACGGAAGCAGGTAAAAGTACACGCAAAATTCCTTGTTTTGCTGATGTTTATAGCATTGAAACAGAGAAAATTATTGATGGTGTGTATGAACTGAAACTGGGTTTGTTACTAGTTTTTCCGATCGATATTGTGTATGATATATTGTCTAGACTTCCAGTAGAAGACCTCATACGTGGTAGGATTATCTGTAAGAGTTGGTACAAATTGACGCAGGACCCTCAGTTTATTCACCTGCAAGTGAGTAAAGCCATACGCCGTCCACACAGCTTTCTTCTTAATCAAACTACGGTCAATTCTGAGAAGAAATTGATTTTAATTGATAGCGAAAATGATAAATGGAGAAGTAAAGAGATTTTGCTTGAGAGGTTCCATGTACATCATATGCGCCTTAGTAACTCGTGCAATGGTTTGATTTGTATATCTGCAAATGGGCAGGGCCCTGTCATTTACAATCTAGTGACAAAGGACTGCTTAATATTGTCAAACTCCGATTACAAACCTCACCATTCATTTCCTTGTACAATCTCCAGTTTTGCACTTGGTTTTGATTCGCTTAACAAAAAATATAAGGTGGTTCGAGTTTACAATATATACCATGATGTTGAAGCTCTTAAATTCCACACCAAAGCTGAGGTTATTACCTTGGGTGAAAGCTCGTGGAGAGAAATAAATTTTCCACACAAGGTAACATCCTCTAGTATCATAAAGCCAGTGTTCTTGAATGGTGCCTTCCATTGGCTGATTCACAGGGAGAAAGCTTGTTCTCATTCAGACTATGTCCTTGTATTAGACTCTACCAAGGAGACCTTTGAAACCATCAATTTCCCACCAGTAGAGCTACCTGAAGAGTTGGATTTAATTAATCTTGGGGAAACACTAGCTTTATCTGAGCTCGGTCGCTTCAACAGTGATGTACATAGAATATGGCAAATAGTGGGTAGCAGGAGGGATGGTGGGAGACTTCGTCAATACAATTTTGATAAATCTCTCATACATGGACACTTCAATCAAGAGATACATCTTCTGGGCATGCTTGGCAACGGGGATTTCCTATATAAAGCATTAGAAACAGGGAACGTTGGTGCTTCATCCGTTGCTCTTCGATATCATCTTGTTTGCTATAGTCCACAAAACAAAACAGGCTTTAGTCTTGAGGTACCTGAGATTCCAATATCCTTTAACTCAACTTTGTTTGTGCCCACCCTTGCATCTCCTAGTATTTGGTCATGAATCATGATGAAGCTAATCTTGTGGATTTGAGAAGGGCTTTCGCCATCTTCCTCATTTCTATATCTATTGGAATGCTACTATTGAAGACTGTTACTTGTGATCTCGTTTAGTTGTCTTTTATTTATGTAATTTGTGAACACGATTTGCTATTACTAGATTTTCATTGAAGCTCTTTAATTGGCTATATCTTCCACTCAATTCACTGGTGTAATGTTTGAGGTTGCCTGACATAGTAGAAGGTAACGCTAAGGTTAATTAGACTGTTTTCAGAATTCCATTTGTTTCATCCGTCAGTGCTCAACTTTCAGCAAAAAAAAAAAAAAAATACCCGGCAGTCTTGCTTCTTTTCATTTGTTTGATTAAAGAGAATCAATATGCATACTTTCTCTGGTAGCTTTCAAGCAGCCAGTCATGTGAAGTAGTATGTGAAGCGTGGTTGCTCCAATTAACCTGCAATGTTCTATATTTCCATATAGACATCCCAATCAATTAACCTGCAGCATCACATAAACACAGGGAGTTCTGCATGCATGGAAACTTTCTCCAATGATGATGATGCAAACACAATCAAAGCTATGCTGCAAATTGTGTCTCGGTTAAATTGATGAAAACTTTGTAAAACAGCTCATAATAAGTTCTATTGTCAGACTCGGTCAGGACTCCATAGTCCATACCAGAAAACCAACCGACTATAACAAGTATATGAACAAACACACAGAAAAGTGTCTTTCTCGTGATCTACTTCATTCAGAGAGGCAAAGTAAAGCAACCTATTTTGAAAACAGTATTTGAGTGTGAAGATTATTCAATCAATTCGTAATGGTTCAGAAAATAAAACAGAGAACAACTTACTTGGATAAACGAACTTACGCAGAAGTTTGTAGGGATGGATACAATGTGGATTTATTTCCGTTAGACGTGATTGCTGAGATTTTGTCTAGACTTCCTATAATGGACATATATTATCCGATATAAAACTGTATGTAAGAGCTGGTACAAATTAACAAGTGAGTCTCACTTCGTTGAGATGCAAAAGAATAGAGCATTATGTCTTCCACGTCGCATTATTCTTGTATCCGAAGAATAATGCGAAGAAAACAAGCGGAAATGATTGTGCTCACTTAGACCGTGTCCTTGTATTAGACTGTATGAACGAGACCTTTGAAACCATCAATTTTCCACCAGTGAAGCTACCTGACGAAGGCTTAAGTTTAAGTAATCTTGGGGAAACATTAGCTTTGTCTGAATACGATGGCATCAGCAGTGATATGCATAGAATATGGCAAATAGTGGGTAGCAGGAGGGATGGTGGTGGGAGACTTCGTCAATACAGTTATGATAAATCTCTCATACATGGACACTTCAATCAGGAGATAGGTCTTGTGAGCATGCTTAGCAATGGTGGATTTCCTATATAAAGCTTTAGAGACAGGGATTATTAATGGTTCAGTCGTCCTTTTTCAATATCATCTTGTTTGCTATAGTCCACAAATGAGGACAGATTTCAGTGTTGAGTTACCGAATATTCCCATATCCTTTAACTCAACTTTGTATGTGCCCAGCCTTGTATCTCCTAGTACTTTGTGATGATGAAGATAGTATAGTGGATTTGAGAAGTGCTCGCTTTCTCCATTGTTCTCATTCCTAATTATCTTCCGATGCTATAAAAGACTGTTTCTTGTGAGCTTTTTTAAGTTGTCTTTTTGTTTATGTTGTTTGTGAGCAGATTTAATTAATTTCCTATTTCTAAATCTTTATTAGAACTCTTTACTTGTATAACTTCCAGTCAATTCACGTGTCTGAACTCTGAAGTAGTTTTAACATGCTTGACATGGACCATGGTGGTACTGTAATGCCAAGGTAAATTAGACTGCGTTCAGAACTCAGTTTCTACTGTCATGCATAAATGCATTCATGCTTCTTTTCAGTCGTTTGACATATGATCAAATTGCAAGGAAAAGGCCTGTGCTACGAGCTTGACCTAAAAATATGACTACACCAAACATCAATGAAAGCAAAAATACACTGAAAAAGGATTCTCTAGAGGAACTCTAGGCATAGAAGAGTTGGAGAACCATTCCTTCCTTCCTTTAGCTAAGTGATGAACTCCTTTTGCAGCACAAGCATCTGCTGCAAAATTTGCTTCTCTCTTTGTACTGGTTATAAGTAACCATTTGAACCAGTTTTTTAAATGCACGAATCTCTGTTGCACAGTCCAGTGAGGCTTACCACTGTTGAATGCTCTAGCAGCTGCAACTGAATCAGTTTCCACCCATAGTTGGTCCCAACCTTTTTCCTTAGCTTTGTCCATTGCTTCAATGATACCGGCGCACTCTGCCTCATAATTTGTTACCTTACCAAGACCACCGAAATACACCCCCTTTACTGCACTGCCATGGTTTCAGAAAATAACTCCCCATCCTGCTTGTCCTAGATTACCATGAGATGCCCCATCACTATTTGCCTTTATCATTCCATGAGGCGGAGGTAACCAGTAACATTCAATGATAGTTTATGGCTGCCTTCTTTTGACCTGCAAGTTTAGATTCAACAACACTTTCTTATCATAATCTGAGCCATAGTGTGACCCAGGGATCATCATGTATGTCAACTCCACAGCTTTCTTGATTCTGAAAGTAGCCTCCCTATAATTGGGCTGCACGTCATCGTATCTTTGCCTATTTCTTGTTTTCCACACCTCCACCAAAAGTGACAAAGAACCTGCCTTCCATATACCTGCTAGAAGTAGGCTTTTTCCTTCTTTCATTCTAATCAATGACAGTAAATTATCTGGTGGCCTAGCATGACAGAACCACTCACATAACACTTTCCAGAGTTTGACAGTCGTTGGACAAGAGAAGAAGAGGTGTTGATATGATTCAAAATTCAACTTACATAGACAACACCGCGAGAGAATAGGAATGCGCATATACTGAATTCTCTCATCTGTGTTGAGAGCTTTGTGCAGGATTTTCCAAGCAAGAGCTTTAGTTCTTGGGTGAAGATGAGAAGATTGCGAGAATCTAGCCCAATGGGGTCGTCCAGGCTTCCTACAAATAGCTTGACCACCTTCATTGATAAGGTCCTAAGCCTGTATATGTTATGGTATTTATTTGTGCACTGTTATCAGGCAAAGATTTTAGAACCGGGCTTTATGATTACTTTCCATATATCTTTTCTTACTAGGATTATGAATCTATGATGATGGTGTTACTGTTATCATTCAAGATGACACAAACACAAGGTGTCAAATTATGACCAAGTATTATGATGATAAAATGTTAGCGATGCTGAACAGTAGAAACTTTTTTTTTTTTTTTTTTTATCAGACAAGACCAATCTATTTTGTGAAAAAACAATGAGAAAATCACCTGGCTGTTTATAATCCACAAAAGAAAGAGTCCGTCTTACTTGAGATTTCTGAATATCCAGTCATTTTCCATACAAATTTCCTTGTGAAGATCATTTTAAAAAAGATGTTTTAGTTCTTGAATCTTGAATCATATAACCCTTTGGTTCTGTTCTGTAAGATGATGCAAATTTCATCTTTTAAACCTACGGGCCACCCCGAAATATACTGTAATTAACCAGTCGAAGCCCTAATACATTTGCTTCGAGTCCAAACCTTTCTTCTCCAAGAGACCAAGAAGCTAACAACAACACTTGGAAAAGAAGACATATTGGAATTTGTGTACACCTTTTATTATACTTCTTTCATAATGTTTATGCTATCAAAATAATAACTGCAGAGTAACTGCAATCACACATACCTGCTTACAGCAGCATACCAAGGAGACCCCCTGATAGCTCACTCACTCGTTAAAGAACAATGTGGGGATACTAGAAACATTCCAAATTCAAATTACAATCAAAGCAACAACTGCATTGTTTATCAATAGGAGATAACTGACGATATTTTACATTTGTTAGATATAGAGAAGATGGTGATGAGGGTGCTTATACTTCTCGATTTTCTTTATCTATAGCTGTCCTGGATGTGCATGCCCATTAAAATTATCTGACCATGCTAAAGAGATCAATATTTCTTATTCGTTGACATGGCGAAGCATCCAGGGTGGCATGAGCGTGGTAGGTCGAGCTGGCTGAGGTCGGGTTCCGTCCTCTTCAGCCCTCGTGCTTCTCGTTTCATAATTGACACTGTATCATAAGACATGTTGATGTAATCGATCAGCTTAGCATTGTTTTATGAGGATTTATTTATCCCCTTAACAAATAACCAATATAATTTGTGTAAAATTTGCATGTTATTAGGAGAAAGAAAGTGTAAGAGAGATGGTCACCCAATGTTTAGGGAGGGAAGTGTTTGTGATATAAGCATGGATGGTGAGTTTTGGCCTCGATTTGGTTGCTCCCAAGGCGTCTGTTGGGCCAGTTCCTTCTCCTTCTCCTTAAGCTATAAGAAGCACATATCAGTAAAATATGTATTGAGATGCATTTTCTGCATAAACAGGAATTAAAAAGGAAAAAAAAATAGTACACCTTCTTCCCTAGCTGATTATTCTGTTCCGTTAATGCCCTCTCCTGTAACAAAAGAGAAATGATCTAGAATTACATATAGGGTTTCATGACCACTATCAGGTGCTCAATTTAAAGATTATCCAACAACTTAGTCTAGTTGATATCATGCGTTGTCGCCTTGTGAGGTAAAAGACTTGTAGATCTAGAAATGATAGTGGTTGGGATGTATAATGAAAAAACTTGGACACACTTTTGTCATCATAAAAAGAATTATATCCAATAAGTTTCTAGTTAAAAGTGGAAATACTAGCATTCTACAAAAAAAAAAAAACAAAAAAAAACACATCAATTGATCGACTTCTTTATAAAAACACCAATGACCTCCTCAAAACTTTGGTGGAGTTGCAAGATAACATTCAGAAATAGGTCCCTACTTATGTCTACTAACTTCTTCTAAAATTATTCTGAATTAAATGTATAAAATTCTAACCTTCTTCTGAAGCTCAGAAATGGATTCATGCATGAGTTGGCTCTGCATGACCAAATATATAAATGCACATTAGAGCATTAACAATAGATCAAATCAGTGATGCAATCTTCTGTGGAAAATATGAGCCGAATTTAGTTCACCTTTCTTGCTCTTATCTGCTTTAGAGCAGAATCAAGCTGTTGTTCCAAGTTCTGGAGTTCTTTAAGACTCATCTTTTCAAGATCTTCTCCATTATAATGCCTACAAATATCATAATGGAATATAATGTAATTTCACTGACTTTCAGCCTGGTCTGTAAAATCCTACAGAAATGAAGTGTCCTGTTGTACCGTTGATTTTTCTGTAATATCTCTATCTTAGCTTTGAGCTTCACATATTCCAGAGACCAGTTTCCCTACAAAACGATTTCATAAACCAATATGTTAATATCTACGTCTAAAGCCCCCAGTAAGGAAAAAGGAGAAAATCAAATTGAATCCATACAAAAATAAACATTCGGTCTCAAGCTTTTGGATAAACAAAATTGTCTGCATGTCACTAAAGAATGGAAATTACTGATCAAGGAAGTAAGATAGTATGTAATGAGGAAGAGCCAAGAGAAAACCTGTGATTCCGAATCAGTTCCTGCAAGTTCTCTCTCCGCATAAGAATATCTCTCATATCGCTCAAGAATGTTATCCATGCTGTCGTCAGAAGTAAATCAACATCAATTTCACAAATTTGGCAAGGATTACAATAACTTAACCAAACTAAAAGATCTCCATAAAACTTAAAAGAAAACTATCAGAGATGCAGACAACAACAATATAACCATTAGACACAGGTCATCTTAGATTCTTAGTTAAAAAATAGTAGAGATTCCTTCATAGCTAGCTTAGCCCCAACAATTGCATTGGTGCAAAAGAAACAAGTATCAGTCTTGCTTGCGTGAAGGTATAGTAACAACGAATTTGCAAGTTTCGTGAGGATGAGTTTCTCTGAGTTGTCCAACGGGAATATAACAATGAAGGACAAACCATAACTAGCTGAAATGTACTTTTCTTTTAATGAATCTCCTAAACAATTGCCAATATTGTTTTTCCTCAAAATTATTTGTGACATGAAACAGAAGACAGGAATGAGCTGAAGCATGTTCTCATCGCCAGAATTAAAAATCAGATAGCATAGTATCAACGACACACACACAAACACAAACGGAGAGAAATAGAAAAAAGCTAAATATTTGTTGTGTGGTGAATCAATTATAGATTGATGCCAGTACAAAAATTCTGAGAAGGTGCATCTATGTGTAAACATAATTCAAGTACTAACCAACTCCACTTAGCAACTTCCTGCATTTAGGGGCATCTGTGTGTAAACATAATTCAAGTACTAACCAACTCCACTTAGCAAATCAAAATACACCATCCTCTTTCAACTTAATTTTGGTGTCAAGTGTTTCCACTGTTCGAAATTATGTCTTCAAACTTCCAAAGGCTTTATTGAAATGTTAGTTGTTTAGACTGATACACATTATGTTCAAACTACAAGTTCTCTTGTGCAGTGACTGTGATTTATATACTTTTACTCATGTAATACGAAATTTATTGCTAGCTTGATGCTAATTTTGTTCCATAGGTTTCAAGTTTTTCTTTTTCTTTTTAAGACATCTTCAAAAATCTATCCACGGTTTGTATTTTCTTTAATTGTAAATTATTTTCTGTCTTCACATGTCTCCATACATTGATGTGATGTAATAAATTCTAACACGAAACAATAGATTAAAGCTTTAATCAGCAGGCAGAGAACTGATTAATGTCCTAGTGAATTAGTAAGGAGTTTGATTAATACCTTAAAGTTAGTGAATGTTTCCAAAGCTTGTTAAAGTCCTTTAGGTACATTGACTTATTGTATGGGATATCTGTCACACGTACAGCGGCCAAGCCTATGGTGTAGCAATCTGAAAACGTATATTGTCTCCACTACTTAGCCATTTTGCTCGTCTGCCAGTGTAGGGTTTTTATACCATACAACAACTTCTTGCAAAGTGAGGTTTCCGGTGATTAATTGTCTCCACTATTCTAGAAGGACCACATATGTGGTTTCAGTCTTCAGGGTAAATGAGGTTCATGCAGACAATCCAATTTTTTTCTTTTTTCTTTTTTGATTGGCAAGCGAGGTTGGAGGGACCCCTCCCCTTTTTAATTACGTGAAACAACTCTATCAATAATCAGCTGTTAGAAGTTTCAATCCCACGACGTCTCCTCAAATTGAGGATGCATTACTTTTGAGCCAAAGGTCCAGGTGCGCAGACAATCCAATTGTCTACAAGGGGAAACAATGGGTGATTTAGGTTTTGGTCACCACTTTTTAGTATAAATTAGGTTTTGGAGCCGGTTTTTATCTTTATTAGGGTTTAGAGCTCATTTTCGAACCAACAACTAAAAAAACCCGGTTGAACCGGCGCGAAAATATTTTCAAAATACCTAATTTTACCACTGAAACTCACGTACGTGATCACTAACCCTAATATAGTTTTGATCAGGGGTATTTTGGCCATTATAAACAATTACTTGGGTCAATTGTCGGTTCAGCTTTAAACCCTAATAAAGATAAAAACCGGCTCCAAAACCTAATTTATACTAAAAAGTGGTGACCAAAACCTAAATCACCCGGAAACAATAACTAGGAATCATGTTGGGTTTATTGTGGGCCACACTTTTTTCATCATCAGTTTAGTTATCTCTACCCTTTTTAAAAAAGAAAAACTACAATATAGTTTGAGCAATGTGAAAAATATTGCATGTGATAGAGCATATCCCTAAACCTCCTCGACTGCTTCTTTTAGTCACGCCCTTTACAAAGTGTCAAATATTTCCATGGGCAGGCATCCTAGCAAAATCAGCTGGGGAGAGAGTGCCCAAGAACATATTAACCAATCCAAACTTAAGTATCCAGGGCAATCTGGAGGGAGTTAGTACTAACACCCACCATCCAGCTCAGCAGAGCTGGAGCGATGGGACAGACAAACAATCCATCCCAATCCATCCCATGATTAAATGTGCTCTACTACAATGTTGTAAGCTAGTTCTCTAAATGTTCAAATGTGTATATCCATAAGGCTACCACAATGTATGACAACCGGATCAAATAGTAGACACATGCCTTCAAACCAAACACAGAAGAGGACCTACTTCTTTGAAGCTCTTCTAATTAGACACGGGTTGCACATATCGGTTAGGCTCACACCTAACCAAACATAGGAGGTGGACTCACCATTTCTCCAACACCCCTTTCTCCAACACCCCTTGTGAACTACTTGGAAGAGTGGTAAATAAGGAGGTTCACCCCATGGTTGGTTTGAAAGCATATGTCTACCATTTGGTCTAGTTGATATACATTGTTGGGGCCACTCTTTACAAGTTGGAGCTTTTAGAGAAACTACTTTACAAAATTACAACAACAAGAAAACTCCAAGTAATAAAAAATTAGTCAAAGCTTTCAACAACTAATCCTATCACATTCCCAAAATAAGGTACCATATCATTCAACTTAATTAGACTAATTAAGGATAGACTTAGGAGGAAGGGAGACGATATGATACCGCGCAAGATACAGCATACAGCACCAAATAGGTGCTGCTTATGTGGAAGGGAGAAAGAGAACATAAACATCTATTCTTAATGTATTCTCATATTGGAAAGGTGTGGGAAGAGGTGATGGAATGGATCTACTGACTTCCAAGAACAATTTCAGAACTGGAAAATGTTTCACAGTTGCTCAATACATGGCCAAAAAAGAGTGAGACTTCTTTTATCTGTAATATATTGAGAAATTTGACTATTTAAAAAAAAAAAAAAAAAAAAAAAGTAATGGAGAAATGTATCATGAAATTCACTAATTCTTTTGTGATTTCGATAAAATCTTTTATCAACCAAAAAAAAAAATCTCTACTTGCCATTACATATGATGATAGATCAGATTGAATCTGTGTAGTGCATTCATATATCCAAAGGTCAAAACCAATCCTTTACCGTTTACCCTTTGTGTTTTATTGTTTTAAAAATCAATAAAACAGTTGATGTATGAAATACACTGAAACTTTCAGACCCAAACATAGTACAAGGTTTTGTTATTTATCCAAATTAAGTACGTCTTCTCCATCAGTAGACTAGACTTATCACTAATTATCACTCTGCATGTCAATCATGTAGTACGTACGTATATATAACCATCTATCTAAATAAAGATACCCTTCCAAGTACACCTACGTTTCGACTTCTCAGAACTCTAAATGAAGAAAGATTTACTTATTCCAGAACTAACATCCATACACTTGTTTATAACCTTAATTTTAACCTACACCTCTTGCTTATAACCTAGCTAGACTCTCGACAGCTGTGTTGCACGTAATTCGAGAATAGTGGAAATCATCCGACTTCCAAGTAAAGAGAGAGAGAGAGAGAGAGAGAGAGAGAGAGAGAGAGAGAGAGAGAGAGAGAGAGAGAAAAGAGAGAAGAAAGAGAGAAAGGTTTTTGGAGGAAAGAAATTAAACCAATCAACTTGAACTGAGCTGTATATCCCAATAGATATAGTCAAACTTAGTCCACTTAATTCCCGACAGTTTTACCTCGGATCGGAATCCCAAACCAATCTTAGTATTAAGGAAGAAAAAACCTTAAATAGCATCTTTATTAATTGCATGAATTTTTTAAGAAATTCATGTGGTATTTAATTCCCTTATTTAATGATCTGAAATTATAAAATATATGAGGAGATTGAACTGAACATTTTTTTTTTTTTTTGCATGGAATTTGAGAAAGGTAAGGATAAGAGTAACTTATCTTTGAGCTAACTAAACTGAGATTCTATCTCATATCTCATAAGATAAGATAAGAACCTATCTAGCTAAAGAAAAAATTACCAAAAAATAAAATTTCAATAATACATTTAAAAACAAGAACAATGGACTCTATAATTCATATAATCATCATATATATATGTAGTTATAATTCTTGATTATTAGTAAGTAAATTATAACAGCTAAGCTAGTTAGATCTCATAAGTGAAAGAAGAAAGAATTATAAAGATGATTCACTAACAAATGTAGGAAAACTCTTGATGAAAAAAAAATCATAACAACAGTATATAATTCTAAATTAATTCATAAAAAATTTAGAAAAAAACAAAGATTAATATATTGAATTTGCAAAAAGAAGAAGAAGAAGAAGAAGAAGAAGAAGAAGATGATACCCGGAATCTGTAGAGTACTCAAAAAGCTTTCCTTTAGTAGAGAAAATAATCAAAGCAACTTGAGCATCACAAAGAACTGAGATCTCATGAGCTTTCTTCAACAATCCAGACCTTCTTTTTGAGAAGGTAACTTGTCGATTGATTTTGTTTTCAATCCTCTTCAACTGAACCCTACCTCTACCCATTTCTATTTTTTTTTTTTTATGAAGAAAAAAAAAGAAATATAAATTATTAGTATAAATCTTTCTCTCTTTCAGCTAGTTTCTGCTAATCAGTAGTAGTAGTTGTTGTTTTACTGATAAAATCACTATATATATATATAGCGAAACACAGCAACAGCAAAAACTGAAAGAGAAAGAGAAACCCGAGAAACAACTCAAACAAGAAAGAATGTGTGCTCTTTTTTCTTTAACTTGTCTTGCTCATCTCTGATGCAAAAGATGTATACAGAAATATATAAAAGGTAAGTGAGTTTGATTCTATATTTGGGAGAAGGTGTGTGTTTATATACGAAATAGAAAAAACTATTTTGACAGAAAAGAAAAAAATGGTTTCAGAGTAAACCAGAGTGGTTTTTACTAAAACGTTGTCGTGATTTCATTGGTTGATTAAATGTAAAAGACATTATTGTCACGTATTATAACCACATGATTAAAAATTCGTGTAAAAGTACGGACGTATGGCGAAGCTTTATTCCACTCCTCCACTAACAGTATTTTTAGATCTATCTTTCTTTCTTTCTTTTGCGCTTTTGTCTATCTTGTGTTTACGGCGTTACTCACTCTCAGTCAGTCTCACTGTTTTCAATTTGCCATCACTATTCTATTTTATTTACATATCCAGGGATTTTGCAAAATATTACTGTAGCTAAGTTTTTAATGTATTTTTTAAGTTCCAAACTAATTGATGTGATAATCCAATATATATGTACATATTACTGATTAATGTTCCAAACTAATTGATGGGATTATTATAGTAAAGGTTATTAATATAATCCAACTGATCAAATTGAGTTTAAACAAGCAAGATTAATTAGGGCTAACTCGTTAAATCATGTCATGTCGATCAGTTGTCATATTCACGAGAGGACCTTGATTTGTAAGAGTCATAGGTTGTACATTTAATATGCAACTATTTTTGTGGTTAAAGGTTACTACCTTCAATTGTACTCTTTTTTCATTAGTTATGGTTATCTCATTAGTCATGAGATTTCACACGTGATAATTAATTTTTTTTGGAATGAGCTGGCTTATTAATTTTTGTACTAAAAGACTGGAGATTTTTGTTTTTTGTTTGAAAACAAAAACAAAAATAATAAACTCGAGGGATTACCATAAGGTAAACTCAAGGAATTACAAGCAAGCTCTACAAACAACATTGCAACTTCTTTTTGAATAAGGAGTAGTAAGTTCTATTAAATACCAATTTATTTTAAAAACAAGTTGTTGAACCCGTGCTATGCATCGGGATTTGTGTTATTCAATCAAATGGAAAATTACCAAATTTTTTTTTAATGTCCTTCTCAACCTAAATTTGTAGAGATTTTATAATTACTTTATAAGTCATTTGTTGAACCGAGTTTTTTTTAGTGCCCTTCTTAACCTAAATTTGTAGAAATTTATAATTAATATTTTTTGTATTTAGTATGTTTTTTATATAAGAATTAAGGATTTTAAATAAAAGAAGAATTTAGTAGGAAAAAAAGATTTAGAATTAAGTTCTAAAGGGTTTTAAAGTTTCTATAAATCTCTGTTGACATGGAAGGTGGATTTTCTTTTTAATTTGGGCTCTCACCAAATTTAGCAAATCTCTAAAGGCTTCAATTGGGCTTAAGTTCTATTCTCAAGTTGTTGAGAATACACCACGTGGCACTTGTTAGGCTCCACTATTATATAGTATATAGATATAGATTAGTATTCTTGCTATTAATTACCTTCTGCACTTTTTTTTTACGGGCCCATTGTTTTCTACATGTGAGGCTAACTATTTTATTTTCTAAAATTCATTTCAAACCCTTATACCAAGATGGCCCGGCCCATATTATGTGTTCAAATTAAGTACGCAATTGACCTAACAAAAATATAATAAAATGTATGCCAATCATGTCTCTTAAATACTACCTAGTAGAAGAAAAATCGTTAGGAGAGAGACAAGACTCACCAGATCGAGGGAGTAACCAATAAAGTCCATGGTTGGTTTGAGGTTTGAAACCTCCCCCAACTACTCGAGCTGTTGGCAATTAATAGTGTTTGTACAATACATGTTTATCCTCAATATGTATTGATCCAAAGGTCCAAAACCAAACTTTGCAAAATGCCTCAAACTTGAGTCTGGGACTCTGGGTTGTGTATTATTGACAACAATAGGCTTTGCTTATCTTGGGTGATTGATTCATTTGGTGTGGACCAATTAAGTTTTACCAAAAAGAGTGTCCTTTCCTGCATCTCTAAGGCATTGATAGAGTCCTTCAAAGCTTTATTTAGTTGATTGGCCAAATAAGGAATTAAAGCTTTATTTGTAAATAACGGTAGCTGTAAGTTTTGTTGAATGAAGAAAGGTAGTTGATTGGCCAAATAAGGAATTAAAGCTTTATTTGTAAATAACGGTAGCTGTAAGTTTTGTTGAATGAAGAAAGGTGGCTTCACTTTAGTTTCCCTTCCTTAACTACACTGACCGACCAACATAAAACTCATGGATCTTATATTAACTTGTTGTTTCCTACGAGTATCATTTGATGTGATTGCTTTTCAATTATCCCCATTTATTTTTCTTATGAACAACTCCTGACATAGCAGTCAGGAATTGAGAATTGGATTACCTTCCAAATGAAAAACATTACCGACATAGTTTTCTTAAAACTGAAAAAAGGAAAACCTTCCATGCTCCCAAACCCAGGCAGCAAGACTATCTGCTGCTGAGTTACAGACTCTTGGTGCATGTTTACAAATAAAACTCGTAAAATATTGTTATGACAAGCGAACGAACATTACGTTGCAGACATTATGGCTTGGCACCTCAGTTCTTTTCAAAAAAATTGACGACCTTCAGATTGCCTCCCTCCACAATTATATCTATGAGGTTTCAACAGCCAATACTTCAGCTTCCTCAGCATCCTTCGAACAAATTTTATGTCCACCAGCTTTTAAGTATTCTTCCTTCCCAATTCAGATATTCGTTTTTAGTATCAATATATGGGTAAATCTCGTTTTTTTTTTTTTTTTTTTTTAAGATTTGAAATCTCACCCGAAATGGGCATTTTGAACTATATTGGTCACAAGTCTTGGGGTGATTTAGGTTTTGGTCACCACTTTTTAGTATAAATTAGGTTTTGGAGCCGGTTTTTATCTTTATTAAGGTTTAGAGTTGAACCGACAATTGACCCAAGTAATTGTTTATAATGGCCAAAATACCCCTGATCAAAACTATATTAGGGTTAGTGATCACGTGCAGTGAGTTTCAGGGGTAAACTTAGGTATTTTGAAAATATTTTTGGTTCAACCGGGTTTTTTTAGTTGTTGGTTCGAAAATGAGCTCTAAACCCTAATAAAGATAAAAACCGGCTCCAAAACCTAATTTATACTAAAAAGTGGTGACCAAAACCTAAATCACCCCAAAACTTGTGACCAATATAGTTCAAAATGCCCATTTCGGGTGAGATTTCAAATCTTAAAAAAAAAAAAAAAAAAAAAAGAGATTTACCCATATATTGATACTAAAAACGAATATCTACAAATATTGAACCATGCTCGTAACTAGTTGTAGATTTTTTTTTTCACAAATTTTGTTTACGGTATTTAAATGTTATGTGACACTTAACTAATAACTACAGATTTCATTGATGTAACTGGTGCTTGCACTCTATTTTGTATATTTTATTCTTTATTTATAAAATTACCCCTTTAAAAAACTTTACTAATAAGTAACTAGACTTCAGACTATATTTTGCAATACATGTGTTGCAAGAATACCACACAATATATTTAGCCCATTTTTGGCCATTGAAAAGTTCGAAAATTGCACATGAGCCTTTGACTCAACTCAACGGTTGCATCCCCCGAGAGGTCATGGGTTCGAAGTACGTTAATAGCTGATTGTGTTAATAGCTGATTGTTGATATAAGATTATAAGTTCTTACACATAATTTAAAAAGAGTAAGGGTTCTCTACTCCCCGCAACCCCACTTACCAATAAAAAAAAATCAAAAAATAATTTCATATTTTCTCTATTTTTTTCTCACATACATGAATAAACAAACAAACAAATTTTGCACCACCCATTTGAACTACATGATTAGTAGGGACGAGTGTTTGTTAGAAAAAAAAAAAAAAAAAAATTATCTGTGTTCCCTAATTATATGTAGGTGTGTACACCCAATAATAAAACAAAATACCACGTGATTCAAACTCATTAGGGTTAACAAAACCCATACATAAATTATATTATTATTAACGCATGACGTTTTGTGATTGGATGTATAAACCCACATACATAATTAGGCTACACATTTATCTCTGGTTTTTAAGCTTGTTAGAATGTTAGATCACTTCAAGGTGAGGAGGTTGAAGGATGAAAGAAATGTAGCTGAAAGGAAGGAAGAAATATAGGACCTTGATTTAAGTCAACTAAGCGACTCCTACTCCAAAGTCAGATTAAGAAATAGATTCCTATTATTTTTTTTTTCGTAAATTTACCAAAGAAATGTAAGTTTGCTTTCTTTCTCTTTCTCTGCATTTGTATTCAAATATGGCTATGCTTTAATGTGGTATAGTTGTATACTGCACATTTGGTTAATAATACAACTTGTGCTTACGATATGAAGTACAAGTCCTCATAAAATGTCTTTTATTATATCGTACAATAATTTGGCTGGTATCCAAAGAGTTCCATTTTTGTAATAATATGTAGAGAAATCCAGTCCTGAGAGTACATTTTCTTTCAAGGGCAAATTATTATTTTTTATATGCATATTGCGTACATGTGGATACAGTATCACACGTATAGAAAGAGGTTGTGGACTAGAATTGTAGGGTGTTTTGAACTTTTGCTTATGTAATTTGCTAGGAGTTTTACAAAATCTGCATGCCCCAGAATAAACTGCCCTACATAATAAAAGACTTTTAAAGTCTCCTCTGAACTAGCACGAGATCTTCAATCAAGACTTACGACATCTTACACAACTATTCACACTGAAATCTTAAAAGAACCCAAATCACCTGTCAGAGCATTCCCAATGGTAGGTTTTAAATCACTTTTAGCCACTTTTAAGAAAAAACTCTTGCCAATAGTGGGTTTTAACACACTTTTCAAGCAAAACACTTTTATCTCCTTGGCAAATTTGCCAAGGAGTTAAAAGTGCCACATAGAATCATTTTATTAATTAAAAATTAAATTTTATCACAATGTACACTATATTTTTTTTGAAAAAAGTGAAACTAAGTTTTAACACTTATTTTAAAACTAACCATTGGTAACTCTAAAAGTACTAATCACTTTTAACATAAATTATTTGCTAAAACCTTTCCCCTCTCTCCTATGTGGCACCCTTAAAACCCTTTTACTATTGGGAATGCTCTCAGGGATATTGTCATATTGAAATCATATGGAATTGCTGCAGGGATACTTAATAAATACACATGTTGAATTACGTACTGAACATTTTAGTTGGGGAGTTGAATATGAGCACTGGATTAATTACATTAGAAAGGAGGGGACAGTAACTTCAGACTCGTGAATGTTAACATGCGTAAATTTCTCTTCTATTTATTGAGGTAGGTCACAATACCCTCATCAAATTTTCAAAATCTGCATGCCCCAGTGCTTGATGTAAATATATACTGCCCTACATAATAAAAGACTTTAAAGTCTCCTCTCAACTAGTACAAGATTTACGAGATCTAACACAACTATTCACACTGAAATCTTAAAAGAACCCAAATCACCTGTCCCCTGAAACCATATGGAAATTGCTGCAGGCGATACATGTTGAATTAATACGTACTGTCCATTTAAGTTGGGGAGTTGAATATGAGCACTGGATTAAATATAGAACCGTGATACGGTGGAGACCGACGTTAGAGGAAGAGAAAAGAAAGAAAAAAAAAGGATTTAATAAAAACAGAAAAAGACAGACACAGAAAATCCATTGGAAAAAAAAAATTAAAAATTAAAAATAAGTCGGACAGACAAAATTAAATAAAAAAACATCGGAGACGGACATGAGTTTCAATGCCACTTGACGCTTAAAAGACCTCCTAACGTCGGTCGATTAATTAATTAATTACATTAGAGGGGACAGTAACTTCAGACTCATGATTGTTAAACATGCCTACGTACACTTCTTTATTGAGGTAGGTCACAACACCCTCATCAATTTGAAATTATGTGAACAACGTGGCCATGTCAGGAAGTTATAATCTATAAATCACTTGTCTTCTGCTATGTACTGCACCCTTGCCCCTTGGTCTCGTCTGGAAAACTGGTATAATGACTGCTCTACTGTATCTGACCTTGTTGAACTTCAGTTTTCCTGTAATTCAAGTGCTAATGAACAAATTTATCTTGCATTCTCTTGGATTATATTTTCTTTTTTAAAGAGTTATAGACATAGGTGAAAATTTCGAATAAATCCGAATATTCGACTCTGGAAAAACCGGTATATTTCGCGAATATCCGGACCCTAATGTCGGAATTCGGAGGTTTGGCAAAAATGGTTCTCACGAAATATTTCTCGAATATTCCCAGATATTCACGAAAAATTCAAAAAATTGGGAGGTTTTCTACTATTGTCATATTTTTCTTCTGGTTTCAATGTATAAACTTATAATTAAAAGAAAAACATACATTGCAAATTAACACGCGACAAATCATACAAGGAAGCTAAGACGGAACTATTACACAAGATAGTTTTACTCATAGGTGAAAAATTTGAAAATATCGGGCGGATATTCACTGAACTTTTATTTATTTCTAATATAAGAACTAATTAAACACAAACAACCTCATAACAACTCAACCCATAGTTTTCTTTTGAGATTTTTGGACATACCCCCCCCATTTGAAAGTCGAAATTTGAGATACTCCCCATTTGAAAAAAAAAATTGAGATACCCCCAATTCAAGATGTGGTGTTATCTTAGCCGTCCATCATAAAGCTCACCTACGGCTGTAAAACTCTTTTGTCTTGAAATAGGGGTATCTCAATTTTTTTTTCAAATGGGGGGTATCTCAAATTTCGACTTTCAAATGGGGGTATGTCCAAAAATCTCTTATTTTAATAATCAAAATAAAAGACATGTTAAGCCCAGAATGATAGACGCTCCAACTTAAACCGATGAGCTTCGAGTCGCATACGTGTGGGGACGAACTCAGTACAATAATATTCCCATGACATTGTTTGCATGTACGACCTGAATTTGTCAATATGCATATCATATGCATCTTGATCCATACAATGCGGAGCAAATGATTCAAAGATAGAAAATCCCGAGTATTGTTGAACCGACATTAATGTATCTGCACGTCCCACCCACTTGTCATTGGGGCCAACCAACTCCCTATATTAGGAAACCAAGAACCACTGGAATCTGGTTGGGTTTGGTTGGATGGTACGAATCATCATTTTGGGAGGTAAAAATCGTAAATTTCGTAAATTTCACCTATGGTTATAGATATTTTTTTTTTCCCCTGATACTTATACAATGCCGGTGTTTCAAGGACCATTTCTGTCCCTCTAACGGGGGTACACAAAATCTGAACTGTATTTCAATTCAAAATTTAGAACTGAATATGCTTTCGCCTTTTAATAATGTACGCTTACAATTAAATTATGCTGATTTCTTCTTTTAGTATGGATCATCGGATAACAAATCTGTCAGCAAACCGAAAATCAGAAAATTTGGATCATTACTCGATCAATCAATGAGAACTGTGTCTCTTGCGATTGGACCATAAAAAATGTTCACTTTAGTTTTTAAAAATCATACCCTTGCTAAAGGCGTCCTTTTAAAAAAAATAAACAAATTAGCAAATTTATATTAATCAGTTAGGGACAAGAAACGCAGTAAGTAGATCAACTCAAATATGAATTAAAGTGTTTCATTTAAGGATTCAAGTAAACCTAAATATGGAATCAAGACAAAAATATAATAAAAATCTGCAAAGTGGTTTAATTTCTACTTTTTTAGTACAAGCATTATCAATTTAATAGTGAAAGAAAGTTTAGAATATATAGTATGCTTTAGCATGCGCGACCACATACCCTTCAAGGGGAATAAGACTTCTGCTTGATAGGAACCTAACTGGTGGTCCAAGGATATAATGTACTTTTGATTCTACATGCTCACAAGTATGAGACAATTTAATAAGCTTCGCACCACATATATATACTTGAGATTTATTATTAAAATTAATGATATATATTATATCATTCTTTGGATGATATCACTATCATCACTAGCCAAAAAAAGGGTTTCATTCAATCAAGATATTTCACCATTGACATGTACTATAGATACACACCATTGGCATGCAATATGCATATACTATCATGGACAACGACCTTGCTGGTAGTGGTAGGTATCGCTACAAGAAAATATATTTCTGACCTCAAAGCATCCAACCAGGGATGAAACCATCAATGTTTTGAGCAAAAAAAAACGATGGAAAGAATCAAAGACTAGTTATACGCCATCTCAATTAATTAATAAAAATATGGCTTTGCTTAATGAACGGAATGAAGGAAGTTTACCCAACATGCAACGTTGAATTGCATCCCAAAGGCTAGAAAAATTCCTCAGATTGAGCAGGTTGACGGCGATATGGAATGTTCTGTTCACCAGATGAACATGGTATGTAGTCTAAGGGCATTTTCTGCAATGCCCTCATCAAGCTGGAATGTCAATGGAAGGTTAATATTAATCAGAAACAAATAATTAATTCCGTATCATTTTTTAACATGTTCAATTGTAAGAAGACATATTCTGATAAACATAGTCACAAAAAAATGTCACAACCATAAGGGGTATTTAGGTTTTAGTCACTATATGTATATACTAATTAGGGAAATAGCACTTTTGTTTCATTAATTAGGTTTCTAATTGTAAGCGTACATTATTAAAAGGCGAAAGCATATTCAGTTCTAAATTTTGAATTGAAATACAGTTCAGATTTTGTGTACCCCTGTTAGAGGGACAGAAATGGTCCTTGAAACACCGGCATTGTATAAGTATCAGGGAAAAAAAAAGTATCTATAACCATAGGTGAAATTTACGATTTTTACCTCCCAAAGTGATGATTTCATTGTACCATCCTACCAAACCCAACCAGATTCCAGTGGTTCTTGGTTTCTTAATATAGGGAGTTGGTTGGCTCCAATGACAAGTGGGTCGGACGTGCAGATACATTAATGTCGGTTCAACAATACTCGGGATTTCCTATCTTTGAATCTGAGAAACTACAAATAGTGCTAGTATAACAAATGTGAATTCAAACAAGCAAACAAACAATACGCAGAAAGTAAATAACACACAGAGATTTTTAACGTGGTAAAACCCAAACAGGGAAACGTCCACGGTTGTCCTCGCGACAACAAAATAATCCACTAGATGAAAAGAGATGTACAAACCTATCAACTACCTGCACTCACTGCGAGTTGATACTCCTGGTTATCTCTAACACCTTGACTTCACCAGAGCACCTTGATGTACGCACAAGACACTCGACTTCTTGATGAACACACAAGAAGACTCGAAGCCGAATTCACAATAACTCTTGAAGATCACAAAGATATGAATTGAGAAAAGGGGGAAGAAAGGGAATTGAGTTCAATAGCCACAAACAATTTCAATATCACAAACCTAACCAAAACACATGAACTAGAAGAAGGATGGACGGCCAAAGAACTAACTTGTTCTAAGGAAGAGAAACCCTATTTATACTTAGGGTTGAAAACCTAGGAAAATGGGCCGAAACAGTGCAAACCGACTTTGGACGTTCGTACGTCGATATGACGTTCGAACGTCGCCACAAAAAAATAAGCCTGCTGCCTAACATGACGTACGAACGCTCTAACTCGGTACGTACGTCTCCATACGAAAACACGTCTGCTGCCTACTTGGACGTACGAACGTCCTAACTGAGTACGTACGTCCTGACCAAAAGATGTTTGTTGCTTCAGTGAACGTACGTACGTCCTAACTCGGTACGTACGTCCAGAACCCAATAACTTTTCCTGGACAGACCTAAGAGACACAAGGACACGAGACGACCATGCGTACATCTTGATTTTCCTAACAATGAATTCAAGGCGAGATAACCAAAGACACTTTGTCACAAAATTGATGTCAAACCACTTCGTGCCGGTTTCAGAATCATTTGCTCCGTATTGTATGGATCAAGATGCATATGATATACATATTGACCTTCAGGTCGTACAAACAAACAATGTTATGTGAAATGTGAATATTACTGTACTGAGTTCGTCCCCACACGTATGCGACTCGAAGCTCATCGGTTTGACTTGGGGTCTCTATCATTCTGGGTTTAACATGTCTTCTATTTTGATTATTAAAATAAGTGATTTTTGGACATACCCCCATTTGAAAGTCGAAATTTGAGATACCCCCATTTGAAAAAAAAATTGAGATACCCCCCATTTCAAGACAGAAGAGTTTTACAACCGTAGGTGAGCTTTATGATGGACGGCTAAGATAACACCACATCTTGAATTGGGGGGGTATCTCAATTTTTTTTTCAAATGGGGAGTATCTCAAATTTCGACTTTCAAATGTGGGGTATGTCCAAAAATCTCAAAAGAAAACTATGGGTTGAGTTGTTATGAGGTTGTTTGTGTTTAGTTCTTATATTAGAAACAAATAAAAGTTTCGTGAATATCCCCCGATATTTTTGAATTTTTCACCTATGAGTAAAACTATCTTGTGTAATAGTTTCGTCTTAGTTTCCTTATATGATTTGTCGCGTGTTTAATTTGCAATGTATGTTTTTCTTTTAATTATAAGTTTATACATTCAAACTAGAAGAAAAACATGACAATGGCAGAAAACCTCCCAATTTTTCGAATTTTTCGTGAATATCCGCAAATATTCGAGAAATATTTCGTGAGAATCATTTTTGCCAAACCTCCCAATTCCGACATTAGGGTCCGGATATTCGCGGAATATACCGGTTTTTCCAGAGTGGAATATTAGGATTTATTCAAAATTTTCACCTATCCTACTATACCAATTTCATTACCTTCCCATGAAAATCAGAAAGCCGATCGAGCATAAATGGAGTCTGCAAATGTTAAAATATGAAGTCAGAAAAAGTTTCAGCTTGATATATTTTAAAAGACAAGGATTTTTGACTGTAGAAACATAAAGAAAAGAGTTTGGTTAACACAAATAATCTGGTGGCTTTGGAGCGGACTAAGAAGTTGTTTAGATGGGCAACAATGAGATTTCTTTACAAGATAATGGTAAGAAGCATATTGAATCTGTACCTTGGTACCTAATTTGTTTTAGCGACATATCCAGTTGATGCTCAAGTTGATCAAGCTCCTTAGTACTTATTGAGCCCAATTCTTCCTCAAGAAGGTTCCTATTATTCCAAGTTTAAGATAACATGGTGAATGTGTCACCTTTAGCTATAAAAATATTGCATTATCAAAATTGACAACAACGTTTACAAAATTTTTTAATTATGACAATGTATTTCAAATATACCAACAACGTTTGTTATCGTATCAATTCATGACAACCAAGTTTAGCCCCAATGCTTTTTTTGGTGACCCATTTAATATAGGTATTAAATTTGGTTGTCATGAATTGAAAAACTAAACCTAACAAGAAGACCACTAAATATGAGTAGGAACAACAATGCTTTTCTTGTAGAAAGGTAAGGGCAGTCTATACATCTGGAATTATCTTTGGTTAAATGGATAACAAATTTATCTGTTCTATAATTCCTATAATCTACCGGCCAAACCCCCAATATACAGTAGTTAAATCGTGTGAGGGTAGGGAGGCCTTTTACAGACAATTTTTGGCTCCCTAGAAACATGACTAAATGTGACTCCATTATATTTATTCGTTTATCTCCCTTATCTCATGCACTATATTGAAGCACTGACAACTAGCCTCATTATTAATGATAATTTGTAAAGCCATAAATTAGTCTAAACCTAGGTATCCATTTTAAGATATTAATTAATTCCACCTCTAATACTGGTCTGCTGTTAATTACCTTTTGCCGTGTAGGTGTGCTGTGGCACATTAGGCATTCATACTTGTCAATTGTCTTCTCAGGGACAATGTGCTAGTATATATGATAGGAGTGAAGGTGCTTTACAGTGGGAATTGACCTCACAACCTCTCACTCGTGGGAGGAGTACCAAACAAACTAAGCTAGCAGTTGTTCGGCGCACCGGGATGAGCGAGGACGAAATCCCAGGGCATCACTACTAGAAAAACTGATATAGATAGCGCTCAAAAAATGCTATTAAAAGCAGTTTATAGCATTTAAAAAACGCTATCTATGTCGATGCTATCCTTTTTTTTGATAGCGTTTATAGAAAAACGCTATTGTTTAATAGCATTTATTTAAATGCTATGGTTTTTACCATAACATATCCACAAACGCAATTACTTTAATAACATTTACTATAGCATTTTGAATCATGCTATCCTTTCGTCTATAGCATTTAAAATCATGCTATCCTTTCGTCTATAGCGTTTAGAAAATGCTATCCTTTTGTCTAAAAAGCTTTGAATAAGCTAAAATTAATTAATAAATACAATATTTGATGAGCTTATTATAAATACAATTATTAATTATTTTATATTTAAAATTCAGTGGATCCAGATGGATTCGAACCACCAACCTCTCAATTTATGAGCGCTCTTACCATTTAGAGCTTATGGATCCATTAAATCAAAACTAAAATCTATCAAATTAGAAAACTCATTGGACCATAACCAAACCAAATGGACTATTTAACATATCAACCTTCAGGATATTATTAGCAAATGAATACTTACAAATTTTGTAACCATTATTTCTTACGACACAAAAAAATCATTAACACATCAACTTTTCACTCACAATTAAAGACTACAATGAATCGTGAACTAGAGAAAATGTTCTTACCTCTTTCTTATGAGATAAAGTGGAAATATAAAATAATTACCTTATGGAAGGAAACAAAAGATAATTTAGGGCACTTCATCATGTTTACCCCTTAGGCAGCCATTGCCACTGCCTTTGCTAATTAATCCGGCCAATCATGTTTACCCCTTAGGATTGACCTGAAATCAAGAAATGGTGCTTCATTTGTCTACAAATAATTGTTTGGGTTTGTAAGCAACAGACTCTATTTCAAAGAGGGTTTTTATAACAAATAAACAACCTGTAGGATTTGGGGCAGACTAATATACAGCACAAATAAAAAGTAGAAAAGGAAAAAAGTGAACTGGCAGAAAGAAAAGGTTATCTTTGAATGACACACTTACTTCCCTGTGGTCTTCTTGCACACTCACTCTAACTGCATTGAAACAGAAACGGAAATAACTCTGGCCATTCTCCAGCTGGAACAGCATACTTGGCAATGATACTGACCACATTTGCACTTGCTCTTCTCACAAGAGGACTGCACAACAACATTTTTATCAAATAAGTCTCAACCTCCTCAAACATTGTTGTCCAAAAACATACAACCGAAATAGTTTTTTTCCATTGATAAAAAAAAAAAACAAGTTGCCAATAATAGAAACATCATTAGCACCTTAATCAAGCATCTAGATTTAATTCAGAAAACTCGAATAAGTCAAATAAAATGCTGAAACTTATATCCAGGATTGATACAGAGACAAACTAGACCTTTGTACACTATATTACAGAAGAAGAAAAAAAAATGACAAATTTGAAATCCTCTATAAACTAAATATCATTCTTTTCCCATTTCTTTTGCAGGTTTATAACGTATTATATATAAATGAAGTCAATTTCGATCTTTACGCATTCAATCATCAATCAACGATAAAGATAAGCAAATTAGCAAACGATAATAGAAACAAAGTGCAAAGCTCACATATAAATCAATTCAATTTCAATCTTAACACATTCAATCATAAACAACACGATAGATACCTGTGTTCAACAGTGATACTTTCAATAAGTGAAGATTTGACTAATTGACGAATTTGAGAAGAAAGCTTAGCCCAATGAAAGAGAGGATAAAAGGGAAGAAGATGATTCAAAACAAGAGATGAAATAAAAATCTGCCAAACAAATACCTTTCTATCCGATTGATTCTAGGATCTGTAAATCCTTTATAAAGAACTGAAATAGTAGCCAAATCAAATAAATTACAAAGTCATACAACCAAATCTGGATACTAATCGAATCAAAATAAAGGGGGATAACCAAATTTAGTTATTAATCAAAACAAATACCTTACTAGGCAGTGATTTGTTTGCTTAAAGATTAGTAGAAAAGGACAAGGTGAATGATCAGAGGAGTTACTTGCTGCTGCTTGGTACTGGTGGGAGACGAAGGAGAATGTGATGTGCTTTCTATTTTTCTTTAGAGTATTTATTCTCTTAGGGTTTTTTTTATAGCTTGCTGGATTGGGCTTCACACACATGGGCTTAGGTGTATCACAGTTGAGTATGTAATGGGTCGGGTTGTGTGTCCCATTTTTATGTCCGTTGACAATGTCAATGACTTGAATATAACATTAAATTAAATGCTATCATTTAATAGCATTTTTATGTAAATGCTATCTTGCATTGAACCACTTATAAAATAAAGATAGCATTTAATAAATAAGCTATTAAAAAAAATATTAATAGCGTTGATTTGCAAATGCTATTAATTTAAAGCTATCTTTATCTGTTTTTCTAGTAGTGCATTACAGTGGGAATTGACCTCACAACCTCTCACTCGTGGGAGGAGTACCAAACAAACTAAGCTAGCAGTTGTTTGGTGGGATTTCATTAATCAAATTATTATACACATTAGCATTTTCAACTTTTCAAAATGTACTATTTCCTGATTCATTGTAGTACACCTTCCTCCAACTCGGTCACAAATTAGCCATATTATCCCCATAAAAATGATCAAACTTTTCTGGAATAAAAGATTGTCTCTTTTCTGGAATAAAAGAACACTACTGTCAATTACACTTACCTTTTCAGCTTCCGCCAAGTGACAGCACGTCTACACTTAACTAAGAAACTATGGAATGAATAATATTATTATCAATCATATTGCTTATCAAAACATGACAAAGCTTATACATTATATGTTTTGCTTTCATTGAAAGATATTTGATTGTACAATAAAATTCAATCTATTAACTTTTGATACAAACAAATCTTCTTCAAATTTATTTAAACTGCCAGAGTCCTTTGTATTCTAATTTATATTTTGGGAAAGAAATATCAATAAGAGCCTATATAATATACATGCAGTTTAGCAAGGATATGAACACTAGTTCCATGACCCAAAAAAACTCATAGTACCAGCTTAAGATCACAACTTTTGATATAATACCACTAAATATGAGTAGGAACAACAATGCTTTTCTTGTAGAAAGGTAAGAGCAGCCTATATATCTGGAATTATCTTTGGTTAAATGGATAACAAATTTATCTTTTCTATTATTCCTATAATCTACCGGCCAAACCCCCAATGATAGGAGTGAAGGTGCTTTCTTCTAAAGTTAAAACCTTCTCTTGCTATACCGTAATCTAGTCTATTCCTGGGTGACTTGGTATGCCATATCTAAACATTTGAAGTGCTATCAATTGTAAGATTTGGCCCAAAATTTGAACCAATTAGTATCACCTCTTAAACTTTTTGTTGACAGGTCCAACTAGGAGCAATTTCCGTGGTGTATGAATAAACTTAGAACCTAGAGGCAGACGTTTTGGCATGTACACATCAGTTTTTCATACATTTTCGATTTCCTACTGTTGATCTGTTCCTTGGATACCATCTCTCAAATAAGTCAATAAATAGGCATCTTGTACTCGCAGCCACTTAACGGTTAACAAAAGAGGCTTGACCTTTAAAACTCATCGATTTCAATAATAACACAAACTACTGTAGAGCTTGATGCAAACTACCAATTTTTTTTAGGAATTCTCCTGAACAAGGATTTCAGTAATCAAATTTCAATCTTCAACACATCTAAGATGTATACACATTAGCATTTTCAACTTTTCAAAATTTATTATTTCCTGATTCATTGTAGTACACCTTCCTCCAAATTAAACTCAGTAACAAATTAGCCATATTATCCCCATAAAAATGATCAAGCTTTTTTTTTTTTTTTTTTTTCTTAATACATCCATCTTCTCTCTCACAATAATTATAGGAAATTTTCAAATCTTAATGAGGAGTAGAAACTTGAAGATATAATTCAGGCCATAGTTCACTCCGAAATGAGATCTGAGAACATATTTCTCAAACACTTATAAAATTAATTTTTATCTTTAATCTCTCAAAAACCTAGCTAGAGCTGCTTAAGTTTAGAAAGAAAGTACTAAGCTATACCATAATGTACATCTACTGATCCACAATCATCATCAACATCCTAAATTTGAAACTAATACAGTAATTAGCAATGAAACATTATGAATGTTCATAAAATCACAAAAAATAATCCAAAATAACAAGCAATTACACGCTTATTTAACCTAAAAAAAGTTAATTAGCTGATCTAGAGTTGTACACACAGCAAACCCTATAAAAGATTTTGTTATTACAATGATTATGATTAATAATATATAAGTAGTTTAATAGTGAGTAACTAATTAAATCTCAAACGTACAGATCTCTCTCTATATCACAGAAAACAAGACACTTTGGAAACAAAATAAAAACTTTTTCCTCAAAGCTATAATCAAGAATTACTAGTAGATCTATAAAAAAAACAATAAACATAAAACGACAGATCAGTTCATATAGAAGAAGAAGAAGAAGAAGAAGAAGAAGAGAGAAAAAAAGAAAGAGTATATATATATATGTAGCTACTAGGTAGCTAGCTAGTAGTAGTACTATACCTTGAAGTACTGCAGAACTCATAGAGTTTACCACGAGTAGAGAAGATAATGAGAGCAACTTCAGCATCACAAAGCACTGATAATTCATAAGCTTTCTTCAATAATCCATTTCTTCTTTTTGCAAATGTTACTTGACGATTTATCTTGTTTTCAATTCTCTTCAATTCTACTTTTCCTCTCCCCATTATTATTTCTCTCTCTCTTTTGATGTAGTTAAGAATCTGAAACCAAAGTGTACTGAGTTAAGTGGTTTGGTTTGATAAGGTGTTTTTTCTAGCTACTCTAGCTATTAATATAATTTTTGGTTAAGAGATCAGCTTGTTTTATAAGCCATGAGTGAAGGGATCAAAAAAGAGAGAGAGATTTGGGTTTTTATCTTCTACCCAGGCTTTAGCTCGATCTGAATCAGGAATGAATGCGTTCTTCACCACAAATAGAGAGAGAAGATGATAAATTGTTTTTGTTTCACTTTTTGCCCTGTGTTTGGTGTTGTTTTGCCATTTTATTAACTACACAATATGATATTTCCTTTAAGTAGGGAAATTGTTTTGATTTGATGACTTTTTTCCTTTTTGTAAACAATAAAAAATGGACTTGGAAGAATCACATTAATTAATAAATTATTTGTGGTGTGTATTTATTATTTAATAACAAGTGTACATCAAAGTAAAGTTGTCTAAATTGACCTCACAAAAGCAAATTATCGATCTTATCAGATAAATAGTCCTATTCCTAATTGGCATCGTGAACTACTATTGAATTTGGTGCATTTCCAACCGCAATAATTAATAAGAAACACAAAAAGTTTTTATCAACGGCTGATCAACACAAGTAAATTAATGGAATATATTTATCAGAGAATTTTATGTGTAGCCTACTTGTGTGTGGGTGTGTACCTGAATCACAAAATATCATCTATATATCTATATAATAGCTAGACCCATGCGGTCCCACATTCTCTCTCCTAGGTGGCATCCTAAATGATCTCCAAGCTCTCACAATTTTTCTATTTAAAAAAAAAAAAATAAAAAAAAATTGGTTACTTTAAAACTAATTTTTGTTTTTCTCTATATTTCTTATCCATTTTTCATTAAACAAATAACCTCTACACTTTTTATCCACTCTCCCACTAACCACAAACCTCTCAAATCAAAATAAAAACACAATAAAATAGTAAAAACATGAATTAATCAAACATAAATAACACGGGCAGTCCAATGAAGCTTTTTCTCATACCCCGGTGCGTAGCGCGGGTTCCCAGCTTGTGTGACAATAATAATATAACTTATGTATGGGTTTAGTTAATTTTAGTGGGTGTGATCGGTTATCCAACCACTTTATAGACATGTGGCATCTTATGATTGGATACATCCACGTACAAGTAAAAAAATTTGTATATTGTTGAGAGAGATGAATCAGGACCATAGGTTTAATTGATGAGAAAATGTAGGATTTATGGAAAAGGACAAAATAAGTGTGGTACTGTGGTGTACAGTGTACTCATGTATTAAGTTATGAATGAAAGTATAGGTTTAATTGATGAGAAAGTGTAGGATTTATGGAAAAGGACAAAATGAGTGTGATACTGTGGTGTACAGTGTACTCATGAGTTATGAATGAAACAAAAGGGTCCTTAAAAAAACCATAGCTTAATGTAATAAAAAAAAAGATTATCAATAAAATTTGTTTTGAGTTAAAAAAAATAAATATCTTCAAACAAATAACAAATTATTGCGCTATGTACATAATTCAATTATTTACTAAAATAATTTGCGATATTTATGTTGTAGGTAATTTTTAATCCTGAAACTAGTATGTATAGCTATCTATAGGCTAGGCTAGAATATATAATTTTTGTCTAGCTCTCATTTAGCAGTACATGCTCAGTCTCACTCCACGGTTGGTTGAAAATTGAAATCTATAACTTTTCCCAGAATACATTTGCCCTTTATTTCCATAAAATAAGTAAAGATTTCGTTTTTATTTTATTTTTTTTTTTCAAATAAATAAAATATCCAAAGAATATATACTAAACTGTACAAAACACAGAAAAAAATCTCAGACATCGTAAACAGCGAAGTACTAAATTACGTGCCCCCTTATTACCTGGGTTCAGTACAATAGGTAAACCCGCAAATGCAATACGTATTCATGTGGTACGAGAGTGCAGTCATGGCACATGTCATTTTAGCAGTTTCACGTCATGTGGAAAGTTCAAACAGACCCTAAAAGCAAGAAAACAAGGACGAATGAGTTCTTCAGGATATATAGGAAACAGAAATATATAGACGGGGACGGGGACCCCAAAGAGAAATAGGAAATTTCTGAGTTATAAAAGCACTACGTATGGAGATAAGATAAGATTGGTCATCCTTTGCTTTTACAAGCAACCTCGCTCTGAAACAGTGATGAAACTGATCGATATTGGTTTCTTGTCATTCAAACTGATCGATTCAACTTTTCTATCTACGTATCAGTGACCAGTAGTGATTTTTTTGATTTTACATTCAAAGATTCCATATACATGCTCACCTATATGTGTGTCGACAATTACATATATTCGACTTTATACTACCATGATCGTCAATTTTTAATACACGATGCAATTAAATACAAAACCTTGATTTGGAGAATTGGAAGAGCATACTAAAGCTGTGCAGGAATCGAATTTACAGATATTGTTTTCCATTCACTTAATCACAAGACCCATAGATTGATTAAATAGTTTATACTAATACATAATTACATATATTTTAATTATTGGTAGACATAAGACTGCGTTTGGTTCGAGGAATTCAAATTCCAGGAAAATAAAGGGTATTAATGGAAAGAATGATGGTAGGAAGAGAGATAGAGAGCGCAGAAGAAGGAGATTTGAGGCGGAGAAACATAATTCTAGCGAAGATTAAATACTTGACTGTATTCTACTATCAATTATGTAAACTGGTTTCTTTATTTCAGATACGAAAACCAAATTTTCTTATGTTACACGTCACCCCGAAATCTGCTATCGAATTTCACTCCCAAAATTTAGTGATTTTGTACCTAAAATTAGCGATTTTCTTAAAATTTAGATTCCAGCGAACCACGTACCCCCATGTTCATATGTTTGGTTGCATTCATTCATGGCTAAATTATTTCTACAATTCAAACAAGACAAAGAAATGTACATTACTAGTAGTATTATGTAACGACCCTATCAGCAATAGTGGCCTGAAAACAAATATTTGAGTCCATATTTTACACAATCATTTTCAAAAACCATATATGCACCAATAAAACTTTCTGGCTAGCTTTTTTTTTGTCTGTCAGACATCACGTGCTGTAGTGTGTAATTGTTGGTAAAATGGCACCCAAATCCAGGTTCTATACTGCTACTGCATGTAGCATCTATACAGGTTGACGGCAAGGTTTGGGACTTTGGGTGCCCAACATTTTCAAATTATGTAAATGTGCCCAAGGTTTGGGAATTAGATTTTGGGTCTCCAGATAAGTACTTCAATATAATACCAGAAAGGCAGAAAGGACTGACTAATGCAAAATTCGAGACTAGATCCAAAGAGCAGGCTGAGCAGAGACTGTTCTTCACTTCCTCATGCCAGTATGCCACACTGCCCACATATATGTACAGGGAGTCAGGGACACCTGAAAATACTTGTTGTGCTTTGGGTTGTTTTGAAGGTGCAGTCACGCACACGTACCAATCATCAGCATTTTATCAAAGAGTTAAATGCCAAAAGAATAAGATATGCTGCACTAGAAGTTGGTGGCAAAGCCTCTTAGACACAGGCGACAGCCATGTCTCAACTAGGTGTCTCTCTCTCAAGCAGGTAATCTTTATGCGCAGAGCCTTCATTTCAGCCTAGTAAAAATAAGGTACCCTTGTGTGTTTTTTTTTTCTTACAAAAGTGGCCAGTTTGTTTATATGTGATTTTCAACATCCATTCATCTACTATTACTGGTAGATGACTTCATGTTTGAAGGTCTGATGTTAGTGTAGCTTTATGCATAAGGATACCAATTGTCCAATTGAAGGACATGTAGCTTTTTCCATGTATGATACGATATGAAAATTGCACATGAAGAAAAACTTGTTATAGTCTCTCAGATTCAAACCCATGTCACTTGTGGCCTTCTTGGTCATTAAAGCCTTGAACATGTGTTACTTAAAACATCATATCATTTGTATAAATCACAACTGCACTCTCATCATATGTATGATAATAATGACAAGATTCATGGCTCCATCAATAGTTAATTGCAATGGTGAGAAGAAGCTACCTTATTCGGGTTGATATTAGTTCCGATACTGTTTGTTCTTGGTGTTTGATTGGCAAAAGAAATCTAGACAAAGGCAATGGACTTATTTAAAGACCCATTGGGCCTTTTATAAAAAAAAAAACAACAAGGCTGCTGTTTGATATTCAACGATCTCTGCAATAAAAACACTCCGTGTCGCGATGTGATCTTGCAAAAAAAGTCAAACAATTAACAACAACAACAACATCATCATCATCAACGTTTCAACAAGGTTAGCTTCTTTTTCCTTGTTTAATTCTCTTTCAATTATTCGTTTATGATCAATAAGATTGAAGGATACCTATTGGTATTGGAGGGTATGTTGAATTTTGGTTTTTGATTGTGTTATGCCCTCCCTTTTAAAGAATTTTTACAAATGGTTGCTTAATTGCAGATATAAGTAGGTTTGTGTTCTTAAACACCACTTAATTAAACTTGTTTAAAGAATTTTTACAAATGGTTTGATTCATCCAGCTTTGTTTCAAACAATTATGATCGACCAATACATTTATTTATAATCTCCATCCAATTCAATCCGCAATCGCATCATACTACAGCGTTGCGTTTCGGTTTGTCAATTCCTCGTTTTTTCTCCTATCCCTTGATGTCATGTCATGTCTAGCCTTTAGTCTTTTTCGAGTCCTCAATCATGGCTCCAACTGTTTGAGGTTTATATTTCATTCCTTGGATTCAAATACATTTCTTTTTTGTCAGATTTTTTTATAATAACGATTGGAAAGCTTTGAATCTTGTACATGTTCTGCGGTATTGGTCTTCAGTACGACTTCTCAGGGCTCACGTAAGAATGATTAATTTTTTTTCAGTAATAACTTTGTATAAATAGATGAAGGGGCAGTCTTAAGTAACCTGTACTATGTTCAAATAAATGTGCAGGGGAAGCACAATGGATACTCACAGACTCATAACATTTGCTGCACATCAGGGATATGATAAGCAACATGCTCTTGTGGAGGAGATATTCGTCGGTTATTTCTCAAAGGGCAAGTACATAGGAGACAAGTAAGTTTACTTTCCTCGATACTAGTAAATGCCATTAATTTGATGTGCTTAAGCTTTGTGAATATATGTTCTTATGCTATAACACATTTTAAGAACTTCTGGCCTTTGCTTCCCAAGTAGTTTATGCTGTTGTGTTTCCTATGTTCCTTATGTGTGCTAAATCTTTGGTAACAAAGGCACTCTAAATAGTTAATTCTAAGCATCCTCCATGCTGGACATTCATGCCAAAAAACTGAATTGTGTTTTAACGAGCTATGAAATTGACAGTTCATGTTGATTTCAGACACTGACGTGTTCTGTGCCTTTGTGTGTGTGTGTGTGAACTATGATCCATCCATGCAATTGGTCTCTCCTCCCATATGGGTTAGTTGCTCGAGTTTTTCAGTTTAACCTAGGGTAAGTTGTACTTGGTAAGGTCACATTTCGTATTTATTCAAACTTCATGTTAAATGAATTTGAGCTTCATTGAGTGAGCTTCACTCTCTAATTATTCATTTCAAAAACCTATACATGGAAACAGTTCATTAGCTTCTGCTTTAAATAATACATGGTAAATTGGGTGTCGGTTAAATTGACGAAAACTTTGTGATTAACACGGTTTAAAACACCCAAAACAGCCCATAATAAGTGTTATAGTCGGACTCGGTCATGACTCCATACCCAATAACCAACAGACTATAACAAGTATATATAGATACGTGTAGTGTAGTTCTTTTGATTTATATGAACAAACACACAGAAAAGTGTATCTCTCGTCATCTACTTCATTCAGAGAGGTTGTAAAGCAACCTATTTTGAAAACAGTATTTGAGTGTGAAGATTATTCAATCAATTCGTAATGGTTCAGAAAATAAAACAGAGAACAACGTACTTGGATAAACGAACTTACGCAGAAGTTTGTAGGGATGGATACATTGTGGATTTATTTCCGTTAGACGTGATTGCTGAGATTTTGTCTAGACTTCCTATAATGGACATTATCCGATATAAAACTGTATGTAAGAGCTGGTACAAATTAACAAGTGAGTCTCACTTCATTGACGACACAAATTAGACCCTGGGGGATTTGATATTTTCATAGCTAGGTACTGCTGTGGCATAGGTTTTGATCCAATAAGCAAGAATTATAAGGTTGTTTGTGTTTATTGCATTGGTCGATATAATTCTGCGTCAGGTTATAATTCTACTCAAGACGACACAAACATAAGGTGTCAGATTATGACAGTGGGTGAAGGTTCATGGAGACCGTTAGAGATTCCACGCAATGTACTAATTCAATATGAATTAGAAACAGTTTTTGTAAATGGAACTTTTTATTGGCTGATTGACAGGAATGATGTTCCATCTTCTAAGTCAAAACTTCACACTTGACAGTACTAGTGAGAAGTTCCACATCGCCAACTTGTTTCCTTCATTAGAGATTCGTGGTTTTGTGCACCTAATTAACATGGCAGAGTCCCTAGCATTGGTTGAATCTGTATATTACAATAATAATGTCTTGTTTCGTATATGGCGTATAGTGAGTTCTAAAATTGATGGTAGCCTGGTTTACCAATACACTTGTTGCGCAATTGGGCCTGAGGCTATGCACAACAACCAGTGCATACGAAGAATGCTGGGGATGCTGAACGATGAAAGCTTTCTTTATCAGGAAACACAACTTTATATTGATTACAGCAAACCAAGCAATCACCTGGCTCTTTATAGTCTACAAAAGGAAGAGTACATCATACTCGAGATTTCTTATAGTCCAGACAAATTTTATACAGAGCTATTTGTTCCAACCCTCGTCTCTCCAAGTGTTATTTTGTAAACTGGAGTTGAAGGAAGTTGTTTTAGTTAGAAATTTAGAATCTTCATCCTTAAGTTAGAACCCTTTCTTTCTTTTTGGTGCTTTTTTTTTTTAATTCAATAATCTATAATAGTAAAATAATTTCAGTTAACTACAATTCATTATTATATTCTACTTGTTCGTGTTGCTGTTGCCTGAAATTGGAAATAAACTCTCTGTGTGGAGTTGGTGATTCATATTGAATTGTGTTCTTGTTTTTTGCTAAGTGAGCAGAGATTATACTTCAGCTTTAGCAGAATTCCAGCAAACCAAACCTACCCTATTATCTGTTTTTTTTTCTTGCATCCTATAACGTCGAGATTGATCTGTTCTTGCATGACTATTGTTGTTGCATGAATATATAAGCACGGAACCACTTTCCCGAATATATATATATATATGGGGACACCAAAATTTTCTGGCCAATCAGTAATAGTAATTGTTATTCACCTATTGAGATTTAAACCAAGTTAATAATTTAAATGGGCAAAAACGTCATTAATAGCTAATTAGCTATAGCTACTTGCTCTGTTTTCTTCCACAAGCAAGCTGCTCATGAATCATGATCTCTTTGCTCCACTAATTTTTCTTCTCTTTATCTCTCATTTCCAACAACTTCCTTTAAAACAGCTAATTGAAGAGGTTAGTTTATGTTATTACCCTTCTTTGTTTTTTTTTTGCTATGTTTGTTCTATTCTAGGTACAGACGTACAGTAGTATGAAATTTAATTTCTAAAATTATTCGTAGGTTTTCAGTTAATTATAGGGCAAATTAGACTTACCCCACAGATTTAAACTTATTTAGAGAAACCCCATAGATTTGTAACAGACATTAGTCAACCGTCAGTTGACCCGTTCAAACTCACTTTTAACTTTTATTTTGATATAAAGTACCTAAAATACCACTGAAATTTATTATCTCCTTTTTTTAGCCTAAAAATCTTTCATCACTTTCTTTGAACTCCGTGGACAATTTTGATTCAATGGTGAATGGGCTATATCCACACAAATGAAGATGGGTAAGTCAATTTTGTTGTTGTGGCATTTTAGCATCAAGTCTTGACCATGGTTTTTCTTTTCCACTCCAATGTGATAAACTTACTGAACCTGAATGTAAAGATCTACAACTTCCCATCAGTGAAATACTCGGTGAAATTTGCATGACAATACTTTAGTGCACCAATTAATCTTGACCCAGTTGGTGAAATAAGCCATACTTTATAAATATCATCAACAACAAATTTTAGTTAATTGAGTTTTGTTTGTACTAAGAATTTTTTTTGGTGGAAGGGATTTTTAGATTTGGGTTTAGGTTTTACATAATGAAAAAAAAAGTTTACATTTAGAGAAGAATAAGATGGGTAAACAACAGTTTATGGGTATTTTTGGTACTTTATGTGAATGTATAACTTAAATATAAGTTTGAGTGGGTCATCTAACAGTTGACCAACCTCTGTTACAAATCTGTGGGGTTTTTCTAAATAAGTTCAAATCTGTAGGGTAAGTCTAATTAAAATGTAAAATCTGTGGGGTTAGTCTAATTTACCCTTAATTATAAGCAATTTTTATTCAGTTCAAATATGGAATAAAATTATCAAATCTAGTATTTATATTAATTTATGAAAATCAATACTGCAAATACATAATCAATCATCATGAACTGAAATACGGGCTAGCTCTTCTGTATATATGTGTGTTTTATATTTCCCTACACTAGGGGTAATGTACGTATATGATTACATGGGTATCTCGTTATAATCACCTACTAGTCCATAGGACCGTGCATGATCTGATTGCTTTAGGGCTTTTGGGGGGGTTTTGCGTTGCTTTTGTTTTGTAGCTTGTAATATTTTGTTTTGTGAAAAAACAATGAGAAAATCACCTGGCTGTTTATAATCCACAAAAGAAAGAGTCCGTCTTACTTGAGCTTTCTGAATATCCAGTCATTTTCCATACATATTTCCTTGTGCAGATCATTTTAAAAAAGATGTTTTAGTTCTTGAATCATATAACCCTTTCCTTCTGTTCTTTAAGATGCAAATTTCCTCTTTTAAACCTACACCACCCCGAAATGTACTGTAACCAGTCGAAGGCCTAATACATTTGCTTCGAGTTCAAACCTTTCTTCTCCAAGAGACCAAGAAGCTAACAACACTTGGAAAAGAAGACATATTGGAATTTTTGTACACCTTTTATTATACTTCTTTCATAATGTTTATGCAGTCAAAATAATAACTACAGAGTAACTGCAATCACACATACCTGCTTACAAGTTACAACAGCATACCAAGGAGTTCCCCTGATAGCTCACTCACTCCTTAAAGAACAATGGGGGGATACTAGAAACATTCCAAATCCAAATTACAATCAAAGCAACAACTGCATTGTTTATCAATAGGAGATAACTGACGATATTTTACATTTGTTAGATATAGAGAAGATGGTGATGAGGGGTGCTTATATTTCCCGATTTTTTTTATCTATAGCTGTCTGGATGTGCATGCACATTAAAATTATCTGACCATGCTAAAGAGATCGATCTTTCTTATTCTTATTCGTTGACATGGCGAAGCATCCAGGGTGGCATGAGCGTGGTAGGTCGAGCTGGCTGAGGTCGGGTTCCTTCCTCTTCAGCCCTCGTGCTTCTCGCTTCATAATTGACACTGTATCATAAAGACATATGTTGATGCAATTGATCAGCTTAGCATTGTTTAATGAGGATTTATTTGTCCCCTTAACAAATAACCAATATAATGTGTAAAATTTGCATGTTATTAGGAGAAAGAAAGTGTAAGAGAGATGGTCACCCAATGTTTAGGGAGGGAAGTGTTTGTGATATAAGCATGGATGATGAGTTTTGGCCTTGATTTGGTTGCTCCCAAGGCGTCTGTTGGGCCAGTTCCTTCTCCTTTTCCTTAAGCTATAAGAAGCACATATCAGTAAAAATATGTATTGAGATGCATTTCCTGCACAAATAGGAATATAAAAAAAAATAGCACACCTTCTTCCCTAGCTGATTATTCTGTTCTGTTAATGCTCTTTCCTGTAACAAAAGAGAAATGATGTAGAATTACATATAGGGTTTCATGATCACTGTCAGGTGCTCAATTTAAAGATTATCTAACAATTTAGTCTAGTTGATATCATGCTTCGTCGCCTTGTGAGGTAAAAGACATGTAGGTCTAGAAATGATAGTGGTTGGGATGTATAATGAAAACACTTGGACATCCTTTTGTCATCATAAAAAGAATCATTTCCATTAAGCTTCCTCAAATCTTTGGTGGAAATACTTTATGAAAACACCAAACCTCCTCAATCTTTGGTGGAGTTGCAAGATAACATTCAGAAATAGGTCCCTACTTCTGTCTACCAACGTCTCCTAAAATTATTCTGATTAAATGTATAAAATTCTAACCTTCTTCTGAAGCTCAGAAATGGATTCATGCATGAGTTGGTTCTGCATGACCAAATATATAAATGCACATTAGAGCATTAACAATAGATCAAATAAGTGATGCAATCTTCTGTGGAAAATATGAGCCAAACTTAGTTCACCTTTCTTGCTCTTATCTGCTTCAGAGCAGAATCAAGCTGTTGTTCCAAGTTCTGGAGTTCTTTAAGACTCATGTTTTCAAGATCTTCTCCATTATAATGCCTACAAATATCATAATGGAATATAATGTAATTCCTCTGACTTTCAGCCTGGTCTGTAAAATCCTACAGAAATGAAGTGTCCTGTTGTACCGTTGATTTTTCTGTAATATCTCTATCTTAGCCTTGAGCTTAACATATTCCAGAGACCAGTTTCCCTACAAAACGATTTCATAAACCAATATGTTAATCTCTACGTTTAAAGCCCCCAGAAAGGAAAAAAGAGAAAATCAAATTGAATCCGTACAAAATTGTCTGCATGTCACTAAAGAATGGAAATTACTGATCAAGGAAGTAAGAAAGTACGTAATGAGGAAGAGCCAAAAGAAAACCTGTGATTCAGAATCAGTTCCTGCAAGTTCTCTCTCCGCATAAGAATATCTCTCATATCGCTCAAGAATCTTATCCATGCTGTCGTCAGAATTTAATCAAAATCAATTTCATTTGGTAAGGATTACAATAACTTAACCAAACTAAAAGATCTCCACGAAACTTAAAAGAAAAATACCAGAGATGCAGACAACAACAATATAACCATTAGCTTAGCCCCAACAATTGCATTGGTGCAAAAGAAACAAGTATCAGTCTTGCTTGCGTGAAGGTATAGTAACAACGAATTTGCAAGTTTCGTGAGGATGACTTTCACTGAGTTGTCCAACGAGAATATAACAATGAAGGACAAACCATAACTAGCTGAAATGTACTTTTCTTTTAATGAATCTCCTAAACAATTGCCAATAATTGTGTTTTTCCTCAAAATTATTTGTGACATGAAAACAGAAGACAGGAATAAGCTGAAGCATGTTCTAATCGCCAGAATTAAAATTCAGATAGCATAGTATCAATGACACACACCCAGACAGAAATAGAAAAAAAGCTAAATATTTCTTGTGTGGTGAATCAATTATAGATTGATGCCAGTACAAAAATTCTGAGAAGGTGCAGGCAACATGAGGATAAATGTAATAGAACTGGGACCTTGGTATGTCAACGCTCAGCAACTTCCTGCATTTAGGGGCAGTTCCATGTATAAACATAATTTAAGTACTAACCAACTCCACTTAGCAAATAAAAATTTCAATACACCATCCTCTTTCAACTTAATTTTGGTGTCGAGTGTTTCCACTGTTCGAAATTATGTCTTCAAACTTCCAAAGGCTTTATTGAAATGTTAGTTGTTTAGACTGATACGTTATGTTCAAACTACAAGTTCTCTTGTGCAGTGACTGTGAGTATCAATTTATGTACTTTTACTCATGTAATACGAAATTTATTGCTAGCTTGATGCTAATTTTGTTCCATAGATTTCAAGTTTTTTTTTTTTTTTTAAGACATCTTCAAAAATCTATCCATGGTTTGTATTTTCTTTAATTGTAGATTATTTTCTGTTTTCACGTCTCCGCACATTGATGTGTAATAAATTCTAACTCAATAATAGATTAAAGCTTTAATCAGTAGGCAGAGAACTGATTAATGTCCTAGTGAATTATTAAGGAACTGATTAATACTTTAAAGTTAGCTAATGTTCCCAGAGCTTGTTAAAGCCCTTTAGGTACATTGACTTATTAATGTATGGGATATCTATCACACGTACAAAGGCCAAGCCTATGTTGTAGCAATCTGAAAACATATATTGTCTCCACTACTTAGCCATTTTGCTCGCCTGCTAGTGTAGGGTTTTTAGACCATACAACAACTTCTCGCAAAGTGAGGTTTGCACTGATTAATTGTCTCCACTATTCTAGAAATACCACATATGTGGTTTCAACCTTCAGGGTAAATGAGGTTCATGTAGACAATCCAATTTTTTTCATTTTTGTTTTTTGATGGGCAAGCGAGGTTGGAGGACCCTTCCCTTTTTTAATTACGTGAAGCAACTCTATCAACAATCAGCTGTTGGAGTTTCAATCCCACACGACCTCTCCTCAAATTGGGGATGCATTACCCTTAAGCCAAAGGTCCAGATGCACAGACAATCCAATTGCCTACAAGGGGAAACAATAACTAGGAATCATGTTGGGTTTATTGTGGTCCACACTTTTTTCATCATCAGTTTAGTTATTAATGATAATCTCTACCCTTTTTAAAAAAGAAAAACTACAATATAGTTTTAGCAATGTGAAAAATATTGAATGTGAAGTAATGCATCCCTTTCACTTTGAGGAGAGGTCATGGGATCGAAACTTCTCAACAACTGATTATCGACAAATTACAGAGTTACTTCATGTAATTAAAAAGGGTACAGGTCCCCCAGCCTCACTTGCTGATAAAAAAAAAATCAAACTTTCGTGAATTTAATGTTGCCTACCCATGTTCGACAGGTGCACTTCTACATAAAACACCTGAAGCCCTTGAAGACATGAGAACAAAGAATCATTGTCTTTTGCTTTAGTTTAAGGAAACCAAATGACATGATATCGATGTCCTGTGGTTTACTCCCTACCCACAAAACAAGCTTACAATTTGTAACCTCTTTGGTTAATCCAATATTTGTAATCTTGATTTTTAATAAATTACATGTCATCTCCACATGTCACTTTTGTACACAAACTACATGAGGTTTTTTTACCTAAAACTAAAAGGAAGTATAAGATTGTGTTTGGAAGTGTAACATCAATTACTTACATTGATGCTCAAGTGCTCAGTCCAATAATGTTAGTGTATCAGTCAACCCTACCACTAACCAGCTAAGCACTAAGTTTCTTTGTGATGGTGTTCATAGTCAATCCTCATTCTTCATGTTCACCAACACTATATGTGATCGAGCATATATATCCTTAACCTCCTTGACTGCTTCTTTTAGTCAAGTCTTGTAACAACTCGAATTTTTTTATCTATTTAAAATGAATATTTTAGGGATATATTGGAGCTTATGGTAGTACAAGGGGTATATATATTGGTCTTTTAATTGGATGACATAAATATGAGATAGAAATTAATATGTCTAGGGCAGCTTGGTAATTTTTTATTTGAAAGAGTGGAGAGTTAAACCTAGATTATTGTTTTTTTTTTTTTTTTTGTTACAATTCTATATAGCTGTCACAGCAGCCACCAGGGCTGGCTCTAGGGGAGTGCAGAGTGAGCGATCGCACAGGGCCCTAAAATATCGATGGAGTAAATATTACTCCTGATTAACATGTGTTTAAGAAAAATATTTGCAGTATTTTTAGGGCCCTAATAAGTAATAACTAATAGTATAATGACGTGTTAAGAAAATTCAAGAAAATCTTGGACAAAGAAAACAATCTCCTATTTATACTCAAAAAAAAAAAACTATTTCTCTTTCTAGTTTTTTATAAAAACATAAACACTAGAAAAGAGTTCCTCATAGAAATAACTCTAAGCTAGTAAAATTGAAAAACTGTATTAAATGGATCTTCTTTCATTCAAATAGATCTTTTTTTCATTATCAGTGCACAAATTTAATTTTCCTTAACATAAAATGTTTATGCACAGGGCCCTCTAATTTTTAGAGCCGGCCCTGGCAACCACCAAAGGGTGAAAAAGAAAGAAAATGAAGAGAGAAGTGAGAATGGAGAGAGAAAACTAGAGAGAAAGTCTTTTAAAAGAGAAAATAAAATTAAGAAGAAAGAGAAAGGAACAAAGGGGAAAGAAACACATCAGTGGGAATAAGTTATATTTGAAATAAGAAGTATGCACGAAAATCGAATAGAGTTTTGAGGAAATATGAATGAATGAAGCAAGAGAAAGAATGAATGAAATAAGGGACAGTTGGTATCAGAGGCAACGACAGATCTCCTGTGAGAAGTGGGGGGTACGCTGGAAAGGCGTCTAGCCGAGAGAGGTGACGGTTGCGCTAGGTACTTGGCTCACTCGGTATAGAACGTCAGAGATTTTGGGACAACGCTGAGTGTACTGTAGAGCCGAGGACGGCTCTATTCTAAAATAGTGAGATTGTAACACCCATGAGTTGGTGTTAGTCCCATATTGTTAAAGAAGTAGTTGTATTGGTAGTATATAGAGCTTAACTATACTCTAACGAATGTCAAGGCCTTTTGGGATAAACTATGTGTGTGGGCCCTGATTCAAAACCCTATACTGCTGGCTATGCTGTCAGGGGCGCCACCTGAACGTCGCTCAGCGCCGCCTAGGCGCTATTTTTTCAGGGGGACGCTCCGTTAGGCTAAAACAGCGCTTAAAACACTCTGGGCCGCCTGGGCGGCGCTCAGGCCCAACGCTCTGTCAGAGGGGGCCCATACAAACGTGCTCAGAGGCGGCCCAAACCCTAAAATGCCATTTAAAAATGTGAAAAAAAAATTGAAATCACTTGTTCTCTCTCTACTGCTTCTCGTTCTCTCTGTTGTTGCTCGTCCTCTACTCAATAACAGTAATTCCACATCATCTTCTTCAATTCAAATCAAATCAAATCCATATCAAATTCAATTCAATTCCATATCAAATCAAATTCTTCTCCTTCTCTACTTGTTTATTTTTATTTTTTTGTTTGTTTCTTTAACTTCTGTTTATTGGGTTGTTTATTCTTTCAGAAATTCAGAGTTTACATACTTTCAGAAATTCAGAATTTATATACAATATACTGTCACTGTGATCTGTCACTTCTTGCCGGAGCGCCGCCTGAGCGGTGGAGGCGGTCTGCAGAAATCCCAGCGCCTGGCGCTCCGCTCCGCCTTTGACAGCATAGACTGCTGGATATCCGCAGTGACTAAAGGGGGATAATATTAACATTAGCGAGCGGTATGGTGCTCGACACTCCGGGATGAGCGAGGACGAAATCCCGGGGCGTTACACACCTTTTACAAAGTGTTACATATTTCCATGGGCCTAGCAAAACCGGTTGGGGGGAGGGTGCCCAAGAACATATTAACCAATCCAAACTTAAGTATTGGATTGGCAATGTGGAGGGGGTTAGTAGTAACACCCACCATCCAGCCCAGCAGAGCTAGACCAATGAGAAAGACAAACAATCCATCCCATGATTAAATGTGCTCTACTACCATTTTGTAAACTAGTTATCTAAATGTTTGAATGTGTATATCAATAAGGCTACCACATTGTATAACAACTGGATCAAATAGTAGACACATGCCTTCAAAGCAAACATAGAAGAGGACCTACTTCTTTGTAGCTCTTCTAATTAGGCACAGGTTGCACACATCGATTAGGCTCACACCTAACCAAACATAGGAGGTTCACCCCATTGTTGGTTTGAAAGCACACCATATCTACCATTTGGTCTACTTGATATACATTGTTGTAGCCACTCTTTACAAGTTCGAGTTTTTAGAGGAACTACTTTCAAAAAAACCCCAATTAATAAAAAATTAGTTGAAGCTTTCGAGAACTAATCCTATCACATTCCCAAAATAGGGTACCACATATCATTCAACTTTGAACTAATTAAAGATAGACATAGGAGGATGCATGAGAGATACCGCGCGAGATACAACATACAACACCAAATAGGTACTTCTTATTTGGAGGGGAGAAAGAGAACATAAAACATCTATTCTTAAGGTGTTCTCATGTTGGAAGGGGTGATGGAAGGGATCTACTGACTTGCAAGAACAATTTCAAAACTGGAAAATGTTTCACACTTTCACTTTCATTCAGTACATCTACGTTTCGATTTCTCAAAACTTCAAGTGAAGAAAGATTACTTATTCCAGAACCAACACATACTCTTTAACCTTTTAATCTACATACACCTTATGCTTATAACTTAGACTCTCGACCGCTGTGTTGTGTTACATGCAATTCAAGAATAGTGGAAATCATCTGACTTCCAAGTAACCAAAGAGAGAAGAAAGAGGTTATTGAAGGAAAGAAACCAATCAACTTGAACTGAGATGCGTATCCCCATAGATATAGTCAAATTTAGTCCACTTAATTCCCAACAATTTTACCTTGGATCGGAATCCCAAACCAATCTTAGTACTCCCTCCGTCCCAAATTATAAGTACTTTATTAATTTTTCATTGTCCCAAAATATATGTCACTTTTCACATTCGAACACATATTAATTAAGTTAAATTGTTTATTTGTCTATACAACCCTTGCTTTGAAACTAGAGTAATTATTCTAATGAAAATAATTAGAGACTATGTTTAATAAGTAGGACCTATTAAATAGGGGTAAATTTAGAGGGGTAAATTTGGAAGTAGAGTCGGTAGACAAACAATAAATGATGTTCCCTTAATAAATAGAATATTCTAAAAGGTACTTATAATAAGGGACGGAGGGAGTATTAAGGAAGAAAAAATCTTAAATAGCATCTTTATTAATTGCATGAATTTTTGTAAAAATTCATATTGATGAATTAAAAAAGTATATTTAATTCCCTTATTTAATGATTTGAAATTATAAAATATGAGGAAATTGAACATTTTTTTTGCATGGAATTTGAGAAAAGTAAGGATAAGAGTAACTTATCTTTGAGCTAACTAAACTGAGATTCTATCTCATAAGATAAGATAAGAACCTATCTAGCTAAAGAAAAAAAATAAAAAATTACCAAAAAATAAAATTTCAATAGTATATTTAAAGCAAGAACAAATGGACTCTATAATTCACATAATCATCATATATAATTCTTGATTATTAGTAACAAATGGACTCTATATATATAATTCTTGGTTATTAGTAAGTAAATTATAACAGCTAGTTAGATCTCATAAGTGAAAGACTGAAAGAAGAAAGAATTACAAGGATGATTCACTAACAAATGTAGGAAAACTCTTGATGAAAAAAAAAAAATCAAAACAACATTATATAATTCTAAATTAATTAATAAAAAATTTAGAAAAAAAAACCAAGAATATATTGAATTGGCAAAAAAAAGAAGAAGAAGAAAATGATACCCGGAATCTGTAGAGTACTCGAAAAGCTTTCCTTTAGTAGAGAAAACAATCAAAGCAACTTCAGCATCACAAAGAATTGAGATCTCATGAGCTTTCTTCAACAATCCAGACCTTCTTTTTGAGAACGTAACTTGTCGATTGATTTTGTTTTCAATCCTCTTCAACTGAACCCTACCTCTACCCATTTCTATTTTTTTTTTTTTTTTTTTTTTTTTTTATGAAGAAAAAAAGAAATATAAATCTTTCTCTCTTTCAGCTAGTTTCTGCTGATCAGTATTAGTAGTAGTTGTTGTTTTACTGATAAAATCACTATATATAGCGAAACACAGCAGCAACAAAAACTGAAAGAGAGAGAGAGAAACAACTCAAACAAGAAAGAGTGTTGATTTTGATTGTGTGTGCTCCTTTTTCTTTAACTTGTCTTGCTCATCTCTGATCCAAAGATATATAGAGAAATGTATAAAAGGTAAGATTGATTCTATATTTGGGTGAAGGTGTGTGTTTATATACGAAATAGAAAAAACCATTTTGACAGGAAAAAAAAAAAAAATAAGTGGTTTCAGATGTGTTTTTGTTAGAAAACCAGAGTGGTTTTATTAAAAACGTTGTCGTGATTTCATTGGTTGAATAAGTGTAAAGACAGTATTGTCTCGAATTATAAATTTATAACCACAAGATTAAAAATCCGTACGAATTAATATCATCATTGTTCGGATAAAAGTACGGACGTATGACGAAGCTCTATTCCACTCCACTAAATTTTTAACAGTATTTCTTTCTTTCTTTCGCTTTTGTCATCTTGTGTTGACGGCGCTACTCAGTCTCACTGTTTTCAATTTGCCACCAGTATTCCATTTTATTTACATATCCAGGGATTTTGCAAAATTATGTTCTTGCACGCCCTTCGCGCATATTCTTAATTATATTTTGAGTATTTTTATAGCGGTTTTTTATATAATATTTACTAAATTTTTTAATTAAATATATTATTTTAATTAAACATTAAATATGAATAATTGAGTGGTTTTTGTTAAAAAAACAAATAGT